>CM060904.1:973568095-974818095 GCA_030737815.1 Allium fistulosum
AGTTAGTAACACATTTTTTATTATGTAACATGTGAATCATAGCTCTTTGATCATCTTTGCTTTCATTTTGGGGTGTGCACATATGGTACTTGTAATATATGCTAGCTGAAATTATAATTAGTTTATTTCTGTTAGTAAATTAGGCATATCTTATTCATCTTAAATCGGAATTAAGATTTTCTTAATATTCTGGAAAGCTTATGCTATAGCCTATAACTTTTATGTTTTGTGCTTTGCCTAGTTTTGAAGTTTGAATGGTCGAAATCACGTTTGTTTGTCGCTGACCTGACTACAAACTACAGGGTTGAGAAAATAAAAACCTGAAATTGATTTGGCCATAAGTTACTCGTTTCTTATCCAAATCGAATAATTTTGGATGTTCTGAAAAGCTTATATTTAGGGATAAAAGTTTCATGTTTTGAGTTTCATGAAATTTCGAAGTTAATTTCGTCAAAACTGTGCATCCTTACCACTGTCCCGAGAGCACAACGACAGTGATATAGAATTTAGATCTGAGAATTGTTTTAGTCATAGAATTTTCATCCCCGATCGGAATTTGACGATCTTGGTCATTCCGGAAAGCTTAGAAACTAAGCTACAACTTTTATTTTATTCATCTTGTCAGAATTGGAAGTTTACTATAGCAAAATTGTGGTTTTTCATCTCTGATCTGTTAGTGCATAGCTACAGGCCTTAGTCTCTGTGCTCCCGTTGTTTTCAGCGCAGAACACCGACTTTGCGACGCCATACCGGGCTCGTCCTTTGTCGGATTTCATTGTTTTTGGTCTTGTTAAAAATATGAGGTCGAGATCTTCAACCATGCAAAGTTTGGTTTAGATCTGGGTGCATTAGATACTTTGTTTCTATTGCCGAAGTAGCACCCAGAAATTGTTTTACAATAGTGATCATTTTCAGTTATCGTTGGACCAACTTTGAAACATTGTCATTTCTTCGTTTTAAGTCGGAACTGAACGATTCTTGTTGCATATCAAAGTAGGAGTACTTTTCTACACTCCTGCAAATTTTTATCAAGATCTGAGTTCATGCGACCCTTCGATCATGTCGTCGAAGTGGGACATTTGCACTGTTTTGACACAGTAGAGTTTTGTGAATTTTGTCCGACTTTGAGACGACGCCGTTTCTTCGTTTCAAGTCGGAATCGAGTAATCCTTTTTGCGCTCTGAAGTAGGAATGTCAGACTATGTTCCTAAAAATTTTCATGCCATTCGGATTCAGTTTGTTGGTCCGAATAATTTTCCGAACTTGGGTTCGCGTCAGTTTTGGACTACTTTCAGTGATTTTCTGGTTTTATCGATTTCTTTGAGATTTGTCTCTGGATTTCATACACGGGCCTTATAAAAAGGTTTTAAAAGGAATTTTCACTCCGAAATGGCTTTCGAAATTATTATATAATATTATTTTTAATTAGTAAACTATTTACTCCATAATAGGAGAGTTTTCAAAGGCCGTTTTAAAGTGTTCTCAAAATCAATTATAAATTCGTTTCGAACCATTATTTTCTATAATAACAATCTCACACTCACTTTTAGCACATCGAGCGAAGTGGAAAGGTGCTTAAACAGTTAGGAAATCTCCGGCCTATGGAACCGTGTGTATTTTCTTTCCGGTTAATCCCCGACCAATTCGATTGATCGTTTTGACCTTTGGGTCTAGTTTACCGATGATACGAGGTGGACTTTTTATTGTTTGGAATGTGTGCTTGCTATTGGTTAGTAAACCGTTTAGTGTGAGCGTGGGGTATGGGACTCATTGTTAACACTTTACGGGTTCCTCTCCAAGAAGTTTGTGACACATTAGCCTCTAGGCAGGCAGTACTGGACCTCTGGGTCACCACGCCTCTGGGCAACCGTCTCTGGACACCTGTTCTATGGAGCAGTTTCTTTTTTCGGCATGTGCCTCTGGGCCTTTATCCTTATGGGAAGGATCTCGCCGTCTCGCGCGTTCCGCATCTGTGCGAGTGATCGATCACAACTCTACATTACTTGGCAATAACGACTCCGGTCGGTGCATGTGCTATACTTGTATTATCTGATGATTTTTATATCCATTCGAGTATCGACATTCGGTGTTGGTTCTATGGAACCATACGATGTAGGTGCGATTACCTTGTGGATTCACAGTGTCTCTGGACACTGCTTTTCAGTGTTTGATTTCATTGACTTTTCAGTATATCCCCATTGCTCTTTGGAGTATTGATCTTTGCTTAGGCATTGATTACAGACTCTGGTCACTCTTGGGATTATTCCCTATGGGCAACTTTATATAGCTTTGGCTACGCCGATGATATGAGGCGATTTTATTTATTCAACACTTTGGTGCTGATATTCTCTTTGGAGATTTTTACTGTTGATTGATGATTAGGGACCGTCATTATATTCATGTGGTCCAAAATACTCTTCTCTTAGGAAAGTACTGTTTATTTATGTACCACATTATTATATATCTCAATTATTACTGATTGTTTAGCTAGCCTGACCCGAGTGTTTTCGCTCGGGTCAGACCGAGTTGTTTCAGGTTAGGTCTCTGGACTTGTCTTCTATGCTTCCGCTTGGACATTATCTACTATGCTGATAGATAGCGCTTTTATTTGTCCACTATTCCGCTACTCTGTTATTATTCAGACTTTGATATGTACATATTTTTGACTCACTTGTGTGGGCAGTGGCTTTGTACCCACTAATAGTATTTGGATATGTATTAACGATGTATTGTTCTGAGACTCTGTGCTGTTATGTGATACTGTTCTGTGATGCTATTTCATTATGTTATTATGCTTTGTCCTGATAGATCTTTAGCCATTTGTAATTTCGTTATAAATATTTACCGAATATGTCGAACCACTTGAGAAAAAAATATAGATACCATCCTTTTGACGTATTCAATAGATAGTTATAGCTTGATTACAAATGGTCGCTTCCACTATACTCTATTCTCCACTTTAACAGACAGTATTACTCCTGTAATACTCTTTGTTACAGTGGGTCTCAGAGTGGAGCGTTACAAGATATGGCCAGTAGTACCCTAGAATGAGTTTGAGTGTATTAATAGATATAAGCGCGTATTTGTTAGTAAATATAAATTGTTTTATATTGTGTTGACTTATCTGTGAGTGGCAAATAAATTCTAGTTGAATAGTTGGGACTCCACTAAATTGGTAGGAGTTTCTAAACACTTGAAACAGGTAAATCGAGACAATATTGTTTTGATGCAGGTAAATGAGATAATTTTACCCAATTTATATTTTGATATGAAGAAATAATTTTCTAGAAATTATTATAATATATTGGTGTTTTTGGTTGTTAATATTATAATCCAAACAACGTTATAAAATTTGAAATGGTTTATAAAAACCAAAATTATAATTGTATAGGATTGAATTATACAAATGAGTTAAACTAAAACTGGATTCAAACCAGAAATTGGAAAATTAAATCCCGAAAGGTTTGGAAAATATTTTCCGAAGTGGTGTGAAAATAAAAATGGTATTATTTTGAAATTATATTTGGGATAAAAATGGTTTTAAATGAATTTTGGAAGAGATATAACACTGAACTCACTTCAGTCGCTGGAAAATAATTCTGGTGATGACTGCAACATCAGCAGTATTCATTTTTTAGTTTCTAAGTGACGGTTGCTACCGTAGTAATTTGATATGGAGATTTCTGTTAAAAACAAATGTTGTTTTAGAGATTCTGAGGGAATTGTTTTGGACAAAATTCAAGTTGATTTTTGAAATTTGAAGGAAATGGTTTGTTAAAATAGAATATTATATATATATATATATATATATAATATTTCAAAATAATTTGAAATAAAATCCGGGTGTTGAATTCTAAAATTTCAAATTAAAGGAGAAGTGAAATCAAAAGAGAATATATTTTGAAATAAAACTTTGAAATGTGAACTTCAAGATGAAATTAAAATGTAACTTGTGTAAGTTAAATAAATTGGATTTGTAAAAGAAAATTTATAGGAATTGGAATTTAACTTAAGCCAAAGTTAAAGAAAATAAGTTAAATGAAGTGATTATAATAAATAGAATGAAATGAATAGAATGTGATGAAGTTAACTAAATATAAGTGCATATGAATGTGTAAGTGAATGGAACAAATAAATATAAGTAAAGAAGTGTGGAAAAATTTGAAGTTTGAATTAAATTCTTACTTGATTAAATTGAATGAATTAAAAATAAATTTGTTTGGAGTGAAATTTAATTTAAGTATGAATAACTCGAATATGATTTTGAAATGTTGGTTAAAAGGAATTGAAATTTAAATTAAATTGAACTAGATTAAATTAGAAATAATATTGAACTAAAGTAAATATAAAATTTTGAGTTGTGAACTAATTATATAACCATAAAGTATACATTTTGAATGGAATAAAACTTAAGGGAAAAGAATTATGGAATGGTGAATAAATAAGTATAAAGCTTATAAAAATTGAAATTAATGGAATAAAAATATACTTAAGCTATAAAATGTTGTATAATCTTGAGTAAAAATAAAATAAAATATGAATATACTCAAGTATAGAGTTTATGAAATGTGAAAGAAAGATAGGTTAGGTAACTTATAAATTGGAGAAAAATGTAATTAAAGAACTAAATAAAAATGGTTTGATATTTTGGTAAAGAAATAAAAATCTAAACTAGAATTATAAAATGATTATGAACTCAAGTAAATTAAATGGAGTGATTTTTGGATAAAAATCTGATATTGAATACAAAAATGGAACTTAACTAGGTAGAATAAATTTGATCGTGGATTGAAAGTGAATATAGGAAGTGAAACTTGAATTATAAAAAAATTTTGAGCTTAAAATTAAAATTTGAAGTGGATTGAGTGAATGAACTAATTAAATTAACAAGTAAATGGAATGGAATTTGATTGAATACAAGTCAAATCAAAAATTTGAATTGGAATTTGATGGTGTAACGACCCAGAATTTTTGATAATTAAAATTCGAATATTTAATTGATTTTAAATATTAATAAGTCGAATTAATAAGTCGGATAATTTAAAATTCGAATATTGAGTTTAATTGGATAATTAAATCAATAATTTAATAGTGAAATTCCAGAATTAATTGAAATCTGGATTGAATATGATTTTAAATGATTTGTAAAAATTTTGTTTAATCATACTGAAGTTATAGAAAGGTTATAGAACTTTCAGAATCGAATTTGGAGTTAATCTATGAAAATTGAATATTTTAATATTTAATTATCGAATGTAAAAATAGCCAATTTTTGAACAGTCTCAGAATTGAACGAGACCAGTTCCATTGGATCCGTAATAGTTAGTTATTATCGGATTTCAATTTTCGTATCCATCGAAGTTATCGTTTGACCGTGGCAACTCGAAACGCATCGATATCTTTTTAATTTTAAATCGTCGAGTTAAAATAGTCATTTTTCAAAAAGTCTCGGATTTCGACGAAACCAGTTTCATCGGATCCGTAATGTGATATTATTGTAAGATTTCAAATTTCGTAATTTTTGGATTTATCGTTTGTCCGGGGCAAGCCAAAACGCCTCGAAATCGATTTAAATCGGTTTAATTTAAATTGATCGTTTATTGCTATATCTCACACAGATGTCCGAATTAGCTTTCGAAACCTGTTCCATTGTGTCCGGAACGTGGGATAAACCCCAGAAATACCAGTTACCACTCGTAAATCGGATTCCGGAAAACCCGGATGAATAGTGTTCGTTCAAAAGTATATAAATAGAGCCATTTTCTCAATAAAAAGAAAAAAAAATTATTAAACCCTAGTTTATATACGCAGCCGCCATTATTGTTTGAACGGCCAAGAATGTTCGAATCTTCCCTCTCTAGTTTCTTTAAATCTGTTAATCAATACAAGAAACCTCCAACACGAAGATTGAAGAGCTTCGCGAGCTCTTGGAATCCATACGGATACGATTGTTTATGGTCGACGAAATCAACCAGAAAGTGACCACGAAGTCACTGCGTTCGCACACAATTCGAGGGGGTTTGGGGCCACCGGGATGCACCGGTCGCTGGCCAGTGAGAGAGCACGAGATGGCCTTTCAAATGGTGGAGCTTGATCGTCTTCGAGATGAAGGAGGTGGTCGCGTCGTTTAGGGTTTAGGGCCGGCTAGTTTGGGTTCTCGTGTTCGCGTGATGAACGAAGGAAGGAGAAAGCGTTCGGCGGCCTTGATCTGCTGTTAAGGAATTGAACGGTCGAGATCATTCTAGGTTAAAATTTAAAATAGATTGTAAATTAATTTTATTTATAATTGTACAAAACTTAAAACTGCGATATCTCTTTCGTACGAGGTTCGTTTCGGACGAAATTTTTTCGTTGGAATCGTTTTGACGGGCTCTTCGCAATGAAACTGGATTGGAAGCGATCGGGGTCAATGAAAATTTTGAGTGAAATTAAACGCGCGTTTAATTTTATTCGAAATAAATGCTGGAACGGAATTTAAAATCACGGTGAGATCTTCTCACTCAAATGAAAGTGGATTTTCTTTTACAGTTATTGATTTGATTGATATGATTGCTATTCGATGTGATATTAGATATTATAGGATATATCTATATATAGCAATATATACATATTGGCATATGTATATATTGGATTGATTGATTCCCGCCTCGTATAGCGGATGAGACCCTATTGCGCCGTTAGTAAGCGGATTTTTATAAAACCCATATACCGCGATAATTCCGTACTGGAGCGGAATTGGTATTGTGCTAACATCTTTGGATGCAGGGAAACAGGTTGGAGGGATCCAACTGGATTCCTCACCAGTAGTTATTTATTTACAGAGATTGATGTATATTCTGTTATCATATGTTGATATATGATGTTGTTGTTGTGATGGACTAAATGGTGCGTTGCATCATTGGGTTCAATTTTAAAGTTTAAAAATAAACGATTTTTACTTTAAAAGGGATTTTGAAGTGATTTTTGGAAAGTATACGATCTATTAAATTTTGGAATTTATTTATCTTAAATAAATAAATGTTATAAATTTAAAGTTATGAAAATCTTAAATTGTGAAATATACCTGAAAGGTGATTTTGAAATAAATAGTCAAGTGATAAATAAAATAGTTTAAGTTGGATTTCTTTTGAATTATAAAAAATGATGTATATAAAAGATGTACAGAATTGATATTTATCAATTAAAAGTATTGGAATTTTAAAACGAGTTTCTATAAGTGTTAGAAATTTATAGAATTATAAATTGCGAAGACATGAGATTTATAGAATTATAGATTGTGAAGATTTGAAGTTTATAGATTTATAAAGTATGAAGTTATAAAATGAATGAAGTTATAAAATGAATGAAGTTGTAGAATAAAGACTGATAAGAAATTTACTTGTAACTTGGATTGTTGCCTTTAAATGGGATATTGATCGAATTATTAATAAAGAAGATTTATTAAATTGAAGTCGTTAGAAAATAGAAATAGAATTTATAAACGTTGTTTTATAAATTCGAAATCAATTGGATTTGATAAATTAAAAAGTTAAAGGGGATTTTATCCACGATTATGGACAGTGGGTAATTCTTGAAATAAATGTATAGAAAAGATCGAAATTTGGTTATTGAAGTATATTCACGATTTTGGACAGTGAATATATTATTGAAAAAAATGGTTATGTTTGGGAAAGCGATATTATAAATGAAGTAATTGTTTTAAAAGATGTTTTAAAACGTGTGAATTATCGAAATCATAGATTTCAACATTTATTGTTGAAATAGACGTTTTCGAAAAATAAGGAAATGATGGACTATAACACTGTTGTTATAGTAAATGATTTCCGAAAGGAAATGTTTTGATGTAGTATTGGGATTTATATACCTATTAAAATCCGAATCCCTATACTAGTGATTTTGAGTCGTCGTAACGATGTTTTACGTAACATTCGTTTTGACTCAAATAAATGTGTTTAGAGAATGATTTCCTTAAAGAATGAATATATACTTAATATTGATTTAAGTATATCGAATATTTTCAAATGTTGAAAATAAATGATTTGTGAAATACTTATTATTAAATAAGTAGGGAAATGCTTTTCCATTATGAAATGAAATGGTTTTGAGAATTTATCTTCTTAAAGATAAATCGAAAGTGAATATGTGAAATCGATTGAAAATCGTATATCAGTAGATATTTTGAAAGATATAAATTCACTATGGAATTTATAAAAGAAACGGGAAATTGTTTTAGAAAAATAAACGTTGATTTATTTTTGAAGTGTGGAAAAGTTTATATATCTAGTAAAGATATTTTTGGAAGATAAAATAATTTGGGAAAATTATTTGGAATCTGATGATGTTGCGCATCTTTATTGATAGTTAAATAACCGACTATCAATAATTACCTTGAGTAGGTATTTGTTGTGAATTGGATGAATTTGAATGCCACACTAATTTTTGAAAAATCGCTCACTATTCGGGTTAGCCGGGAAAGGACCATGGGGTCGTATAACCCATTCCGAATATGTGATACGTCATTATGAATCGCATTTGAAGACCGGTGTTGAAGACCGGATATTTTTGAAAACGGAAGGATTACCGTCGAGTTACTCTACATCGGCTGATCTCCGATTTAGAGGTTTTTATCACCCTTAGTGACGGGAAGTCCTGACGTGATTGAAAATTATCCGGATATGCAAGGGCTTCGTGAGAAGTGCCTTCGGTTCTGTTCGATCCCGGAACAGACTTGTATGGATTGTGTGTCTGACGTTACAATTTGAGATATAAAGCTGATTTCTTTCAAATACATTTCTGTTGGTGGCGGAGAATTTATTCTCTTAGCTTAACACCCTTCTCTGAGACGTACGAGCTCAGAGGTTGTGTAGTTGAAATTTATCAGCGATATACTCCCAATTTGGTAACGTGGCATACTGAGTGTTGCTGTGAAATGATCAGTGTTTGATCATTTGCGATATGATCATTTGTTTGATCTTATATCTTTGTGATCATAGGTTGATCATTTTGTTTGACCCGAAACAGGGCTTTTTGAGAAAGCGTAGCTTTGTGAACGAGACTTCGTCGAGCCTCACACCCCGGAAATGGTCGAAACAGGAAGGATGCGGCAAGGTTCTAGGGAGTAGCGCCCCTTAGTGTATGTCATTCCTTCTGGATAGAGGTGGTATCATGGTATGGAGCCCAGATACTTAACCTATGTGGTTGCTGCATTATTATCTATGTGGTTTGTTGGAAATCGGGGATCCTCGGGAAGATCGGTTACGATCGGGGGATGGCATACGCGTGTCAGGAGTTACCTATTTTTGCAGAGGTAACCCGGCCTTGTGTTGGCAGAGATCTAACCGTAATGTTAGGTTATTTCTCGGGTCGTCTATTCCAGGGACGTACCCATCGTGGAAAAGGAAGTTCCTTAGCCTGACCATTTGTTGGAAATCCAAAGAAACAATACGAGCCTTGTACGGTTTTAGTTGTAGAACCTGCCATTTAATATGGTAGCTATAGCAAGCATACTATAATGGTACCTATGCTGGCTAAGATTTATATTATACTTTCGAAATGTTTTCTACACTATGCACTAATAATAATATCAAAAAGGATTTGATTTTGCGTATTAAGCATCTTTGACTATCATAAGAAGAAATCTCCTCCAAGTCTGCGTTTGCATTGTGTGTGTGGCGGGAGGTCTTATGGTAGTTTCATTTTCCAAAAGCATTGCGAATTGACTTTAAAATTCTTTGCTATTTATTTTAAAGATAAATAACTGTTTTACGATCTCACACCAGTCACCATGACTGACTCGGAGTTTATTGTTCCCTTCTAAACTCTGGGTGCCCATAATTTTCCACACGGGCAGCCTAGAGTTATTTTATCAGGATATTCTGGATATTCTGGAGCTTTGGAGATGAGTTGGATGGCGAAGCGTACTATCGTACTTGTTATTTATTCCGCTGTGTATTCTGTATGAGGACAAGTTTATATAACTGTCCATTGTTGTAAACTCTGATGATTGTTGTATGTATAAACTGATATAGTCTTTTGTTTTAAAGATTATTCATTTATCTATTATATATTGTTCCGCTGCGATATGTGAGATTCTGATATTGTTCCTGTTCTGTGTTTTCTGTGTTGTTCTTCTTTCTCTTTCTTCTACCTTTTCTTATACCTCTTCTTTTAACCCTAAAGTTTCGTGTTTCCGCCATTCGATTTTTCGACATTTGGTACAGTGGACGTATCGGTGTCGAGTTTTCGGAAGACGGATTTGCGGGTCTTTACATTTGGTATCAGAGCATATGGTTAAGCGACAACCCTGCTCTGTTGGGTGTTACTCATTAGAGATAGAGTCAGTAGTACTCTAGAATGAGTTGAGTGTAATAATAGATACGAGCGCGTATTTGTTAGTGAATATAAAATTGTTTTATATTGTGATGATTGGTTTGTTGAGTGGTATATGGATTCTGGTCGGTATTGTCCGTACAACTCTATCGATAGGGATCTCTAAACACTTGAATAGAACAGTTCGGCACAATATTGTTTTAAATAGGGTAAATGAGATAATTTTGCCCAAAACTATTTTTGTATAGAAAATAAATGTTTTTCTATGAAGAACTATAGTATATGGTTGCATGGATGTTAGGAAGTAATAATAGTAAATTATTATCATTGAAATTGAATAAGAAATTGAAATTGTAACTCCAAAGTTAAGAAATAAATTCACATACAAATGAAATTAAAGAATGTAAATTATAAATGTGAATTGTAATTTGAAACGGAATTCCAGAAAAGTATTTGAAAATGTTTTGAAAAGAAATTGATATTTTGGAGATTTGTAAAGTTTAAATTCCTTTTTGATTTGAAAATGAATTTCAAAGGTTTTGAAAAGTCTTTTGAAGAGATGAAAAGCTCTAAACTCTTTTCGGTCGCTGGAAAATAACTTCGATGATGACCGCGGCATCGTTGGTGTTCATTTTCGGGTTTCCAAAAGAGGAATTGCTGCCAATTGTTTTAAAAGGAAGTTGTTTTGAAAATTTGGATTTTGTTTTAGAAAATTCAAAGGATAATTTGAACTGTTTTCAAAAATGGTTTTTGAAATGTTGGTAAACTCTGGAATACTATGTAGAAATATTTATGAAATATTAATGTGAGATATAATTTGAAATAAAATTCCAGAAAAATATTTGAAGATAAAATTCATAAAGGAATAGAATTAGTAATATGAATGTATATATGGTTTTATAAATCAAGATGTAAATAAGTTGAAGTCTTATAAAATATTTGGAATTTGATAGAAATGAGATTCAAATTGAAAATGAAAGAATTTGTGAATGAGTAAATAAATTTGAATAAATGAAGTGAATAAGATTAAAACTGAATGTTGAAACCGAATTTGAATAAGTGAATTAGAATTTGAAATGGATTAGTAACTGAAACTAATTTAAAATGGTGCAGTATGAATGAAAGCTAATCAATAAAATTCAATATTCAGAAATTGAACTGAATCCAATTAAATGTTGGAAATTGAATTCAAATGGAATTGAAATGTAAAGATTGAACGAAATTGAATATGCAACTTCAATAGTAAGCTAAAAATGATATAAGCAGTTTATACTAGAAATTTTGTAATCGAATTTGCAAAATGGTTTGAATGTGTAACTAGATATAATGGCTAGTAGGATATACAGGTGTTATGAATTGGAATTTAATTTCGAAGATAAATTTGAATGGCTCGACAAAAGGTAAGTATTTGAATTCGAATATGAAATTTGATGATTTCTTCTCTAGCCGCTTGGCTTTTTCTTTTTCTTTTTGAAATCTGAGAGTCCGTAGGGACGTTTTGTAGTCGTGCCGTTTTAGCCGCGCAAAGGAGACGCTGGCGAAATTTTTCGGAAATTTAGGGCGTTAGAAAATTTTTGAGAAAATTTTGAAAGTTTGAATTCGAATTTGAATTTAAAATTGAATTGTTAAGAAAACAATGTTGTTTGAAATCTGTAATTGAAGTTGGAAATTTAGTTGAATTGATAACGAATCTTTAATAGAAAGATTTGTTTTGATAAATTGATAAAACTATTAGATTGTGAAAAATAGTAGACGAGTTAAGGACTTTTTCTTCCTGACTTGTAATTTCGAGGATGAAATTCTTTTAAGGGGGGAAGTCTGTAACGACCCAGAATTTTTGATAATTAAAATTCGAATATTTAATTGATTTTAAATATTAATAAGTAGAATTAATAAGTCGGATAATTTAAAATTCGAATATTGAGTTTAATTGGATAATTAAATCAATAATTTAATAGTGAAATTCCAGAATTAATTGAAATCTGGATTGAATATGATTTTAAATGATTTGTAAAAATTTTGTTTAATCATACTGAAGTTATAGAAAGGTTATAGAACTTTCAGAATCGAATTTGGAGTTAATCTATGAAAATTGAATATTTTAATATTTAATTATCGACTGTAAAAATAGCCAATTTTTGAACAGTCTCAGAATTGAACGAGACCAGTTCCATTGGATCCGTAATAGTTAGTTATTATCGGATTTCAATTTTCGTATCCATCGAAGTTATCGTTTGACCGTGGCAACTCGAAACGCATCGATATCTTTTTAATTTTAAATCGTCGAGTTAAAATAGTCATTTTTCAAAAAGTCTCGGATTTCGACGAAACCAGTTTCATCGGATCCGTAATGTGATATTATTGTAAGATTTCAAATTTCGTAATTTTTGGATTTATCGTTTGTCCGGGGCAAGCCTAAACGCCTCGAAATCGATTTAAATCGGTTTAATTTAAATTGATCGTTTATTGCTATATCTCACACACATGTCCGAATTAGCTTTCGAAACCTGTCCCATTGTGTCCGGAACGTGGGATAAACCCCAGAAATACCAGTTACCACTCGTAAATCGGATTCCGGAAAACCCGGATGAATAGTGTTCGTTCAAAAGTATATAAATAGAGCCATTTTCTCAATAAAAAGAAAAAAAATTTATTAAACCCTAGTTTATATACGCAGCCGCCATTATTGTTTGAACGGCCAAGAATGTTCGAATCTTCCCTCTCTAATTTCTTTAAATCTGTTAATCAATACAAGAAACCTCCAACACGAAGATTGAAGAGCTTCGCGAGCTCTTGGAATCCATACGGATACGATTGTCTATGGTCGACGAAATCAACCAGAAAGTGACCACGAAGTCACTGCGTTCGCACACAATTAGAGGGGGTTTGGGGCCACCGGGATGCACCGGTCGCTGGCCAGTGGGAGAGCACGAGATGGCCTTTCAAATGGTGGAACTTGATCGTCTTCGAGATGAAGGAGGTGGTCGCGTCGTTTAGGGTTTAGGGCCGGCTAGTTTGGGTTCTCGTGTTCGCGTGATGAACGAAGGAAGGAGAAAGCGTTCGGCGGCCTTGATCTGCTGTTAAGGAATTGAACGGTCGAGATCATTCTAGGTTAAAATTTAAAATAGATTGTAAATTAATTTTATTTATAATTGTACAAAACTTAAAACTGCGATATCTCTTTCGTACGAGGTTCGTTTCGGACGAAATTTTTTCGTTGGAATCGTTTTGACGGGCTCTTCGCAATGAAACTGGATTGGAAGCGATCGGGGTCAATGAAAATTTTGAGTGAAATTAAACGCGCGTTTAATTTTATTCGAAATAAATGCTGGAACGGAATTTAAAATCACGGTGAGATCTTCTCACTCAAATGAAAGTGGATTTTCTTTTACAGTTATTGATTTGATTGATATGATTGCTATTCGATGTGATATTAGATATTATAGGATATATCTATATATAGCAATATATACATATTGGCATATGTATATATTGGATTGATTGATTCCCGCCTCGTATAGCGGATGAGACCCTATTGCGCCGTTAGTAAGCGGATTTTTATAAAACCCATATACCGCGATAATTCCGTACTGGAGCGGAATTGGTATTGTGCTAACATCTTTGGATGCAGGGAAACAGGTTGGAGGGATCCAACTGGATTCCTCACCAGTAGTTATTTATTTACAGATATTGATGTATATTCTGTTATCATATGTTGATATATGATGTTGTTGTTGTGATGGACTAATTGGTGCGTTGCATCATTGGGTTCAATTTTAAAGTTTAAAAATAAACGATTTTTACTTTAAAAGGGATTTTGAAGTGATTTTTGGAAAGTATACGATCTATTAAATTTTGGAATTTATTTATCTTAAATAAATAAATGTTATAAATTTAAAGTTATGAAAATCTTAAATTGTGAAATATACCTGAAAGGTGATTTTGAAATAAATAGTCAAGTGATAAATAAAATAGTTTAAGTTGGATTTCTTTTGAATTATAAATAAATGATGTATATAAAAGATGTACAGAATTGATATTTATCAATTAAAAGTATTGGAATTTTAAAACGAGTTTCTATAAGTGTTAGAAATTTATAGAATTATAAATTGCGAAGACATGAGATTTATAGAATTATAGATTGTGAAGATTTGAAGTTTATAGATTTATAAAGTATGAAGTTATAAAATGAATGAAGTTATAAAATGAATGAAGTTGTAGAATAAAGACTGATAAGAAATTTACTTGTAACTTGGATTGTTGCCTTTAAATGGGATATTGATCGAATTATTAATAAAGAAGATTTATTAAATTGAAGTCGTTAGAAAATAGAAATAGAATTGATAAACGTTGTTTTATAAATTCGAAATCAATTGGATTTGATAAATTAAAAAGTTAAAGGGGATTTTATCCATGATTTTGGACAGTGGGTAATTCTTGAAATAAATGTATAGAAAAGATCGAAATTTGGTTATTGAAGTATATTCACGATTTTGGACAGTGAATATATTATTGAAAAAAATGGTTATGTTTGGGAAAGCGATATTATAAATGAAGTAATTGTTTTAAAAGATGTTTTAAAACGTGTGAATTATCGAAATCATAGATTTCAACATTTATTGTTGAAATAGACGTTTTCGAAAAATAAGGAAATGATGGACTATAACACTGTTGTTATAGTAAATGATTTCCGAAAGGAAATGTTTTGATGTAGTATTGGGATTTATATACCTATTAAAATCCGAATCCCTATACTAGTGATTTTGAGTCGTCGTAACGATGTTTTACGTAACATTCGTTTTGACTCAAATAAATGTGTTTAGAGAATGATTTCCTTAAAGAATGAATATATACTTAATATTGATTTAAGTATATCGAATATTTTCAAATGTTGAAAATAAATGATTTGTGAAATACTTATTATTAAATAAGTAGGGAAATGCTTTTCCATTATGAAATGAAATGGTTTTGAGAATTTATCTTCTTAAAGATAAATCGAAAGTGAATATGTGAAATCGATTGAAAATCGTATATCAGTAGATATTTTGAAAGATATAAATTCACTATGGAATTTATAAAAGAAACGGGAAATTGTTTTAGAAAAATAAACGTTGATTTATTTTTGAAGTGTGGAAAAGTTTATATATCTAGTAAAGATATTTTTGGAAGATAAAATAATTTGGGAAAATTATTTGGAATCTGATGATGTTGCGCATCTTTATTGATAGTTAAATAACCGACTATCAATAATTACCTTGAGTAGGTATTTGTTGTGAATTGGATGAATTTGAATGCCACACTTATTTTTGAAAAATCGCTCACTATTCGGGTTAGCCGGGAAAGGACCATGGGGTCGTATAACCCATTCCGAATATGTGATACGTCGTTATGAATCGCATTTGAAGACCGGTGTTGAAGACCGGATATTTTTGAAAACGGAAGGATTACCGTCGAGTTACTCTACATCGGCTGATCTCCGATTTAGAGGTTTTTATCACCCTTAGTGACGGGAAGTCCTGACGTGATTGAAAATTATCCGGATATGCAAGGGCTTCGTGAGAAGTGCCTTCGGTTCTGTTCGATCCCGGAACAGACTTGTATGGATTGTGTGTCTGACGTTACAATTTGAGATATAAAGCTGATTTCTTTCAAATACATTTCTGTTGGTGGAGGAGAATTTATTCTCTTAGCTTAACACCCTTCTCTGAGACGTACGAGCTCAGAGGTTGTGTAGTTGAAATTTATCAGCGATATACTCCCAATTTGGTAACGTGGCATACTGAGTGTTGCTGTGAAATGATCAGTGTTTGATCATTTGCGATATGATCATTTGTTTGATCTTATATCTTTGTGATCATAGGTTGATCATTTTGTTTGACCCGAAGCAGGGCTTTTTGAGAAAGCGTAGCTTTGTGGACGAGACTTCGTCGAGCCTCACACCCCGGAAATGGTCGAAACAGGAAGGATGCGGCAAGGTTCTAGGGAGTAGCGCCCCTTAGTGTATGTCATTCCTTCTGGATAGAGGTGGTATCATGGTATGGAGCCCAGATACTTAACCTATGTGGTTGCTGCATTATTATCTATGTGGTTTGTTGGAAATCGGGGATCCTCGGGAAGATCGGTTACGATCGGGGGATGGCATACGCGTGTCAGGAGTTACCTATTTTTGCAGAGGTAACCCGGCCTTGTGTTGGCAGAGATCTAACCGTAATGTTAGGTTATTTCTCGGGTCGTCTATTCCAGGGACGTACCCATCGTGGAAAAGGAAGTTCCTTAGCCTGACCATTTGTTGGAAATCCAAAGAAACAATACGAGCCTTGTACGGTTTTAGTTGTAGAACCTGCCATTTAATATGGTAGCTATAGCAAGCATACTATAATGGTACCTATGCTGGCTATGATTTATATTATACTTTCGAAATGTTTTCTACACTATGCACTAATAATAATATCAAAAAGGATTTGATTTTGCGTAGTAAGCATCTTTGACTATCATAAGAAGAAATCTCCTCCAAGTCTGCGTTTGCATTGTGTGTGTGGCGGGAGGTCTTATGGTAGTTTCATTTTCCAAAAGCATTGCGAATTGACTTTAAAATTCTCTGCTATTTATTTTAAAGATAAATAACTGTTTTACGATCTCACACCAGTCACCATGACTGACTCGGAGTTTATTGTTCCCTTCTAAACTCTGGGTGCCCATAATTTTCCACACGGGCAGCCTAGAGTTATTTTATCAGGATATTCTGGATATTCTGGAGCTTTGGAGATGAGTTGGATGGCGAAGCGTACTATCGTACTTGTTATTTATTCCGCTGTGTATTCTGTATGAGGACAAGTTTATATAACTGTCCATTGTTGTAAACTCTGATGATTGTTGTATGTATAAACTGATATAGTCTTTTGTTTTAAAGATTATTCATTTATCTATTATATATTGTTCCGCTGCGATATGTGAGATTCTGATATTGTTCCTGTTCTGTGTTTTCTGTGTTGTTCTTCTTTCTCTTTCTTCTACCTTTTCTTATACCTCTTCTTTTAACCCTAAAGTTTCGTGTTTCCGCCATTCGATTTTTCGACATTTGGTACAGTGGACGTATCGGTGTCGAGTTTTCGGAAGACGGATTTGCGGGTCTTTACAGATGGCAAGTGAAACAAACTTAAGTTATGGAGTTGAATTAATTGGGAATAAATGAATTAACTTAAGTTAATAATTTTGGATGGAAGCTTGGCTTAAATAAATTTATGAAATGGTTCATAAGTAAATGGCATGGAATGATTCCGAGCTTAATAAAATGGATTGGAATATAATGAATGTGGATATGAATGGAATGTAAATAAATTAATTGAGAATCAATTTGAAATGGAATAGAATTAAATATAAATCGACTTGGAATCAACTTAAAATAGCTATAAACTGAAATGGTTATTTTATTAAATGAATATCGCCGAATTTGCATAGAAAAAATTGTCGTTGACATAATCGGAAGTAAATAAAATTCTATGAATAAATGGAAAGTTAATAAATTGATTTTTAAATCAATTTGGAATGGATATTAGTTTGTATTGTATAAATATGAATTGAATGCAGATAATTGGGTTGTGAATCATGCGAATTGAATGAAATTATGTAACGACTCGTAATTTTCTATAATAAAAAAATTTGTAAATTTAATAAGGTTTTGTGATTTAATGTTGGAAGAAATGAAAATTTGTGATTTAATAATAAGAATATAACTGAAATAAAGTGAAATAGTATTAATTTAAGGTAACTAATGACTGCTTTAATTGTAATTCCAATAAATTAAAAGAAATAAAGAGTTATAATTGATATAGATTGTCAATAAATTATATTCATGTATGTATTAATTAATAATTGGATTTAAAGAGTAATTGACAATTTAAATGTTGATTAATTAATGAGATAATGTGTAATAAATTGAAATTGAATAAAATTTGTGTAGTGTGAGTTATTATAACATTGGCTTGTAAATAATAAACTTACAAATGTTATTAAATGTAGTAATGGTAATGATTGTTGTTTGTTACCAATTTAATTAATCAATTGCAAATAAATGTCATTAAATGTTACATTAATGTGAGTTAAGACAATAACTGCAAATTGTGAATGTAATAAAATGTACAGATATGTTAATTATATTCACAAGGAAATAACTGATTTATAAAAGAGTGAAATCTAGATAAATAAATTAATTGGGATTTTAAATTATAATTAATGTGTAAAATTGAGAAAGATTCAATATAATTGGAATAATAGTTGATACAAATAAAAGATGGAAATGGTAGTATATTAGTGAAATAAGATATCAACAAATATTAACTATGTTATTAGAGTAATAATTGATTTAATATAAAGATTGAAATCAAATTAAAACAATTTATTGGAATGTAATTTCAATAATTGGATTTAATTACAATTGAAATTGAACACTGTAATTTGTGAAATATTAAACACTGAATTTGATATGTAAATTTGCTTTAAGTTATTATAAATGTCTAAGTAACAAAAAATGATGAAATTTGTTAGTTTATAAATATTGAATTGAAAAGTGATTTAATTAATTTAATATTAATTTATTTAATTAAAGTGAAAATAGCCATTTTGGCCACTAACTCGGATTTTGACGAAACTAGTTTCATCGGATTTGTAACGGTGAATTATTGTAAGGTTTCAAGTTTCATAGCGATCAGACTTGTCGTTTGATTGAACAGACTCGAAACGCGTAGAAATCAATTTAATTAAATCTATTGAAATCGATTTGAAATAAGTTGATTTTAAGTTAACTTCTTCATAAGATGGAATTAGGACTTGAAACCTGTTCCATTGAGTTTAAAATTATCGAGAACATCTGTTTTGATATATGGGATGACCCATTTTCGTTTCGGGAACGAAACGGGCTCTTCGGGTCGTTTATCGTTCAACTTTCAAATCGATCTAGTCCATTCATTTCTATTTCTGATCTGCCTATAAATAGCCCGTTACAAACCCTAGCTATTTCTTATTCTATTTGTCTATACGTACAATTTCATCTGTCCACTTCTCCTTCTCAATGGCAGACAAACAAATTCCGAATTCAATTCCAAATCAAATTTCAATCGAAAATTAAAAAACTCCTCAAATCCTATCAAATTATATATCGATTTGAAGCTCTCGATGAGCGCAAGTCAAATCTGCAGCCTATTTCTCGATCTGATTTTCTGTGTGCCTAGAATTCGATGATTTATTCTTGGCTGTTCATCACGTTCCGATGAACTTCGATTGATCGTCAAATCGAGGGTACCGGTATGTGGAGAGCAGTGAGCATAGTCCATCGGCGTGATTTGTTGGGCATTTTGACGGCTAGATTTCATGCAAAAATTTGATTAGGGTTCGTAAGCAATGGCGGCTACTAGGTTTTAGCAACGTCGGTCGACGTTTGTGGGATACTGGCGAGTCGGCGCTGCTTCTGGTGACTCGGGGGCGCGGTCGCGGCTAGCATGGGCAAAGCTAGGTGGATCGACGGCGGCGGCCAGTGGGTTGGTTAGACACGCATCGCGAGCCTCCATGCTCTCTAGGGTTTGCCATGTTGATTTGTGTTGGACGATAGGGAAAGGTGACGTGGCATCTTTATTTACTTGTTTGAAAAAGAAAAAAATATAATAATAATTTTTCCAATCGTTTTAATCACCATATCTTTTACATACGAGCACGGATTTGGACACGGTTTCTTCCGTTGGGATCACATCGAAATTCCGGACTTTTTGGCGCTGGTTTGGATGAATTCTAAGACTGTTTGAATTTGGGCCCTAATTTGGATTTTAAATCAATTTGAATTCAAAGGTGAGTGTTTTTACCTACTCACAACTACTAGATTAACTTATGTTGGTTAAATTAATTTATGATGTGATTAGAAATTAATTTATTGATATTTGGTATGTTTAAATTGTCATTCTAGTTAAGTTTGACTTTTATTGCATTTAATTTCCGTTTAATTTAATATTAAATTCAAATCCTCAAATTAATACCTGTTATTTATCATCAGTTATCTATTGATGTTTATTGATTGATTTGGATGATGTTTGTGATGAATGTTTGATTGTTGATATTGAATGACTGGATGTTGTATTTTATATCGTTATAACACAGCAAGTTCCTGATGGGTTGAAATGATCATACCCGAACGATATATAGATTAGGGAAAAATCATTATGGGTTGAAATGATAGACTCGAGTGATTTTATGGACTTTTAATCAATTCTGGATTGCTGTTTGAAATGATATATAACCGTAAAATTTAAATTGCGGATTGAAATGATAAATATCCATATCACTTGACTCTAGGTATAAAATTATATACGGACATCGGATTGGTTAAATTAAATGATTTTTGAATCTTTGGAATTTTGAATTTCAGTAAGCTGGCATTTTGAAATAGAAATAGATGTATATAAAATGAGTTATTTTCAAAAATCTAAGTGTTAATGCTGAGATTGGAATTAACTTAATAAATTGTTCAAAGAATTTAAAATTGGAATTTCAAAGTTGAAGTATCAAATATAAGTGAATTTATTGGAATTGAGTTATTGAAAATGTTTGGATGTAACTTTGAAATCTAATTTAAACTAATTTAATCTATTTTCATTAAATTAACTATGTTAATCAATTTTAAACTATTTTAATTTATATTAATCTATTTTAACCTATTTAATCTAATTTAATCTATTTTAACAATTTTAAACAAATTAAATTTATTTAATCTATAATAAATCTATTTAATATCATTTAAATATATTTAATCTATTTTAAATCTATTTAATCTATCTTAAATCTATTTAATATCATTCAAATCTATTTAATCTATTTTAAATCTATATTGATCATTTTAGAAATCTAATTAAATCAAATTTAAATCTATTTAAACTATTTTAAATCTATTTAAACTAATTTTAAAACTATATAAACTCTTACAATTACCTAAAATATTTTCTAAAATTCAGACTGTGTTAAGTTGAAGTATTTATATTTAAATCCTTGATGATGATACATCCTAAGTTGTAATTTGGAATTGATACCTTTTTGAAATTTACATATTGAGTAATATGATGATTTTGGAACGAGGTTTAATTAACCTATCTTATCGATAAATTCAAAAGGGAATATGATTTTTGAAAGTGAATATGATTTCGCAAGAGATATAATTTGAAAATCGAATATTATATTTTGATATAAATTTGTGAATTGACTTTTTGAAATGTAAAAGAACCATCCGGTGTGAAATAAGCATTTGGTTGTTAAAGGGACTGGGATCAGATATTGTCATACTCTCTACCAATACCAAAAACCACTTTAACAACTGTGTACGTGGTGGAGATTCCAGAAATGAAGTAGGATGGTTTGGCGAACGATTTCTGTATGAGGTATGACTTGACCCTAACTCTCGTGGGTCAGCTTATATGTGACTAAAACAGGAGCCATGCCGGGCCAAGTGAGGTCATTCCTCCTATCAGGCACACTTCTTCGATACTATATTCCAACTTTGTGATTGATTTGGTGGCCACCCTTGATTTTGATTTGGGAGTGTGTTCCGAGGTGGGCGGTAGTAGCTGCTGTGTGTTACCACCAGTCCGGATCCGCAATTGGTATATCTACCCTGGCATTGCCTCGAGTGCCATGTTTACATGCCTTAGAGCGCCTTCTACGAGTTTGTTTTGTACCATACCTATGGAGTGCCCGCTGATAGCCTCCAGTTTACGGAGGAGTTACGGTATTGTATAGACTATGGGAATATATAAATGGTGTTAAGGGGGATATAGGCAACACCTTAACGCTATTTTATTACTTTTACTTTACTGTAGACATATTATAATAGCGTATTGTACTACATAGTAGATAGTTATCCTTAGGAGATGTTAATCCCAAACATCTCTTAAGTTATTGCACTCACGTTAGACATTGGATAGGAGATGTCAAACCCCGTAAGCATCTCTGATGCCGCTCCACTCATATATATTTAGCTTTGATTAACTTACATAAGATCTTTTAGTTTTGACTCGAGTTTTTTTTCTTTTCAATTCGCTCGGGTCAGCCTGAGCATTTCAGGGTTGAAGACCTTATTTCTGGAGGACGAAGACAAAGATTTGTACTAGTATTATTTATTATATTCCGCTGCATCATGTTGTTCCGCTGCATTTATTATTTTTTTCTTCCTGTTTCTGTAACTCTGATTTTGTGTTGTAAAAGAATAGTCAAATGTATTTATAAAACAGCTTCATGAACTGTTATTTGATTATTATATTTTGTCATTACACTGCGAGATTCTGTATTTGTTTGATTTCTCCCTCTTTTTCTTATTTACCCAATAACAATCTGCCCTTTTAAATGGTTTGAGTCTGTAACATGTGTTTGCTAAAAACGTCCAAAAAGGCATGTTGTTACATTTGGTATCAGAGCTTTGGTTTAGCGATAACCTTAGCTTTGTGGGGTCAGACTCATATTAAATAGGGTAGTAATACCCTAGGATGAGTCGCTGAGTGTATATATATATATGAGTGAGCGTATTTGTTAGTGTTATAAAAAGGTTTTTTTATATTGTGTTTATTTGTTCCGTTTTGTATTTATAAATTCTGGTTGGTGCATAGGATGCGATGACATCGATAGGGATTTCTAAACACTTAATATGGCAGATCGACACAATATTTGTTTTGAAATGTAGGTAAATGAAATAATTTTGCCTATTATATATTTTTGTATATAAAATAATAAATTTAAAAATGATATAGTTGGATGAAATATGTTGTTTGTTAGGTAGAGGAATTTTATAAATACCGATTGAAAATTTAGCTTTACAAATAAAATGAATATAAATTGTAATTTGAGAACTTAAGTTCTGGGATTTTAAATTTTTCTTTCAAAAGATTTTGGAATATAATATTATTATTATTTGGAAATATTTTCGGATATAAATATCCCAATATGATTTGAAAGAAATGTTTTAAAAGGAAATATTGAAGGAAATGAGTTCTGTACTCCCCTCTTTGTCGTTGGAAAATAATTTCGATGATGAGTGCACGTATCATCGACATTCATTTCGAGTTTCAAAGTGGGAAGACCATTGTAGTAGTTTATTACACATTTGTTTTGATATAAAAATCTTAATTTTAATTTCCAAATATGATTGATATGTATAAAAGAGATGATTATATATGTACATTATTTTAAAATGATTTGAACTGGAACCCGACATTCAGTTCTTAAATTTCTATAAATTATAGATTTTAATTATTATAATGAAATGAAATATTAACTATATAATAGTTGGAACTTCTAAAATGAAATTTAAGAAATTAAATGTTAAGTTATTAATGAAATATACAAGAAATTTGAAATTTTTAACCTATAAATCAAAGGATGTGAAAGTCTAGAAGATGTAATTATTGAACATTTTGTTAATAAAAAATATATATGATAACTTGTGTAACATTCTATTGCATTCTAAAAAGACATATATATAACTTACCAAAATATTAAAAGTTGAAATGTTAATAGGATATGTAATAGAATATTATGCAAGTGAAATTTAGCAAATGAAAGTGTTCAAGGGTATTACTTTTATAAATAGTAACACTGATATTATAAATTGTTATAAACTTAGGATTAATAGTTGAAATGCCGCTAATTAGATGTAATAAAAGTGAATAATGTAAGAGAATGATTATAAACTGAAGTGGACATTTTAAGCTAAAAAAACAGATTTAATAGTAAAGGGTGAATACTATAAGTAAATAATTATAAACTTGAATCAATATTGAAGCCATTTATGATTAAAATGAGTACTATATATAAATTGAATGATTATAACTTTAGAGAACATTGAAAAGATTTAGAAATGGAGTTAATATTCAATAACCCTTAATATATATATATATATATATATGAAAGAATGAATGTGAAAAAGAAATAATCTATAAATGGTGAATTGAATTGTAAAGAAACTTACCTAATAATGTATAATTCAATAATTGAAATAAAAATAACTTATTTAAGCAATGACTGTCAAATAATAAAATGAAAGAAAATAGCATTGTATGAATAAAGGAGAAATGAAATTTTGTAAGTAATGACAAGGGTAAATTAATGAAAATAAACGTTACGCGAATAAGAAAAGAAAGGTAAATGATGAAAAAAAGGAGGAAATCAAACTAAATATTAATGTGAAGTAAACTGAAACAGAGGGTATACAATACTTCAATAATGAAATTCATTTATGGTCCAAATAATTGAAATGGATATAACATATGTAAGTAAAGAACGTAAATTAATGAAGTAAACTTTGCATGAATTTAAATTTTGTAAGTAATGAATATGAGACAATTATTGTATGAATGAATGTGAATTTATTTACAAAGAAACCTATATGGTATTTTAAGAATTGATGTACATATGTTTGAATAATTGTATATGAATAACATATGTAAGAAATGTAAATAACATATGTAAATAAATGAATGTGAATGAATGAAATAATCATTGTATGAATGAAACTGAAGAAAGATAAATAATGTGAAAAAAAAGAAAGAGTAATAAGAATATAACTTAAATATTATCTGAAATCATTGTTTGTTTGACCTATGAATTGGTTGGGAAAGGATACTTCTATTGTGTAGGTTGTACAAATGATCTATAAAGTTTTATCTACGACTGTTGAGTGTATGGTTTACTTCATGGTTTATTTATCATTTTATATTATTAGAATTTTTGAACCCGAACAAACCATTGGTAGGTTGCTATGGATGTCTGTTTGATTTCTTTGACTACATTTAATGATATGATGGTTGTATTGTTTGTTATAAGTGATCATTGTATGTTGTATTGTTTCGTTGTTATTAGTTGAAACAACTTAAATATTTCTCATTTATATAATTATTAACCTCTTTGGATTATATAAGTGAAATACAGGTTTATGGAAGCAATTGCTACTACTTTTGGTTTCATAAATAAGCGTTATTTGCCTGATAAATAGGTACGTTTTCGGATTGCGGTTTTGTAGCGATATTATATTTGTTATCCCGTGGTTTAGGATATATTATTTTGAGAAATATGACATATATGATTATTATTTATATTACTATTTTTCTAGACCTCTCCGTACAAAGGAGACTCTACCGAAATTTTCCGTAAATTTTGGGCTTAGAAAAATTTTGTGAAATGTTTTCCAAATTTTATTAACTTGAAATTAAAGGATTTAATTGTCATAAATTGCTATATTTTATTTAAATTATTTAATTATGTAAATTAATTGTTTATAAAATTTAATATATGTTGATTACAAATTTCTTCTTTTCCCTTCTTTTTCCTTTTCGAGGGCAAAAAGTTTTGAGTGTGGGAGGGTGTAACGACCCGTAATTTTCAATAATAATAAAATTTGTAAATTTAATAAGGTTTTGTGATTTAATGTTGGAAGAAATGAAAATTTGTGATTTAATAATAAGAATATAACTAAAATAAAGTGAAATAGTATTAATTTAAGGTAACTAATGACTACTTTAATTGTAATTCCAATAAATTAAAAGAAATAAAGAGTTATAATTGATATAGATTGTCAATAAATTATATTCATGTATGTATTAATTAATAATTGGATTTAAAGAGTAATTGACAATTTAAATGTTGATTAATTAATGAAATAATGTGTAATAAATTGAAATTGAATAAACTTTGTGTAGTGTGAGTTATTATAACATTAGCTTGTAAATAATAAACTTACAAATGTTATTAAATGTAGTAATGGTAACGACAATAAATTAAAAGAAATAAAGAGTTATAATTGATATAGATTGTCAATAAATTATATTCATGTATGTATTAATTAATAATTGGATTTAAAGAGTAATTGACAATTTAAATGTTGATTAATTAATGAAATAATGTGTAATAAATTGAAATTGAATAAAATTTGTGTAGTGTGAGTTATTATAACATTGGCTTGTAAATAATAAACTTAAATATGTTATTAAATGTAGTAATGGTAACGATTGTTGTTTGTTACCAATTTAATTAATTGTGACGACCCGACTTTCCACTCCCGGAAAATCGCATCGACAGTAAGAAAGAAAGGGGTGAGAAGTAGAAAAGAAAAGAAGAGAAAAGAAAACAAACACAAATACTCACAGCGGAAACGAACAAAATATATTATATCACATAAATATTACATAGTATCATATACAACACTTATCAGAGTTACACAGATTCACATCATATACTAGACAGTTATAAACATCTGTCTAGTTATTACATCTCAATACAAACAAAGATCTAAACAAGATCAACACAGCGGAAACTACTATCTATATCTACAACGCTGAAGCCTCCTGTTCCATTGCTCCTCCACAATTCGTCAAGGCTAACCTGAATCCCTTGGCTACTCGTAAAAATTTGAGTACCCAAGAGTTTATAAAACAGAAATAAACAACTTGGGTCAGACATGGGTCTGGTGTGAGTAACAGGTTAAACTTGTTTAACTTCAAAACCTTTTGAAAGAAAAGGTATCACGTAAGACTCCCCACAAATAAACATGGGTAAGTTTTTACCTTACGCTAACCAAAACATTTGATAGGAAATTCGATTGTATTATAATAGGGTCTAGGGTTTTCAAATAAATATGAAATAGCTGAAATTGTTACATTATTAAATTTCAGCATACTAGCCAACAAAGTGGGTTATACAATCAAGTCCGTTATCACTTATTGGAAATTGGATTCCATACAATGGCAGGGCTACCGGGGTACCGCCCATCACAGTACGTGGCCTAGATCACCGTACCGAGGATCACTCCCAATCCCCTGCAACACAAGGTCGGAACATCCCTTACTGGATAATTCCCGCACAAGATACCTCACGGTTGGGATCAGCAACCGCACCACTAAGTCGAAAATAGAAAGGGACATCTAGACAGAGGTAACCTTGTCCTACTTGGGTGCTACCCACTAACCTTGCTGCACCTCCCCTGTTTTAGCCATTCCCGGTTTGTGAGGCTTGAGGTCACGATTACCTTTAAAAAGAACACATCTATCTTAGAATGCTCATCGTCCACCTGACGATGTGCTGAAAGCATTCAATCCATACAAGTTCGTTCCGGGTTCGAACGAAACCGAAGGCATTATCTCGTTACACTCGTTTTGGAATCACCCTCAGAGTTAACGACAATAACCCTTGCACTCTAAATCTTCATCTTCACTTGATTCACGACCTATCATTAATTTGGATCGATGTGGTATTCGGGTCTCCAGACCTGGAAATCCGGTATACGGAAACCCGATCCCGGTCTCATTGAAATCCAAAACGTATCTTTTAAGGCCAAGTTGTTTTAAAGGTTAAAACAATTTAATTTATTATCTTTATACACAAAGAAAGATAATTCACAACAGATAATCAACAATATCAGATAGTCCATACAATTCAACTAACATCCATATCATACAGCATATATCTCATCAGAGATATCAATCAATGCCAAGTATTCAATACTATCACCCATTCATAAGTAATGATTTATATCATCTCTAATTAATTTAACATAAATTAAATTAATTACTTCATTCTATATATAAATCCTGCTTACTTAACCATTAATTAATTATAAATCAATTAATTAATTATCCTCTAATTATTCATTTCAATTAATCATCCTTGATTAATTATCTTTTAATTACATTTAAATAATTAGCCTTTAATTAATTTCACAAATGAATTATTCTTAACATTTATAGTAATTAACCTTTAATTACTTATTAATTAACTATAATTAATTATCTTAATCCTTAATTACATTAATTAATTACTCTTTAATTACTAATTATTGATTAATTAGCTTTAATTAATCAACTCTTAATTACATCATTAATTATATTAATTAATTAATCCTTAATTACTTCTTTAATTAATTACTCCATTTAAATTTATTTACATTTAATAATTAATCTTTAATTAGTCACATTTATTAATCACCTTTGATTAATCTCATTCAGTAATTAACTTCCCTTAATTACTTCATTACATAAATTAATTACTCCTTAATTAATTATCTTTAATTAATCCCTTGATTAATTACAAAAAGTAATTAAAATCAAATTACTTCTATTCATCTTCCATTAATTACATCCAGTAATTACCATTAATTACTTTACTAAGTAATTACAGTCCATTTAATTAATCACATTAATTAATTAGTCTTAATTAATCTTATTTATTAATTAACTTTAATTAATCACATTAATTAATTATCTATGTAATTAATCCTTAATTACCTTTCATTAATTACTTCCATAAAGTAATTATTCTTTTTAATTAATTACATTTAGTAATTATCCATTTATTACTTACACTAAGTAATTACACTTCATTAATTACATTTAAGTAATTATTCTTATCAAATCACCAAGTGATTATCTTAAATTAATTAAACTTAATTAATTAATTTAAAACTTATCAAAATTTTTTTTTAATTAATTACCTTAAGTAATTAATTCCTTTAATTATTTCCATTAATTAATCTCTAGTTAATGATTCATCTCTTAGTTCATTAACTACCCACTAATTGCTCTATTAATTAAATATTCTTAATTACAAATAAGTAATTAACCTTTAATTTATTTTACTAATTAATTATCCTTAATTAATATCAACCTTTTTAAAATAAACTCTTCATTTAAATTAAATACTTATTCTATTATTAACTTTATTAAAACCAATTTAGGAATCAATTATATATTTGAAAATATATTTTACTTTAAAACAAAACAATTTAAACCCTTAGTTTTTAATGTACTTAAAATCTTTGGAAATCCTTTTCAAACATGTTTAATTAAATTAAACAAATATTTATCTTTGGAAATCCATTTCAAACATGTTTAATTAAACTTGTTTAAATTTCTTAAAACTTATTAACAACTTCACCTTTAAACTTAACTAATCGTTTTTTTTTATAAAAACTGACTGTTTTAAATCTTTAAAACATTAAAACTTATTTAAACACTACAACATAGAAACTCGAGTTAACCCTCACTAAAACCCAAGCCAACATACAATTTTCCCGAGCTCAGACTCGAGTATTTCGCTTATCCCATTGCTTCGAGAAAACCACGCATCTTCACGAGTCAATCCCGAGTTTCCAGCTTCTTCCCAAAGCCTATCATCGCCAGACACATACGTGCACACGTGCACGTGCACGCAACCT
The DNA here is from genome assembly GCA_030737815.1 of Allium fistulosum. Taxonomy (NCBI): domain Eukaryota; kingdom Viridiplantae; phylum Streptophyta; class Magnoliopsida; order Asparagales; family Amaryllidaceae; genus Allium; species Allium fistulosum. Next base: position 973,597,653 of record CM060904.1, read on the forward strand.
CGCCGTCCCTCCGATCAACACTGCCGCCTTCGACAAGTCATCGTCGACCATCTCTACCCAATCGACTACCCAGAACCCACAACATCGCCAGAAATCAAAATCGAGCATGTCAAATCACTCGAACCCAACTTGATTAAGGGAAAAACGTCACGCGCCACCGCCATTGATCGCCTGAGGCCTCGCGATCACTACCCAACCACCACCATTCGCCCACGCTTCTGATCCCCCATACGCGATAGTCTCTAGTTCACCCACGACCACGCAAATGTCTCGACTACCTCAACGACCAAAACAGGTCATTTAACCCTAGTTCGACGTCGCCCGGCCACCACGGCCATCTAAAAATTCTCTCACCATTTTTCCTTCGACCAACATCCTTCCAGCTACCACCAGCCTCAGTCGCGATGCATCTCCATCACCGATCGCCACGAAATCGATCGAAGTTCGAATTCCGATCAACTCAGAAATCCTCGACAATCTCAAACCTAAAAATCCTAATATCTATATCAAAATTCATTATTTCCTACCCTGAATCCATTCATGCAATCTAATCATGAAATTGTATTCATAAAATTTTGACCAATTTTTGATTATCACAGTGTTTTCTTATTTCTGAAATAATTATTAAACTAAAATCCTTGAAACCATTTTTGGAGTTGATATCATGTTGTTATAATCGTATTTCATTCAAAGATCTAAGTTTAAGATTGCTTGTATTTGGAGATATGGATTTATAAAAGTAATTCAAGAAACTGTGAAACAATCAGAGACTATAATTATATATATACAGACATATCCACAATATAAATATCAATTCAAGTTTATATTCATGCTAAAGCATCCATGCAAACATATATACATCACCACTACACAGATCTATCACATGCATTAGTACTAAAAGATTTTTAGCTTTTAAAAATTTTGTTTACTCACCAGATAACAAGAACAGAGGACAGAAATTCTGATCTGCAGTTGATAAATCTGGAGCTTGGTTTTGATCTGGTTCTTATTGCTTGATTTTGAGTTAAATCTTTGTATTACTGAAACTTGATTCTTACAGCTGGGTCTTTGAATTTGATTTGCTTGTTAGGACTGTCACTTGAATCATCTAAATGTTGAGTTGATCCTTACTGTTTGAATTCAGGTTTGAAATCTTGTTGAATTTGAAAACTGATGTTATATTGATTTTGAATGCACTTTGTTTTGGGTTGAAATCTGAAGTTGTTGCTGAGTTTGAACTGCTGTTTGTTTGATGCTTATTATAGTTTTGATTTTCTTTTGAATTTAGAAAAGATGGAGAGAAAAAGAAGATGGAGGAAGAAAAGATTTGAACTGAAATAATAAAATCAGGTGATTTCCAAAACATTATACTTATATTTCATTTAAAGGAGAATTTTACCACCTATTTCACTTTATTACAAATGTCCTTGCATATATCCATTTATTTACAAGTGTCCAAACTTGTTTTATTATACTTACAAATGTATTACTCATTTATTACTAAGTTGACAAGTGTTTTAAACTTGATATATATATAAATACCTATTTTACATATATATATTATGTATTAGAGTTTAAATTATATATATGTATATAATTATTTTATACATGTATCTTAAAACTTTATATACTTACAAATTATGGTTTTAAATGTATACATATAAAATAAAAATTAAATCATGTGATGTTTTAAAAGAAAGAATAAATTAAATCTATATATATTTTATAAACTATTTTAGTTTAAGAACTTTTAAAAGAAATCACAATAGAAATTTTATTAAATTTGTTTAAGCTATTATATTTTAAAAAAATAAATATTTATCTTATGTTTTGAAAATATAGAATTAACCTTAATTAGTTTTTGAAAATTCTTGAATTTAAAACAAAGCTTTCAATCACAATATATTTACATATATTTTATAATTTGAAAACATATTTTTCTTATTGAATTTAAACCAAAACCTTCTATTCACAATATATATACATCAAAATATATATTATAAATAGAATCTATTTTATTAGCTTTGGAAATAAATCTTATCAATTTTAAATTATTAAAAAAGATATGAATCAATATTTCCGGATTAAATATTTATTAACTTTTAAAAGATTAAATTAAAAATTATAAGGGAAAATTACCAATCCAATTTAATTATTAATAAAGATTATTAAATTTATATTGCCCAAAATCCCGGGATATCACATTCCTTCCCCCTTAAAAGAATTTCGTCCCCGAAATTTAAAACAAACGTAATTTAATAATCTGATTAAAGATTTTAGTTTTAAATCACAACATATATTTTCAACCATAGCAACCAATCATCCAAACAAACAATTCTAACTATCCAGACAAAATTCTGGATAGAATTTCCTAGAGTTTCCCAAGTATAAATACCGGAATACTCGCTCTATAGAATCCAAACAATTTATACTACTAAGCTACATAGCTTCTACTCATCTAGATCTACAAAACTAAAGAGGATATTAGACTACAGACGAGTCTGACTCAACTACCAAATCTTCCTGAACTGCTGGTTCCAAAACCAGAGATAGATCAAACACGTACTCCCTCAGTGATACATGAAACCTATCGAATCCCAGTTATCCAAACTAGAAATTCAATCCTATAGACCAAGCTCTTATCCAAATCAGAACACAGACGAGATCCACACATAACTCTACTTCACAACTATCAGTAGATTCCAAACTTACTCCTCCCATCCAGAGATACACTCCAAACTGCTTTCGCTGCTCAACTCTGATCTGAGGTAGAACACAAGCACAGACTGGACAACTCATTTCTAGAAATAAGGTTCATTGATCCATAAATAAAACTCAGATACTCCAGCAAAACTTGAGCTGCTTCACCAACTCCATCTCTAGGAAACATCCTTCAACTAGACTGAACCACCGATATCACTCCTGGAATCCAGTCGATAAGAAAACTCAACCTTCAGATGCGGACAACTCCTGACTTCTTTGAAGACATCCAGAAAAACTCTGACAACACAAGAGAACACTCAGCAATCACAAGTCACTTTTGCGATCAACCCAACCTATTTCCAAAGAAAAACTGTTCCTCTTTACACAATCCGAACAGCTCATACTTAACTATCCAATCCATCGAAGAAATGGATTTACTCTTACTGCTTCTGAACTTCACCTTCAGAAAAACTGCTCAGCCAGAAAACTTCCTGCCATCACAGAATACTCCGAGCTGCACTGCTGACACTGATGCCAAGGACTTCCTTAATCTTGTTCCAAAGAAAACATCTTCAGGAACATCCATCGTCACTGTATCTCATCATACAGCTACTATTACCTGAGGTATCAAGGTACCATCACTCGCTTCTGTTCAACCGACAGATCCAACTTTACTCATCCAAACTTCAAAGATAAACTCCGAACCATTACAGTTTCCTTCGGAGATCGATGAAATCCTTCATCATAGCAAAGCTTACTCGAGACGGTATTAGATCTACAGTCTCGACAGATACACTTCCAACCTCAACATTCAAACTCCAACCATTTGTAGTCGTGTTTCACACACCACTACCCCATCTACCTTTATATCCTATATTGGAAAACCCGAACAGGTAACCCAATAAATAGGTAGAAATACATAAATATATATATTTAAAATGATATATATTTTTTTTATATAGAAATTATTTCTGGGTAAAATTATTTCATCTACCTCTTTAAAACAATATTGTGTCCGTTGGCCTGGTTCAAGTGTTTAGAGATCCCTATCAATAACGTTAGCTACTCGTATTGACCAGAATCCATATACCACTCAACCGATCAATTAACACAATATAAAACCATTTTTATATAACTAACAATTACGCGCTCTCAAGATAGACACCACTTCAGAGCCTAGGTATTCACTCAACCTACTGCTCTGATACCACGTGTGACGACCCGACTTTCCACTCCCGGAAAATCGCATCGACAGTAAGAAAGAAAGGGGTGAGAAGTAGAAAAGAAAAGAAGAGAAAAGAAAACAAACACAAATACAAATACTCACAGTGGAAACGAACAAAATATATTATATCACATAAATATTACATAGTATCATATACAACACTTATCAGAGTTACACAGATTCACATCATATACTAGACAGTTATAAACATCTGTCTAGTTATTACATCTCAATACAAACAAAGATCTAAACAAGATCAACACAGCGGAAACTACTATCTATATCTACAACGCTGAAGCCTCCTGTTCCATTGCTCCTCCACAATTCGTCAAGGCTAACCTGAATCCCTTGGCTACTCGTAAAAATTTGAGTACCCAAGAGTTTATAAAACAGAAATAAACAACTTGGGTCAGACATGGGTCTGGTGTGAGTAACAGGTTAAACTTGTTTTAACTTCAAAACCTTTTGAAAGAAAAGGTATCACGTAAGACTCCCCACAAATAAACATGGGTAAGTTTTTACCTTACGCTAACCAAAACATTTGATAGGAAATTCGATTGTATTATAATAGGGTCTAGGGTTTTCAAATAAATATGAAATAGCTGAAATTGTTACATTATTAAATTCCAGCATACTAGCCAACAAAGTGGGTTATACAATCAAGTCCATTATCACTTATTGGAAATTGGATTCCATACAATGGCAGGGCTACCGGGGTACCGCCCATCACAGTACGTGGCCTAGATCACCGTACCGAGGATCACTCCCAATCCCCTGCAACACAAGGTCGGAACATCCCTTACTGGATAATTCCCGCACAAGATACCTCACGGTTGGGATCAGCAACCGCACCACTAAGTCGAAAATAGAAAGGGACATCTAGACAGAGGTAACCTTGTCCTACTTGGGTGCTACCCACTAACCTTGCTGCACCTCCCCTGTTTTAGCCATTCCCGGTTTGTGAGGCTTGAGGTCACGATTACCTTTAAAAAGAACACATCTATCTTAGAATGCTCATCGTCCACCTGACGATGTGCTGAAAGCATTCAATCCATACAAGTTCGTTCCGGGTTCGAACGAAACCGAAGGCATTATCTCGTTACACTCGTTTTGGAATCACCCTCAGAGTTAACGACAATAACCCTTGCACTCTAAATCTTCATCTTCACTTGATTCACGACCTATCGTTAATTTGGATCGATGTGGTATTCGGGTCTCCAGACCTGGAAATCCGGTATACGGAAACCCAATCCCGGTCTCATCGAAATCCAAAACGTATCTTTTAAGGCCAAGTTGTTTTAAAGGTTAAAACAATTTAATTTATTATCTTTATGCACAAAGAAAGATAATTCACAACAGATAATCAACAATATCAGATAGTCCATACAATTCAACTAACATCCATATCATACAGCATATATCTCATCAGAGATATCAATCAATGCCAAGTATTCAATACTATCACCCATTCATAAGTAATGATTTATATCATCTCTAATTAATTTAACATAAATTAAATTAATTACTTCATTCTATATATAAATCCTGCTTACTTAACCATTAATTAATTATAAATCAATTAATTAATTATCCTCTAATTATTCATTTTAATTAATCATCCTTGATTAATTATCTTTTAATTACATTTAAATAATTAGCCTTTAATTAATTTCACAAATGAATTATTCTTAACATTTATAGTAATTAACCTTTAATTACTTATTAATTAACTATAATTAATTATCTTAATCCTTAATTACATTAATTAATTACTCTTTAATTACTAATTATTGATTAATTAGCTTTAATTAATCAACTCTTAATTACATCATTAATTATATTAATTAATTAATCCTTAATTACTTCTTTAATTAATTACTCCATTTAAATTTATTTACATTTAATAATTAATCTTTAATTAGTCACATTTATTAATCACCTTTGATTAATCTCATTCAGTAATTAACTTCCCTTAATTACTTCATTACATAAATTAATTACTCCTTAATTAATTATCTTTAATTAATCCCTTGATTAATTACAAAAAGTAATTAAACTCAAATTACTTCTATTCATCTTCCATTAATTACATCCAGTAATTACCATTAATTACTTTACTAAGTAATTACAGTCCATTTAATTAATCACATTAATTAATTAGTCTTAATTAATCTTATTTATTAATTAACTTTAATTAATCACATTAATTAATTATCTATGTAATTAATCCTTAATTACCTTTCATTAATTACTTCCATAAAGTAATTATTCTTTTTAATTAATTACATTTAGTAATTATCCATTTATTACTTACACTAAGTAATTACACTTCATTAATTACATTTAAGTAATTATTCTTATCAAATCACCAAGTGATTATCTTAAATTAATTAAACTTAATTAATTAATTTAAAACTTATCAAATTTTTTTTTTTAATTAATTACCTTAAGTAATTAATTCCTTTAATTATTTCCATTAATTAATCTCTAGTTAATGATTCATCTCTTAGTTCATTAACTACCCACTAATTGCTCTATTAATTAAATATTCTTAATTACAAATAAGTAATTAACCTTTAATTTATTTTACTAATTAATTATCCTTAATTAATATCAACCTTTTTAAAATAAACTCTTCATTTAAATTAAATACTTATTCTATTATTAACTTTATTAAAACCAATTTAGGAATCAATTATATATTTGAAAATATATTTTACTTTAAAACAAAACAATTTAAACCCTTAGTTTTTAATGTACTTAAAATCTTTGGAAATCCTTTTCAAACATGTTTAATTAAATTAAACAAATATTTATCTTTGGAAATCCTTTTCAAACATGTTTAATTAAACTTGTTTAAATTTCTTGAAACTTATTAACAACTTCACCTTTAAACTTAACTAATCATTTTTTTTAATAAAAACTGACTGTTTTAAATCTTTAAAACATTAAAACTTATTTAAACACTACAACATAGAAACTCGAGTTAACCCTCACTAAAACCCAAGCCAACATACAATTTTCCCAAGCTCAGACTCGAGTATTTCGCTTATCCCACTGCTTCGAGAAAACCACGCATCTTCACGAGTCAATCCCGAGTTTCCAGCTTCTTCCCAAAGCCTATCATCGCCAGACACATACGTGCACACGTGCACGTGCACGCAACCTCGCCGTCCCTCCGATCAACACTGCCGCCTTCGACAAGTCATCGTCGACCATCTCTACCCAATCGACTACCCAGAACCCACAACATCGCCAGAAATCAAAATCGAGCATGTCAAATCACTCGAACCCAACTTGATTAAGGGAAAAACGTCACGCGCCACCGCCATTGATCGCCTGAGGCCTCGCGATCACTACCCAACCACCACCATTCGCCCACGCTTCTGATCCCCCATACGCGATAGTCTCTAGTTCACCCACGACCACGCAAATGTCTCGACTACCTCAACGACCAAAACAGGTCATTTAACCCTAGTTCGACGTCGCCCGGCCACCACGGCCATCTAAAAATTCTCTCACCATTTTTCCTTCGACCAACATCCTTCCAGCTACCACCAGCCTCAATCGCGATGCATCTCCATCACCGATCGCCATGAAATCGATCGAAGTTCGAATTCCGATCAACTCAGAAATCCTCGACAATCTCAAACCTAAAAATCCTAATATCTATATCAAAATTCATTATTTCCTACCCTGAATCCATTCATGCAATCTAATCATGAAATTGTATTCATAAAATTTTGACCAATTTTTGATTATCACAGTGTTTTCTTATTTCTGAAATAATTATTAAACTAAAATCCTTGAAACCATTTTTGGAGTTGATATCATGTTGTTATAATCGTATTTCATTCAAAGATCTAAGTTTAAGATTGCTTGTATTTGGAGATATGGATTTATAAAAGTAATTCAAGAAACTGTGAAACAATCAGAGACTATAATTATATATATACAGACATATCCACAATATAAATATCAATTCAAGTTTATATTCATGCTAAAGCATCCATGCAAACATATATACATCACCACTACACAGATCTATCACATGCATTAGTACTAAAAGATTTTTAGCTTTTAAAAATTTTGTTTACTCACCAGATAACAAGAACAGAGGACAGAAATTCTGATCTGCAGTTGATAAATCTGGAGCTTGGTTTTGATCTGGTTCTTATTGCTTGATTTTGAGTTAAATCTTTGTATTACTGAAACTTGATTCTTACAGCTGGGTCTTTGAATTTGATTTGCTTGTTAGGACTGTCACTTGAATCATCTAAATGTTGAGTTGATCCTTACTGTTTGAATTCAGGTTTGAAATCTTGTTGAATTTGAAAACTGATGTTATATTGATTTTGAATGCACTTTGTTTTGGGTTGAAATCTGAAGTTGTTGCTGAGTTTGAACTGCTGTTTGTTTGATGCTTATTATAGTTTTGATTTTCTTTTGAATTTAGAAAAGATGGAGAGAAAAAGAAGATGGAGGAAGAAAAGATTTGAACTGAAATAATAAAATCAGGTGATTTCCAAAACATTATACTTATATTTCATTTAAAGGAGAATTTTACCACCTATTTCACTTTATTACAAATGTCCTTGCATATATCCATTTATTTACAAGTGTCCAAACTTGTTTTATTATACTTACAAATGTATTACTCATTTATTACTAAGTTGACAAGTGTTTTAAACTTGATATATATATAAATACCTATTTTACATATATATATTATGTATTAGAGTTTAAATTATATATATGTATATAATTATTTTATACATGTATCTTAAAACTTTATATACTTACAAATTATGGTTTTAAATGTATACATATAAAATAAAAATTAAATCATGTGATGTTTTAAAAGAAAGAATAAATTAAATCTATATATATTTTATAAACTATTTTAGTTTAAGAACTTTTAAAAGAAATCACAATAGAAATTTTATTAAATTTGTTTAAGCTATTATATTTTAAAAAAATAAATATTTATCTTATGTTTTGAAAATATAGAATTAACCTTAATTAGTTTTTTGAAAATTCTTGAATTTAAAACAAAGCTTTCAATCACAATATATTTACATATATTTTATAATTTGAAAACATATTTTTCTTATTGAATTTAAACCAAAACCTTCTATTCACAATATATATACATCAAAATATATATTATAAATACAATCTATTTTATTAGCTTTGGAAATAAATCTTATCAATTTTAAATTATTAAAAAAGATATGAATCAATATTTCCGGATTAAATATTTATTAACTTTTAAAAGATTAAATTAAAAATTATAAGGGAAAATTACAAATCCAATTTAATTATTAATAAAGATTATTAAATTTATATTGCCCAAAATCCCGGGATATCACATTAATCATGTAACGACCCGTTATTTTGGACCATTCAAATTGACAATAAATCCACACGTGTCTGACTTGAATAATTCAAAATAACAGATTGTAATAAAAATTTGGCAAAACTCAGCATATGCAGTAAATAAATCAATCACATAATCACAGACACAGAGTAATACAATAATACGCAGCGGAATAGATAAAATAGTAGTTCATGAAGCTACTATATAAACATCAGAGTTAGAAATAAAATACAACAGAATATCTCAAATGCAGTGAAGTCTCCAGTACAACAGATGACTTCTCTGAACAAATCAACTAGAAGAGCTGAAAGCTGAGGCGATAGTTGGATCTCCAAAGGAAGCTCCAAACTCCAAGGGTGAGTCTCAAATGCTGTATCACTCGGTCTGACCCGAGCGTAAAGCAAAACACAAAACACTCGAGTCAGGATTAACATTCTTATATAAATAAATCCAACTCAAGTGAAATATCAATTGAAATACGAGTAACTTAAAGGATGTTGGGATAACCATCCTCTAAGGATCTTCAGAACTATCTACAAGGTGGAAATATACACTGTAACACCGTGGTCATTTCAATTTAATTTATACTTCAAAACACAAATATCATTACATTTCAAATATAACTATTTTCCAAGATAGTATATATATTAATTAATTTAAAAGAAAAAGCATTTAATTTTCTCAAGTCTTGCAAATCGATTCAAATCAACTTCAAATCCCAAATTCAAATTTATTCAAAGCTCAATTCATCAATTCAATTTAGTTCTAAATATACCATTTAAATTTTCAATATATTTCAAAGCTTTAATATTCAACATTTTCAAAGTTAAATTTAACAGTTTAATATAGCACTTGATTTAACTTTATTATTATTTAATCAAGGAATATTCACTTAAAAGATTCAATATCATTTACTAGCCTTAAATATTCACTTAAAAGATTCAATATCACTTACTAGCCTTAAATCACACTTTACTAAATATTTCCTTAAACTTGTTTAAATAAGAAATATTCATTAAATTTCTTATAAATCGAACCCAAGTTATAAATCATATCTTACATCTCAATTTCAATAAGTTTCCAATCGGTTTAATTAAATAAAATTCTTTATTGAATACAATTTCAACTAAATTCAAATTATCTTTCTAACCTTAACTTATTCAAATTATTGCCAAAATCTATTTTGAAATATATTTTAAATACTCAACATATTATATGTATTTAAATCAATCATTCCCATTTGTACGTAATAATTTAAGGCTCAACATTTAATAAAACCATATATTTCTTTCCAAAACCATAGAATTCATTTTTAAAATATTTATATATATGGACCAACGGTGTCTGTATATATATTTATCATATGGTTAAGTGATACGGATATTTATCATTTCAATCCAAATTTAAATATATACGGGTAGATATCATTTCGACCCGAAATCCCAATTTCAATTCAAATGAAAATCGCTTGGGTTTATCATTTCAACCCATAACGATTTTCTCCTATTCTAAAGTCCGTTCGGGTATGTATCATTTCAACCCATAGTGAATTCTACACTAACAGGGAACTTGCAGAGTGATAACAGATAATATAAAATATAACAACAGGCATATATCATCAATATAAATAACAGATACTGGTGTCAGGTGTCATAGGTGAACATATACAGATAATAGTAATAACAGGCATATAAATACTAGATACTAGTGTCAGATGTCACAGGTGAACATATACAGATAATAGTAATAACAGGCATATAAATACTACAATATCATATTTCAATTGTCGTTTCAATTGAAATCAAATTTAATAAATACAAGAAATGTTAAATCGTGAGTGATTACTCACCTTTCGAGGTTAGAGAGATTCGACAATTGAAAGGGGTTACGAATCTAAAGCAAAGTAAGATTGAACGTGAATTCGATGAAGAACAGACATGACGGACAGCTGATAAATGGGAAATCAGTGACAATTAAATCAGAATCAGCCTTGATAGTTGATAGGGACAAAAATGAAATGTATGATATATTATTATTATAAATTTCAAATCAACATAAATTTAAACACATATTAAATCAAATATATATGTATTTCAAAAATCGTTGCTTTTAACTAAAACACGTATAAAATAACATATTTACATAGAAAAATTTGGAATAAATGAATATATACACTTATAAAGATAAACATCTTACACTAGATCTTATATAAACTATACATATATCCATTCTATTTTAAAACAATACCATATATATAAACCGATAGGCAGCTATATAGGACTAACTTACAAATCAAATTATTCAGCGTAAAACACGTATGCTGCCGGAACTACTACAGTGTATGCCATACAAACAATTTATACAATACTATATGCTTTGAAAATGCAGGTTATAAAAATATCTATATTAACCTATTTCATTATGTTGTAAATAGCATATAAATACAGTAACACAAAATTTACTTCAACTATATTATCATATACAGTCAATAAAACTTTCATTATTAAATTTATATTTTTATATACTATACAACATATAAGTATCAATTTATATAAAATAATATATATATAACGACTTGTATAATATAACTTTTAAACTAACAGAAACTAGTATAATGCAATCTTTAAAACAACAACTAGTATAAAATCAACTTTATAAATAAACTAATATAATATTTTAAGGCAATGGGATCTGTACAAATTTTCTTTATATAACAAATATAACTTGTAACAGATTAAACGAAACCAATATATATATAACTTTACAACATTCGTACATACCTTGAATATAGGATAAAACACATGTTTCGAAATTTAAGACATATATGTATACTTTATACATACTAATATATATAAAACACTGTATATATTATTATCAAAGCTGTTCAGATATACTATGCCATAACTTATTTTAAAAATATATATAAACAAATATATTTATAAATAGATATACACTTACACGATTTGCAACAAGGAGGAAGTAGGGTAGCTAATAGGTTTGGGTTCTCCGGCGTTGGTAAGCGGAGCAAGTGGTGATGTGGGGTTTGAGGGCTGTGTGTGGTGATAAGCGAGGCGGGGTTCGGATGTCAGGTCAAGGGAAAAGAAGCGGCTGTTATGGTGGCCATATGGAGGCTGCTCGATCGGGGCAAGTGGTTTGTGTGCTATAGTCGAGGTTGGAGATCCGGTTGAGTGTCGAATGAAGATGGATGGGCTGCTAGCTACATGTGCAGTGGGTCGAATAGTGTGGGGTGATGCTGTTGGGTACACGGCGGCTGTCAGGCTGGCTCAGGCGGGACTGCTTGGTCTCATCGTTTGGAGGGTGTGATGGGTTTCGGTAGGTTATCAGGTGGATCTACAGGCGAGTGGAACAAAGGATGGTGGTCGGGTTTATGGAGGCCGGAATGGTGGCTGTGCTCGGCGATGTGGTGGAAGAGGGGACGAGGTAAGGGTCGGCATCAGCTGCTAGGAGGTGGAGGAGTTTGGGTGTTTGCCACGTGGTGGTCTCGGGGATAGGAAGTAAGAGGAAAATGATGGTTGAAGATTTTCGGCCATGGAATGAAAGAGGCACGGTTTGGGGAAAGGAGCAGTAGGCAAATGAAAGGAATAGAAAAAGTAGGCAAGGCAAGCATTAAATATTTTATTAACGTAAGTTGGATTATCTGGAGAAGCAAAATAAAAGGAGGAGGAAGAAAATATGAACAGGCAAAAATGAAACGTGGCCATCACTTGTATTATATAAAGAACAACCAGTAAAATTGATGAAACGTTGGAATAGAAAAGGTCAAGGCTGAATAATAATAGTTGATGACCGTTTGAGTTCACGTGGATAACTGGAAAGGCAAAATAAACCAAAAGTTTCGAATGTGGAACCGGTACGACTGATCGGTTCACTGATTCCGTCGTGTTCCGAACTTCGAAACTCATGAATGAATATATCATAGAGATCAGCACGACGAGACGATCAGAACGGTATACAGATATTAGTGGTATGATCATCTGCTTAAAAGTCGATAATCGGTACCAGAAACGCTGCTATTTTGCCAGAATTAAGATAAACGGAGCAGTAGAAGTCCAAATTTGGAAAAACGAATTTCGCAGTCTGATTCAGAATGATCTGAATAAATTTTCTCCTGTTGACATATTTTGGTTTCGGAAAACTTTTAAATTCACTGTTATTAACCGGTTTGATTTGAAATAAAATTTCATAGAAAAATAAACTTCAATATTATCAGATGAAAATTTACCAGTTGCTATATTAAAATAGACGTATTCCAAATAATAAATTTTTATTTTCAAATTTTATTTTTTAAAATTTCACAAAATTTCAATTAACATATTATTAAAACTATTAAAATTTACGGGTCGTTACACTCTCCCCCACTCAAAACTTTTCGTCCCCGAAAAGAAAGGAGGTAGAAGAATATAAACAACCAGAAAGAAAAATAGATTGAAAGTCAAGATTAAACAATTAATTTGAACTATATTAATTTTACTTAAAATTTGAAAACTTCATTTGCAATTCAATTTTCTTATATACTTTAAAACTTTTCAAGATCCATTTGCAAAATTTCTTGCTTCCTTTACAATTACCATTTATATGCTTAAATAACAACTTTATAGATATATGAAAACTATTTGAAAACAATTATTTACATTATTACTTATATTTACAAAGAAGCTATTGAAAACATTAAGTCCATAATTCATAAATTTTTAAATTTTATCTCAAAATACTTTCAAATATTATTAATAAATCAGTAATCATTTTCTTTAAATATGTTTTATTTAATTAATAACTTCTAAAATATTTATAACACTAAAGTTTTTTTTTTCTATTAAACCATATAGTATATAAATAAACAATATTTAAAAGGATATAGTCAACAAGGAGAAGAAGGAGGATTTGGAAAAGCAGAATATAGGTGAATAAATAAAGCTGAGCAGATAAGGTAGATTCAAGGAATAGTATCGGGCATGAATAGTTAATTTAGAACCATAAGGGTTTTGATTCCAAATATTGATACAAAATTTTCTTTGTTGGTAATACTTTTATTATAAAATACCTTTATAGCAAAACAAATTTTCTTTCGAAAATACTTTTATAACTCGATGTTTCAACAAGTTTATCCTTGTTCCTGTAGACTCTGGTAGTGCGTTGATCAGGCGCAAAACTAGAATTCTCCAGGTACTTAGTAGACTTGTTTCAACAGCCAGTGAAAATACTGGAAAAACTTTTAAAAACAGATATGGAAAGTACAATCCAAACAAAAACGAACAAATCATGGATCGCAGATACACAATGGTTACGCCTGGGTCCCCCAGGAAACATCCGTACCTTTTAAGCATTCACTGCCTTGCGAATTTCGCCATGCAACAAAATGGTGGACCGCAGGATACATAAAAATGGTTACGCCTGGATCCCCCAGGAAACATCCATACTCCTTAAGCAATCTCTGCCTTGCGGATTATGCCACTAACACGACCATAGATTGCAGATACACAATGGTTATGCCTGGATCCCCCAAGAAACATCCGTACCTTTTAAGCAATCACTGCCTTGCGAATTACGCTATGCAGTCGAGTTCGTAAGACCATGGGTAACGCCATGGAATTCGAAGGACACTCGAGTATCATATCCGGAAAACCAAAATCAGAGAGAATAATATCGATAGAATGAATCCAAGATGTGGCCACAAATCGGATATCAAGCAGAAGGCACTTTCCATATCTTTACTTTGAAAATATGTATCATATAGTACCTTTCAAATCACTTTCAAATATCGTACTTATATAAAATCCATTATATATAAGATTAAATTTTCAAATCAAATACTTTCCAAAATCAATAGTATATCAAATCATACTTATATAGACTTCAATTATATAAGATTTCACTTTCAAATTTGAGTACCTTTTCAAATCTGTAGTTTTCGAATCAATTTCATACTCATACAAATCAATTTTATATAAGTTCGACAACTCCCAAATCAAGTGTTTAGTAACATAAGGTTCTCAAATTTCAATTTGTTTCAATATCAGTTCAATTTCAAAATCATATACAATTTCACCAAATTATTTCTTCTCAAATTAATTATCTTTAGTTTCAAAGTTTCCAAAATAATAAATTTAGGAAATAAATCCAAATTTCCAAATTAATATAATTAAGTCAAACAATTCATTTCCAAAATCAATGGTTTTCAAAATCATCTTATATTTACATAAGGTCCATCTTATATCCGGATCAAAATTTCAAAAATAATTTTGCTGTACGAAGAGCTATATGGGATTGAATATCTTTGCTTTTATGGGTTATATATCTTTGTAATTTAAATTGGAAATTTTCTTTTGGTAAGCAAAGATATTCTAACCCGATAGCTTCAAAATTTCAACGTCAAAATATATCAATGATATTAGAATATAAGATGTACATACGTCATCATTTCGCAAAATCACATTTGATCGCTCGCTCGATCACACAAGTTCGTTTTCGAACTAGTATTGTTCATTCGACTTCCCTAATGCGGACTTCGATATGGTTTCTCGACTAGAAGCCATCAGTCTCCTTGCATAGCCATATACTATGATAGAGAATTCTAGAATCAAGCCCAAAATCCATATCAAATATTCGCCCTCTAGAATGGAATGAAAAATCCTAACACGAAATGGTGTAATTCACCTCGAACTTGTGTACTCAAACCTGGATCAAATTAATTATGCGAATAAAACAGCATACGTACAACTTATATATTTATTCCAACTTGTTAAATATATAGTTTCATCAAGATGTTACTAAGTTAAAACATTTAAACTAAATTTTATTCAAAATATTTTGAAGACCAAATTCTTCTCAAGACATTTCAAATCTAAATTTCATATTAGAAAATTTAAAATTTCCTTATTCATTTACTTCCAAACAGTTTCAACTTATTTAAATCATATTACTTCATACTTAAACATTCAAACAAATTTATATACTTTATACTTTTCAAAATTTCTTAGCTTTGAAAAGTTAACCTTGATTTGGAAGTGCTCGAACCTTCAAAATAAGTTGAAGAAATCGTTTTCAAATTCAAAAGTTGGAAATCAACAACAAATCAATAAATCAATTTCAAAAGATAGGTTTATATCAAATTCGAAACTAAAACTCAAGGACTGAACACCGGCTTACTTCAAATCTGTAACGACCCGCTATTTTGGACCATTCAAACCGACAATAAATCCACACATGTCAGAATTGAATAATTCAAAATATCAGATTGTTAATTCAAATTTGGCAAAAACTCAGCATATGCGGTAAATAAATCAATCACAGAATCACAGACACAGAGTAATACAATAATACGCAGCGGAATAGATAAAATAGTAGTTCATGAAGCTACTATATAAACATCAGAGTTAGATATAAAATACAACAGAATATCTCAAATGCAGTGAAGTCTCCCGTACAACAGATGACTTCTCTGAACAAATCAACTAGAAGAGCTGAAAGCTGAGGCGATAGTTGGATCTCCAAAGGAAGCTCCAAACTCCAAGGGTGAGTCTCAAATGCTGTATCACTCGGTCTGACCCGAGCGTAAAGCAAAACACAAAACACTCGAGTCAGGATTAACATTCTTATATCAATAAATCCAACTCAAGTGAAATACCAACTGAAATACAAGTAACTTAAAGGATGTTTGGGATAACCATCCTCTAAGGATCTTCAGAACTATCTACGAGGTGGAAATATACACTATAACACCATGGTCATTCCAAATTAATTTATACTTCAAAACCAAAATATCATTTCATTTCAAATATATCTATTTTCCAAATTAGTATATATCTATATAGGTTAAATAATTTAAAATCAAAGTATTTAATTTCCTCAAGTCAGGCAAATCGATTCAAATCAACTTCAAATTCCAAATTCAAATTTATTCAAAGCTCAATTCATCAATTTAATTCAGTTCTAAATATACCATTTATTTTTCAATATATTTCAAAGCTTTAATACTCAACATTTTTCCAAAGTTAGATTTAACAGTTCCATATAGCTCTTGATTTAACTTCATATTTTTTTTTTATCAGGGAATATTCACTTAATAAACTCAATATCATCTAACTAGCCTTACATTTCATTTTTACTAAATATTTCCTTAAACTTTATTTTAAACAACAAAATATTCATTAAATTACTTATAAATCAAACTCAAGTTATAATCATATCTTACATCTCAATTTCAATGAGTTTCAAATCGGTTTAATTAAATAAAATTCTTTATTGAATACAATTTCAACTAAATTCAAATTACCTTCCCAATCTTAACTTATTCAAATTATTACCAAAATCTATTTTGAAATATAATTTTTATACTTAAACATATCATATGTATTAAATCCATCCTAATTTTAAATTAAATAATTTAAGGCTCAACATTTATTAAAACCATATATTTCTTTCTGAAACCATAGAATTCATTTTTCAAAATATTTATATATATATATGGACCGACGGTGTCTGTATACATACATCATATGGTTAAGTGATACGGATATTTATCATTTCAACCCATAGTTTTCTATACAACAGGGAACTTGCAGAGTGATAACAGATAATATAAAATATAACAACAGGCATATATCATCAATATAAATAACAGGTGTCAGATGTCATAGGTGAACATATACAGATAATAGTAATAACAGGCATATAAATACTAGATACTGGTGTCAGATGTCACAGGTGAACAGTTATAGATAATAGCATATATAACAATGTAATTAACTAACAGCAGCATATTTCAACTGTCGTTTCAATTGAAATCAGATTTAATAAATAAAAGAACGTTAATCGTGAGTGATTGCTCACCTTTCGAGGTTAGAGGTGAACGAAACTGAGATAGGTTACGAAATCCAGGCACGAATCTCAAAACAAAGATAGATGGCCATGAATTTGATGGGCAAGCTGATAAATAGAAATGGATGAAATCAAATTAGAACTGGATTGATGACGATCAATGGTATGGGTATTTTTATATAGATATATATGTAAGTATGTATATATCGATTTAAAACAAGGTTTTAAATAAACAAATACATATGACATAATGTGTATAAGACTGGAATGTAAACTTTTGTATATTAAAAAAAAAAAAAAAAACGAAACTGTTAAATAAATATTTATATACTTTAACTTTTGAAATTGTTACCTAAACTGACACTATAACAACTAACCAATAACCTCAAATATATGCAATACAATACATAAAAACGTACATATATACATAAATCAATACTGACACACAAAACTATTTAGTATGTTCTACCATATCTCACTCTATTTTTACAGTGTACTCTATCTATATAACCAATCCTCTATACGAAACAAAAAAAAAATTTGAATAGACTATATGCAGACACCGTGTACTATTACAACTAAATGTACAATGCAGAATACAACCACATACCCAGACGCTATATACAATAATGTATGCACATGGTTCTCTGTCACTAAAACATGTGCAATGTATAACTCTCAGTAGAAATATGCAAGCTGACCTAAGTATACTGACATCAACTAAATTTATATAAACAAAAATGTGTGCAAAATGTACGCATAAAAATGGAATAAGTGAACCAAGACTAATGTATCAAATATGCAGACTTAACAGCTCCTATATAATATATAAATGTAAAAGTCAGTTTGAATTAAATATTTAACTAACAAAATCCACTTTTATATATATACTTATCGAGCAACAAATACTTATATACAGGCTTCGACAAATCCAAATTATATATATATAAAAATAACATCATCTAAAACTATAATTTAAACCAATATATATTAATACTACGAGAATCTGTTTAAATACAAAGCAGGTTACAAATTTTATCAAACTATATATATGTACATATTTATATATGTCTAACTTTCATAAACAACAAATATATGTAGTACTATAACACTCATATAACTTCCTTTCGGCAATTAGTAACAGTGAGGCAAATATGCACAAATATATATAACACGTATGACTAACAGTAAAGAAAAGTGTTAAAGTCTATGGATGATATATTACATGATTTACCTAAGCAATATATGTAGGTTATCAAACACCTAAGTATAAAATATACCTACCGATGATAGTATAAAACTTAAAATAAACAACCGAACAAATCATTTACAACTTCTGTAAATTTATATACATAAAATAAACATTTATATAAAATACATATGTATATATATAAACCCATACATACCTTTATATAAATAAGCATTGGCCATAGAGAGAGAGAAAAGGAGAAGAGCTGCGCGAGGGGAGGAAGAGAGAGCAGGTCAGCGCTGATGCCAGGCGGAGGTGGTCACGGCAGCGATGGGTGGTCGGGTCGGAGTTGTTGGCGGGGTTAGTAGAGGAGCGGTTGGTGGTGGGTGACATCGGGTGAGGCCAGGCTGGGCTCGCGGCCAGAGTTTGAGGCCGAGATGGGTTCTGGTGGAGGTTCGTCTTGGGTCAGGCATGAGTAGCCTAGGTCGGTGGATTAGCTATGCATGGATGGGAGGCTAATGGTTCGGAGGGAGGACGTGGGGCTGGTTCGGTGATGGGTTGTCACGGGCGGAAGTGGATCTGGAAGTAGAGGGGAGGAGATGCAGCTCGGTGTTGGAGTGCGTGTGTGGGTGAACGGCAAGGGCTGCGGGTTAGCTGACTGGGCGGAGGTGGTTTTGGTTGGTGGGAAGGAAGGCCGGTTAGTGGGGAAGGAGACCGAGTGTGGTGGTGGGAGGCCTTCGGCTGTGAACGAATTGCAGTGTTAGGGAAAGAAAAAAAAAATGGAGGGGGGGGAAAAATTTGAGAGGAAAAAAAATATATAGATCTGAAGGCAGAATTTTGAAGAAGCAGGGTAGAACGAGATTTGAGGAAGATCTGAAATGCCGATCGAAATATTTTAGGTAGAGAGAAACGTACGAAATAATTGAAAAATCAACCGGAAGGGAAAAGAATGGCAGCAATCTCGCATTGATTCAGTTGAAGTATTCAAAGCAATTTACTATTGTGGCCAACGGTTCAAATTTGAAAGAAGGAAATCAAAAGTCACGAATTTTGGTACCCATACAATATATAGTTTGATTGTTCCCGTCGTGTATCGGACTTCAAAATACAAAAATAAATATACCGCGGTGATCAGCGTGACGAGACGATCAAAACGGTATACAGATACTAGTGGTACGATCATCCGATCGAAAGTCGATAATCGGTACTAGAAATGCTGCTATTTTGCCAGAATTAAGATAAACAGAGCAGTAGAAGTCCAAATTTGGAAAAACGAATTTGCAGTCTGATTCAGAATGATCTGAATAAATTTTCTCCTGTTGACATATTTTGGTTTCGGAAAACTTTCAAATTCACTGTTATTAACCGGTTTGATTTGAAATGAAATTTTACCGGAAAATAAACTTTAATATTATCAGACGAAAATTTACCAGTTGCTATATTAAAATAGACGTATTCCAAATAATAAATTTTTAATTTCAAATTTTATTGTTTTAAAATTTCACAAAACTTCAATTAACTACGCTATTAAAACCATTCAAAATTTATGGGTCGTTACACTCTCCCCCACTCAAAACTTTTCGTCCCCGAAAAGGAAGGAGGTAGGAGAATAGAAACAACCAGGAAGGAAAAAGATTGATAGTCAAGATTAAACAATTAATTTGAAACTTTACTTGAAATATTCATTTGAAGACTTCATTTACAATTCAATTATTTTTAATACCTTAATATTTTTTTCAAACTCATTTGTAAAATTTCTTGTTTCCTTTGTAAGTATCATTTATAGGTTTAAATAACACCTTTATAAATATATGAAAACCATTTGAAAACAATTATTTACGTTATTACTTATATTTACAAAGAAGCTATTAAATCCATGATCATAAATTTATTAATTCTATCTAAAATACTTTTTCAAATATTATTAATAAATCAATAATCATTAACTTTAAATATGTTATAGTCAACAAGGAAAAGAAGGAGGACCTGGAAAACAGAATATAGGTAAATAAATAAGGCTGAGCAGATAAGGTAGATTCAAATGAATAGAATCGGGCATGAATAATTAATTCAAACCATTAGAATTTCAATTTCGAATGTCAATACAAAATTTCTTTGTTAGAAATACTTTTATAATAAAATATTTTTTTTATAACGAAACAAATTTCATTTCGAAAATACTTTTATAACTCGATGTTTCAACAAGTTTATCCTTGTTCCTGTAGACTCTGGTAGTGCGTTGATCAGGCGCAAAACTAGAATTCTCCAGGTACTTGGTAGACCTGTTTCAACACCCAGTGAAAATACTGGAAAAACTTTTTTTTTAAAACAGATATGGAAAGTACAATCCAAACAACAAAACGAACAAAACCTTTGTCTAACCATGGTTCGCAGATACACAATGGTTACGCCTGGGTCCCCCAGGAAACAATCCATATCCGTAAGCTTTCTCAGCCCTGCGAGTTACGCCATGATGACTAGTAGAATGCAGGATACACAATGGTTACGCCTGGATCCCCCAGGAAACAATCCGTACCCCCAGGCAAGACTCAGCCAAGCATTTGCGCTACTATTCGCGACCTACACAGATTGCAGGATACACAATGGTTACGCCTGGATCCCCCAGGAAACAATCCGTACCCCTAGGCAAGACTCAGCCAGGCAGTTGCGCTGTGCAGTCACGAGAGAACGATAAGACCATGGGTAACGCCATGGAATTCGAAGGACACTCGAGTATCATATCCGGAAAACCAAAAATCAAAGAGAATAATATCGATAGAATGAATCCAAGATGTGGCCACAAATCGGATATCAAGCAGAAGGCACTTCCCATATCTTTACTTCGAAAATATGTATCATATAGTACCTTTTCAAATCACTTTCAAATATCGTACTTATATAAAATCCATTATATATAAGATTAAATTTTCAAATCAAATACTTTTCCAAAATCAATAGTATATCAAATCATACTTATATAGACTTCAATTATATAAGATTTCACTTTCAAGTTGAGTACCTTTTCAAATCTATAGTTTCGAATCAATTTCATACTCATACAAATCAATTTTATATAAGTTCGACAACTCCCAAATCAAGTGTTTGGTAATATAAGTTTCTCAGATTTCAATTTGTTTCAATATCAGTTCAATTTCAAAATCATATACAATTTCACCAAATTATTTCTTCTCAAATTAATTATCTTTAGCTTCAAAGTTCCAAAATAATAGATTTTGAAAATAAATTCAAATTTCCAAATCAATAATTTAAGTCAACCAATTCATTTCCAAAATCAAATGGTTTTCAAAATCATCTTATATTACCTAAGGTCCATCTTATATAAGGATCAAATTTTCCAAAAATAAGTTTCGCTGTATCAAGAGCCATATGAGATTGAATATCTTTGCTTTTATGGGTTATATATCTTTGTAATTTATTTTGGAAATTTTCTTTTAGTAAGCAAAGATATTCTAACCCGACAGCTTTCAATTTCAGCGTCAAAATATATCAATGATAATAGAATATAAGGTATACATACGCCATCATTTCGCAAAATCACATTTTGATCGCTCGTTCGATCACACAAGTTCGCTTTCGAACTAGTATTGTCCATTCGACTTCCCTAATGCGGACTTCGATATGGTTTCTCGACTAGAAGCCATCAGTCTCCTTGCATAGCCATATACTATGATAGAGAATTCTAGAATTTAGCCCAAAAATCTATATCAAATATTCGCCCTTAAGAATCGAATGAAAAATCCTAACACGAAATGGTGTAATCCACCTCGAACTTGTGTACTCAAACCTGGATCAAATTAATTATGCGAATAAAACAGCATACGCACGAATTATATATTTATTCCGGCTTGTTAAATATATAGTTTCATAAAGATGTTACCCAGTTAAAACATTTAACTAAATTTTATTCAAAATATATTGAAGACCAAATTCTTTTCAAAACATTTCAAATCTAAATTTCAAAATAGCCTTATTCATTTACTTAACAAAACAGTTTCAACTTATTTAAATCATATTACTTCATACTTAAACATTCAAACAAATTTATACACTTTATCAAATAATTCATGCTTTTCAAAAATTTAGCTTTTGAAAAGTTAAACTTGATTTGGAAGTGCTCGAACCTTCGAAATAGTTGAAGAAATCATTTTCAAATTCAAGAGTTGGAAATCAACAAATCAGTAAATCAATTTTAATATATGGGATTATATCAAATCCGAAACTCAAGGAATGAACACCGGTTTACTTCAAATCATTTCAAATATATATACATATATATACTTTGAATATCAAATCTTACTTCGGAATTTGGAATCAAAATTGGTTTCGCAAAATCACTTGCATAGCAAAGCTATTTAAGTGGCCTATCCCTCACTCTGAAACTCGAAAATCAATGTCGATGATGCGTGCACTCATCACCGAAATTATTTTCCAGCGACATAAGTGAGTTCTGGACTTCTATTTTCTCAAACTTCTTTTGAAATTTCTTCGAAATCATTCGAAACTCATTAAAATCATTTGAAACATTTCTTATTCAGAAAATACTTTTAAATCATATTATTGTTATAATATATTTCAAAATCTTAAAACCAATTTCAAAATACCGGAGTTCAATTCTCGAATTTCACTTTTAAAATCCTTCAGTTATAAATCATTTTTAGATAAATCAAATTTCTTATATAATTTTTTCAAAATTACAGATCCTTTCGAAACCTCAAATTCTAATTTTAAAGGGTTTATAATCTTTATCAAAAACATTTCACTTTTATATATAGAATATAATCATACTTATCAAAATAATAATTTCGGTTTAGAAAACAATTTCTAAAATATAAACAAACCCGATTTCAAAGGATGACTTAAGAATGGATTTCAAACAAAGATAGAGATTCAAATTAGAGGGACTCTAATCGATTAGGATTTCTGATTCGAAGATAAGTTCGAATGAAAAAGAGATAATTAATTACAAATCAATAGATCGATACAGTTATATAAATCGCGGGCGACCTTAACCGGGTCAACCGTGACTTCAAGAATATAATCGATGCGGAAATCTAAGGCAAATCGACATTCGATCGCCAGAGATAGAATTCGACATAACAAGAGATAGCAGCATCTAAACCGAGGAATATATAAATCTCCGGTGAATCAATGCCAATTGTAAAGGAGTTTCACCCCTTTACGAATCATCCAAAGATTGGTGGGATCGCCTATTCTTATAGAGATCATTCGAAGTGGAGTTATGGGATACTCCAGAATCAAAAGAATACAAATAGGGAGAGACAAGAATGAATTTTGGAACCGCAAGGAACGTTCCAAGTTCAAAGGAAATCGAGTCAAAAGGAAGAAATTCAAACTCGAACGAAAGTGATTCTGTAAATAAATTTACTATATATGCTAGGTTTTGCCTAGAACCTGGCTCTGATACCAACTGTAACGACCCGCTATTTTGGACCATTCAAACCGACAATAAATCCACACATGTCAGAATTGAATAATTCAAAATATCAGATTGTTAATTCAAATTTGGCAAAAACTCAGCATATGCGGTAAATAAATCAATCACAGAATCACAGACACAGAGTAATACAATAATACGCAGCGGAATAGATAAAATAGTAGTTCATGAAGCTACTATATAAACATCAGAGTTAGATATAAAATACAACAGAATATCTCAAATGCAGTGAAGTCTCCCGTACAACAGATGACTTCTCTGAACAAATCAACTAGAAGAGCTGAAAGCTGAGGCGATAGTTGGATCTCCAAAGGAAGCTCCAAACTCCAAGGGTGAGTCTCAAATGCTGTATCACTCGGTCTGACCCGAGCGTAAAGCAAAACACAAAACACTCGAGTCAGGATTAACATTCTTATATCAATAAATCCAACTCAAGTGAAATACCAACTGAAATACAAGTAACTTAAAGGATGTTTGGGATAACCATCCTCTAAGGATCTTCAGAACTATCTACGAGGTGGAAATATACACTATAACACCATGGTCATTCCAAATTAATTTATACTTCAAAACCAAAATATCATTTCATTTCAAATATATCTATTTTCCAAATTAGTATATATCTATATAGGTTAAATAATTTAAAATCAAAGTATTTAATTTCCTCAAGTCAGGCAAATCGATTCAAATCAACTTCAAATTCCAAATTCAAATTTATTCAAAGCTCAATTCATCAATTTAATTCAGTTCTAAATATACCATTTATTTTTCAATATATTTCAAAGCTTTAATACTCAACATTTTTCCAAAGTTAGATTTAACAGTTCCATATAGCTCTTGATTTAACTTCATATTTTTTTTTTATCAGGGAATATTCACTTAATAAACTCAATATCATCTAACTAGCCTTACATTTCATTTTTACTAAATATTTCCTTAAACTTTATTTTAAACAACAAAATATTCATTAAATTACTTATAAATCAAACTCAAGTTATAATCATATCTTACATCTCAATTTCAATGAGTTTCAAATCGGTTTAATTAAATAAAATTCTTTATTGAATACAATTTCAACTAAATTCAAATTACCTTCCCAATCTTAACTTATTCAAATTATTACCAAAATCTATTTTGAAATATAATTTTTATACTTAAACATATCATATGTATTAAATCCATCCTAATTTTAAATTAAATAATTTAAGGCTCAACATTTATTAAAACCATATATTTCTTTCTGAAACCATAGAATTCATTTTTCAAAATATTTATATATATATGGACCGACGGTGTCTGTATACATACATCATATGGTTAAGTGATACGGATATTTATCATTTCAACCCATAGTTTTCTATACAACAGGGAACTTGCAGAGTGATAACAGATAATATAAAATATAACAACAGGCATATATCATCAATATAAATAACAGGTGTCAGATGTCATAGGTGAACATATACAGATAATAGTAATAACAGGCATATAAATACTAGATACTGGTGTCAGATGTCACAGGTGAACAGTTATAGATAATAGCATATATAACAATGTAATTAACTAACAGCAGCATATTTCAACTGTCGTTTCAATTGAAATCAGATTTAATAAATAAAAGAACGTTAATCGTGAGTGATTGCTCACCTTTCGAGGTTAGAGGTGAACGAAACTGAGATAGGTTACGAAATCCAGGCACGAATCTCAAAACAAAGATAGATGGCCATGAATTTGATGGGCAAGCTGATAAATAGAAATGGATGAAATCAAATTAGAACTGGATTGATGACGATCAATGGTATGGGTATTTTTATATAGATATATATGTAAGTATGTATATATCGATTTAAAACAAGGTTTTAAATAAACAAATACATATGACATAATGTGTATAAGACTGGAATGTAAACTTTTGTATATTAAAAAAAAAAAAAAAAAACGAAACTGTTAAATAAATATTTATATACTTTAACTTTTGAAATTGTTACCTAAACTGACACTATAACAACTAACCAATAACCTCAAATATATGCAATACAATACATAAAAACGTACATATATACATAAATCAATACTGACACACAAAACTATTTAGTATGTTCTACCATATCTCACTCTATTTTTACAGTGTACTCTATCTATATAACCAATCCTCTATACGAAACAAAAAAAAAATTTGAATAGACTATATGCAGACACCGTGTACTATTACAACTAAATGTACAATGCAGAATACAACCACATACCCAGACGCTATATACAATAATGTATGCACATGGTTCTCTGTCACTAAAACATGTGCAATGTATAACTCTCAGTAGAAATATGCAAGCTGACCTAAGTATACTGACATCAACTAAATTTATATAAACAAAAATGTGTGCAAAATGTACGCATAAAAATGGAATAAGTGAACCAAGACTAATGTATCAAATATGCAGACTTAACAGCTCCTATATAATATATAAATGTAAAAGTCAGTTTGAATTAAATATTTAACTAACAAAATCCACTTTTATATATATACTTATCGAGCAACAAATACTTATATACAGGCTTCGACAAATCCAAATTATATATATATAAAAATAACATCATCTAAAACTATAATTTAAACCAATATATATTAATACTACGAGAATCTGTTTAAATACAAAGCAGGTTACAAATTTTATCAAACTATATATATGTACATATTTATATATGTCTAACTTTCATAAACAACAAATATATGTAGTACTATAACACTCATATAACTTCCTTTCGGCAATTAGTAACAGTGAGGCAAATATGCACAAATATATATAACACGTATGACTAACAGTAAAGAAAAGTGTTAAAGTCTATGGATGATATATTACATGATTTACCTAAGCAATATATGTAGGTTATCAAACACCTAAGTATAAAATATACCTACCGATGATAGTATAAAACTTAAAATAAACAACCGAACAAATCATTTACAACTTCTGTAAATTTATATACATAAAATAAACATTTATATAAAATACATATGTATATATATAAACCCATACATACCTTTATATAAATAAGCATTGGCCATAGAGAGAGAGAAAAGGAGAAGAGCTGCGCGAGGGGAGGAAGAGAGAGCAGGTCAGCGCTGATGCCAGGCGGAGGTGGTCACGGCAGCGATGGGTGGTCGGGTCGGAGTTGTTGGCGGGGTTAGTAGAGGAGCGGTTGGTGGTGGGTGACATCGGGTGAGGCCAGGCTGGGCTCGCGGCCAGAGTTTGAGGCCGAGATGGGTTCTGGTGGAGGTTCGTCTTGGGTCAGGCATGAGTAGCCTAGGTCGGTGGATTAGCTATGCATGGATGGGAGGCTAATGGTTCGGAGGGAGGACGTGGGGCTGGTTCGGTGATGGGTTGTCACGGGCGGAAGTGGATCTGGAAGTAGAGGGGAGGAGATGCAGCTCGGTGTTGGAGTGCGTGTGTGGGTGAACGGCAAGGGCTGCGGGTTAGCTGACTGGGCGGAGGTGGTTTTGGTTGGTGGGAAGGAAGGCCGGTTAGTGGGGAAGGAGACCGAGTGTGGTGGTGGGAGGCCTTCGGCTGTGAACGAATTGCAGTGTTAGGGAAAGAAAAAAAAAATGGAGGGGGGGGAAAAATTTGAGAGGAAAAAAAATATATAGATCTGAAGGCAGAATTTTGAAGAAGCAGGGTAGAACGAGATTTGAGGAAGATCTGAAATGCCGATCGAAATATTTTAGGTAGAGAGAAACGTACGAAATAATTGAAAAATCAACCGGAAGGGAAAAGAATGGCAGCAATCTCGCATTGATTCAGTTGAAGTATTCAAAGCAATTTACTATTGTGGCCAACGGTTCAAATTTGAAAGAAGGAAATCAAAAGTCACGAATTTTGGTACCCATACAATATATAGTTTGATTGTTCCCGTCGTGTATCGGACTTCAAAATACAAAAATAAATATACCGCGGTGATCAGCGTGACGAGACGATCAAAACGGTATACAGATACTAGTGGTACGATCATCCGATCGAAAGTCGATAATCGGTACTAGAAATGCTGCTATTTTGCCAGAATTAAGATAAACAGAGCAGTAGAAGTCCAAATTTGGAAAAACGAATTTGCAGTCTGATTCAGAATGATCTGAATAAATTTTCTCCTGTTGACATATTTTGGTTTCGGAAAACTTTCAAATTCACTGTTATTAACCGGTTTGATTTGAAATGAAATTTTACCGGAAAATAAACTTTAATATTATCAGACGAAAATTTACCAGTTGCTATATTAAAATAGACGTATTCCAAATAATAAATTTTTAATTTCAAATTTTATTGTTTTAAAATTTCACAAAACTTCAATTAACTACGCTATTAAAACCATTCAAAATTTATGGGTCGTTACAAAATCATTTCAAATATATATACATATATACTTTGAATATCAAATCTTACTTCAAAATTTTGAAATCAAAATTGGTTTCGCAAAAGCACTCGCGTAGCAATGCTACTAAAGTGGCCTATCCCTTACTCTGAAACTCGAAAATCAATGTCGATGATGCGTGCACTCATCACCGAAATTATTTCCCAGCGACATAAGTGAGTTCTGGACTTCTATTTTCTCAAACTTCTTTTGAAATTTCTTTGAAATCATTCGAATCATTTAAAACATTTCTTATTCGGAAAATATTTTTAAATCATATTATTATTATATATTTCGAAATCTTAAAACCAATTTCAAAACACCGTGGTTCAATTCTCGAATTTCAAATTTAAAATCCTTCAGTTAAAAATCATTTTAGATAAATCAAATTTCTTATATAAATTTTTTCCAAAATTACAGATCCTTTCGAAACCTCAAATTCTTATTTTAAAAGGGTTTATAATCTTTATCGAAAACATTTCACTTTTATATATAGAATATAATAATTTCGATATATAAAACAATTTCTAAAATATAAACAAGCCTGATTTTTCAAAGGATGGTTCAAGAATGGATTTCAAACAACGATAGAGATTCAAATTAGAGGAACTCTTAATCAAATAGAATTATGATTCGAAGATAAGCTCGAACGAAGATCAGATAATTAAATTTCAAAATAGAAGATGAATATACTTATATAAATCGCGGATGACCTTAACCGATCAACCGTGATTTCAAAATAAGATCAGTGCAGAATTCTGAGGCAAATCGACATTCGATCGCCAGAGATAGCGGCATCTAAACCAAAGATATAGAAATCTCCGGTGAATCAATGCCAATTATGAAGGAGTTTCACCCCTTCACAAATCATTCAAAGATCGGTGGTATTCTATTCTTATAGAGATCATTCGAAGTGGAGTTATGGGATACTCCAGAATCAAAAGAATACTAATAGGGATAGACAAAAATGAATTTTGGAACCGCAAGGAACGTTCCAAAGTTCAAAGGAAATCGAGTCAAAAGGAAGAGATTCAAACTCGAACGAAAGTGATTCTGTAAATAAATTTACTATATATGCTAAGCTTTGCCTAGAGCCAAAGCTCTGATACCAACTGTAACGACCCGTTATTTTGGACCATTCAAATCGACAATAAATCCACACATGTCTGACTTGAATAATTCAAAATAACAGATTGTAATAAAAATTTGGCAAAACTCAGCATATGCAGTAAATAAATCAATCACATAATCACAGACACAGAGTAATACAATAATACGCAGCGGAATAGATAAAATAGTAGTTCATGAAGCTACTATATAAACATTAGAGTTAGAAATAAAATACAATAGAATATCTCAAATGCAGTGAAGTCTCCAGTACAACAGATGACTTCTCTGAACAAATCAACTAGAAGAGCTGAAAGCTGAGGCGATAGTTGGATCTCCAAAGGAAGCTCCAAACTCCAAGGGTGAGTCTCAAATGCTGTATCACTCGGTCTGACCCGAGCGTAAAGCAAAACACAAAACACTCGAGTCAGGATTAACATTCTTATATAAATAAATCCAACTCAAGTGAAATATCAATTGAAATACGAGTAACTTAAAGGATGTTGGGATAACCATCCTCTAAGGATCTTCAGAACAATCTACAAGGTGGAAATATACACTGTAACACCGTGGTCAGTTCAACTTAATTTATACTTCAAAACCCAAATATCATTACATTTCAAATATAACTATTTTCCAAGATAGTATATATATTAATTAATTTAAAAGTAAAGCATTTAATTTTCTCAAGTCTTGCAAATCGATTCAAATCAACTTCAAATCCCAAATTCAAATTTATTCAAAGCTCAATTCATCAATTCAATTTAGTTCTAAATATACCATTTAAATTTTCAATATATTTCAAAGCTTTAATATTCAACATTTTCAAAGTTAAATTTAACAGTTTAATATAGCACTTGATTTAACTTTATTATTATTTAATCAAGGAATATTCACTTAAAAGATTCAATATCATTTACTAGCCTTAAATATTCACTTAAAAGATTCAATATCACTTACTAGCCTTAAATCACACTTTACTAAATATTTCCTTAAACTTGTTTAAATAAGAAATATTCATTAAATTTCTTATAAATCGAACCCAAGTTATAAATCATATCTTACATCTCAATTTCAATAAGTTTCCAATCGGTTTAATTAAATAAAATTCTTTATTGAATACAATTTCAACTAAATTCAAATTATCTTTCTAACCTTAACTTATTCAAATTATTGCCAAAATCTATTTTGAAATATATTTTAAATACTCAACATATTATATGTATTTAAATCAATCATTCCCATTTGTACGTAATAATTTAAGGCTCAACATTTAATAAAACCATATATTTCTTTCCAAAACCATAGAATTCATTTTTAAAATATTTATATATATGGACCAACGGTGTCTGTATATATATTTATCATATGGTTAAGTGATACGGATATTTATCATTTCAATCCGAATTTAAATATATACGGGTAGATATCATTTCGACCCGAAATCCCAATTTCAATTCAAATGAAAATCGCTTGGGTTTATCATTTCAACCCATAACGATTTTCTCCTATTCTAAAGTCCGTTCGGGTATGTATCATTTCAACCCATAGTGAATTCTATACTAACAGGGAACTTGCAGAGTGATAACAGATAATATAAAATATAACAACAGGCATATATCATCAATATAAATAACAGATACTGGTGTCAGGTGTCATAGGTGAACATATACAGATAATAGTAATAACAGGCATATAAATACTAGATACTAGTGTCAGATGTCACAGGTGAACATATACAGATAATAGTACTACAATATCATATTTCAATTGTCGTTTCAATTGAAATCAAATTTAATAAATACAAGAAATGTTAAATCGTGAGTGATTACTCACCTTTCGAGGTTAGAGAGATTCGACAATTGAAAGGGGTTACGAATCCAAAGCAAAGTAAGACTGAACGTGAATTCGATGAAGAACAGACATGACGGACAGCTGATAAATGGGAAATCAGTGACAATTAAATCAGAATCAGCCTTGATAGTTGATAGGGACAAAAATGAAATGTACGATATATTATTATTATAAATTTCAAATCAACATAAATTTAAACACATATTAAATCAAATATATATGTATTTCAAAAATCGTTGCTTTTAACTAAAACACGTATAAAATAACATATTTACATAGAAAAATTTGGAATAAATGAATATATACACTTATAAAGATAAACATCTTACACTAGATCTTATATAAACTATACATATATCCATTCTATTTTAAAACAATACCATATATATAAACCGATAGGCAGCTATATAGGACTAACTTACAAATCAAATTATTCAGCGTAAAACACGTATGCTGCCGGAACTACTACAGTGTATGCCGTACAAACAATTTATACAATACTATATGCTTTGAAAATGTAGGTTATAAAAATATCTATATTAACCTATTTCATTATGTTGTAAATAGCATATAAATACAGTAACACAAAATTTACTTCAACTATATTATCACATACAGTCAATAAAACTTTCATTATTAAATTTATATTTTTATATACTATACAACATATAAGTATCAATTTATATAAAATAATATATATATAACGACTTGTATAATATAACTTTTAAACTAACAGAAACTAGTATAATGCAATCTTTAAAACAACAACTAGTATAAAATCAACTTTATAAATAAACTAATATAATATTTTAAGGCAATGGGATCTGTACAAATTTTCTTTATATAACAAATATAACTTGTAACAGATTAAACGAAACCAATATATATATATAACTTTACAACATTCGTACATACCTTGAATATAGGATAAAACACATGTTTCGAAATTTAAGACATATATGCATACTTTATACATACTAATATATATAAAACACTGTATATATTATTATCAAAGCTGTTCAGATATACTATGCCATAACTTATTTTAAAAATATATATAAACAAATATATTTATAAACAGATATACACTTACACGATTGCAACAAGGAGGAAGTAGGGTAGCTAATAGGTTTGGGTTCTCCGGCGTTGGTAAGCGGAGCAGGTGGTGATGTGGGGTTTGAGGGCTGTGTGTGGTGATAAGCGAGGCGGGGTTCGGATGTCAGGTCAAGGGAAAAGAAGCGGCTGTTATGGTGGCCATATGGAGGCTGCTCGATCGGGGCAAGTGGTTTGTGTGCTATAGTCGAGGTTGGAGATCCGGTTGAGTGTCGAATGAAGATGGACGGGCTGCAAGCTACATGTGCAGTGGGTCGAATAGTGTGGGGTGATGCTGTTGGGTACACGGCGGCTGTCAGGCTGGCTCAGGCGGGACTGCTTGGTCTCATCGTTTGGAGGGTGTGATGGGTTTCGGTAGGTTATCAGGTGGATCTACAGGCGAGTGGAACAAAGGATGGTGGTCGGGTTTATGGAGGCCGGAATGGTGGCTGTGCTCGGCGATGTGGTGGAAGAGGGGACGAGGTAAGGGTCGGCATCAGCTGCTAGGAGGTGGAGGAGTTTGGGTGTTTGCCGCGTGGTGGTCTCGGGGATAGGAAGTAAGAGGAAAATGATGGTTGAAGATTTTCGGCCATGGAATGAAAGAGGCACGGTTTGGGGAAAGGAGCAGTAGGCAAATGAAAGGAATAGAAAAAGTAGGCAAGGCAAGCATTAAATATTTTATTAACGTAAGTTGGATTATCTGGAGAAGCAAAATAAAAGGAGGAGGAAGAAAATATGAACAGGCAAAAATGAAACGTGGCCATCACTTGTATTATATAAAGAACAACCAGTAAAATTGATGAAACGTTGGAATAGAAAAGGTCAAGGCTGAATAATAATAGTTGATGACCGTTTGAGTTCACGTGGATAACTGGAAAGGCAAAATAAACCAAAAGTTTCGAATGTGGAACCGGTACGACTGATCGGTTCACTGATTCCGTCATGTTCCGAACTCCGAAACTCATGAATGAATATATCATAGAGATCAGCACGACGAGACGATCAGAACAGTATACAGATATTAGTGGTACGATCATCTGCTTAAAAGTCGATAATCGGTACCGGAAACGCTGCTATTTTGCCAAAATTAAGATAAACGGAGCAGTAGAAGTCCAAATTTGGAAAAACGAATTTCGTAGTCTGATTCAGAATGATCTGAATAAATTTTCTCCTGTTGACATATTTTGGTTTCGGAAAACTTTTAAATTCACTGTTATTAACCGGTTTGATTTGAAATAAAATTTCACAGAAAAATAAACTTCAATATTATCAGATGAAAATTTACCAGTTGCTATATTAAAATAGACGTATTCCAAATAATAAATTTTTATTTTCAAATTTTATTGTTTAAAATTTCACAAAATTTCAATTAACATATTATTAAAACTATTAAAATTTATGGGTCGTTACAAATCAATTGCAAATAAATGTCATTAAATGTTACATTAGTGTGAGTTAAGACAATAACTGCAAACTGTGAATGTAATAAAATGTACAGATATGTTAATTATATTCACAAGGAAATAACTGATTTATAAAAGAGTGAAATCTAGATAAATTAATTAATTGGGATTTTAAATTATAATTAATGTGTAAAATTGAGAAAGATTCAATATAATTGGAATAGTAGTTGATACAAATAAAAGATGGAAATGGTAGTATATTAGTGAAATAAGAAATCAACAAATATTAACTATGTTATTAGAGTAATTATTGATTGAATATAAAGATTGAAATCAAATTAAAACAATTTATTGGAATGTAATTTCAATTAATTGGATTTAATTACAGTTGAAATTGAACACTGTAATTTGTGAAATATTAAACACTGAATTGGATATGTAAATTTGCTTTAAGTTATTATAAATGTCTAAGTAACCAAAAATGATGAAATTTGTTAGTTTATAAATATTGAATTGAAAAGTGATTTAATTAATTTAATATTAATTAATTTAGTTAAAGTGAAAGTAGCCATTTTGGCCACTGACTCGGATTTCGACGAAACCAGTTTCATCGGATCCGTAACGGTGAATTATTGTAAGGTTTCGAGTTTCGTAGCGATCAGACTTGTCGTTTGATCGAACAGACTCGAAACGCGTAGAAATCAATTTAATTAAATCTACTGAAATCGATTTGAAATAAGCTGATTTTAAGCTAACTTCTTCATACGATGGAATTAGGACTTGAAACCTATTCCATTGAGTTTAAAATTATCGAAAACATCTATTTTGATATATGGAATGGCCCATTTTCGTTTCGGGAATGAACCTGGCTTTTCTGTTCGTTTATCGTTCAACTTTCAAATCGATCTAGTCCATTCATTTCTATTTCTGATCTGCCTATAAATAGCCTGTTATAAAAACTAGCTATTTCTTATTCCATTTTTCTATACGTATAATTTCATCTGTCCATTTCTCCTTCTCAATGGAAGACAAACAAATTCCCAATTAAATTCCATATCAAATTTCAATCGAAAATTAAAACTCCTCAAACCATATCAAATTATGTATCGATTTGAAGCTCTCGATGAGTGCAAGTCAAATCTGCAACCTGTTTCTTGATCTGAGTTTCTGTGTGCCCAGAATTTGATGGTTTATTCTCGGCCGTTCATCATGTTCCGATGAACTTCGACTGATCGTCAAATCGAGGGTACCGGTATGTGCAGAGCAGCGAGCGTAGTCCATTGGCGTGATTTGTTGGGCATTTTGACGGCTAGATTTCATGCAAAAATTCGATTAGGGTTTGTAAGCAATGGCGGCTGCTGGGTGTTAGCAATGTCGGTCGATGTTCGTGGGATTCTGGCGAGTCGGCGCTGCTTCTGGTGACTCGGGGGTGCGGTCGCGGCTAGCATGGGCAAAACTAGGTCGATCGACGGCGGCGGCCAGTGGGTTGGTTGGGCGCACATCGTGAGCCTCCGTGCTCTCTATGGTTTGCCATGTTGATTTGTGCTAGACGATAGGGAAAGGTGACGTGGCATCTTTATTTACTTGCTTGAAAAAGAAAAAAAATATAATAATAATTTTTCCAATCGTTCTAATCACCATATCTTTTACATACAAGCTTGGATTTGGATGCGATTTCTTCCGCTGGGATCGTATCGAAATCTCGGACTTTCTGGCGCTGGTTTGGATGAATTCTGAGACTGTTTGAATTTGGGCACTAATTTGGATTTCAAATCAATTTGAATTCAAAGATGAGTGTTTTGACCCACCCCACAACTACTAGATTATCTTATGTTGGTTAAATTAATTTATGATGTGATTAGAAATTAATTAATTGATGCTTGGTATGTTTAAATTGTCATTCTAGTTACATTTGACTTTTATTGCATTTAATTTCCGTTTAATTTAATATTGAATTTAAATCCTCAAATTAATACCTGTAATTTATCATCAGTTATCTATTGATGTTTATTGATTGATTTGGATGATGTTTGTGATGAATGTTTGATGGTTGATATTGAATGACTGTATGTTGTATATTATATTGTTATAACACTACAAGTTCCCTATGGGTTGACATGATACATACCCGAACGATCTATAGATTAGGGAAAAATCGTTATGGGTTGAAATGATAGACTCGAGCGATTTTATGGACTTTTAATTAATTCAGGATTGCGGTTCGAAATGATATATAACCGTAAAATTTACATTGCGGATTGAAATGATAAATATCTGTATCACTTGACCCTAGGATAGAAAATTATATACAGACACCGGATTGGTTAAATTAAATGATTTTTGAATCTTTGGAATTTTGAATTCAGTTAACTGGCATTTTGAAATAGAAATTGTTGTATATAAACTGAATTATTTTCGAAATCTAAGTGTTAATTCCTAGATTGGAATTGACTTAATAAATTGTTCAAAGGATTTAAAATTGGAATTTCAAAGTTGAAGTATCAAATATAAATGAATTTATTGGAATTGAGTTATTGAAAATGTTTGGATGTAACTTTGAAATCTAATTTAAACTAATTTAATCTGTTTTCATTAAATTTACTATGTTAATCAATTTTAAACTATTTTAATTTATGTTGATCTATTTTAACATATTTAATCCAATTTAATATATTTTAACAATTTTAAACAAATTAAATTTATTTAATCTATATTAAATCTATTTAATCTCATTTAAATCTATTTAATCTATTTAATCTATCTTAAATCTATTTAATATCATTTAAATCTATTTAATCTATTTTAAATCTATATAGATCATTTTAGAAATCTAATTAAATCAAATTTAAATCTATTTAAACTATTTTAAATCTATTTAAACTATTTTAAATCTATTTAAACAAATTTTAAACAATATAAACTCTTACAATTACCTGAACTATTTTCTAAAAATTTCAGACTGTGTTAAGTTGAAGTATTTATATTTAAATCCTTGATGATGATACAACCTAAGTTGTAATTTGAATTGATACCTTTTTTAAATTTACATATTGAGTAATATGATGATTTTGGAACGAGGTTTAATTAACCTATCTTATCGATAATTTCAAAAGGGAATATGATTTTTGAAAGTGAATATGATTTCCCAAGAGATACGATTTGAAAATCGAATTTGAAATTTTGATATAAATTTGTGAATTGACTTTTCGAAATGTAAAAGAACCATCAGTGTGAAATAAGCGTTTGGTTGTTAAAGAGACCGGGATCAGATATTGTCATACTCTCTGCCAATACCGAAAACCACTTTAACAACTGTGTACATGGTGGAGATTCCAGAAATAAAGTAGGATGGTTTGGCAAACGATTTCTGTATGAGGTATGACGTGACCTTGACTCCCGTGAGTTAGCTTAGATGTGACTAAAACAGGAGCCATGCCTGGCCAAGTGAGGTCATTCCTCCTATCGGGCACACTTCTTCGATACTATATTCCAACTTTGTGATTGATTTGGTGGCCACCCTTGATTTTGATTTGGGAGTGTGTTCTGAGGTGGGCGGTAGTAGCTGCTTTACGTTACCACCAGTCCGGATCTGCAATTGGTATATCTACCCTAGCATTACCTCGAGTGTCGTGTTCACATGCCCTAGAGCGCCTTCTACGAGTTTGTTTTGTACCATACCTATGGAGTGCCCTCTGATAGCCTCCAGTTTACGGAGGAGTTACGGTACTGTATAGACTATGGGAATATATAAAATGTGTTAAGGGGGATATGGGTAACGCCTTAACGCTATTTTAATACTTTTACTTTACTGTAGACATATTATAATAGCATATTGTACTACATAGTAGATAGTTTAACGGATCCTTAGGAGATGGTAATCCCGAACATCTCTTAAGTTATTGTACTCACGTTACACACTATATAGGAGATGTCAAACCCCGTAAGCATCTCTGACGCCGTTCCACTTATATATATTTAGCATTGATTAACTTACATAAGATCTTTTAGTTCTGACTTGAGTTTTTTGTCTTTTCAATTCGCTCGGGTCAGCCTAAGCATTTCAGGGTTGAAGACCTTATTTCTGGAGGACGAAGACGAAGATTTGTACTAGTATTATTTATTTTATTCCGCTGCATCATGTTGTTCCGCTGCATTTATTATTTTTTTCTTCCTGTTTTTGTAACTCTGATTTTGTCTTGTAAAAGAATAGTCAAATGTATTTATCAAATAGCTTCATGAACTGTTTTTTGATTATTATATTTTGTCATCCTGCTCCGAGATTCTGTATTTGTTTGATTTCACCCCCTTTTTCTTATTTACCCCATAACAATCTGCCCTTTTGAATGGTTTGAGTATGGCACGTGTGCCTGCTTAAAACGTCCAAAAGGCAGGTTGTTACAAATTATATATAAATGGATAAAGTAAATAATCGAATGTTGAAATCTTGTGGTTATTAATTCATGCTATGAAAAATACGTGTTTAAGTTGTTAAATAAGCGAAATGTTATTGCATTTTCATGTTTTGGTACTAACGTGTTTAAATTGAGTAAGTACAAGTACCCATAGGCCATTTGGCTAGATTTTAGTCGTGCAAATTGCATATAAAATAAGTCGCACGCTTAAAAACGCTAGATAAATGTACGTTTTCGGATTAAATACAACAAAAATATAATTATTGATATATATTGCGTTTTCCGACCGTGTGGGTCGAATTATATATTTTTTTCTCTCTTGTCATATTGCAAAAGGCTCCCGTACAAAGGAGACTCTGCCAAAAAAATTCGAAAATTTAGGGTGCTAGAAAATTTTTGAAATTTCTGAAAATTTTTGTTAACTAAAAAGGTTGATTTTTGAATTATAATTGAAATAAGGGGTTTTGGTTTACAAATGGAAATTAATTGTTTGGATTGGAACTAAAAGATTAGAAAGTGGAATATCGAGTTTTAACTAAGTGGGTTTTTGGAAAGTTAATGGGTTTGGATCATTCGTCGTGCCTTAGCAATTTCGGGGACGAAATTCTTTTAAGGACGGAGGAATGTAACGACCCAGATTTTTCTGTCATTTAATTTTGAATATTTAAATGGTTTAAATATTGGATTTGGGATTGTAATTTTGTTAGTAAGATTTTAAAACTGATATTTCAACTGATTTTGTCAATTTTTGAAATCGTCGATTTAATCGACGCGTTAAAATAGCGATCCGGGGCACAGTCTCGGAATTCGACGAAGCTAGTTCCATTGGATCCGAAATAGAGTACTATTATCGGATTTCAAATTCCGTAGCGTTTGGAGTTACCATTGGGTCTTACGAAATAGAAATGCCTAGAAATAATTTAATCGAAATTAAATGGCTGATTTAAAAAGCTATCTTCTTCATACGATCGAATTAGGTTTCAGAACATGTTCCTTTGCGTTCGGAATAGGGAAATAACATTATAAACGCCTAGCGGCACGCCTCAGTAGGAGGTCGAGATTTCACGGTATGTGATTCGAGATATTTTAGATATAAAATAAGTAATATTTATAAAAATAAACTTAGTCGTCCTAGACAAGCCACTATACCTTCTAAAACAAGCCTTATCCTTCCAGTATAACTCACGTACCCTTCTCTGTTAAACCATGTTCTCCCCTTTCTTTTGCTTGAAAATGAAATTAAATTCGTTTCTCATAAAAAAAAGAGAAAGCACGAAATCGCACAGAACTAATTTTTCCCTTCTCGTTTAAATCACGCTCAAATCCTCCTTCTGCTAAATAAACGAATCGAGCATATTCATTTAAAAAGAAATAGGACTGCGATCGGGTCGCGAGATAAGGAGGGTGATGGAGCGTGATTGAGGCGCTCAAGCGGAGGCGCTCGGGCGGGGCAAGTCACGACATTAGGTGGAGTCGCGAATGATGCATGAGGCTCGTCAAATCGAACAACTATTTGGGAGGTCGTCGGTGTTGTTGATGGGTGCAAGGCGACTGCTAGGTGAGGGCGCGGTGGCGGGCAAGGTGATGTGGCAGAAGTCGTGACCTTCAGTCGCTCGATTTGGGTGGGTGGAAGTTGTGATTGTTCGGTCTACAAAGTCGAGAAAAGTCGCTCGATTAGGGTGGGTGGAATTTATAAGGAAATAGATTTACAAAAATGGAATTTTATAAATAAGATTAATTTTTATAAACAAGTAATACCAAGGGAGTTTGTAAATTTATAAACGATGTTTATAAATAGGGAAATGATATCATTAACAAATTGAAATATAATTTCAAAGGGTGAATTTATATCGAGATATGAAAAATAGATTTATTGGGGGAAAATAGTGAATTCTATTTTTTAAAAGTGAGGATGGTTAGAAAATCGGAATGGGATCGATGTGCGGTAAATCGAGAGGATTTATAAATTGAATTGGTTCTTGGGATTTTAAAAATATATTTATTTATGAAGTTAAGTTTTGTTTTAAAAAGGGAAATTTATTTATTTAACTATGTAATTTAAAACTAGTTAGTATTGAAATACTTTGGAAGTGAATTTTTCAAATATCCAATATTAATTAGATTTAAATTCTAATTTTTGTATAAAAAGCTTTGTAAATCGATTAGTTTTAATTAATGATGGATTGGAAATGAGTTATTAATGTTTTATTTAAAAAAATGTTTGATATTTTAAATAATTACTCGAACATGTTTTAAAAATAAATTATTATTCTGTAAAATACTTATTTTTAATATATAGTTTTGTAACGATTTAAATTTATTTGTAAATCTTCTCGAGATTTGGAAATGGAGTTTATTCAATAGATGAGATTTATATGACAATTTTCAAAATGGAATTTGTGAAAATGTAAGGAAATTTCCAAAGTAGTTAAATAAGAGTGAACTTCGAAAAATGAGATAGAATTCATAAAAGAAGTACAAAAGGAGAATTGAAATTATAGACAAGGGTATTTGACCTTGGAAATATTAAAGGAAATTAATCAAGGAACCCCGGAACTTATAGAATTCGTTATAAATGAGTTAAGGAATTTACAATAAAAATTATGAAAGATTTTGAGAAAAGAGAAATAAAATGGAACTTTCCTAAGTGTTGTGAAGTAAGGGGTTTAGAAAAATATATTTTTAAATATTTTTCTAAGTGTTGAAATAAGAGATGGTTTGAAATATTCTCATATGAATATAAGTAATTGAGTTTTCTCAAATATTGAAATTTTGGAAGGGATTTGAATATATATGTTATAAAGATATTTTAAAAAAAATTGGAAAACTATAATATTGGCCTAGTGACAGCTTATGGATGTTATTTGATAGTTAAATAACCATCTATCAAATATTGGCCAATTTCGTTAATCGTTTCGAAGAGACCCGGATCGGATTTAATTATCAGAAAACTACTACTTCGATTCGGTTTGAACATTACGAATGGATATCGTGAAGATAGTAAAGACGTCGATTCAGTTTGTCTAGACCCATGACAACTTGTATGGACGAATGCTATCAGAACATCGTCATTGGAGGACTATGAGCATTCTAAGTGAAATTGTTCTTGAAAGGTAATTATAGCCTTAAGCCCTCATCAACCAGAATGACTGAAATACAAGGGAGATGCAGCAAGGCTAAGTGGGTCGCACCCAATTAGTGTATGTTATCACCTTTTTAGATACCCTCAGAAATATATATAAATTATGGATATGGTTGTGCATGGAAAAGTGAGTGCTCGATTTTTAAGGGTGGGAACACCTGGGGTGATAACATATTCGGTTCTATCCAGGTTAGGGATAGGGCCGGTCTTGTGTTGTAGGGGATCCCGGTGAGGTCCTCGGTACATTTTTCTGGATGTGTACCATGATAGGTAGTACCTTAGTGCCTAGTCAATTTATGAAATCCATTCTCCAATAAGCGTAGTACGGTTTTGATTGTGCCCAACTATGCTGAAACGAGAGATGCAAGCATTTCAGCTATTTTCTATTTACTTTGTATAGGCACTTTTATAATATCAGATGATTTGATAAAAATTGTTTTAGTTATCGTAAGGTAAAAACCCATCTTGTTTATGTGTGACGTGGTCTTACGAGATACCTTTGTTTTCAAGGGATTTTGATAAAAGTTAATAATTCAGTTTGTTTTCTCACGTTGGTTTTCCAGACTGACTCGGATGTTATTTTATTATAATGCTCGGGTCAGACCGAGTATTACAGATTCAGGATAGGATGCTATGGAGCTCAGGAGACTAGCTGGATGACAGAGACATATTTCTGT
Organism: Allium fistulosum; assembly: GCA_030737815.1. Taxonomy (NCBI): domain Eukaryota; kingdom Viridiplantae; phylum Streptophyta; class Magnoliopsida; order Asparagales; family Amaryllidaceae; genus Allium; species Allium fistulosum. Next base: position 973,640,552 of record CM060904.1, read on the forward strand.
ACTTGACTAATATTTCTGCTATATGAGGACAAGTTATTATAACTGTCCAGATTGATGTATTAATTGATGTACTCTGATGATTGTAAGTATAAACAATTACAGATTATATGTATAAAAATCTATTATTACATATTATATTTTGTTCCACTGCGATTGTGAGATTTTGTGTTGTTCTGTTTCTATCTTCTATCTTTTCTTCTTCACCCCTAAAGATTCGTATTTTTGTCCAATTTGAATTGAACTGATGTGAATTATGGTCAACTCAAAGGGTACGGAGATACGGGCCTTCACAATACAAGTAAGATACATAACATGAAATAGTTTTTTCATGTTCAGAAAGATTTTTAGTAAAAAGTTCATCCGAAATGACTTGAGATCAATTTATGTCGTATTGACCATAAATGGCGAAAAGAGCTTTGAAAACTTTCTGCGTTGGTTTATTATAATTACCCGTTCTAGAAGTGATACTTTATTATAAAAGAAGGCTTAAAATTCTTGCTTTTGGATGCAAGTTTTGTTATTAAATTCAAAATCATCATCACTTTTGAAAATGTCATGGATTACTTCATGATTTTGAAAATCAATTTAAAAAGTTGAAAGATCCATTTCAACTAGATTTGCATCCAAGAATGTGACCCAAAAGTTCACAATTTAAAATAATTTATGCCCCCTTGACATTACTCCAAACTTCTCCTTTTCTTTCATCATAAAACTTTCCTTTTAAATTTGCATAAAACATCTTCACCAAATTTGGATAACGAATGAAATCATTTTGAGAAGTATCGATTAAACAAAGAATTTCATTTTGCAAACAAAGATTAAAAAGATCTTAAGTAGGAAAATCTTCAAAAATAGCAAATCTTTCGAGAAAGATTTTTCCGAAAGTTATATACTCAATATAGGCTTGCATGGCTTCTTGATCACTAAAAAGATATTCTTTTATTTTCTTAGAAAGCCTCATGGTTGCCTTAGTATTGCTCGAGGATGTCATTGAAGAGTAATTTGAAGAGAAAAGAGAGTTTATGATTTTTGAATTTGAAAATGAAAGTGAAAAATGAATGGATGGAGATAGAGTAAATCCATAGAGAATCAAAAGACATGTTCTCTGGTCAAGAGTCATCTTTTCGGAATATAGGAGTTGGTGAAATGGTGGAGGAAAATTGAAAATTTGAATTTGAAATTAAAATTCAAAATCTACCTAAGTATGTCGACATATGCTAGGGGTGTATGTCGGCATACATGTCGAGTTTTTCAAAAATGTTTTTTGTTTAACTATATCCTATTTTATTATAAATATCTATTTATAGTTATTCTATTTTCAGAAAAATTATTTTTAAAAATTATTTTAAATATATTTTTATTTAACATAAATATATAAAATATTTAAATTTAAAGTATAATTACATAATATTTGACTAATATTATTATTAATAGGATATTCCTAACAACCAATAAAGCAACCAAAAAAATTCATTTAAGAAATTAAAATTTTTGATATGTTAAAGGTGTGCCTTTTTCTGATCCATTTCACCATTTTGTTCTGAATTATGTATTACTGTGAGGCACATGTTAGCAATTTCTGTATCTGATTCATTATCACTTGAGGATGTGTTTGAATCATCTAATGTTATAGTATAGGCTCTTCTCTGTTTTCTAGATGAATCAGTGTTTCGTGTAGTTTTTAATTTTTCGAGATACAGACAGTCTCATTTTAAATGGCGAGGTCCATCGCAGTTATAAGATCTAATGCCATTTTCGCTTTCACTTCCGCTTCTTGGATTTTTGTTGTCATTTTTTTTGAAATTATACATCTTCCTATATTTTAGAAATTTTTTTAAATTCCTTGTCATGAAAGAAATTTCTTCCTCGTCATCGCTGTCTAAATCCAGATTATTTGTATTGCATTAAAAGCTATAAATTTCTTCTCTAATGCTTTGCTTTCTCTCTTGCCCTGCATTTGTGCTTTAAAAGACATTAAATTGCCAATTAACTCTTCAATTTTTAGAGTGCTAATGCCATTATCCTCTTTGATTGCAAGAGTAGTTTGATCCCATTCAGGAGTAAGTGAATTAAGGATTTTTCTAACTTGATCCTCCTCATAAATATTTTTACCTAGTGCAATAAGTGAGCATACTATATCTTAGAATCTACTATACATAGCAAATAAGGACTTATTTGGACTCATTTTGAAAAATTGAAACTGGTTTGTTAATATGGAAATTTTTTTTGTTTAATCTTACTTGTGTTTTCATGTGTAACTTGCAAAGTTCTCCAAATTTAAAATGCAGATATTACATATAGATACTCTATTTGTAACGACCCGGATTTTCCGTCGTTTGATTTTGAATATTTAAATGGTTTAATTATCGGAGTTGGAAGATAAATTGATTTTTGAATATGAAGATTTAGTTGAAATTATAGAATTAATTTAAATTTCAAATACAGCGATTTACCGTAATACAGAAATGATGATTAAAATTTGAGTTGTATATGATTTGAAACTATTTCTGATGTTGATTGTAACATCCCGCTACTGTTTTAATATATAGCACTAAATTTTGTTTAAAAAAAAGTAATAAATAAATAAATAAAAAATCGTTATGAATATAAAATAAAATTTAGAGTAAAATGCCACGAGCGGAATTGTAATCGGAGACCAAATTACGGTAGGGCAATATCGTGGTTAAGGGTATAAGAATTTATTTAAGGGGTATAAAATTATTTACTGAAAAATAATAATAATAAAGTAAATATGTTTTCATTCGACCTAAGCTCTGCAAACTTATTTCTTTTATAATTACGCACCCTCATTCTTATCCCTTTCATGGTTATAATTTAACCTATTTTCTTGCTTAGTCATAAAGTATCATTGTAACACTATATAAGCACTGCACTCCCTTCTACAATAACGCAAGCAATAAAACCTTTTCATTTTCATACTGCGCAAATCGAAGTGAGTATAACTTCCTTTTTCTATTTATTTCTACTAAGTAAATCATTTTAAAAGTAGTTATACTTTACATTTCTAGTTGTACTTATGTTCAAATATCCATGCATATATTTCAATATTTATACCCTCACATCAATTCAGACGTGTTTTATTTTTATATAATCATATTTTTAGTTGTATATACTCAACAAACCCATATATGCAAGCTATATAAACTAAGTATATATTGCTAAAGGTGATAACACGTAAGTTGTAAGTTAGCATGAAAAGTATGAAATATATTCACATTTTACTTAGGCCGTGTGCTGTTCTTATAATTTGTGTACACATTCTACTATAAAACTTCAATAAGATATAACTCAAAATCTAGTGTGAATTTGAGGATGCAACCAAAAGGAAATTTGTAGAGGGAAGTGTGACGAACAAATCGACTAGCTATCGCCTGACCGACAGATTTCGTGGTGATCAATAATGACACCGTTGCGTCTGCGTCCGTATGATGAATGTGAGCGTTACAACCAAAACGGAAGGTACCAACAGAACCGTGTTGCGTAGTTGAACACGACTATGGTATCGGTTCGGTCGTCAAAGGAGTGTGGATGTGTGACCATGAACCAAAGTGAACTAGAGTAAAATAGAATAATAATTTATAAGCTTGCATTCATGCACATGCATTCATGAATATGCGCACGTATTCATGCACAGAAGAGAAAAATTAAAGGATGAGGTGGCATGGGGAATTTTGTGTCCTTTGGTGTGCATGCGTGTAGCTATTGAAGATTTAACCATTATTAATGAAATCTTTCTCATGTCATTGCCGCTAAGATTAAAACGTTTAGTACTGATATTGATATTAATGTGAATATGCATATGGTATAACATGTTTTGGAATGATTTTGTTGCTCATGATTAAGCTATTAATCTAGCTATCTAATTTAAACTACCATACTTTTACAGTAAAGCCTTATAGTTAATATTGGCACAGTAAACTTTGGATTGTCAAATAACCCTGCCCTTAGAAGCCAAAAGCTTCTAGTAGTTCAAACTTTCTTTGTTAAACAAGGTTCCGTGGTTCTTATTAATGTAAATATGCAATATTCCGTTCGCGTATGAACCACGAACGACTGAAATAAAAATACGATCGCACACGACAACATTACGCGTTCACAAAACAATAATAAAATAGACCGGTTAACTTATTCTGTAAAATTTGAAAAGAACCGGCGTTTGGCGCAAAACGCGTCAACCAAAACTATTTTTATTTTCCAAATTAAAAATTATGGAAAAATTCTATAAATTAAATTAAAATGAAGTCATCAAAAATCAAGTCTAAATTTGAAATGTACATTTTCTTACAATTTAAATTCAAATCCGATGAAATTCTTTCAAGTTATGTTTTCATGTTATGTTCATGAATGTTCATTATATATATATATATATGATGCTATATACTACAAGTTAATGCTATGTTGCACGAACACAACACTTATATGCGATATAAAGTAGAAAACGATACCATTTTGGGGATAAATTATATATTGGGAAGTTAAATACAAAAGAATTTGAATGAATTTAACCGATGAAGCAAATGAGACGAGGTGAGACTACTAGACGCTAGAATCCATCCTAGCGGACAGATTCGGGGTCGCTCCGTGAATCGTGACGACCTAGTCCTTCGTCACTTACTGTCCAAACGATCTATTGCACGGACACAACCACGGTGACAGGAGCAGTGCAAACGGACACAAGGAAGAATCGAGAGTAATCTCATTGATGGATATGTGGTGAAACAAAGATGAAGATTACAACACAACGGGGTGAGCGCCAACGGTGAACAGGAGAAGATAGTGCGACTAATAGATCGTGTGGGGGCACTCACAATTTCTGATCGAAAGATATGCGGATGAAAAAGGCCATAATATCAGTTCGATACAGAGTCTAGTAAGGGTGAATAATGAATAGGATTCACTAGTATTTCCAAACCTCGTATATGAATAACTTGATAGTGATTTGTCTATTGAATAATGAATGCAACTTATAAATGAATAGGATGTGATATCTCGGTTGATTAGAGTTGCAGCTATGATTCACTTTAAATAGTGTCGTGACACGTGTATTTAAACCGAATTAATCCAATGGGATGTGAGCGGGTTTAGATTATGGAGTGTGTGACATATCTTTTTCTTTTAATATCACATATATAACCCAACTCCACACATTTATATGAATCCTTGTTACACTATTATACTCACAGCTAGATTTATAACCTGACTCGAGGTTTTTTTTTTGACAACTCCTCGGGTCAGACTGAGGTTTTTCAAGATGATTACCTTTTCATGTTTTGTGATGATTTCATACGACATTGAGATGGACGGCAACTAGCATATAGTATATAAATTTAAGGTAGTTGTAGATTTAGAGCTTCACGGACGTACGCATGCTACATGTCTCAAAGGAACTATTAGAGTCATCTTGTGACGACCGCCCATGACCCCTGCACCAAATCAAGAAATAGCGCGCTGTGAAGTGTGCCAGGTGACCATGGACGATTATCAGGGTAGATTTAAACAACAGAATCTATCGTATTACTCACAGCGCATGGACAAAATACAATAGAACATATATATATATATATATATATATATATATAGTGAAGCTTTACAGAATAAAATGCCATCATATAAAACTTCATAATAGTTGAATACAAGCATCCAAATAGCCAATACATCAAGCCTCACTACATAACACTCAGAGAATACAAAACAGCGGAACATCCAGTACATATAGTAAGAAGATAATATGTAACCCTCCAGCTCGTCTTCGATATCAGCATCGTGAGAAGAGAACAGCACCTGTCACCTGCTACCTAGTCTGCCCGTCCCAAAATGGACGAACAGCCCAAGGCAATAAGAATTAAAACATAAAGCCCTGAGTCAGACAACAGTCTTAGTGAGCAGTAAATTAACTAACAACATACCAAAAGAGCATAAAGGAAAAGGAATAGGAATACAACCCTCCCACTCCAACCTCATTCTACAGTGATAGCCCCCAGACACACACTAAGCAGAAGCAATACAGCAGAGCATACAATTTAAAGTAAAGTAATAATCATTCGAGTCAAGGGTGATGTTTTCCAAGTACCAAGGCCTAAATCAGATAAGCACCCAGAAAATACCGCTCTTGAGTCCGAATGACGATACAACCAAACATCCATGACTCTGGCTATCACTGTTATCATTGCTTCGATATCACCGTTAATTGAATGACCGGCACATTCTTTCAGCCATCCGTCAAGGGCTAATGGAAACCCCGGTTCTAGACATAACTCCCGCACATCGTCGCAGCCCGTGCCTAGGACTATCGAATCTGCCCAGAGTACTCGACCATCAACAGTTGGCCGTTGGGACTATCGAATCTGCCCAAACGTACTCTTGCTTAGAGCATGCTAGAACCTTCAACAACGATGCTATCCAAGCCTCCTAGTCATCCTCCTCGACGACTATTCTCATATCCATTCATTATCCTCAACTCGAATCATATCACCGAGTTATCAACATGCTTGGAATGATCTCGTCTGGATTAGACCAAGTCTTCATCACATGATTGCCTCGCTTCATCACATCCTCGCAAAGCCACATCTCAACATTACATCATCAAATCTGTGCATAAGAGCTTCATCATCCTGCTACATATGCCACAAGCAGCTTTCCCCAATTCAAGAGCCTTTCCCTTAGCTTTTGAATCGTCTTCGGTCTAAATCAAACCATCAATCATCTAATTCATAACAATCAATCAAATCAAACATTAATCCAAACAATCAAGCATTCAAACAAGATCTAAATAGACAATTATCACAATAATGGCATTTTCGTAATTAAAGAGTTGAAAGTCCAATAAGCATGAAAACATGAATTATATCCCTACAAACTTGATGAATGAACTTGCATAGGTTAACATATGATAAAATGGATGTAACTTCATCATGAACAATGGATCTATAAGGATCTACACTTAGGATGAAGAAAATGCATGGAAATCACTATTTTAACACCAAATCGAGCCAACAATCCGATATACTCCTTTGGATCCGTGTGAGAGATAATCACCACTCACCAAATCACCTAAACAAACCCAAATCAACACGCTTTAGATCTGGACAACGAAGGATGAAGCTTGATCTATCACGAATCCGCTTCAAACGAAGAAATCTCTCTTGAAAAGATGAAGATCTTCAATCTAAGCTCTTGGATCTTCAATTTGATCTTCAACTTGGATGGATGGAAGCACTAGATTAGAGTGGAGAAAAGAAGTGAAGAAGTGTAGAAGTCGAGCTCTCAAAATGGCAGCACTTCGTCGCTTCAAAATCCGGATCCCAAAAAGTGAGAACAACCCCCTCTATTTATAGCAGAAAATTCCTTAAGTCGAAATTTGGTTATCTCCTTAAGTCGTTTCCGACTTACGACCTAAGCCCCTACGACTAAACAAAACCCAGCGACCTAACAAGAACATCTGCGACCTAACAACTCAGGCGCTTCAACGACTTAAAGGCTTCGACTTAACTCCACCAGCCTACGACTTAGCACTTAGCAAAACCGCATTTATACGACCTATAGGCCCACGCGACTTAACAGCTCACAACTAAACACGGCTTACGACTTAAGAATCATGCGACCTAACACTTAAATTACCCTAGCGACCTAACAACTTACGCTACAAAACAACTCACGCGACCTAGCACTTAGGCAAAACCCAGCGACCTAACAACTCACGTGACCTAACACTTATGCGACCTATCTCCTTAGGTCGCTAACACGGTATAACTCCTTAGGTCGCTAACACGCCAACTCCTTAGGTCGCTAACACGCTAACTCCTTAGGTCACTAACACGCCAACTCCTTAGGTCGCTAACACGCTAACTCCTTAGGTCACTAACACGCTAACTCGCTAAATCCTTAGGTCGCACACTATTATAGGTCGCTAACTACCAGTTTTATTTAGGTCGCTACCAACCTAACAACTTAACTCCCAAACTTAGGTCGCTCTACCTCCTAGGTCGCTCAACCAACCTAAACTGCCAAACGACCTAACCACTTCATCTTTAGGTCGCACACGACCTAAGCTAACTTACAACCTAGTTTTAGGTCGCTCCACCTTCCCAGGTCGCCGACTACGACCTAACTTCCTAAGGTCACGACTCATCACCTAGGTCGCCCACGACCTAGGACTTAGAAAAATCTGCCTAAAAATCTGAAATGACTTAAAAATGCTAAATTCCAGATTTTGACGAACTTGTCGATCCGTAAAAATACGGGTCGTTACACATCTGGAGGAGAAATGTTAGAGAGATACATTTAGAGTCCGTTGAACTATGCTAAGTTGATTTTGTGTAGTCATGTCGTATGTCCTATGTATATATTTGTCTGTGTATGTATTAGGACGTCATTTTTAGGGCAGTTATGTATAGTTGTAGATATATGGTGATAGTTTGACGTCTGCTTGTACCTATGTATATGTATATATATGTCTATCTTTCTGCTCCGCTGTTTTGTGAAACCATTATATATTGTGTTCTAATATGTGATTTAAATAAAAATTCTCTAAACTCGTGTACACTACATTGTGTCGAGATGAGATACGTATCATTTCAGAAATGTTCAGGTATTTTAAATGTATCCATGTTGATCCAAAGTAGTGTAGACGAGAGATCACTCCTTTAGTGCCCATTGATCCGAGTTATCGGACGGTAAACCCCCTCTAATATTTTGGTCACTAGAGCCGGGGCGTCACATTGGTATAAATTCCATTTGAGGTAGAATTGAGTTTGTAAGTTTTTAAAACTGGAATTTCAAGTGATTTCGCCAATTTTTGAAATCGTCGATATAATCGACGCGTTAAAATAGCGTTCTGGGGCACAGTCTCGGAATTCAACGAAACTAGTTCCATTGGATCCGTAATAATGTATTATTATCATATTTCAAATTTCATAGCGTTTCGAGTTACCATTTGGTCGTACGGGATAGAAACGTGTTGAAATTAAAATTGAAAATTTAATATTATAATTAAGTTCAAAAAGCTATCTTCTCTAGATGATCGAATTAGGCCTTGGAAATTGTTCCATTGCATCCGGAATAGGGGTATGACATTAGAAACGCCAGGCGGCACGCCTCGATGAGAGTTCGCGATTTCTGGATATGTTGTATGAGCTATTTTCAAATTTAAATAATAATAATATAATAATAATAATAAAATGGACGCCACCCTATCACCTGGTAATGCCACCCCCTACACCTAGCCAAGCCGCCCTCTTTTCCTTTAAAAATCGCGATTTCTTCTTCCCTTCCTCACTTTTCATTTCAGCAACCGAAGCTATTAAAAAAATCAATCATAATCGCGATCGAAGAAATAGGGGGAGCACGAGGTGACATTCGCGGCATTGTTTGTGGTGGCGTGGATCTTGTGGAAGTGCGGCAAGGGTTTAGGGAATGATTATGTGCGCGATGGCGATTGGAGGTGGGGTCGCAGCTGTCAACGAGCGGCAGTGGGTGAAGGCGCTAAGAGAATTAGTGGCGAACGGTGATGGGTTTTGTCGCAGTCGATGTTGCAATTTCCGGGATGATGACGTGGCCGTTTCAGACATCGATCAATGTCAGCGTTGGAGAGGGATTCGCGACCTAGAATATATATTGCGTGGGTTTGCAGCCACAAGGAGGAGCGGTGACCGGAATCTGACACGAGGAGGAGGTTGAAGGGCAAGCTTTGGAGTTTAGCGTAGCATTCAGATGTAATGGCTCTGATCTTGGCGATGCTCTTCCTAGTTTCACTGCTGGATTGAGTGCATAGGATAAAGCAGGTCTTGTTAATGCAATTAGGTAATTAATTTGATTAATAATGATATTAGTTTAATAAAATTTTGAATTTTAAATCGATGACTTAAAATATGTATATCTCTCTCATACGAGGTCAATTTGGGACGCAAATTTTTGCATTATGCTCGTGATGATGAATGCTTTGAAATGAAATTGGTATGGAATTTTTCAAAGTCAGCAGGAATTTTAGGTTAAATCGAACGTTGTTCGATTTAATTCAAAATCTGGATATTCGACAAATTTAAAAAAAACAAGGTGAGTAAATCTCACTTAATTTGGTTGACTAGTTTAATTTATAATAATTCAAATTAATTATTGGATGATTGGTTGTATTGATATATTATTATCAATTGAATATTATATTATATATATTAGTAGTTGGTTATATTTCCCGCCGATTGGAGCGGATAAGACACTATGCGACCCGCATAATAGCGGATGACCCTATATTACCGCGATATCCCGCCTTGAAGCAGGATTGGTATTTTATGTTATATAACATCTATGGATGTGGATATAGGGAAACAGATTGGAGGGATCCAACTGGATTCCTCAAAATATATTGATTATTTCATATATATTGATATATGATATGTGTGAATATCCTGTTATGGTTTGTGATATGTTTGAATTATTGGATGCCATAGTAGCACTGGCTTTAATTTTGGTATTTTAAATACCATGGATATTATTTTTGAATTTGGAATTAAATTAAAAAGCTATTTTGGAAATGAAAATTTTATATTGAATTTTGGGATTTATAAAAAGGAATAGATTTGGATAAAATAAATAATTTGATTTTGGATATTTATTTAGCTATTTCGTAGAATGGTTTCGAACAGAGAATTTTAAATTGAGTATTTTTGAATGAGGAATTTTAAATGAGATTTCTTAAAATATGAAAGGGAAGGCGGAAAACGAGATTTTTAATTAATTTGGAATATAATTAGGATTTATTAAGAAATTGATTTCTAAATGAGTTTTAAATAGAAATCGATTTATAAATGGATTTAGTAATATGAATCTGTTATTTAGAGGGGAAGAACGGGCAATGAGTTTATAGATTTATAAATGATGTTTATAAATAAGGGAAATGATTATCAGTTGATATATTGAAAATATAAATTTACAGTATGAATCTATATCGAGATATGGAAATCGGGTGTTGGGAAAAAAATAGTGGATTCTATTTTTGAAATGTGAGAATGATTATGAAATTAAAACGTAGTCAATGTAATATGAATCGAGAGATATTTATAATTGAAATTGGTAATATTGGATTTTTAAAAAAGATTTTTTTGTCAAAAAATTAAATTTGTTTTAAAATGGGATTTTTATTTATTAAACTGTATAGTTAAAGCGGTTTAGTATATTTAATATTATTTGAAATGGATTCGCATTTTTTTAATAAGCTTTGTAAATCGATTAGTTTTATTTCAAAATGAATTGGAAATGAGTTACTGATGTTTATTTACAGTGTTTTAATATTTTAAATAATTACTTAGAACATGTTTTAAAAATAAATTAGTATCCTTTAGAAAAAACTTATTATGTATATATATATATATAATTTGAATGTTTGTAATTTAGTTATAAATCCACATGAGATTTGTAAATGGTGTTTATTCAACGGATATGATTTTTATAAGAGAAATCTTATAACGGAACTTTGGAAACTTAAGGAATTTCCGAAATGGTTAGATGTTTGAACTTCGAAAAATGAATCTGAATTCATAAAGGAAGTTATAAATTGGTGAATGAGATTTTAAATAAGTAAAATGGATTTTTGGAAATTGTAGATGGAATTGTTAAAAATTCTAGTGGTTTATGAAATGGGTTATAATGAGTTGTGACTTTATAAAAAGGATTGTAAAGAGTTTTATGAAGTTGGAATAAGGAAAGATTTCCTCGTTTATGAATACGCCTATAAAATTGATAAGTATGGATATTTCCTAAGTGTTGAGAAGTGAGTGATTTTGGAAAATATATTTATATTTTCCTAAGTATTGGAAATAAAAATGATTTTGGGAAATTATACTTATAAATATTTCCTAAGTATTGGAGTGGAAGGACTTGAAATATTTTAAATACAAGATTATTATTATAGAAATATTTTTCAAGTGTTGAATTAAAATGGAATTTTTAAATATTTTCCAGTATTTATATGGGTTAAAATATCTTGTTATGGATATAAGAATTTTGAATTTGTTTCAAATATTGAAATACCGGTAGAGATTTGAATATATATCTTTGTAAAGATATGTTGAAATAAATGTTTTGAAAATTTATAAAGTAGGGCCTAGTAACTGCTTATGGATGTTATTTGATAGTTAAATAACCGACTATCAAATTTAGCAAAATTCGTTAATCGTTTCGAAGAGACCGGGATCAAATTTAATTATCTGAAAACCACTTCGATCTGATTTGTGCATTACGAATTGTGATAGCGTGAAGCTAATGAAGACGGTGAATTTGGAGATTTGGTTTGTTCAGAACCAAAACAACTTGTATGGATGAATGCTATCATTTGCATCATGGTCTGGAGGGCAGTGTTAGCATTCCAAGAATGAATGCTATTCTAAAGGTAAAACGTAGCCTCAAGCCTCATCAACCGGGAATGACTAAAACAGGGGAGATGCAGCAGGGCTAAGTGGGTCGGATCCAAGTAGGGTATGTTATCACTTTTCTAGATACCATCGGATATATTATAATTCTGGATATGGTTGTGCATGAAAAAGAGAGTGTTCGATTTGGGTGGGAACACCAGGGGTGATAACATATTCGACACTATCCAATAAGGGGTAGGCCGGTCCTGTGTTGGCAGGGATCGTTAGGTACGATTTCAGTACATTTTTCTAGAGGTGTACTATGATGGGCGGTACCCCAGTAGCCCAGTCATTGTATGAAATCCAATATCCACTATGAACCTGTACGGTTTTGATTGTGCCCAATATGCTGAAACGTGAAATGTAAGCATTTCAACTAATTTAGTGTTTATTTTCTATAGACACTATTATAATATTAGATGATTTTGATAAAAAATGTTTTGGTTATCATAAGGTAAAAACCCATTGTGTTTATGTGTAGCATGGTCTTACGAGATACCTTTTTTTCATAGGATTTTGATAACAGTAATAATTCAAATGATTATGTTTTTCTCACGCTGGTTTTCTAGACGGACTTGAGTGTTATTTTATTATAATGCTTGGGTCAGACCGAGTATTACAGATTCAGGTTAGGATGCTATGGAGCTCAGAAGACGAGCTGGAGGAGTCTCAAACGTATTCCACGTATTTGATTTTATTCCGCTTTGTATGTATGCGGCATATTCAACACTTGTGAGGACAAGTTATTATAACTGTCCAGATTGTTTTTTTATTGTTGAACTCTGATATGAAATGTATAATAACAGTTATAGTTCTTTTTATATAAAGATATGTTATTATCTATTATATATTGTTCCGCTGCGATTGTGAGATTCTGTGTTATTGTTTCTGTTCTTCTTCTATCTTTTTCTTTCTCTTAGTTATTTGCCATTTCGTACCATTTGAGTTGGACAAGTGTGGGTTATTGTCAACTCAAAGGGGTACGGACTACATGTCGCTACAGGTGGTGTCAAAGCTGAAGGTTAAGCGAGAACCTTGGCTTTGGTGGGGATTACTCATTAGAGATAGGGTCAGTAGTACCCTAGAATGAGTTTGAGTGTATTTGTATATGAGCGCGTATTTGTTAGCGATATAAAAATGTTTTATATTATGTTGGTTGATTAGTTGAGTAGCTTATGAATTCTGGTCGGCACGGTCCATACAACTGTATAGATAGGGGTTTCTAAACTCTAAACAAGTTAAATCGGCATAGCATTGTTTTAAAGTGGATAAATGAAATAATTTTACAGAAATTATATTTTGACATAAAAGAAATAATTTTCTGAAATTATTATGGTATATTGGTGTGTTTGGTTGTCATTATAATCAAACCGGATTATAAAAATTGAAATGGTTTACATTATCAAGTAGAAATTGTATAAATATGATTTATACAAATGAGTAAAGCTAAAATTGGATTCAAACCAGAATTTGGAAAATGAAATCCTGGAGATTTTTGGAAATGTTTTCCAAAGTATTTTAAAATGAATAATAGTAATATTATTTGGAATATTTCTAAATGGAAATTGTTTTAAATGGAATTTGAAGGTGATAAAAGCACTGAACTCACTTCAGTCGTTGGAAAATAATCCCAGTGATGACGACAGCATCATCAGTGTTCATTTTCGAGTTTCTAAGTGACGGGTTGCTACCATTATTATTTGTTTTGGACTTGTTTGGTAAACAGGTTTTGTTTTACAAATTCTAAAAGGAATTGATATGGATAAAAACTAGGTTTGGTTTAAAATATAAAAAAAGTGTGATTTGGTATATAAAAGGGGTGTGTGTGTGTATTTGATTTCAAAGTGATTTGAAATAAATACCGGGTGTTTGATTTCTGGAATCCTTATTTAAATGTTTTGAAAAATATTAGGAAATAAGTTTTGGGACTTATAAGTTGGGACTGATATAAATAAGAAAGGAAATTGTGAATTCCAATATGAAATTACAAATTTAACTTAAGTAAGTTAAATGGACTGGGTCAATAAGAGAATTGTATGGATTAAAATTCAACTTAAGCTAAGTTAAATAAAATTGGATTGGATTTGAAACAATCGAATTGAGTTGAATATAAAATTTGAGTTGTAAAGTGACTATATAACTATCAGTTATATATTTTGAATGGAATATAATTTAAGTGAAAAATTATGGAATTGTGAATAAATAAGTTTAAATAGCTTATAAATCTGAGGTAATGGAAAAGAAAACCCAATTAAATGGGTTAATTGATTTGTTAAAGGAATGGAAATTAGAATTTGGATTATAAAGTGGAATTGAACCCAAGTCAATACCAAATGAGGTGATGTTTGAGATAAAAATCAGATTTTTAATTATAAAATGGAAATGAACCAATTGGATAAATTAATTAGTGAATTGAATATTGAAATGGAGTTGGAGCCAAATAGAATTGAATTGTAATTGTAATAACTCCATTGAATAAACATAGACTTGGGTTGTGGAAACCCAATCGATGATAATCGGAAATGGAAATTTGAAATTGGGTTGAGAAACAAGGTTGAACTCCTGTTCTACAGATCATTCGGGTATGTATCATTTCAACCCATAGTGAATTCTATACTAATATGGAAGTTGCAGTTTGATAATAGATATGATAATAACATAACAGGCATATATCATCAATATAAATAACAGATAATGGTGTTAGATGTCATAGGTGAATAGATATAGATAATAGCATATATAACAATGTAAATAACTAACAGCAGCATATTTCAATTGATGTTTCAATTGAAATCAAATTTAATAAATATAAGAACATTAATCGTGAGTGATTGCTTACCTTTGGAGGCTGGAGAGATGGACGAGAATGAGATGAGTTACAAATCCAAAGCAAAGCTAGATTGACACGAATTTGATGATCAAAGCTGATAAATAGGAATTTGACGAAATCAAGTCAAAACTGGATCGATGAAGATAATTGGTATAAGTGAATTCCTATATACATACATATATATATATATATATATATAACTATTTATAAAGATCATATTCTAAATTTTAAACACATACTAAATTAAATGTATATGTATTTCAAAATCACTATTTTAACTAAAACTCATATATATTCTACCATTTATATAAAGGTCATTGTTTTATTATAAAACTGCCAAGCTCTCATATAACTATATATATAAATACACATCTATTTAATTAAAACAAAACTCTATGCATGTATTAAATTTTGAAACATCCTAAATCAAATGAAATCTATATATATGGTATATCACATAAATAAAAATAACTTACTTTATTATAATATAACCATAAACACAAACAAGTCATATGCACTGATATAAGCTTGTATATCTAAAAATAATGAGATGGACACATATGCAGATTAATATATATATATATAAATTTTATATGAAATGATATATATATATATATACACACTACTCTGTAGATAAATATATATACCATTGTAAATACGTATAATGCTATAAACAAAACCTTGTAATATAAAAACTATAACAACAAAACTATAAAACAGTTTTTATAACAACACATACCCTCATATAAAATCACATTACAAAATAATATATATGTATAATCTATATTTATAAACTTACATACGTGAAATACTTGGCATAAAATACATATATACTAATATAAAATCTAATGCATATAGGACCGTGAAAACCAGAACTGACATATATATAGACTTCCATATATTAAATCTTCTAAAATATGAACAGGTACCAGAAGCATCAAAGATATAACGCAATATTCATAAACATATATATGTTATACCATATTATACACATATATATAAAACCGAAATGTTAACAACATATATAACTTACGAAATTCTATAAACATACGAACAGTAATATACTAAATAAACTACTAGTTATATATAACATATATATACAAACGATATTTTATAAAAATTGGTTCTTTGCAAAGTTCATATACATACAACCTTTATATATAACATATATATGACTCATATATACAAATATATAATACAGACTAATCGTAACTTAAATAACATAAAACTGGGATGAATGTATCACTGTAATTATATAGGTGCTATAAAACATGGATAGTGCTTCCTTTAAATATAATATATATTATATACAAATGTATATATAACATATACCATATATTATTGTCTTACTTCCCATACTTCTGTCAGAGGAGTAGGCAAGGTAGAAGAAAATGATGGGAACAGCCTTGCGTGGTGGCTCGAAGGGGATGATGTGGCAAGGAGCGGACGGTGGTTGTGTTGAGGTAAAAGGTGCGGCTGACATGGCGAACAATGGTTGAGGCTGATGTGCCGATGGGAGGAAAGAAGCTCGGCCAGGGAAGAGATGGAGGAATCTCGAGCCAACAAACAAGAGTATGCTTGTAAAAGAAAAGGATGAACAATATTATATGATTATGTTGTTTATTTCAAAAGCAAGAGCAGAGGACAATGAACCGGTTAGAATATTAGAACTAGTGGAAAATAAAAGGTCAAGCACGATAGTTTAGAGAAAATATAAATGCAAATAGCTGTTGGGTATTGTTCTGTGAATATGAAAAGACATTAAAACCAAAAGGCCTAAAATACGGAACCGATGCGAAAATCATTTCGTGAAATTTCGACGAGTATCGAACGCCGAAATATAGAAATAAATATACTGTGAAATTCAGCATGATGAAACGATGAATATGATATACAGATATCGGTGATACGATCATCCGATCAATAGTCAATATTCGGTATCAAAAATGCTGCTATTTCGCCGAAAATAAGATCAACGGAGCAATAACAATCCAAATTTGGAGAAACGAAATATGACATCTCACTCAGAAGGTGATTTACAAATTTTCTGTATAAACATATTCAGGTTTGGAAACAATTTATTATCATCAGTTTTTAACCGATTTAAATTGAAATAGAATTACACAATAAAATAAACTTCCATATTTTCTGGTGAAAATTTACCATTAGCTATGTTTAAATAGACGTATTCCAAATATAAAAATTTTATTTCAAAATTTTATTATTTAAAATTTCACAAAAATTCAATGAATTATATAAATAAAACAAATAAAAATTATTAAGAATTTACGGGTCGTTACACTCTCCCCCACTCAAAACTTTTCGTCCCTAAAAAGGAACGAGGTAGGAGAATAGAAACAACCAGAAAGAAAATAGATTGAAAACAAAATAAAACAATTAATTTAAACCATATAGATCTCAATTTAAATAAATCAATATTCAATAATTGATTTTAAATTCAAGGTATTTCAATAAGTTGATTTAATTTCAATTTTATAAATTCCTTCAAACAAAAATTATTTTATTTATTATTCAATTAACTTATTATTCTATTTACCTCTATTAACATTTTTTTATAATTAAAATTTAAGTGTATAACATTTATTATAACCACTCAAATTTTATTTATAAAATCATTTTATTTTATATATTATCCAATTACATATTCAACTTCTAAATAATTTAGGTAAGTTATATTGGAATGAAATTGGGTATTATACAAGTAAACTTTTTTCTAACTCAATTTCTTCAAGTTTAAATATTCATTCAAAAATTTGGCTTCATTTTTATGATTAAAATCACCTTTAACATAAATTTAAGAATTAAATTTTCGATACACTTCAAACATTCAGAGATAATTATGTATATACTATATATATCAAATCAAATTAAATTTAAAATAATATACCTATATATATATAAATCTTACTTAAGAAATTCAAAACAAAGTTTTCAAACAAAAGTGTAGCAAGGCTACAGAATAGCCTCTCCGCTTTGAAACTCGAAAATGAATGTCGACGATGCAGCCGCCATCACTGAAATTATTTTCCAGCGACAAAAGAGGAGAGCACCGATTTCAAAATTTAAAATTCTTTGGAAACAATTTCTATTCGAAATTACATTAAATAATATGCATTTTAAAACCTTAAAACCAAAGTTTGAAATCACCGGAAATTAAATTCTCAAATTCCTGATTTAAATCCATTTAAATTCCAAATCAATTTATAAACCATGTTTATAATTTCATTTATAGAACAATAAATGATAAATCAAATATTATCATTTCAAACAACCAATTTATTCAACTTTTTAATTTCAGAAAAATATACTTATATATAATATGATTATACAAAATTCATATCATATACCAAATTTGAAAAATAACATTTTGTCAGTTTGCTCTGTTCAAGTGTTTTGGAAATTCTATCGATAGCGTTGATCAAACGAATCGATCGAAAACCCAAATCAACATCAAAAACTCAAACAACACACTATAAAACATTTTAATATTAAATACAAATACACTCCCTCACTCGATGATTCCAGAATGGATTTAAAACAAGGATAGAGATCCAAACATAGAGAGATCCTAACCAAAAGAATTTCTAACAAGAAGATAGGTTCGAAACGAAGACAAGATGATTAGATAGCAGAATAGGAGGATTGATAGACTTATATAAATCACGGGCAACCTTGACCGGGTCAATCATGACTTCAATAATACGATCGATGTAGAATTCTGAACCAATCGACATTCAATCGCCAGAGATAGAATTTGGGCATAGCAAAAGATAGCAGTATCTAAACCAAGGATACGGAAATCTTCAGTGAATCAATGTTGTTGTAAAGGAGTTTCACCCCTTTACAGATTATTCAAAGATTGGCAAGACCGCTGATTTATTATAGAGATCATTCAAAGTGGAGTTATGGGATACTCCAGAATCAAGAAGAATACGAATAAGGAGAGACAAGAATGGATTTTGGAACCGAGGGAACATTCCAAAATTCAAAGGAAACCGAGTCAAAGAGGAAGAGATTCAAGCTCGAATGAAAGTGATTCCATAATTAAATTTACTACGTATGCTAAGTTTTGCCTAAAACCAGAGCTCTGATACCACATGTAACAGCCTGAGATTTTCAACCATATGCATCCATACATGTCGGATTTGAATTGCTCAAAATATCAGATTGTTAATTTAAATTTGGAAAAACTCAGCATATACAGTAAATAAAGATCACAGAATCACAGACACAGAGTAATATAACAATAATGCAGCGGAAACAAAAGAACAGTAGTTCATGAAGCTACTATATATATATATGTATATATATATAACAGAGTTAAATAAGATACAACAGAGGTCTCGAATACATAGATGTCTCAATACAATAGTCAAATACAAAATCTGGATATATCACTGGAATCGACTGAATAACTTAAAGCATAATCGATATAGCTGGATCTCCAAGCGAAGCTCCAACCCCAAAGGTGAGTCTCGAACACTGAGCCACTCAGTCTGACCTGAGCCTAAAGAAAAACACAAAACACTCGAGTCAGGATTAACATTCTTATATCAATAAATCCAACTCAAGTGAAATGTCAACTGAAATACAAATAACTCAAAGGATGTTTGGGATAACCATCCTCTAAGGATCCGTTAAACTATCTACTATGTAGTAATATACGCTATTATAATAATGTCTACAGTAAAGTATACTATTTAAAAATAGCATTAAGGCTTTACATTTTCCACCTTAACACATTTTTAGGTGTGCCAATAGTCTATACAGTACCGTAATACCCCGTAAACTGGGGCTACCAGAGGATACTCCATAGGTACGACACAAATCAAACTCGTAGGAAAGCACGCTAGGGTAGGTGACACGGCACAACTAGGCAATGCCAGGGTAGATATACAAATTACACTTCTGGGCCAGTGGTGACGTAGAGCCGCAGCAATCGCCCACCTCGAACCACACTCCCGAATCAAGGGTGCGCACCAAATCGATCACCAAGTAATAGAATGGTATATGATAGAGTGTGTCCGATCAAAGGAGCTACCTCATTAACCCGTCGATTGCTCCTGTTTTAGCCACCTTATGCCAACTCACGGGAGTCGGGTCCACTTATATACCTCATATAGGATCGTCGCCACCATCCTACTTCATTTTATAATCTCCACCGCGTACATAGTTGTTAAAGTGGTTTTCGGTATCGACAGAGAGTATGCCCATATCCGATCCCGGTCTCTTTAACAACCAATCGTTATTATAACACTGTGGTCATTTAAAAATAGTTTATACTTCAAAACCAAAATATCATACCCATTTCAAAACCATATCAATACGATAGTATTCCTCACTTTAAAATAATATTCATTTCTAAAATCATATCACTTTCCAAAGTTATAACGCTTTTGAAATCATAAGTCTTTTAAAATCAAAACACTTTGGAAATCACAACACTTTGAAATCATAGCACTTTAGAAAACCATAACACTTTCCTTTAAACAGTTTAGATATTAATAATAGTATATAAAATAAAATAGTTTATAAAATAAAATAGTTTATATATAATAGTTATAAGTTAAAATAGTTTATAATAAAATAATTTATATTGAAAATGATTTATATTAAAATAGTTTATATTAAAATAATTTATAAAGTAAAATATAAATAGTTTTAGATATAGTTGAAAAATACTTTATATAATAAAGCAGCGTCCTCAAATTTCACAAATCAATTCAAATCCACTCGAATTCCAACATTCAATTTTAATTCAATCTCAATTCATAAATTTCAACTCAATTCAGTTTCCTAATAAACCATTTCAAATTATATTGATTTCAAATACATATTTGAACCATAAATTAAGCCATTTCAATTTCAATATATTTCAAAGCTTTAAATATACAACATTTCCAAAACTAAATTTGATAATTTCATATATATATATATATATATATATATATATATATATCAAATTCATTTACTTATTATTTAGTTTTCAAATATTTACTTAATAATTTCAATAACATTTAAATACAACTTCAATTTACAAATTAAAATAAACAAAATATCCCATTTAAATTTATATGAATTTGAAATATTCATTTAAGTCGTTTTTTATTAAATCCAAGTTAAAAATCATATCTTTAAAATCTCAATTTTAATAAATTTCAAATCAAACTTATTTAAGTATATTTCTTAAATAAATATAATTTCAAATCAATTTCAAATTTATCTTTCCAACCTGAATCATTATAAACTCTATATTTGAATATATATATATATATTTAAATAAATACTTAAACATATTATATATCAACTTTATTAAATCAAATTTAATAAATCTTTAAAATCATATTTATCAAACCAATATATTTCCTTTCAAAACCATGGGAATCATTTTCAAAATATATATATATATATAGACCAACGATGTCTGTATATAATTTTCTATCCTATGGTCAAGTGATATAGATATTTATCATTTCAATCCGCAATTTAAATATATACGAGTATATATCTTTTCAACTCGCAATCCCAAATTCAATTCAATAAAAATCGCTTGGGTTTATCATTTCAACCCATAACGATTTTCTCATATTCTAAAGATCGTTTGGGTATGTATCATTTCAACCCATAGTGAATTTTATACTAATATGGAACTTGCAGTTTGATAACAGATATGATAATAACATAACAGACATATATCATCAATATAAATAATAGATAATGGTGTTAGATGTCATAGGTGAACAGATATAGATAATAGCATATATAATAATGTAAATAACTAACAGCAGCATATTTCAATTGACGTTTCAATTGAAATCAAATTTAATAAATATAAGAACATTAATCGTGAGTGATTGCTCACCTTTCGAGGCTAGAGAGACGGACGAGAATGAGATGATTTACGAATACAAAGCAAAGCTAGATTGGCACAAATTTGATGTTCAAAGCTGATAAATAGGAATTTGACGAAATCAAGTCAGAACTGGATCGATGAAGATAATTGGTATAAGTGAATTCCTATATACAGATATATATAACTATTTATAAAGATCATATTCTAAATTTTAAACACATATTAAATTAAATGTATATGTATTTCAAAATCATTGTTTTAACTAAAACTCATATATATTCTACCATTTATATAAAGATCATTGTTTTATTATAAAACTGCCAAGCTTCTCATATAACTATATATATAAATACACATCTATTTAATTAAAACAAAACTCTATGCAAGTATTAAATTTTGAAACATCCCAAATTAAACAAAATCTATATATATATGGTATATCATAGAAATCAAAATAACTTACTTTATTATAATATAACCATAAACACAAACAATTCATATGCACTTATATAAGCTTGTATATCTAAAAATAATCACATGGACACATATGCAGATTAATATATATATATATATAACTTTTATATGAAATCATACATATATATATATATATATACACACTACTCTGTAGATAAATATATATACCATTGTAAATACGTATAATGCTATAAACAAAACCTTGTAATATAAAAACTATAACAACAAAACTATAAAACTATTTTTATAACAACACATACCCTCATATAAAATCACAGCACAAAATAATATATATGTATAATCTATATTTATAAACTTACATACGTGAAATACTTGGCATAAAATACATATATACTAATATAAAATCTAATGCATATAGGACTGTGAAAACCAGAACTGACATATATATAGACTTCCATATATTAAATCTTCTAAAATATGAACAGGTAGCAGAAGCATCAAAGATATACCGCAATATTCATAAACATATATATGATATACCATATTATACACAAATATATATATAACTAAAATGTTAACAACATATATAACTTACGAAATTCTATATACATACGAATAGTAAAATACTAAATAAACAACTAGTTATATATAACATATATATGCAAACGATATTTTATAAAAATCGGTTCTTTGCAAAGTTCATATACATACAACCTTTATATATAACATATATATGACTCATATATACAAATATATAATACAGACTAATCATAACTTAAATAACATAAAACTAGGATCAACGTATCACTGTAAATATATAGGTGCTATATAACATGGATAGTGCTTCCTCTAAATAAAATATATATTATAAACAAATGTATGTATAACATATACAATATATTATTGCCTTGCTTCACATACCTCTGTCAGAGGAGCAGGCAAGGCAGAAGAAAAGGATGGGAACAGCCTTGCGTGGTTGCTCGAAGGGGATGATGTAGCAAGGAGCGGACGGTGGTTGTGTTGAAGTGAAAGGTGTGGCTGACATGGCGAACAGTGGTTGAGGCTGTTGTGCCGATGGGAGGAAAGAAGTTCGACCAGGGAAGAGATGGAGGAATCTCGAGCCAACAAACACGTGCAGGCTTGTAAAAGAAAAAGATGAACAGTACTATATGATTATGTTGTTTATTTCAAAAGAAAGAGCAGAGGACAATGAACCGGTTAGAATATTAGAACAAGTGGAAAATAAAAGATCAAGCACGATAGTTTAGAGAAAATATAAATGGAAATAGCCGTTGGGTATTGTTCAATGAATATGAAAAGACATTAAAACCAAAAAGGCCTAAAATACGGAACCGATGCGGAAATAATTTTGTGAAATTTCGATGAGTATCGAACGCTGAAATATAGAAATAAATATACTGTGAAAGTCAGCACGACGAAAGGATCAAAACGATATACAAATATCGGTGATACGATCATCCGATCAAAAGTCGATATTCGGTATCGAAAATAATGCTATTTCGCCAAAAATAAGATCGGCGGAGCAATAACAGTCCAAATTTGGAGAAACGAAATATGACGTCTCACTCAGAAGATGATTTACAAATTTTCTGTATAAAAATATTTAGGTTTGGAAAACGTTTTATTATCATCAGTTTTTAACTGATTTAACTTGAAATAGAATTACACAATAAAATAAACTTCTATATTTTCTGGTGAAAATTTACCATTGGCTATGTTTAAATAGACGTATTCCAACTATAATAATTTTATTTCAAAATTTTATTATTTAAAATTTCACAAAAATTCAATTAATTATATAAATAAAACAAATAAAAATTAT
Organism: Allium fistulosum; assembly: GCA_030737815.1. Lineage (NCBI taxonomy): Eukaryota > Viridiplantae > Streptophyta > Magnoliopsida > Asparagales > Amaryllidaceae > Allium > Allium fistulosum. Next base: position 973,664,956 of record CM060904.1, read on the forward strand.
TAAGAATTTACGGGTCGTTACAGTTACTGAATCTACGTACTAAATAATTGGTTTCCTATTGCATGTTAAAAACAACCAAATCAACTAACATTGATTTCTCTTTTTAATACAACGTTCAATTTTATTCCTTATTAACTTTCATTATTACCAATAATTGAAATTACATTAAAATAGTTTTCAATAACATTCAAACAACATTATTAAATTATATTGCAATAAAAAAAATTCCTATATATAAATCATAAATTTTTTTTTCTTACAATATTAAAATGCAAAATCTTAATTAATTTAATATTTTTAATTATCGAAAAATATGGATCGTTACAACAAATATGTAAATTATAGCATAATATTTCATTTATATCATTCAAACAACTTTTCACATATCCAAACATACTACTTCATACATATAATTTTATTAACTTTTCCATGTCCGTACATAATATGTCATACATATTTGCATCAACATGTTACTTATAAACCAGTCAAACAGTTGATTTAACCCTGCTTTACTCCTATTTATGTCAAATAAAGAGTGTCACGTACGGGAATTTTCGACTTTCGAAAATTCAACATCGATACTCACTTTATCGACTGTCGAGCAATCGAGTGCCGGAAACTCCAATAGTGAGGGTTTAAGAAAGAAGAAAAAGGTAGAAGAAGAAGAAAAGAGTAGAAGAAGAAGAAAGAAGAGAAGAACAACAGAACAGCAACAGAAACAGAACAATATCAGAATCTTACCCATCGCAGCGGAACAATATATAATAGATAATTACTAGTCTTTTAAACAAAGAACTATATCATTTTATACATACATCAATCATCAGAGTCAATATACAACTCAATACAACAAACAATGGACAGTTATATAAACTCGTCCTCATACAGAATACACAGCGGAATAAATACTATCAGATACAAATACTACGTCTCGCCATCCAGCTTGCTTTCAAAGCTCCAGAATATCCAGAATATCCTGATAACATAACTCTAGGCTGCCCGTGTGGAAATTAGTGGGCACCCAGAGTTTAGAAGGGAACAATAAACTCCGAGTCAGTCATGGTGACTGGTGTGAGATCGTAAAACAGTTATTTTTTTCAAAGAAAATAAAACAAATTCGCAATGCTTTTGGAAAATGAAACTACCATAAGACCTCCCGCCATACACACAATGCAAATGCAGAATTGGAGGAGATTTCTTCTTATGATAGTCAAAGATGCTTACTATGCAAAATCAAATCATTTTTGATATTATTATTAGTGCATAGTGTAGAAAACATTTTCGAAAGTAGAATATAAATCTTAGCCAGCATAGGTACCATTATAGTATGCTTGCTATAGCTACCATATTAAATGGCAGGTTCTACAACTAAAACCGTACAAGGCTCGTATTGTTTCTTTGGATTTCCAACAAATGGCCAGGCTAAGGAACTTCCTATCCACGATGGGTACGTCCCTGGAATAGACGACCCGAGAACCTAACCGGATCTCTGCCAACACAAGGCCGGGTTACCTCTGCAAAAATAGGTAACTACTGACACGCGTATGCCATCCCCCGATCGTCACCGATCTTCCCGAGGATCCCCGATTCGCAACAACCACAAAGAAATAAATTTTGCAGCAACCACAGAGGTTAAGTATCTGGGCTCCATACCATGATACCACCTTTATCCAGAAGGAATGACATACACTAAGGGGCGCTACTCCCTAGAACCTTGCTGCATCCTTCCTGTTTCGACCATTTCCGGGGTGTGAGGCTCGATGAAGTCTCGTCCACAAAGCTACGCTTTCTACAAAGCCCTGCTTCGGGTCAAACAAAAATGATCAACCTATGATCACAAAGATATAAGATCAAACAAATGATCATATCACAAATGATCAAACACTGATCATTTCACAGCAACACTCAGTATGCCACGTTACCAAATTGGGATATATCGCTGATAAATTTCAACTACATAACCTCTGAGCTCGTACGTCTCGGAGAAGGGTGTTAAGCTAAGAGAATAAATTCCCCGCCACCAATAGAAATGTATTTGAAAGAAATCAGCTTTATATCTCAAATTGTAACGTCAGACACACAATCCATACAAGTCTGTTCCGGGATCGAACAGAACCGAAGGCACTTCTCACGAAGCCCTTGCATATCCGGATAAATTTCTAATCACGTCCGGACTTCCCGTCACTAAGGGTGATAAAACCTCTAAATCAGAGATCAGCCGATGTAGAGTAACTCGACGGTAATCCTTCCGTTTTCAAAAATATCCGGTCTTCAACACCGGTCTTCGAATGCAATTCATAACGACGTATCACATATTTGGAATGGGTTATACGACCCCATGGTCCTTTCCCGGCTAACCCGAATAGTGAGCGTTTATTTTAAAAACAAGTGTGGCATTCAAATTCATCCAATTCACAACAAATACCTACTCAAGGTAATTATTGATAGTCGGTTATTTAACTATCAATAAAGATGCGCAACATCATCAGATTCCAAATAATTTTCCAAATAATTTATTTTCAAAAATATCTTTACTAGATATATTATTTCCACACTTCAATCATTTGAAAACAATTTCAAATCGACTTCCACATTTCAATTTATCTTTAAAAGATAAAATCTCAAAACAGTTCATTTCATATTGGAAAAGCATTTCCATACTTATTAAATAATAAGTATTCCACAATCATTTATTTTCAACACTTGGAAAATATTCGATATACTTAAATCAAAATTTAAGTATAAATTCATTCTTTAAGGAAAACATTACTATAACAACATTTATTTGAGTCAAAACGAATGTTACGTAAAACATCGTTACGACGACTCAAAATCACTAGTATAGGGATTCGAAATTAAGATAGATATGTAAATCCCAATACTACATCAAAACATTTCCTTTCGGAAATCATTTACTATAACAACAGTGTTATAGTCCATCATTTCCTTATTCCTCGAAAACGTCTATTTCAACAATGAATGTTGAAATCTATGATTTCGATATTCAATATATTTTAAAACATCGCTTAAAACAATTAACTTCATTTCAAATATCACTTTCCCAAAACAATATCCATTTTACTTAACAATATATTCACTGTCCAGAATCGTGAATATAATCCACTTAACCCAATTTCAATCATTTCTACACATTTTTATCTCAATAAAAATTCGCTATCCAAAATCGCGAATATATCTTCTTTAAAAATCTTCTATATTTAATTTCTCAAATTCAACTGATTTTGAATTTATAAACACGTTTCTAAATTCTATTTCTATTTTAATAACAACTTCGACTTATAAATCTTCGTTTTATCAACTTCTATATTTTTACTTATCAAAATAAGTGATTTCGGATTTATAAACAACTTTTATAAATTCCAACTCTATTTATAAAAACTTCAATCCCAAATCAATTTCGATATTGATTTAAAAATTTATTTATCACTACTAAGTAAATTCCTCATTTTTTTCTCAAATGACTCGATATTCTGTTTTAAAATGGATTCTTCAAATTGAAATCATTTTACATTGATTTCCCAATTTATTTCAATTTACCGATTAAATTTCTAGTTGGATTTCCAACTTATCTTCTTTTAATAAATTCCTTTTTAAGGAAATAAATTTCAATCGTTTCTTTCAATCTATTTAAAAATCCAAATTCTTAAATTAAATTCTCCAAATTATAATCACTATTTTTCGAAATCCATTTATTTAACATTTTCACTTGATTCTGGAATTAATTCGATAAGATTATAAAAATCAGCCTTTATACTTTTAAAATTCCTTTCTTCAAAATTTATTCAATTTCAAATATTGATTCACTTAGAAATTTCTACTTGAATTTCAAAAATTCAACTTCGTTTATCTTTGGAATCCAATGATATCAAACATCCATTCAGCTAAATTTTAGCATTCAACCAATTTCCAGACATCAATTCAATAACATCAATAATCATTCACAGATTATCACATCACAGTAGAAATAAATTCAATCAATGTGAGGGGTCCAGTTGGATCCCTCCAACCTATTTCCCTGCATCCAAAGACGTTAGCACAATACCAATTCCACTTCGAGGTGGAATATCGCGGTATATGGGTTTTTATAATATATCCGCTTACTAACGGCGCAATAGGGTCTCATCCGCTATACGAGGCGGGAATCATCAATCCAATATATACATATGCCAATATGTATATATTGCTATATATAGATATATCCTATAATATCTAATATCACATCCAATAGCAATCATCAATAACTGCAAAAAATTCCACTTTAAATTTTGAGTGAGAAAAATCTCACCTTAGCTTTTATTTGCAATCCATTTATCCCATTCCGGCTTGATTCTCGATCTTTTTAGACCTTGTATAAATATTTTACGATTTGTTAATACTTTGAACTAAGTTGAACAATTTAATTTCATTTAACCAATTTAATCAACCAGTGATTTTATTTCAAACTAATACCTTAAAATTTTAAACTAACTCCTTTTAATAAATTAAATTAATTAGTAATTCAATTTAAACCAATCTCCCTGTAAAAATTTCCAAAATAATTAACAAGTTAATTACTATTATTCATTATACTAAAAATTAAACTAGTGGGATAAAAATATGTATATTTATTTTCAACTTCATATATAAAAACTATACTTTATAAAAATCCAATCTTTATATAACCTTATATATTTTTTTTCTTTTATCTGCCTATCTATCTTACATAAAATCAAATAATAAATTATTATTCATTTATTTTATTTTTCTTTCGAACAAATAAATCTCCATATAGATAAATTTAACTAACTACAAATTTGATATTAACAAATTCATATTACCTTACTGTATATTTTTTCTTCTTCTTTATTTTCTGTATAGATATAAACATGTATTCAATTTAAACTAATAAAAGAAGACGATCACCTTACTACTTCCAGACTCGTGAGTCGAACGCAACTTCACCCAAGCCCTACTCGCAACCGCATTCCCCTGCTCGAGCCCAGTTCGAGACATAGCGCTGCCATCACCCCTGCATTGCGACAGCGCTCGAGCTACCAGCGCCTTGAAACGCGCGACTTGCCCACATGGTGCTGTGCCCGGCTTCGCACGCGACCCCCAGATACTCGACGCCATCGCCACGATATCCCCAAATCGCCGAGCTCGAGCATCGCGACCTTCGAAATCAGTCTTCCTCCTCAGGCGACTCGCCAACGTGCGAAACCAATCCCCCATCGCCGACCATCGCAGTTCATCCCATCAAAAGCCCAGCCTCGCGCTGCCACTCGGCCACGCGACCCAAACCCTAGCTCAGTTCGAATGATTTCGAATTTAAAATAGGTGAACGCGGCCATTGACTTGTACGAGAGAGAGACGCGAGTTTTTTTTTCCTTTTGGGAGGCTTCGGCCATGACTTGATTTTCAAATGAAAGTAAGGCCAGTGTTTTATTTTGTTTTTGATTTGAAAACTGGAGAGGGATTTGCGTGATGGGTTGCACGATAAATTATCGTGATCTTCGGCGTGATTTAAGGCGTGAGTTAGGGGAGATACGTGGTAATGTTAAATAATATAAATTTAGATTTTTAAATTCAATTCGCTTTAAAATTTCAACACGTTTTCTAACCGTATGGTCACAAAACAACTCCGTTTAATACGAAATTTGAAATCCGGTAATAATACAATATTACGGACCCAATGGAACTGGTTTCGTCGAATTCCGAGACTGTTTGAAAAACGACTATTTTTAAATGTCGATTCAAACAATTAAATTCAAAACTGAGCCAAACAGTTTAAAATTCAATTCTGAAAGTTCTATTACCTTCAGAATTATAAATATAGATTTTAAAAGTTTTTGAAATATTTATCTTCAGCTTAAAATTGAAGATTCAAATTTTTATCCAGTTCAATAGATTAAATTTTAGAGTTTAATCACAAATTTTCAAAGTCATATCGGGGATTCAAATTAAATCATCGTTCAAATATTTAAAATTAATTAAATATTCTTAATTTAATTTGTTCAAAATTCAGGGTCGTTACAGACTTCCCCCCTTAAAAGAATTTCGTCCTCGAAATTACAAGTTAGGAAAAATAGTCCTTAACTCGTCTACTATTTTTCACAATCTAAATAGTTTTATCAATTCATCAAAACAAATCTCTTTTTTTTCTACAAAAGATTCGTTTATTGATTCAACTAACTTTCCAACACTTTTCATAGTTTTCAAACAATATTGCTTTACTTCAATTCAAATTTAAATTCAAATTTCAAATTTAAACTTTCAAATTTTCTCAAAAAATTTTCTAACACTCGAAATTTTCGAAAAATTTCGCCAGCGTCTCTTTTGCGCGGCTAATAAGGTACGACTACAAAACGTCCCTACAGACTCTCAGAATTCAAAAAGAAAAGGAAAAAGCCAAGCGGCTAGAGAAATAAGTCATCAATTCTCATATTCAAATTGAAATACTTACCTTTTGTCGAGCAAATCAAATTTATCTTTGAAAATCAAATCCAATTCCTTTTTCCTGTATATCCTACTAGCCATAATATCTAGTTACATATATTCAAACCATTTCGTACATTCAATTACAAAATTTTCAATATAAACTTCTTATTATATTTTTACTTTACTATTGAAGTAATATCTATTTTCATTCAATTTTACATTTCAAACTTCATTTGAATTCAATTCACAATTCCAATCTAATTTGGATTCTATTTAACTTCTGAATATTGAATTTTATCAATTATCTTTCATTCACAACTGCATTATTTTAGATTAGTTACAGTTACTAATTCATCACAAATCTAATTCTCTTTATTCAAATTCGGTTTCAACATTCAGTTTCAATTTCTTTACTACCAAATTCAAAACAAGTTTAACATTTAGTTTAAATCTTATTCACGTACAATTGTGAATTCCATTCATTGAAAATTTATTTATACTTACTTGAATTTATCTTTAAATTCGAACCATCCCTTTTATTTAGTTCACAATTCAAGTTTTAATTTAATTGATTCAACTTCCATTTCATGAATTTATTAATTATCAAGGTAGCTTATTCGGATTCCATCCATATTTCAATTTACAACTCCAATTGATAAAATCATTTATACATTTACATTTACAATTTCATTTCATTAATGAATTTTAATTACAATTATCTTCTTGGAATTCTATTTCAAATTATAAATTCATTTACAATCTATATTCACAATTTACTTCCATAATTCAAATTTATACTTTCAAAATTTATCTTTTGAATTTCAAAAACCAAACCCAAATTTTCCAAACACTTCCCATTTAAAACAATTTGGCAACAATTTCTCTTTTGGAAACCCGAAAATGAACACCAATGATGTCGCGGTCATCATCGAAGTTATTTTCCAGCGACCGAAAAGAGTTTAGAGCCTTCATCCTTCCAAAATACTTTTTCAAAATCCTTTGAAAATCATTTTCAAATCAAAAAGGAATTTAAATTTCCAAATCTCCAAAATCTTCAAATTCTTTTCAAAACATTTCCAAATACTCCTCTGGAATTCCGTTTCAAATTATAAGTCACATTTATAATTTACATCCTTAAATTTCATTCGTATGTGAATTAATTTCTAAATTTTGGAGTTACGATTTGAATTTCTTATTCAATTTCAATGATAATAGATTAATATTATCACTTCTAACATCCAAGCAACCATATACTGTAATAATTTACAGAAAATCATTTCTTTTATATACAAAAATAGTTTTGGGTAAAATTATTTCATTCACCCTATTTTAAGACAATACTGTGTCGAATTGTTCTATTCGGGTGTTTAGACACCCCTTCGATACAGTTTTGCAAGATTGTGCCGAGGAAGGTTCATATACCACTCAATAAACCAATCATCACAATACAAAACAATTTTATATTCACTAACAAATACGCGCTCATATTTATTATTTCACTCAAACTCATTCTAGAGTACTACTGACTCTATCTCTAATGAGTAACACCCAACAGAGCAGGGTTGTCGCTTAACCATATGCTCTGATACCACGCTGTAACGTACGGGAATTTTCGACTTTCGAAAATTCAACATCGATACTCACTTTATCGACTGTCGAGCAATCGAGTGCCGGAAACTCCAATAGTGAGGGTTTAAGAAAGAAGAAAAAGGTAGAAGAAGAAGAAAAGAGTAGAAGAAGAAGAAAGAAGAGAAGAACAACAGAACAGCAACAGAAACAGAACAATATCAGAATCTTACCCATCGCAGCGGAACAATATATAATAGATAATTACTAGTCTTTTAAACAAAGAACTATATCATTTTATACATACATCAATCATCAGAGTCAATATACAACTCAATACAACAAACAATGGACAGTTATATAAACTCGTCCTCATACAGAATACACAGCGGAAGAAATACTATCAGATACAAATACTACGTCTCGCCATCCAGCTTGCTTTCAAAGCTCCAGAATATCCAGAATATCCTGATAACATAACTCTAGGCTGCCCGTGTGGAAATTGGTGGGCACCCAGAGTTTAGAAGGGAACAATAAACTCCGAGTCAGTCATGGTGACTGGTGTGAGATCGTAAAACAGTTATTTTTTTCAAAGAAAATAAAACAAATTCGCAATGCTTTTGGAAAATGAAACTACCATAAGACCTCCCGCCACACACACAATGCAAACGCAGAATTGGAGGAGATTTCTTCTTATGATAGTCAAAGATGCTTACTACGCAAAATCAAATCATTTTTGATATTATTATTAGTGCATAGTGTAGAAAACATTTTCGAAAGTAGAATATAAATCTTAGCCAGCATAGGTACCATTATAGTATGCTTGCTATAGCTACCATATTAAATGGCAGGTTCTACAACTAAAACCGTACAAGGCTCGTATTGTTTCTTTGGATTTCCAACAAATGGCCAGGCTAAGGAACTTCCTATCCACGATGGGTACGTCCCTGGAATAGACGACCCGAGAACCTAACCGGATCTCTGCCAACACAAGGCCGGGTTACCTCTGCAAAAATAGGTAACTACTGACACGCGTATGCCATCCCCCGATCGTCACCGATCTTCCCGAGGATCCCCGATTCGCAACAACCACAAAGAAATAAATTTTGCAGCAACCACAGAGGTTAAGTATCTGGGCTCCATACCATGATACCACCTTTATCCAGAAGGAATGACATACACTAAGGGGCGCTACTCCCTAGAACCTTGCTGCATCCTTCCTGTTTCGACCATTTCCGGGGTGTGAGGCTCGATGAAGTCTCGTCCACAAAGCTACGCTTTCTACAAAGCCCTGCTTCGGGTCAAACAAAAATGATCAACCTATGATCACAAAGATATAAGATCAAACAAATGATCATATCACAAATGATCAAACACTGATCATTTCACAACAACACTCAGTATGCCACGTTACCAAATTAGGATATATCGCTGATAAATTTCAACTACATAACCTCTGAGCTCGTACGTCTCAGAGAAGGGTGTTAAGCTAAGAGAATAAATTCCCCGCCACCAACAGAAATGTATTTGAAAGAAATCAGCTTTATATCTCAAATTGTAACGTCAGACACACAATCCATACAAGTCTGTTCCGGGATCGAACTGAACCGAAGGCACTTCTCACGAAGCCCTTGCATATCCGGATAAATTTCTAATCACGTCCAGACTTCCCGTCACTAAGGGTGATAAAACCTCTAAATCGGAGATCAGCCGATGTAGAGTAACTCGACGGTAATCCTTCCGTTTTCAAAAATATCCGGTCTTCAACACCGGTCTTCGAATGCAATTCATAACGACGTATCACATATTTGGAATGGGTTATACGACCCCATGGTCCTTTCCCGGCTAACCCGAATAGTGAGCGTTTATTTTAAAAACAAGTGTGGCATTCAAATTCATCCAATTCACAACAAATACCTACTCAAGGTAATTATTGATAGTCGGTTATTTAACTATCAATAAAGATGCGCAACATCATCAGATTCCAAATAATTTTCCAAATTATTTATTTTCAAAAATATCTTTACTAGATATATTATTTCCACACTTCAATCATTTGAAAACAATTTCAAATCGACTTCCACATTTCAATTTATCTTTAAAAGATAAAATCTCAAAACAGTTCATTTCATATTGGAAAAGCATTTCCATACTTATTAAATAATAAGTATTCCACAATCATTTATTTTCAACACTTGGAAAATATTCGATATACTTAAATCAAAATTTAAGTATAAATTCATTCTTTAAGGAAAACATTACTATAACAACATTTATTTGAGTCAAAACGAATGTTACGTAAAACATCGTTACGACGACTCAAAATCACTAGTATAGGGATTCGAAATTAAGATAGATATGTAAATCCCAATACTACATCAAAACATTTCCTTTCGGAAATCATTTACTATAACAACAGTGTTATAGTCCATCATTTCCTTATTCCTCGAAAACGTCTATTTCAACAATGAATGTTGAAATCTATGATTTCGATATTCAATATATTTTAAAACATCGCTTAAAACAATTAACTTCATTTCAAATATCACTTTCCCAAAACAATATCCATTTTACTTAACAATATATTCACTGTCCAGAATCGTGAATATAATCCACTTAACCCAATTTCAATCATTTCTACACATTTTTATCTCAATAAAAATTCGCTATCCAAAATCGCGAATATATCTTCTTTAAAAATCTTCTATATTTAATTTCTCAAATTCAACTGATTTTGAATTTATAAACACGTTTCTAAATTCTATTTCTATTTTAATAACAACTTCGACTTATAAATCTTCGTTTTATCAACTTCTATATTTTTTACTTATCAAAATAAGTGATTTCGGATTTATAAACAACTTTTATAAATTCCAACTCTATTTATAAAAACTTCAATCCCAAATCAATTTCGATATTGATTTAAAAATTTATTTATCACTACTAAGTAAATTCCTCATTTTTTTCTCAAATGACTCGATATTCTGTTTTAAAATGGATTCTTCAAATTGAAATCATTTTACATTGATTTCCCAATTTATTTCAATTTACCGATTAAATTTCTAGTTGGATTTCCAACTTATCTTCTTTTAATAAATTCCTTTTTAAGGAAATAAATTTCAATCGTTTCTTTCAATCTATTTAAAAATCCAAATTCTTAAATTAAATTCTCCAAATTATAATCACTATTTTTCGAAATCCATTTATTTAACATTTTCACTTGATTCTGGAATTAATTCGATAAGATTATAAAAATCAGCCTTTATACTTTTAAAATTCCTTTCTTCAAAATTTATTCAATTTCAAATATTGATTCACTTAGAAATTTCTACTTGAATTTCAAAAATTCAACTTCGTTTATCTTTGGAATCCAATGATATCAAACATCCATTCAGCTAAATTTTAGCATTCAACCAATTTCCAGACATCAATTCAATAACATCAATAATCATTCACAGATTATCACATCACAGTAGAAATAAATTCAATCAATGTGAGGGGTCCAGTTGGATCCCTCCAACCTGTTTCCCTGCATCCAAAGACGTTAGCACAATACCAATTCCACTTCGAGGTGGAATATCGCGGTATATGGGTTTTTATAATATATCCGCTTACTAACGGCGCAATAGGGTCTCATCCGCTATACGAGGCGGGAATCATCAATCCAATATATAGATATGCCAATATGTATATATTGCTATATATAGATATATCCTATAATATCTAATATCACATCCAATAGCAATCATCAATAACTGCAAAAAATTCCACTTTAAATTTTGAGTGAGAAAAATCTCACCTTAGCTTTTATTTGCAATCCATTTATCCCATTCCGGCTTAATTCTCGATCTTTTTAGACCTTGTATAAATATTTTACGATTTGTTAATACTTTGAACTAAGTTGAACAATTTAATTTCATTTAACCAATTTAATCAACCAGTGATTTTATTTCAAACTAATACCTTAAAATTTTAAACTAACTCCTTTTAATAAATTAAATTAATTAGTAATTCAATTTAAACCAATCTCCCTGTAAAAATTTCCAAAATAATTAACAAGTTAATTACTATTATTCATTATACTAAAAATTAAACTAGTGGGATAAAAATATGTATATTTATTTTCAACTTCATATATAAAAACTATACTTTATAAAAATCCAATCTTTATATAACCTTATATGTATTTTTTTCTTTTATCTGCTTATCTATCTTACATAAAATCAAATAATAAATTATTATTCATTTATTTTATTTTTCTTTCGAACAAATAAATCTCCATATAGATAAATTTAACTAACTACAAATTTGATATTAACAAATTCATATTACCTTACTGTATATTTTTTCTTCTTCTTTATTTTCTGTATAGATATAAACATGTATTCAATTTAAACTAATAAAAGAAGACGATCACCTTACTACTTCCAGACTCGTGAGTCGAACGCAACTTCACCCAAGCCCTACTCGCCACCGCATTCCCCTGCTCGAGCCCAGTTCGAGACATAGCGCTGCCATCACCCCTGCATTGCGACAGCGCTCGAGCTACCAGCGCCTTGAAACACACGACTTGCCCACATGGTGCTGTGCCCGGCTTCGCACGCGACCCCCAGATACTCGACGCCATCGCCACGATATCCCCAAATCGCCGAGCTCGAGCATCGCGACCTTCGAAATCAGTCTTCCTCCTCAGGCGACTCGCCAACGTGCGAAACCAATCCCCCATCGCCGACCATCGCAGTTCATCCCATCAAAAGCCCAGCCTCGCGCTGCCACTCGGCCGCGCGACCCAAACCCTAGCTCAGTTCGAATGATTTCGAATTTAAAATAGGTGAACGCGGCCATTGACTTGTACGAGAGAGAGACGCGAGTTTTTTTTTCCCTTTTGGGAGGCTTCGGCCATGACTTGATTTTCAAATGAAAGTAAGGCCAGTGTTTTATTTTGTTTTTGATTTGAAAACTGGAGAGGGATTTGCGTGATGGGTTGCACGATAAATTATCGTGATCTTCGGCGTGATTTAAGGCGTGAGTTAGGGGAGATACGTGGTAATGTTAAATAATATAAATTTAGATTTTGAAATTCAATTCGCTTTAAAATTTCAACACGTTTTCTAACCGTATGGTCACAAAACAACTCCGTTTAATACGAAATTTGAAATCCGGTAATAATACAATATTACGGACCCAATGGAACTGGTTTCGTCGAATTCCGAGACTGTTTGAAAAACGACTATTTTTAAATGTCGATTCAAACAATTAAATTCAAAACTGAGCCAAACAGTTTAAAATTCAATTCTGAAAGTTCTATTACCTTCAGAATTATAAATATAGATTTTAAAAGTTTTTGAAATATTTATCTTCAGCTTAAAATTGAAGATTCAAATTTTTATCCAGTTCAATAGATTAAATTTTAGAGTTTAATCGCAAATTTTCAAAGACATATCGGGGATTCAAATTAAATCATCGTTCAAATATTTAAAATTAATTAAATATTCTTAATTTAATTTGTTCAAAATTCAGGGTCGTTACAAAGAGTCAATGTATTAGTAATTGTTAAGTCAAATATTCACAAAATAAAAGGTCCCGAAGGAAGAAAAAAATGTAGCTAAGACTTAAAATATGATGCAGCAAGCCAATGTAGTGGGTACTATATGTAATCTAGTTGGAGTTATTGAGTCTGGTTTATAAAGAGTAAGTGAAGTTCACTCAGCAGTTGCATATGGATGAGAGGCATGGAGATGCTATGCACTTTATCTTTAGTATACACTTTTCAACAAGTAAATCAACTCGGAATGCAATTCAGCCTTACATTTCTGTTAGATCCTTTTTCCTAGTTATATGCACTGTGATATTAGATCTCAGTCAGCCAACTATGTTGTATTTTTATCAACTTTAGTTTACAACACATATATCTACCCTGTTGCATCTTGGCCAACATGTACTTCAAATCAGATAGTCTATTGCACTACAGATTGTATTACATTGCAGTTAGGCAACATGCATTTAGTATAAATGTAGTACATTGCAGCAACTCCATGGTCACCTCGGATTGTATTAAATCTCAGTCAACATATATTGCTCAATCAATTTGTATTTCAGTAATCATGTACGTCATTTCAGTGACACTTTGCAAGCAGACTGCTCACTCTATTTGGAATTGGACATAACTTTGATTTAGTGTCAATTCATTTAACTTCATATTTTATTCACTCATATAGCCGTTATTTATTGATTTTGCACTACTACGATAGTTACTTTAGTTTGGGCTATCAGTCAAAGTTACTTTCTAGCTAGTGTTAATTCATCAAATTTTTCATTACTTTTCGTCCAAAGTAAATTATAAATGAGTTCATACTTGTTCTAACCAAATACTAAATAATTTTAACACTAATTTTCAATAATAACCAGCAATATGAAAATAAACAAAAGGTGTTCAATTTTTGTTAAATCTAGTAGTGATGAGCAATAAACAAAAAGTGTTCAGTTTTTGTTAGCTGACGGTTAGCTGAATTTGACATTGGCTTTTGCTCAGGTTTCTATTTTTCTACTTATTTCATTCTACTTTTGCTACTCACCGATGATAACATTCTTATTACTATATATTTTGCACTGCAATGCTAATCATAAAAAATTACGCTATTTTAGTTGTTAACCTGTCTATTAAGAGCAATTAGTGAACTGGGATTATCAGTAGGCACAGTTTTCTAAATCCGATCAACATACACATTAAACACGTCAAAGACACTATATAGGAAACATTAGAGAATTTTTTGGACCATTCAAGCTCGAGTCAAAGAAACCGAGTCAAAGAAGAAGGAATTCAAGCTCGAACGAAAGTGATTCTGTAATTGAATTTTACTATATATGCTGAGTTTTGCCTAAAACTAGAGCTCTGGTACTGTAACGACCCGTATTTTTACGGATCGAAACATCGTAAAACAGTCGATATTAGATTGTTAGTATTGTTAAGTCGTCCCGAGTTTAGTTCGACTTAAGGTTAAGTCGTGTAGGAGTTATGTTGTCTAAAAGTTGAGTCATGATGTAGCTTAAGTCGTTCAAAGGTTGAGTCGTGGGGTAGGATAGGTCAAGTGAACGACCTAAAGGATTTGGAGAACCTACAGTACTTGACCGACTTAAGAATTTAGACGACTTAAGGAATTGACCGACTTAAGAGGTATAGGCGACCTAAGGAAGTTGAAGTTGGCGACCTAAGGATTCAGGGGTTAGGTCGTAGGGGAGATAGGTCGTGTGATAAGCTTAGGTCATGGGTTAGAGTTAGGTCGGCAACGACCTAAGGAACTAGGCGAGTTAGCAACCTAAGGAGGATAGGTCGGCAGCGACATAAGGAGCTAAGTGGGTTAACGACTTAAGGTGTTATCGTAGTTAGGTCGTGAGCGACCTAGTGTTCAGTTATGTTGGGAGCGACCTAAGTTTAGAGGTTGGATAGTTAGATCGTCTAGACGACTTAGGAGTTAGGTCGGATTATCCTATATATAATTAGGTCGTTAAACGACCTATGGTGTTAAGTCGTTAGGTTGTATTCCAGTTTGTTCGCGACTTATGTTAGGTCGCGTGGATGCTTAAGGGATTAGGTCGTAACTCGTTGAATCGAGTAAAGAGATAGGTCTGTAAGGCGCATCTCAGTTAAGTCACGTGGATGCGCATATACGTTAGGTCGCGTGAGGGCTATCAGTTAGGTAGTAGGTCGGAGACCCTGTTAAGTCGTATGGGTTTTTAGGTCGTCATGTATTAAGTCACGTGAGGACTCATGTTGTTAAGTCGCTAGGTCGCGCGCTGATGCGCTAAGTCTTAGGTCGAAGAGGCATGCGTTAGGTCGAAGTGTTTTGCTAAGTCGTAGGTCGTGGCTCTATAGGTCGTGGACGACCTAATTCCGAGTGACGACTTAAGGAAATTTCAGCTATAAATAGGAGGGCTTTGCTCCATTTTTTGGGATCCGGATTTTGAAGCGACGAAGTGCTGCCATTTTGAGAGCTCGACTTCTACACTTCTTCACTTCTTTTCTCCACTCTAATCTAGGGATTCTATCCATCCAAGTTGAAGATCAAATCGAAGATTCAAGAGCTTAGATTGAAGATCTTCATCCTTTGAAGTGAGATTTCTTCGTTTGAAGCGGATTCGTGATAGATCAAGCTAGATCCTTCGCTGTCCAGATCTGAAGCGTGTTGATTTGAGGTTGTTTAGGTGATTTGGTGAGTGGTGATTATCTCTCACACGGATCCAAAGGAGTATATCGGATCGTTGGCTTGATTTGGTGTTAAAATAGTGATTTCCATGCATTTTCCTAATCATATGTGTAGATCCATATAGATCCATTGTTCATGATGATTTGACAACCATTTTACTAAGTATTAACCTATGCAAGTTCATTCATCAAGATTATAGAGACATTGCTCATGTTTTCATGCTTTTTGGACTTTTGACTCTTTAATTACGAAATTGCCATTATTGTTATAATTGTCTTTTTAGATCATATTGGAATGCTTGTTTACTTGGATTAATGTTTGATTTGATTGATTGCAATGAATTAGATGATTGATGATTTGATTTAGACAGAAGATGATTCAAAAGCTAAGGGAAAGGCTCTTGAATTGGAAAAGCTGCTTGTGGCATATGTAGCGGATGGTGAAGCTCTTATGCATAGATTCGATGATGATGATGTTGAGATGAAGCTTTGTGAGGATGTGATGAAGCGAGGAATGATATGAGATAGTCTTGGTCTAATCCAGATGGGATCATTCCAAGCATGTTGATAACTCGGTGATATGGTTCGAGTTGAGGATAATGGATGCTCGAGAGGCGCTTGAGCTAGTATGGAAATAGTCGTCGAGGAGGATGACTAGAAGGCTGAGATCTCATCGTTGTTGAAGGTTCTAGCATGCTCAAAGCAAGAGTACGTTGGGCAGATTCGATAGTCCCTGAAGGCTAATGATTGATAGTCAAGTACTATGGGCAGATTCGATAGTCCTAGGCACGGGTCACGATGACGTGCGGGAGTTATGTCTAGAACCGGGGTTTCCATTAGCCCTTGACGGACGGCTGAAAGAATGTGCCGGTCATTCAATTAACGGTGATATCGAAGCAATGATAACAGTGATAGCCAGAGTCATGGATGTTTGGTTGTATCGTCATTCGGTCTCAAGAGCGGTATTTTCTGGGTGCTTATCTGATCTTGGTTTAGGCCTTGGGGGTTTGTACTTGGAAAACATCGCCCTTGACTCGAGTGATAATTGCTTTAGTTTTCATTGTATGCTCTGCTATGTTTGCTTCTACTTAGTGTGTGTATGGGGGCTATCACTGTAGAAAGAGGTTGGAGTGGGAGGGTTGTATTCCTATTCCTTTTTCCTTTATGCTCTTTTGGTATGTTGTTAGTTAATTTACTGCTCACTAAGACTGTTGTCTGACTCAAGGCTTTATGTTTTAACTCTTATTGCCTTGGGTTGTTCGTCCATTTTGGGACGGGCAGACTAGGTAGTAGGTGACAGGTGCTGTTCTTACTTTCCACGGTGTTGATATCGAAGACGAGCCGGAGGGATTGCATATTATCTTCTTATTATATGTACTCGATGTTCTGCTGCTTTGTATTCTATGAGTGATATGTAGTGAGGCTTGTTGTATTGACTATTCAGATGTTTGTATTCAACTATTATGAAGTTTTATTGATGAGATTCTATTCTGTGAAGCTTCACTATATATATGTTGTATTGTATTTTGTCCATGCGCTGTGAGTAATACAATAGATCCTGTTGTTTTAATTTACCCTGGCATTCGTCCATGGTCGCCTGGCACACTTTACAGCGCACTATCCCTAGGTTCAGTGCAGGGGTCATGGGCGGTCGTCACATTTGGTATCAGAGCATTGGTTAATCGATTTTACCCAACGCTCGCTGACATAACTACGTATGAGAGACGTAATTGTATTTTGATGGATGATTACTATATATAATATAGTAGATTAGAAGAGTTTGAGTCCTTTAAGCAGTTGTTTCTCAAGATGTCCTGACCATTCCTTTTTATAGATATTGAGAATGAGTCGAAGAGGGAGACCAGCTGCTAGGGAAGGCCGTGCTTCTGAGGGGACTGCTGATTATACTGCTATGTTCGAAGCTATGATGACTTCGATCATGAGAAGGATGCCAGCTCCGGGGCCATCGGTGGATGTTGGAGTTCAAGTTCAAACTCCAAAACCAGTGGATTTTGCTAAGTTGTGCAAAGACTATACTGCTCTTGGAGGGAAGGTTTTCTTGGGAACAGAATCAACCATTGAGGTCCAGAGGTGGATAGATGCTTGTAGAAGGATTTTTGGTGATTTGGGAATTGAGGATGCTACTAAGAGGAAGTTGGCATCAAGACAGCTTCAAGGGAGAGCCTCTAATTGGTGGAACTCTATTACCATCAATACTCCGGAGGAAGAGATTACTTGGGAGCAATTCCAAGTTAGATTTGAAGCTAAGTTCATTTCTACAGCTCAGAAGTCTGTTCTGTTCAAGAAGTTTGTGGAGCTCAAGCAGGGAGGAAGACCAGTTCTTGAGTATGTTTCCGAGTTTGAAGCTTTGTCCAAGTATGCCCGGTCGTATATTGAATCTGCATATCAGAAGAATGAGAAGTTTGTGACAGGCTTGGACAGTTATCTTGGGAGGCAGTTGGTGGATCATTTGGATGATTCATTTGAGAAGCTTGTGGAGAAAGCTCTCAGGCATGAGAGTCTGTTTCCTAAGGAAGGATTTGTTGTTGCTGTGACCAGGGGAGAGTCTAAACCACAGCAGGGTGGAAACAAGAAGAGGAAGCAGTAGTAGCAGAAGGGTAAGGATGGCCAGAAGAAGCCGAAGGGCGAAGTGACTTGCTACAATTGTCAGCAGAAGGGCCATTTCTCTAAGGATTGTAAGAATCCGAAGGTGCCGATGAAGTGTCACAACTGTGACAAGCCAGGGCATATCAGGAAGAATTGTCCAGAACTGAGGAGGGACAAGCAGATTGTGCAAGCTTATGCTTTGGGAGTTGTTCCATCGTCTTCGAAAGCTCCTACCGTTGAAGAGAAAGGAAAGAGTGTGGTAGTTCAAGGTACTCTTTCCATACGTGGTGTTCCAGTTAGAGTGTTGTTTGATATTGGGGCATCGCATTCGTTTGTTTGTAGTGAACTTGTAGGCCGGTTGGGTTTGGAACCGGATATTATTGATAGGCCATTGGTTGTGACTAATCCAGTTGGGGGTTCGTCTTGTTTGTGTATGCTATGCCGTGGTCTGATTGTGTCGAGTCATGGTTGCTCTTTTGTTTGTGATTGTTTTGTTCTGAACTTTGCGGGGTTCGGAATTATTTTGGGTATGGACTGGCTTAGGAGGTATGCGGCAAAGGTTGATTGCAAAAGGTTGGAGGTGACAGTTGAGAATGTGGAGGGGCGAAAGATTGTGATACGATGTAAGCATGAAGAAGGCGTCTTCATGAGCTTCATGTACTCGCTAGTTGTTCCACGGGATGGACTGTCATCGGTGCCAATCGCGAATGGGTTCGAGGATGTCTTTGACGAGGTCAAAGGGTTAACGCCACATAGAGAGATCGAGTTTCGTATAGATCTAGTTGAAGGAGCCAGACCTGTTGTGATGCCTCTTAGGCGGATGGCGCCTAGGGAACAGCAGGAGTTGAGAGTGCAGGTTGATGACCTTTTACAGAAAGGATTCATTCGGCGTAGTGTGTCCGAGTGGGGTGCACCAGTTGTGTTTGCAACCAAGGCAGGTGGGTTGAGATTGTGTGTGGATTATCGTTAGCTGAATAAAGTGACTAAGAAGAACAAGTATCCATTGCCGAGAATAGATGACTTGTTTGATCAGCTTCACGAAGCTAAGGTGTTTCCTCAAATGGATTTGGCAACGGGATTTCACCAGTTGAGAGTGGCTAAGGATAGTGTGCCGAAGACTGCTTTTCGAACACCATCTGGTTTCTTTGAGTGGCTGGTAATGCCGTTTGGATTGACTAACGCGCCAGCATATTTTGTGGATCTTATGAATAGGATGTTCAGAGATCAGTTGAACAAGTTTGTACTTGTGTTCGTGGATGATATTCTGATTTATTCCAGAACTGAAGAAGAGCACAAGACACACTTGCGAATTGTTTTGGAAATCTTGTGGAAACATCAGCTGAAGGCTAAGTTTTCGAAGTGTCACTTCTGGAAGAGTGAAGTGAGGTTCTTAGGCCATGTGATTTCTGGAAACGGAATAGCGGTTGATCCCGCTAAGGTGGCAGCAATCCAGGACTGGGTTAGACCTAAGAATGCATCTGATGTGAGAAGTTTTCTTGGATTGGTAGGATATTATCGACGGTTTATCAAAGACTTCTCCAAGGTGGCTGCACCGTTAACAGGATTGACGAAGAAGAACCAAGTGTTCAGATGGGAAGATAAGTGTGAGCAAGCTTTCAGAATCCTGAAAGAAAGATTGACAAGTGCTCTTGTTTTGACTATTCCAAGTGGGAATGATGAGATGGTGGTTTACACCGACGCATGTGGTACTGGACTTGGAGCAGTGCTGATGCAGAGGGATAAAGTTGTTGCGTATGCCAGTCGACAACTGAAGCCACACGAAAGGAATTACCCAACTCATGATTTGGAGTTAGCGGCGATTGTATTTGCTCTGAAGATATGGAGACATTATCTATTAGGAGTTCGATTTGAGTTGTTTACAGATCATAAGTCATTGAAGTATCATTTCTCCCAAAAGGATTTGAATCTTCGGCAGCAGCGGTGGCTAGAGTTTTTAGCATCATATGACTTTGGTATAGCTTATACTCCGGGAAAAGGTAACGCAGTGGCAGATGCGTTAAGTCGAAGACATGCAGGATTGGGAGCCATGTTTTCAGAATGGAAGAATCTCGAGTATTTAGCTGGATTTGACTTCAGGCCTAGATGTGAATTGGAACCTGAGATGTTGGCAAACTTATCAATAAGACCTACTCTTGTGGAAAGGATTGGCGAGAGCCAAAAGCGAGACGATAAGCTTGTCAAGATTATCCGTGATTTGGAATCTGGATTGGACCCAGAAAAGGATAAAGGATTCGAGGTCGATCGAGAGGGTTGGCTTCGAAAGCAAGGACGACTAGTTGTTCCCGATATAGATGAATTGAGAAGTGAAGTTCTGAAGGAAAGTCATCACTCGAAGCTGACAATTCATCCAGGTGGAAATAAGATGTATCGGGATATGAAAAGAACCTACTACAGGGAAGGTATGAAGAAGGATGTTGGAAATTTTATTTCCAAGTGTATGAACTGCCAGTTGGTAAAAGCTGAACAGAAGAAGCCAAGTGGATTGCTTCAGCCGTTAGAAGTTCCTACATGGAAGTGGGAGCAGATATCGATGGATTTTATTGATGGTCTACCTAGAACAAGAACGGGAAATGAAGGGATTTGGGTCATTGTAGATCGTTTGACTAAGAGTGAAAGATTTATTCATGTTCGATCGACTAGGACTGCATCAAAGTTGGCAGAGTTGTATGTTAAGTGGATAGTTCGATTCCATGGTATTCCGAAGAGTATAGTGAGCGATCGAGACCCATTGTTCACTAGTGGATTTTGGAAGAGCTTTCAGGAAGTTTTGGGAACCGAGTTGTGTTTGAGTACAGCTTATCATCCTCAAACAGATGGTCAGACCGAGAGAGTCAACCGAGTTTTGGAAGATCTTCTTAGAGCTTGTGTTTTGGATTTCGGAGGATCATGGGAAGATCATCTTCATTTGGTGGAATTTTCGTATAACAACAGTTACCAGTCAAGCATTGGTATGGCACCGTATAAGGCATTGTATGGAAGACCGTGTAACTCTCCGACATGTTGGTTAGAGACAGGAGAAAAGCTGATGCTTGGGCCATAGATGATTCGACAGACTTCGGATTTCATAGAGATCATTCGGCAACGAATGAAGGCAGCCCAAGACCGTCAGAAAAGTTATGCCGATAAACGTCGTAAGGATTTGGAATTCGACGTTGGTGATATGGTTTTTGTGAAGATTTCTCCTTTGAAGAATGTTATTCGATTCGGGAAGAAAGGAAAATTGACTCCGAGATTTGTTGGACCATTCCCGATCATCGAGCGAATTGGAAAGCTCGCCTATAGATTGGAGTTACCAGAGAAGATGTCGGGTGTGCACAATGTTTTTCATGTATCGTATCTACGGAAGTATGTGCACGACTTGGATACAGTGGTTTTTGCTGATAGCTGTGAAGATTTCGAAGTTGATCCAGTCGATAAAAGACCTCGTAAGCCGCTTCGCGTTGTGGGAACCGACACGAAACAGCTTAGGAGGAAGGTAGTTAAGTTGCTCAAGATACAATGGAGTGACGATGGTAACAACTGTACATGGGAGGTGGAAGAGAGGATGAAAGCAGCTCATCCTGAACTCTTCAAGGTATGGCCCTAAGGTGTCGTGTCATCTAACGACATTGTAACTTGTTCTAGTTTTAGAATTCTGCATGCTAAGCTAGAATTGGATGCATGGTTTGTTGATTGCTATGGATGGTAGGCGTGCGGAATAGTCTTTGATTGCTCTGTTTGTTTGGAATTTCGGGGGCGAAATTCCTAAGGGGGAGAGAATGTAACGACCCGTATTTTTACAGATCAAAACATCGTAAAACAGTCGATATTAGATTGTTAGTATTGTTAAGTCGTCCTGAGTTTAGTTCGACTTAAGGTTAAGTCGCGTAGGAGTTATGTTGTCTACAAGTTGAGTCATGATGTAGCTTAAGTCGTTCAAAGGTTGAGTCGTGGGGTAGGATAGGTCAAGTGAACGACCTAAAGGATTGGGAGAACCTACAGTACTTGACTGACTTAAGAATTTAGACGACTTAAGGAATTGACCGACTTAAGAGGTATAGGCGACCTAAGGAAGTTGAAGTTGGCGACCTAAGGAAGTTGAAGTTGGCGACCTAAGGATTCTGGGGTTAGGTCGTAGGGGAGATAGGTCGTGTGATAAGCTTAGGTCATGGGTTAGAGTTAGGTCGGCAACGACCTAAGGAACTAGGCGAGTTAGCAACCTAAGGAGGATAGTTCGGCAGCGACATAAGGAGCTAAGTGGGTTAACGACTTAAGGTGTTATCGTAGTTAGGTCGTGAGCGACCTAGTGTTCAGTTATGTTGGGAGCGACCTAAGTTTAGAGGTTGGATAGTTAGGTCGTCTAGACGACTTAGGAGTTAGGTCGGATTATCCTATATATAATTAGGTCATTAAACGACCTAATGTGTTAAGTCGTTAGGTTGTATTCCAGTTTGTTCGCGACTTATGTTAGGTCGCGTGGATGCTTAAGGGATTAGGTCGTAACTCGTTGAATCGAGTAAAGAGATAGGTCTGTAAGGCGCATCTCAGTTAAGTCGCGTGGATGCGCATATACGTTAGGTCGCGTGAGGGCTATCAGTTAGGTCGTAGGTCGGAGACCCTGTTAAGTCGTATGGGTTTTTAGGTCGTCATGTGTTAAGTCGCGTGAGGACTCATGTTGTTAAGTCGCTAGGTCGCGCGCTGATGCGCTAAGTCTTAGGTCGAAGAGGCACGCCTTAGGTCGAAGTGTTTTGCTAAATCGTAGGTTGTGGCTCTATAGGTCGTGGACGACCTAATTCCGAGTGACGACTTAAGGAAATTTCAGCTATAAATAGGAGGGCTTTGCTCCATTTTTTGGGATCCGGATTTTGAAGCGACGAAGTGCTGCCATTTTGAGAGCTCGACTTCTACACTTCTTCACTTCTTTTCTCCACTCTAATCTAGGGATTCTATCCATCCAAGTTGAAGATCAAATCGAAGATTCAAGAGCTTAGATTGAAGATCTTCATCCTTTGAAGTGAGATTTCTTCGTTTGAAGCGGATTCGTGATAGATCAAGCTAGATCCTTCGCTGTCCAGATCTGAAGCGTGTTGATTTGAGGTTGTTTAGGTGATTTGGTGAGTGGTGATTATCTCTCACACGGATCCAAAGGAGTATATCAGATCGTTGGCTTGATTTGGTGTTAAAATAGTGATTTCCATGCATTTTCCTAATCATATGTGTAGATCCATATAGATCCATTGTTCATGATGATTTGACAACCATTTTACTAAGTACTAACCTATGCAAGTTCATTCATCAAGATTATAGAGACATTGCTCATGTTTTCATGCTTTTTGGACTTTTGACTCTTTAATTACGAAATTGCCATTATTGTTATAATTATCTTTTTAGATCATATTTGAATGCTTGTTTACTTGGATTAATGTTTGATTTGATTGATTGCAATGAATTAGATGATTGATGATTTGATTTAGACCGAAGATGATTCAAAAGCTAAGGGAAAGGCTCTTGAATTGGAAAAGCTGCTTGTGGCATATGTAGTGGATGGTGAAGCTCTTATGCATAGATTCGATGATGATGATGTTGAGATGAAGCTTTGCGAGGATGTGATGAAGCGAGGCATGATATGAGATAGTCTTGGTCTAATCCAGACGAGATCATTCCAAGCATGTTGATAACTCGGTGATATGGTTCGAGTTGAGGATAATGGATGCTCGAGAGGCGCTTGAGCTAGTATGGAAATAGTCGTCGAGGAGGATGACTAGAAGGCTGAGATCTCATCGTTGTTGAAGGTTCTAGCATGCTCATAGCAAGAGTACGTTGGGCAGATTCGATAGTCCCTGAAGGCTAATGATTGATAGTCAAGTACTCTGGGCAGATTCGATAGTCCTAGGCACGGGTCACGATGACGTGCGGGAGTTATGTCTAGAACCGGGGTTTCCATTAGCCCTTGACGGACGGCTGAAAGAATGTGCCGGTCATTCAATTAACGGTGATATCGAAGCAATGATAACAGTGATAGCCAGAGTCATGGATGTTTGGTTGTATCGTCATTCGGTCTCAAGAACGGTATTTTCTGGGTGCTTATCTGATCTTGGTTTAGGCCTTGGGGGTTTGTACTTGGAAAACATCGCCCTTGACTCGAGTGATAATTGCTTTACTTTTCATTGTATGCTCTGCTATGTTTGCTTCTGCTTAGTGTGTGTCTGGGGGCTATCACTGTAGAAAGAGGTTGGAGTGGGAGGGTTGTATTCCTATTCCTTTTTCCTTTATGCTCTTTTGGTATGTTGTTAGTTAATTTACTGCTCACTAAGACTGTTGTCTGACTCAAGGCTTTATGTTTTAACTCTTATTGCCTTGGGATGTTCGTCCATTTTGGGACGGGCAGACTAGGTAGCAGGTGACAGGTGCTGTTCTTACTTTCCACGGTGTTGATATCGAAGACAAGCTGGAGGGATTGCATATTATCTTCTTATTATATGTACTGGATGTTCTGTTGCTTTGTATTCTCTGAGTGATATGTAGTGAGGCTTGTTGTATTGACTATTCAGATGTTTGTATTCAACTATTATGAAGTTTTATTGATGAGATTCTATTCTGTGAAGCTTCACTATATATATGTTCTATTGTATTTTGTCCATGCGCTGTGAGTAATACGATAGATCCTGTTGTTTTAATTTACCCTGGCAATCGTCCATGGTCGCCTGGCACACTTTACAGCGCACTATCCCTAGGTTCAGTGCAGGGGTCATGGGCGGTCGTCACAGATACCACATGTAACGACCCAGTATTTTGGACCATTCAAATCGACAATAAATCCACACATGCCGGACTTGAATAATTCAAAACAATGGATTGTAAATAAAATTTGGCAAAACTCAACATATACGGTAAATAAAATAATCACAGATCACAGACACAGAGTAATATAATAATAATGCAGCGGAAACAAAAGAAAAGTAGTTCATGAAGCTACTATATATATAACAGAGTTAAACAGGATACAACAGAAGTCTCGAATACATAGATGTATCAATACAATAGTCAAATACAAGATCTGAATACATCACTGGAATCAACTGAATAACTGAAAGCTGGATAGATAGCTGGATCTCCAAGCGAAGCTCCAACTCCAAAGGTGAGTCTCAAACACTGGTACACCCAGTCTGACCCGAGCGTAAAGATAAACACAAAACACTCGAGTCAGGATTAACATTCTTATATCAATAAATCCAACTCAAGTGAAATATCAACTGAAATACAAGTAACTCAAAGGATGTTTGGGATAACCATCCTCTAAGGATCCGTTAAACTATCTACTATGTAGTAATATTCTCTATTATAATAATGTCTAATATAAAATAAACATACTTTTTAATAGCGTCAAGGGGTTACCGATATAGCCCTTAACACGTAATAGTCCCAGTAGTCTATCCAGTATTAGCATACTCCCAAAATGGGGGCTACCCTCGATACTCCACAGGCTACGGGAGAAATCACAACTTGTAGTAAAGCTCGATATGGTAGGTGACACGGCACACAAGGCAATGCCAGGGTAGATATATCAATTACGCACACAGACTGATGGAAATGGATAGCAGCCACTACCGCTCCACCTCGAACAACACTCCCAAATCAAGGGGTGCACCCAAACAATCACAAAGTAATAGAATGGTATCGAAGAAGTGCGTCCGATAAGAGGTACTACCTCATTGGTCCGAGATCGCTCCTGTTTTAGCTACCTTATGCCAACTCACGGGAGTTGGGTCCACGTATATACCTTAAGATCGTCGCCACCATCCTACTTCATTCTGGAAACTCCACCGCGTACACAGTTGTCAAAGTGGTTTTCGGTATCGACAGAGAGTATGTCCATATCCGATCCCGGTCTCTTTAACAACCAATCGTTATTATAACACCGCGGTCATTTCAAAATAGTTTATACTTCAAAAACAAAATATCACTTCCATTTCAAACCAAATCAATACGATATCATTTCCATTTCAAATATATCCATTTTAGAAAAATCATATCACTTTCCAAAGTTATAACGCTTTCGAAATCATAAGTCTTTTAAAATTAAACACTTTGGAAATCAAAACCTTGAAATTCATAACACTTGAAATCATAGCTTAAAATCATAACATTTTCCTTCAAACAGTTTAGATATTAATAATAGTATATAAAATAAAATAGTTTATAAAATAAAATAATTTATATAAAATAGTTATAAGTTAAACAATTTATATTGAAATAATTTATATTGAAATATGATTTATATTAAAATAGTTTATATTAAATTAATTTATGAAGTAAAATATAAATAGTTTTAGATATAGTTTTAAAATACTTTATATAAAAATAGCTTCCTCAAATTCCACAATTTGATTCAAAATCAACTCAAATTCCAAATATCAATTTTAATCAGATTTCAAATCATCAATTTCAATTCGATTTAGTGTCTAAATAACCCATTTCAAATTATCGATTTCAAATACATATTTGAACCATAAAACAAAGCCATTTCAATTTCAATATATTTCAAAGCTTTAAATATTCAACATTTCAAAACTCAATTCGATAATTTCACACACACACACATATATATATATATATATATATATATCAAATTCACTTTACTATTATTTAGTTTTGAAATATTCACTCAATAAATCCAATATCATTTAAAACAAACCCCAAATTATAATAAACTAAATATTTCCTTCAATTTATTTAAACTTGAAATATTCATTTAAATCACTTTTAATCAAATACAAGTTATAAAATAATAGCTTCAAAATTTCAAATTTTATAAATTTCAAATCAAACTTGTTTAAGTAAAATTTCTTAAATAAATATAATTTCAACCCAATTTCAAATCATTATAACTCTATATAGATATTAAATAAATACTTAAACATATTATTTATCAACTTTATTAAATCAACTTTAATAAATCTTTAAAATCAATATTGATTGAAACCATATATTTCTTTTCTAAACCATAGAAATCATTTCCAAAATAATTAAATATAGACCAACGGTGTCTATATATAATTTTCTATCCTATGGTCAAGTGATACGGATATTTATCATTTCAATCTGCAATTTATATATACGGGTATATATCATTTCAACCCGCAATCCCAAATTCAATTCAGTGAAAATCGCTTGGGTTTATCATTTCAACCCATAACGATTTTCTCCTATTCTATAGTCCATTCAGGTATGTATCATTTCAACCCATAGTGAATTCTATACTAACAGGGAACTTGCAGAGTGGTAACAGATATGATAATATGATAATAATATAACAGGCATATATCATCAATATAAATAACAGATAATGGTGTCAGGTGTCACAGTTGAACAGATATAGATAATAGCATATATATAGCAATGTAAATAACTAACAGCATCATATTTCAATTGTCGTTTCAATTGAAATCAAATCTAATAAATATAAGAACGTTAATCGTGAGTGATTGCTCACCTTTTGAGGCTAGAGATATTTGACAATGAAACGGGTTACGAATCCAAGCATGAATTCCAAAGCAAAGCTGGATTGGCACGAATTCGACGGATAGAGCTGATAACAGAAATCGATGAGGACAAATTTAAATTAGCTTGTTATAAACGGAATATATGTATATTGCTATTATTAAAAATTATCTTTCAAAATAAATTCAAAGACATATATTAAAATAAATCTTTATATACTTTCAGATCATTAATAAAACTAAACATTTGTAAAATAAATCTCTATATATATATATTTGAAAACAAAACTTATGCATATATATATATGCGGGCTAGTATATAAATTAATATATAAACTTATATACACCTATATATAGTGTAACTTCAATAAACCCATTTATATACCTACAGTAACTTTCATATACATAAACAACCAGATCCTATACAAAACAAATATAAAATATATATACAAACAACTTCCAAATGCTTACAAAAATAAACAGAAGCTTGTTCAATATGTAAAACTTATATAAATATAATACAAATTTATATTACTATAATATGTTTACAAATTTATATTAATAAAATAATACAAATAAAACCAATATACTTATATAAACAGACATACATATAGACTAATATATAATCCTTACTACATTTTAAACAAAATTTTATAAAAATAAAAAAAACTCAATATATGTGAACTCAGCAAATATATGTATAAGCCTATACATATCAATTATGTATATCAAAAATCTATTTGGGTTTTAAATTAAAATCAACAGATTGTATAGGTAGAAGAATATAAACATCTTAGCAGAAATTACACAAACACCTTAAACTCACAAATGTATACAAAGTGATAAAGTATATATATCTATATATATACACGGTAGCTTTTATAAACTTATATTAACAAATAAACTAATATGTATATGGATATATATATAATTCAAAATAAATAAATATATATTATATATAATCTATATAACTATCAATATAGAAAATTTCAAATACATAATTTATATACCAAAACAAAACTAAAATATATAACAAAATACTTAACATATATTTTCCAAAAATCAGTAACCTATATAAACTTTACAAACATCATATATAACCAGGACAGATGTAGACCTTTATTATATAACAACATATAAACCATATCGCAAAGACAGTAAACAATATAGATAAGTATGAATATCGTGATATATATATAAATTTTGAACTAGATTATAAATAACATATATATATATTAGATAGGGCAAAAGCATATATATATATATAAATTCAATAGCAAATTCCCGCATATACTAGTATATATATTATACAGACATAAATTCCCAGATGTAAGCTGAATGAACACTAACCTAAGAACTGCTGGGGCTCGTGAAAAGATCGAACAGGCTGTTGCGAGTTGGAGGATGGTCAGGGTCGAAGATGTTGGTAGTGGGAAGCTTTGTTCGGCGGTGGTGGCGGAAAAAATAAAAGGCGATGGGAGGGAGAAAGAAGAGGGCGGAAGCTGATGGCGATAGAAGTGAATCAGTGGAGAATAAGAACGGAGCAGGTGGGAAGAGGATGAGCGAATGATATTCCATATATAAATTTTTTTTAGAACCGAAACAAGTGAATGAAAAATGAATTTTGGGTAATGCAGAAAGTCAGATGGTTGTTTCGAAAATGATAAATATAAATGTCCCATTGGTTTCGTGGGTGAGCAAATAAAAGGTCACGGGGAAATACCAAAAGTCTCGACCGCGAAACCGATATGAAAAATCGTTTCGCAGATTGTTCAACACACCAGACTCTAAAACACACAACCGAATATACCGCAGAGATCAACACGATGAGACAATCAAAATGGTACACAGATATCGGTGGTAAGACCATTCGATCAAAAGTCGATAATCGGTACCGAAAATGCTGCAAATTTGCCAGAAATAAGATAAACGAAGCAATAGAAATCCAAATTTGGAGAAACAAAATATGATGTCTCACTCAGAAGATGATTTACAAATTTTCTATATAAAAATTTTCAGGTTTGGAAAACATTTTATTACCATCAATTTTAACCGATTTAAATTGAAATAAAATTACACTAGAAAATAAACTTCCAAATTATCTGATGAAAATTTACCAGTTGCTATGTTAAAACAGACGCATTTCAAATATCAAATTTAAATTTCAAAATTTTATTGTTTAAAGTTTCACTAAATTTCAATTAAATATATAAATAAACAAATAAAATTATCAAAAATTTACGGGTCGTTACACTCTCCCCCACTCAAAACTTTTCATCCCCAAAAAGGAAGGAGGTAGGAGAATGGAAATAACCAGAAATAAAGAATAGATTTGGAATTCAAAATAAACAATAAATTTAAAAGCATATAAATTTCAAATTAAACTAATTAATATTCAACATTTGGTCTAATCCATTTGAGTTCACTTAAGTTAAATCAATCCATCTATTTCTAAATTCATCATCTTATTGTCTAATCATCCTTAATTAACAATTTCTAAATCATCAATTTGTATAATCATTTATTATACTCATATTTTATTCAACAAATTTAATTCTTCTTTATTCCAAATTATTATTAAATTTATTCCACTTAATATATCTTATCGCATATATTAAGTATATTTACACTTATTATAAGTACTCAAATTTATTTTTAAATTCCTTTAACATCATTTTACATTAGTATATTATCCAATTACATTTCTAACTTCTGAGTAATTTAGGTAAGTTATATTGAAATGCAATTTAATATTATACGTATAAACATTTCCAATTCAATTATTTCAAGTTTAAACACTTATTTAAAAATTTAGCTTTATTTATAATTGAAAACATCCTTTAACATAATTTTAAGAATTAAATTTCCGTTTAATTTCAAACCCTTTAGAGATTATTATGTATATACTATATATATTAAATCAAATTAAATTTAAAATAATATACCCATATATATATATATATAAATTAAGTCATACTTAAGAAATTCAAATCAAAATATTTTTCCAAAACAAAACCGTAGCAAAGCTACAAAATGATCTCTCCACTTCGAAACTCGAAAATGAATGTCGATGATGCGGCCGCTATTACCGAAATTATTTTCCAGCGACAAAGAGAAGAGCACTGATTTCAACATTTTTAAAATTCTTTGAAAACGGTTTCTATTCTAAAATACCATCAATAATATACATTTTAAAAAATATTAAAAAAATCCAAAGCTTGAAATCACTGGAAATTAAATTCTCAAATTCTTGATTTTTAAAATTTATTTCAAATTCCAAATCAATTTATAAACCATGTTTATAAATTCATTTAGAACAATAAATGATAATCAAATATTATCATTCAAACAACCAATTTAATTTACTATTAAATTCTAGAAAATTTTACTTATATATTTATAATATGATCATACAAATTTACTTCCTTTACCAAGTTTAAAAATAATATTGTATCAGTTTGCTCTGTTCAAGTGTTTTGGAAATCCTATCGATAGCGTTGATCAGACGAATCGATCGAAAACCCAAATCAACGTCAACAACTCAAACAACACAATATAAAAAACAACTTAATATTAATTACTAATGCAAAATACACTCCCTCACTCGATGATTGAAAGATGGATTAAATAAGGATAGAGATTCAAATTAGAGGAACTCTAATCAATAAAATTCTGATTCGAAGATAAGCTCGATAGGGAGATAAGATGATTGAATTTCAAACAGGAAGATGGATAAACTCATATAAATCGCGGATAACCTTGATCGGGTCAACTATGACTTCATAAATAAGATCGATGCAGAATTCTGAGGCAAATCGACATTCGATCGCCAAAGATAGAATTCGGGTAAAGCAAGAGATAACAGCATCTAATATGAGGATACAGAAATCTTCGGTGAATCAATGCCTGTTGTAAAGGAGTTTCACCCCTTTACAAATCATTCAGAGATTGGAGAGACCGCCGATTTATTACATAGATCATTCGAAGTAGAGTTATGGATACTCCAGAATCGAGAACACGAATAGGGGAGACAAGAATAGGTTTTGGAACCGAAGGGAACGTTCCAAAATTCAAAGAAACCGAGTCAAAGAAGAAGGAATTCAAGCTCGAACGAAAGTGATTCTGTAATTGAATTTTACTATAAATGCTGAGTTTTGCCTAAAACTAGAGCTCTGATACCACATGTAATGACCCAGTATTTTGGACCATTCAAATCGACAATAAATCCACACATGCCGGACTTGAATAATTCAAAACAATGGATTGTAAATAAAATTTGGCAAAACTCAGCATATACGGTAAATAAAATAATCACAGATCACAGACACAGAGTAATATAACAACAATGCAGCGGAAACAAAAGAAAAGTAGTTCATGAAGCTACTATATATATAACAGAGTTATACAGAATACAACAGAAGTCTCGAATACATAGATGTATCAATACAATAGTCAAATTCAAGATCTGAATACATCACTGGAATCAACTGAATAACTGAAAGCTGGATAGATAGCTGGATCTCCAAGCGAAGCTCCAACTCCAAAGGTGAGTCTCGAACACTGGTACACTCAGTCTGACCCGAGCGTAAAGAAAAACACAAAACACTCGAGTCAGGATTAACATTCTTATATCAATAAATCCAACTCAAGTGAAATATCAACTGAAATACAAGTAACTCAAAGGATGTTTGGGATAACCATCCTCTAAGGATCCGTTAAACTATCTACTATGTAGTAATATTCTCTATTATAATAATGTCTAATATAAAATAAACATACTTTTTAATAGCGTCAAGGGGTTACCGATATAACCCTTAACACGTAATAGTCCCAGTAGTCTATCCAGTATTAGCATACTCCCAAAATGGGGGCTACCCTCGATACTCCACAGGCTATGGGAGAAATCACAACTTGTAGTAAAGCTCGATATGGTAGGTGACATGGCACACAAGGCAATGCCAGGGTAGATATATCAATTACGCACACAGACTGATGGAAATGGATAGCAGCCACTACCGCTCCACCTCGAACAACACTCCCAAATCAAGGGGTGCACCCAAACAATCACAAAGTAATAGAATGGTATCGAAGAAGTGCGTCCGATAAGAGGTGCTACCTCACTGGTCCGAGATCGCTCCTGTTTTAGCTACCTTATGCCAACTCTCGTGAGTTGGGTCCACGTATATACCTTAGGATCGTCGCCACCATCCTACTTCATTCTGGAAACTCCATCGCGTACACAGTTGTCAAAGTGGTTTTTGGTATCGACAGAGAGTATGTCCATATCCGATCCCGGTCTCTTTAACAACCAATCGTTATTATAACACCGCGGTCATTTCAAAATAGTTTATACTTCAAAACCAAAATATCACTTCCATTTCCAAACAAATCAATACAATATCATTTCCATTTCAAATATATCCATTTTAGAAAAATCATATCACTTTCCAAAGTTATAACGCTTTCGAAATCATAAGTCTTTTAAAATTAAACACTTTGGAAATCAAAACCTTGAAATTCATAACACTTGAAATCATAGCTTGAAATCATAACATTTTCCTTCAAACAGTTTAGATATTAATAATATTATATAAAATAAAATAGTTTATAAAATAAAATAATTTATATAAAATAGTTATAAGTTAAACAATTTATATTAAAATAATTTATATTGAAATATGATTTATATTAAAATAGTTTATATTAAAATAATTTATGTAGTAAAATATAAATAGTTTTAGATATAGTTTTAAAATACTTTATATAAAAATAGCTTCCTCAAATTCCACAATTTGATTCAAAATCAACTCAAATTCCAAATTTCAATTTTAATCAGATTTCAAATCATCAATTTCAATTCGATTTAGTGTCTAAATAACCCATTTCAAATTATCAATTTCAAATACATATTTGAACCATAAAACAAATCCATTTCAATTTCAATATATTTCAAAGCTTTAAATATTCAACATTTCAAAACTAAATTCGATAATTTCATATATATATCAAATTCACTTTACTATTATTTAGTTTTGAAATATTCAAAAATAAATCCAATATCATTTAAAACAAACCCCAAATTACAATAAACTAAATATTTCCTTCAATTTATTTAAACTTGAAATATTCATTTAAATCACTTTTAATCAAATACAAGTTATAAAATAATAGCTTCAAAATTTCAAATTTTATAAATTTCAAATCAAACTTATTTAAGTAAAATTTCTTAAATAAATATAATTTCAACC
The DNA here is from genome assembly GCA_030737815.1 of Allium fistulosum. Classification (NCBI taxonomy): domain Eukaryota; kingdom Viridiplantae; phylum Streptophyta; class Magnoliopsida; order Asparagales; family Amaryllidaceae; genus Allium; species Allium fistulosum. The sequence goes on from CM060904.1 coordinate 973,699,518, forward strand.
CAATTTCAAATCATTATAACTCTATATAGATATTAAATAAATACTTAAACATATTATTTATCAACTTTATTAAATCAACTTTAATAAATCTTTAAAATCAATATTGATTGAAACCAAATATTTCTTTTCAAAACCATAGAAATCATTTCCAAAATATTTATATATAGACCAACGGTGTCTGTATATAATTTTCTATCCTATGGTCAAGTGATACGGATATTTATCATTTCAATCCGCAATTTATATATATACGGGTATATATCATTTCAACCCGCAATCCCAAATTCAATTCAGTGAAACTTGCTTGGTTTTATCATTTCAACCCATAACGATTTTCTCCTATTTTACAGTCCATTCGGGTATGTATCATTTCAACCCATAGTGAATTCTATACTAACAGGGAACTTGCAGAGTAATAACAGATATGATAATATGATAATAATATAACAGGCATATATCATCAATATAAATAACAGATAATGGTGTCATGTGTCACAGGTGAACAGATATAGATAATAACATATATATATAGCAATGTAAATAACTAACAGCATCATATTTCAATTGTCGTTTCAATTGAAATCAAATCTAATAAATATAAGAACGTTAATCGTGAGTGATTGCTCACCTTTCGAGGCTAGAGATATTTGACAATGAAACGGGTTACGAATCCGAGCACGAATTCCAAAGCAAAGCTGGATTGGCAAGAATTCGACGGATAGAGCTGATAACAGAAATCGATGAGGACAAATTTTAATTAGCTTGTTATAAACGGAATATATGTATATTGCTATTATTAAAAATTACCTTTCAAAATAAATTCAAAGACATATATTAAAATAAATCTTTATATACTTTCATATCATTAATAAAACTAAATATTTGTAAAATAAATCTCTATATATATATATATTTGAAAACAAAACTTATGCATATATATATGCAAGCTAGTATATAAATTAATATATAAACTTATATACACCTATATATATAGTGTAACTTCAATAAACCAATTTATATACCTACAGTAACTTTCATATACATAAACAACCAGATCCTATACAAAACAAATATAAAATATATACAAACAACTTCCAAATGCTTACAAATATAAACAGCAGCTTGTTCAATCTGTAAAACTTATATAAATATAATACAAATTTATATTACTATAATATGTTTACAAATTAAATTAATAAAATAATACAAAAAAAACCAATATACTCATATAAACAGACAGACATATAGACTAATATGTAATCCTTACTACATTTTAAACAAAATTTTATAAAAATAAAAAAAACTCAATATATGTGAACTCAGCAAATATACATATAAGCCTATACATATCAATTATGTATATCAAAAATCTATCTGGGTTTTAAATTAAAATCAACAGATTGTATAGGTAGAAGAATATAAACATCTTAGAAGAAATTACACAAACACCTTAAACTCACAGATGTATACAAAGTGACAAAGTATATATATCTATATATATACACGGTAGCTTTTATAAATTTATATACACATACTGTAACAAATAAACTAATATGTATATGGATATATATATATAACTAAAAATAAATAAATAAATATATTATATATAATCCATATAACTATCAATATAGAAAATTTCAAATACATAATTTATATACCAAAACCGAACTAAAATATATAACAGAATACTTAACATATATTTTCCAAAAATCAGTAACCTATATAAACTTTACAAACATCATATGATACCAGGACAGATGTAGACCTTTATTATATAACAACATATAAACCATATCGCAAAGACAGTAAACAATATAGATAAGTATGAATATCGTGATATATATATAAATTTCGAACCAGATTATAAATAACATATATATTAGAAAGGGCAAAAGCATATATATATATATAAATTCAATAGCAAATTCCCGCATATACTAGTATATATACTATACACACATAAATGCCCAGACGTAAGCTGAATGAACACTAACCTAAGAACTGCTGGGGCTTGTGAAAAGATCGACCAGGCTGTTGCGAGTTGGAGGATGGTCAGGGTCGAAGATTGTGGTAGTGGGAAGCTTTGTTCGGCGGTGGTGGCGGAAAAATAAAAGGCGATTTGATAGAGAAGGAAGAGGGCGGAAGCTGATGGCGATAGAAGTGAATCGGTGGAGAATAAGAATGGAGTAGGTGGGAAGAGGATTAGCAAATGATATTCCATATATAAATTTTTTTTAGAACCGAAACAATTGAAAGGAAAATGAAATTTTGGGAAATGCAGAAAGTCAGATGGTTGTTTCGAAAATGATAAAAATAAATGTCCCATTGGTTTTGTGGGTGAGCAAATAAAAGGTCACGGGGAAATACCAAAAGTCTCGACCGCAAAACCGATATGAAAAATCGTTTCGCAGATTGTACAACACACCAGACTCTAAAACACACAATCGAATATACCGCAGAGATCAACACGATGAGACAATCAAAATGGTATACAGATATCGGTGGTAAGACCATCCGATCTAAAGTCGATAACCGGTACCGAAAATGCTGCAAATTTTCCAGAAATAAGATAAACGGACCAATAGAAATCCAAATTTAGAGAAACAAAATATGTCGTCTCACTCAGAAGATGATTTACAAATTTTCTATATAAAAATATTCAGGTTTGGAAAACATTTTATTACCATCAATTTTAACCGATTTAAATTGAAATAAAATTACACTAGAAAATAAACTTCTAAATTATCTGATGAAAATTTACCAGTTGCTATGTTAAAATAGATGCATTTCAAATATCAAATTTAAATTTCAAAATTTTATTGTTTAAAGTTTCACAAAATTTTAATTAAATATATAAATAAATAAATAAAATTATCTAAAATTTATGGGTCGTTACAGTATATATTGATGGGTCATTGTAAAGTGAAGAATAAAGGGAAATGGCACTCTCATGCGTGGAGTGGATAAAAAGTAGTTAGCAGGACGACCACTAGACACTCTCATGATGTTATAGTTGAGAGCGTCTGATATTTTGTAAACTTTGTATCAATATGCAAATAATTTTTGAAATAATAACAGTGACATAAAAATTATGGGAAATGTGAAAGTAGATAGTGGACAGAAGCTAGAATACCTGCATAATCCAATTAGCCCATCTCTTTCCACAATACCTTCATAATGCACCCCAAGTTCCAACCACATGAGGACCATGCAATGAAAGATAAACAAATTTAGAAGACTCTGTAACTCAATTTTTTTATATTCTTACACTACTAGAATCGGCTTGTTTAGTGTCCAGGCTTTGCGTCGGCTAGAATCGGCTAAAAAACGCGGCCGATTCTAGCCGACGCAATATCGCATTACAGAAGGAAAACCGGTGAGCAGTTTTCATTCATTCTTCCCACCAAATTTTCGCGTCAAAACCCTCCTCCTCGTCACCCGCTGCAGCCGCCTACCGTCACCGCCGTCTCAAGTCAACATCTAGCCCCCGACGCTCTCCAAAGCTCTTCGGTATCTCCTTTCTTCCCGATTTCAGTTTATTTGAGGTATGATTTAAACCCTAAATTTTGAAATTAGTTGATGGTAGATTAGAAATTGATGATTGGTTGGTATTATTCGATGATATTACTGTTTTAGATTGGTTTGGAAATATAATTTTGACATTGTCGGCTTGAAATTAGGGAAAATAGTTGATTATCAATTTGTAATTGTTGATTATTGCGTATGGGTTGATGTTAATGGTGTACATTAGTTGATGATAAAAGGTATTAGTTGATTTAGTATAAAAAAATCTATTTTTACTAATTATATGTGTGAACAACTTATTTTAGTTTACATAATTGGCAAATTAAAAATTAAAATAGTTAAACGAAAGTTAAATTACGTTGTAAAATTTCAAATTTAGTTAATAAATATTTAAATAGTTGAATGAATATTGTTAATTATAAAAGTTTTATTTTTTAAACCCCTTAGAGAATTTTTGGCCCCGTTTGACAGGTGTTGTATATGATCGTTATATAGCTGTTCGGTTTTTCACAGAACAGACATCTATATTCATCTTATACAATATTTGTCGGATTTGTCCCTGTATTGGACAAGTTACGAATACAATAAAGTATAATTACATTTTGTAAATCATATCATTTTAAACGGTTCACAAAATTTCGATAGCACTTCCGTTTTGTTCCCCGTGTACACGTATTTGTGTACAATACAAGGAACAAAGGGGAAGTGCTGCCGAAATCTTGTGAACCATTTAAAATGATATGATTTATGAAATGTAATTACTTTATTGTATTTGTAATGAGAAGTAGGATGGTCGACCATCAAAGTTAAAACAATAAAGCAAAAAGCAAAAAATAAATCGAATTGATTATTTGGATTAATAAACGATAAACTTTATTGTGTTTCTAACATATATTTTCAAATCAGGAAAAATGTTTGATTATTTTCTCGACCGTAGTTGGATGTATGAAGTCAGAACTGGTATGAAAGGTTCAATAAAGAAACATTTCTATAACGATGTACACGAATTTATTAGATTCACTAAACCTAATAATCGTAATAACGAAGAACTTCGTTGCCCGTGTAGTAAGTGCAAACATTTGAAGCATTGGAAAGCAGATATAGTTGAAGTACATTTGTATAAAAATGGTGTAACGCCCCACCTCTATGCTCATAATAACAAAGAGTATTAAAAGAAATACTGTATATTATTACGAAGAATAAGGCTGGATAGGAGCGGCCATCCGTAGTTGGCTTTGCGCTAATATTGGTTACCTCGATAAGAGTGGTATATACTTTTCATTTTTCATCTTATTTATTCACTCCCATCGACATACCCAATTATCAGAATAAAACAAACTACGATGGTTCATAATAGTTTAGGACATTAGATATAACAATAACACAGATAATATAAATGCGGAACACAGATAAAAACAAAGGTCTCATATATATATAACTGATGTCAGTTACAACATAGTTGACAAAATACATATGATACAACTACAACTGTCGACTCTGGAAGTTATTGTTTGCACAAAAAATGGACAAACACCTCAAAGTTGTATGATTTAGTAGAGCTTATGTTGTTCTTAGCGATTTTGGAGGTTTATGCAAATATATGAAAAGTAGGGACTAAACTGTAAAAAGACACGCAAGTTTATAGTGGTTCAGCCAGAATGTGCCTACGTCCACTTTATATGTTATTTCACTTCTTTAGTTTTGATTACAAGTACAAAGCTTTGATACGAGTAAAAGAAAGTTGTTTTAAGAGTTCCTTCCGTGCTTGAGCTCTCAAAACTTGTCCCCATTGTTGTACCCCTGCCCCTCTATTTATAGAGTCAGGTTGGGAGTAGGGGTCTTGGATGTATATAGCTGCTGGTGGGCCTGGGCTGACGTGATCTGGCCTGGCACGTCTTGGTCCGGCAGCGTTTGGTCCGGTGGTAGGAGGTTGGTTCGGCATGGTCTGAAGGAGGTTGGTTCGGCAGTCTGGAATGAGGGTTGGTTCGGCAGTCTGGAATGAGAGTTGGTTCGGCAGTCTCGAGTGGAGGTTGGTTCGGTAGTCTGGAATGAGAGTTGGTTCGGCAGCCTCGAGTGGAGGTTGGTTCGGCAGTCTGGAATGAGAGTTGAAACGTACCCAACATTTGCCTCCCAAAGCGGGGCGTATGACGGCATACGTTGTGCTTTGTTTTGTCTCGAGTGACCGTATTCGGTACCTGAGCCGAACCGGCTGGTCCGGTCATTCATTCTTCCCTTATAAATAGGGGGCTTAGCCCATCGCTTTTCCTATCAAGTGATTTAGCCGAACCAAGTTATTAAATAAATTAAGCATTCTAGCCGGACCAAGTGATTTAGCCGAACCAGGTACGATTATTTCTGCCGAATGAACTGTTGAGTTGTACTACCGAATGAACCATTGATTTGTGCCACCGAATGAAACTATTGAGTTATACGACCGAATGAACTATTGAGTTATACGACCGAATGAACCATTTATTTGTGCCACCGAATGAAACTATTGAGTTATACGACCGAATGAACTATTGAGTTATACGACCGAATGAAACTATTGAGTTATACGACCGAATGAACTATTGAGTTATACGACCGAATGAACCATTGATTTGTGCCACCGAATGAAACTATTGTATCGAGTGAACATGTGTTCCATACTTCGAATTTTTAAACGAAATTCCAGATTACGCTGCTTGTATATTCTAACGATATACTGTTCCCATGTTTGCAGATAAATGTCTCGAAAAGTTGAAACCAGGTCAGATAAGAAGAAGTCTGGGGGCGAAGGAGAGTCCTCGGCCGTGCCCCCAGCTCAACCAGGATCGGAGCGTCATGGGCCCGCCCCAAGGTCATTAGTGGATGGACATGGTCCCCAGGAGCTGCTGGATTCCCCGCCTGACTGCTTTCCTAGCTCTCTTAAAGAGGAGCAGCTCGATGTTATATCTCGTTCCTTTGGGATCGATAGAGCCCTCATGCTACTGCCGGGCCCAGGAGTCATGCCATACAATCCTCCCGAAGGGTACTTTGCTTTTAGTAGGTACCATTGTTTGTGTGGTGCTATCCCGCCTCTCAATGCTTGGGTAGTCAGCTTCCTCACGTATCTAAAGGTGGCCCCATTCCAGCTTCAGCCCAACTCTTATGCCATACTGGCGAGCCTTTTCGTCATCTTTCAGAGGAAGTACGGGCGCCCTCCTTCCAACCGGGAGATCCGGTACTTATATAATTTGAGAGGCTACAAGAAAGGATCCCCATACATTAGCTTGGAGTCAGCCGTGACCTTCAAACCAGTCTTGGATCTGTACTCTAAATTCAGCATGTTCAAGAAAGAGTGGTTCTTTGTTAGGGACGAATCCGTTTCTATCCGGCGCTTTACCTCCGGATGTAAGTTGATGCTTTTACTTATAATTTCTATTCCGATTGCGATGCTTCTTCTCATACTTTCTCATTTTTGCTAGCGACAGGTGGCTTTCCGGTTGTGGAGACCGACCGCCTGGTTCAGACGGCGGCTGAGATAGAAGCCATTCTTGGGAAATATAGATCATCTGCCTTCTTGATTAGAAATGCGATTCTTCTGGAATATAACCTAATCCTTCCGCAGCAGTCTGTAGTTAAGTTGAGGGAAACGGCGGAGGAGAGGGCGGCTGCTCAGACCAAGGAGAGGGTTACGGCAGAGGGCAGCAAGAGGAAACCTTTCACAAAACCTCCAGCTGTCGGAGGTAAGAAACTCAAGAAATCGGACGGTCCTTCCCCCAGCAATTGTCCACTTACCCGGGAGGAGGAAGACATAGAGGAGGAAAGAGGCGAGGGTGGAGATGGTCGGGATGGTGACAAAGGTGGCGATGGCGTCGGGGCCCTACTTCCTGGGCAAGCGGGCGAGATTCAGGAGTGGACGGATGATGCGTTTCACCAGGCTTTTGAGGGGTTGGATGAGGATCTGGCTTTGGCAGAGAAGACCGGGAAGGCGGACAAAGCCGGGACTGGTGCAAGTGAGTCTTCTCCGACCATTCCAGCCAAGGTGGCTCCGACGACTCAAGGTGAACTCTTGACTCCTGCATGCTTCATTAATGATAGGGACTTAGGAATATTTTATGACCCGCTCCCATCCTGGAATGAAATCCAGGACTTATTGCAGTATCCCACTCCTCCCCAGGGTTTGTACAACCACAGCTGTGTTTCTTTTCCTTTTTTAACTTGTAATTTACCGCTTTTCTCGAATCGTATAGTAATGTAAGATTGTGACACTTGTTCTTTATATCAGGAGCAGGCAAGACGCCCAAAGCTTCAGACCTCCGACACAGGCTTGAGCAATATAAACTTTCCAAAATTTCTGCTAAGCCGAAGCCCTCAACCCAACGCTCCGGGGATGTAGTCGGATACCGTCCTCTTCTTGGGGTCATCGAAGAGGGTATTCAGCAGAGGAAGAGGAGTCATCCTTTATCCGAAACTTCGCCCGGTCCTCAGCCTCCGGCTCAGCCTATTCATGATATTACTGAGGAGGGTAGCGAGTTTGTACCTTCTCCGCACCCGTCCGGAAACCCTTCTGTTATTCATATCGACCGTCCCGACTTGGCCCGTAATCCATTTGCGGGTCATCCTGATCTAGATCCAGGTTCTCATGATATTACTTTTGACGAAGTCACTGGCGAACACATTCTCCCCCGTAACCCCATGGTACGAGTACTTGATGAAGCCAAGTCCTTAGATCTCGATCTACTCACTACTCGTATAGTCACTATGGGAGACGAGGCCAAAGCTAATATTGATCGGGTGGCAGAGGAGACCAAGAAGCTGATGGGGCATCATGCTCGGCTGGTTAAGGCCGGAGAGGAGATTGGGAGCGCCAATATCCGACTTCGATTGGTGGTTTCGGATCAGGCCAAACAGCTTGCAGATCAGGCTATCAAGATTTCTCAGCATGAGGCTGCTACTGGGCGACTAAGGAAAACCATGGAAGAGGCCAGTCGGGCCGAATTGCGGAAAATGGAAGCTGCTTGCAAAGAGCGGATTGACATGGCTATTGCCACGGTGGATGAGGTTCGGAGAGCGGATCTCGAGCAGGTGGAGGAATTGTCCGAGAAACTTGAGGCTGCAGAGCTTGCTAAAGCTAAGTTGAGGGAAGAGATGGAGGCGATGCGGAGGTCCCTTCAGGCTGATTGCTCGAGATACAGATTGGAGAGAGATGCTGCCGTCGAAAGGTTGTCGGCTTCCGATGCCCGGATGAGGGAGTTTGAGGAGAATGAGGGAATGATGGATGACATGCTCCAGGACATGTACTTCCGAACTTGGAAGTAGGGAAATCTCTCTTGGATGGATGATTATCCCAGGGTCATGGCCAAGATCTATCTTTGGGCTTTGGAGGAGGCTAAGGATGATGCAGATAAAGAGGGTGGAACGGTCTTCAGTATGGATGTGGTCACTGCCCAGTTCACCAAGGAGGAGAAAGTGGCGGTAAAGGAGGGTATGCGGCTGCTTGCTGCTGAAGAGGCAGGTGTGCAGGTAGAGGATGACGACCAGGACGGTCAAGATGCAGGTGCTGGTAAGTCTTCCTTTCTAGTCTTTCCGTTAACTTGGTTACTCATCACTAATGAATCCTTTTTATGACCGGACAGGCGGGCAAAAGAGCAAGGACAAGACTTCGACGCAACCGGCTCCCTGATTGGACCTGGAAAATTCTTTTTGTAGGCTTGGCACTGTTGTATCTGTTAGTCTTAAGACAGTAGAGTAACTTCTAAGTTGTAATTCTTGTTACTTGTAATAATCAACATTATTCTTGACGTGTAACTTTTTAACTTAAGCTGATTTTGTCGTTTCTTGAATATTTGTTGCTATTTCGACATATCGTATGAGAAATGTGGCTATGTATATTCTTGTAATTAAATTGTGTTTGATGTTAGACTCTGGTTCTACACCATGATTTTATGACTTGCAATATTAGCATGTGGTGTGAACAAATTATAGTCATGTATTTGTACATAAAAGAAGAAAATACCGCCTTTCATGTTTTAATCGTAGATGGCAGTCTTGAATATCTCGTAGGACCGAGCATAGAACGTAGTCGAATGTCCTGCCACTGTGAGTCCCTATACCCATTGGCGAGTATCTCCTACTCTGTATCATGTACTTTAGGGATTGTTATAGGGGATAGGAAAAAAAAATCTTTTTAAGTAAAATTGAAATACGTGAAATAGTAAAATTTCCAATCACGGAAGGCCTTTGAGGTGGTTAAGTTCGTGGCAAATGGGTTTTGTAGTCACTTTCCCTAGCTGTGGGTCTTGGAGACATTTGTCACCCATCTTACGCCTCCGCGGGGAGTCAATTCTTTTTTACCACAGCCGCACTTAAGACACATCGGAGCCGAGATCGCGCACAGTAACTACCCGGGCCATTATGGCCCGTAATCGTGGGTATTATTCGATTTACTGTGGCCGGCTAGCGTGGGTGCCGATCGTCAACTGTGAACTGCCCCTGGCTGGCCACACCTTATGTTGGGGCTTATAGTCGGTTCACAGTTGCCGGCGAGCCTAACGCCGTAATGAGCTGCCTCGGCTATAGTCGGCCTTCTCGGTGGCTTATAATCGGCTCATTACAGTTGGCTTTAAGGGCCGTCGCGAGCAATGAGTTAACCCGCAGCAGAGTGGTGCTGGAGCAAAAGTGTCTCATTGGCGAGGGCATAGATTCGCATAGTACCTGTTAGGTCTTGTCCAGGTGAAGCTATGTTGTGGAGCGCTTTGAATAGAAGTGCTGTATACTCAGGATTTTGTTCAACAGAAAAGGATAAAGTTAACAAGCAGCCAAGATACAAAGGAACAAAAAAAAGAGACAAGGTTTTTTAAAGTGGTTCGGCACGAAAAGGCCTACGTCCACTGATTCTCTTTGTTAATTCACTTCATATGGGCAATACAAGTTTAGAAAAGTATCGACGGAGGTGTTGGATGTTCCATGCCCTCTGGAACACCTCTCCGTCCACTGTTGACAAAATATAGGCTCCGTTGTGGAGATCTTTATGAATTACATATGGTCCATCCCAGATTGGGTCTAGTGCTCCGGGGCGAGGGAAGATTCGCTTGAGGACAAGATCCTCTTCTTGTAAGGTACGATGCTTGACTTTGGAGTTGTATTGTGCTGCCACTTTTTGCTTGTGGGCTGCTGTTTTGAGGATTGCATCGTTTCTTCTCTCCTCGATTAGATCCAAAGACATGTGAAGGAGTTCTTCGTTCTCTTCTGGGTTATAGTGGATCCGACGATGGGAAGGCACAATAGTTTCAACTGGGAGCATAGCCTCCGATCCGTATGCCAAAGAGAAAGGAGTGTGCCCTGTCGATGTTCTGAAAGATGTGCGATAGGCCCATAGTGCCATAGGAAGTTCATCCACCCAAGCGCCCTTTGACTTTTCGAGCTTCTTTTTTATTAGAGTTTTCAGAATTTTGTTGACCGCTTCGACTTGTCCGTTTGCCTGGGGATATGCTACGGATGAGAAGCTTTTATGAATTCTGTGTTCTTGGCACCAGTTGGCGAATTCCTCGCTGTCAAATTGAAGTCCATTGTCTGATATGATTTTGAGTGGGACTCCGTACCTGCACAGAACATTTTTGATCAAGAAGTTAATAACTTTTGCTGAAGATACTTTATTTAGAGGTTCCGCTTCCACCCATTTGGTGAAATAATCAACTGCCACTATAGCATATTTGGCCCCGCCTCGGCCCATGGGTAGCTCGCCGATTAAGTCAATTCCCCATATCGCGAAGGGCCAAGGGCTGGTCATCTGAGTAATCTCGGTTGTTGGTAGCCGAGGGATCTTAGCAAATTTTTGGCATCTGTCACACTTCTTGACGAAATCTAAGGCGTCCTTGCTTAAGGTGGGCCAGAAATATCCGTATCGGAGTATCTTTTTTGCTAATGTTTGCCCCCCGGTGTGATCTCCACAGCTCCCCTGATGTTGGATAAGATTTCCTTGGCCTCCCTTCCGGCGACACACCTTAATAATGGGTTAGAGAAACCGCGCCGATAGAGGATGTCTTCTTGTATTGTATAGCGGGATGCTTTCCTCAAGATTTTCTTGACTTCATTACGCCCGTTGGGTAGTGTGCCACTTTGTAGGTAGTCTCGGATGGGAGTCATCCAAGCTGCTTCTTCGGCTACGGCTATCAGATTCACTTGCTCAAAACTTGGGACCGTTTGCTTTGAGATGGTTACTGCCCCGAAGATGGCGATGTCTCTCATACTCGCTTGCTTTGCCAATTCGTCGGCCTCTTGGTTCTCTTCCCGAGGGATGTGTTTGACTAAGTACTGATCCAATCGGCTGAGAAGCAACCTGGTCTTCTTTAGATATGCTATGAGTCGTTCCTCTCGAGCTTGGAATTCTCCTAGTATTTGATTAACAATAAGTTGAGAATCGCTGTGAAGACACAAAGAATTGGCTTTGATTTCTATGGCAATTTCTAGTCCAGCTATCACTGCTTCATATTCTGCATCGTTGTTGGTGGCAGCGAAATCCAACCTTATAGCATAGTGCAGTTTATTTCCCCTGGGAGTGATTATTACCACACCTGCCCCCGAGCCTTGTTCGTTAGATGCACCGTCCACAAAGAGATTCCACTTGATATCTTCTGATATTTCCAGTTGCTCCTTATCCTCGTTGGTAGTGAACTCTGCAATGAAATCAGCCATGGCTTGTCCCTTGATGGCGGTGCGAGGGTGATAGGTGATATCATATTGACTCAGCTCAATACACCATTTAAGTAGTCGCCCGGAAGTGTCGGGACGATGGAGTACCTGCCTCAGTGGCTGATCGGTCAGAACTTTGATGGAATGGGATTGGAAGTAGTGACGTAGTTTTCGTGAGGTGATTAGTAAACAGTATGCTAACTTTTCAAGTTTAGGGTATCTGACTTCTGCCCCAGTAAACCTTTTACTGACGAAGTAAACTGGTCGTTGCGTGCGGTTGTCTTCCCTTACCAAGGCAGCGCTTAAAGCATGAGATGATACAGCAAGGTATAGGTATAATTCTTCGCCTTCGCTTGGGGTCGAGAGCACCGGTGGTTTCTGGAGGTGTTCGATTAGGTTAAGGAAAGCGGTTAAGCACTCGTCCGTCCATTCGAACTTTCCTTTATCTTTCTTTAGAGCTTCGAAAAAGGGGACGCACTTGTCCGTTGCTTTGGAGATGAATCGGCTTAGGGCGGCCACTTTTCCATTTAGGCTTTGCATTTCCTTTCGGGTGGAAGGTATCTTGATATCCCTTAGCGCTCGGACTTGTTCAGGGTTTGCTTCAATCCCTCGGGCGTGGACGATGAACCCTAAGAATTTTCCCGATGACACTCCGAAGGAGCACTTTAGTGGATTCAACTTCATTCCATACTGTCGAAGTACCTGGAACATTTCGCCTATGTGGCTTACGTGATCCTTGGCCTTCCTTGACTTTACCAGCATGTCATCCACATATACTTCCATAGTTTGTCCTATTAGCCCTGCAAACATCTTGTTGACGAGGCGTTGGTAGGTGGCTCCTGCATTTTTAAGTCCGAAGGGCATCACTTTGTAGCAGTATAAACCCCGGTCAGTGATGAAACTAGTGTGGTCTTGGTCGGGAGCATGCATAGGAATTTGGTTATATCCTGAGTATGCATCCATAAAAGATAGGAGTTCATGCCCGGCTGTGCTGTCTACAAGTTGGTCGATTCTGGGAAGCGGGAAACAATCCTTTGGGCAGGCGTCATTTAGGTTGGAGAAGTCAATGCAGGTCCGTCACTTCCCATTAGCCTTCTTTACTAGTACCGGGTTGGCGACCCATTCTGGGTACACAGCTTCTCGTATGAAGTCATTGGCGAGTAGATTCTTTACTTCTTCATCGAGGGCTGCTGATCGCTCTGCCCCCATACTTCTCTTTTTTTGTTTTACAGGCGCCTTGGTAGGATCAATGTTTAATACGTGGCATGCTATGTCGGGGGAGATTCCGGTCATGTCAGCGTGTGACCAAGCGAACACATCCAAGTTGTGGCGGAGAAAATCAATGAGTTGTTCCTTCAATTCAGCTTTCAGCTGCGACCCAATTTTCAGTAGCCTACTTGAGTCGTGCTTGTCTACAGATATAAACTCCATAGCCTCTGCAGGCTCGGCGGTGGCCTCCTCCTCTTTGTCCCTAGGGTCTAATTCATTGAAAGGGTCGCTGGTGTATCGAAGAGGAGGGGCTTTCTTTAGTTGCTATGCTTCAAGGCTTTTTGTGCAGAGGGCAATCTCTACACCTTTCCCTTTATCTTTCCTGTGGTTGTTGCGAAGTTCGGTTACATAGCAGTCTCGTGCAATATCCTGGTCTCCTTCCACTTCCCCTACCCCATTGTCTGTTGGAAACTTCATTTTCAGGCACCATGGGGCTAGGACAATCTGGAAGTCAGACAAGGCTGGTCTTCCTAAGAAGGCGTTGTAGGCCGAATGGTTTTCTATCAGCACAAACGTCTGTTTCCTTACAACGGAGCGGGGATGGCTTCCAATCTCAACAAAGAGGTTCAGCTGCCCGAGGGGCATCTTCGCATCTCCAGTGAAACCGTGTAGTGGTTTATCGCAGGGAGATACATCCTTCATTGATAGCTTCATTTTGTCGAATGCGTGTTTGAACATGATATTTACAGAGCTTCCAGTGTCTACCAGGATTCGGTAAACTTCGGCGGGACCGAGTCGGGCAGAGATAACCATGGGATCCATGTGAGGGTACTGTCTTCCTTCTAGGTCGCGTTTACTGAATATGATGTTATCGCTTTCTTTCCGCTTTGGGTGGCACTCTTCTATAACCGTATTGACACAGTCCTTATTGTCTCTAAGCGACTTCCCATATCTTTCCATCTCTCTCCAACTTCTGTCTGCGATGTGCGGACCTCCTGAGATGGTATGGACCACTATCTTCTCCTGACTAGAGCTGCTAGCATTGTGGTTTCCTCTGTCGGTCCCTGGTGAGGGTAGCCTCGGGTTTTCATTGGCCGGGGCTGAAGTCCTGTCTTGACTTTTTACATAACGTTCCAGTTTCTTCCTTCTGATGTGTTCCTCAATCAGATCTCGGAGATGATGGCATTCATTGGTATCATGTCCGTGAGATTCATGGAAGCGGCAGAATTTTCCAGACTTCTGTGCGTTATCTGATTCCTTCTTGTATGGTGGGCGTTTGTATCTAACTTCGCCTTGGGTGGCAAGGAAGATATTTTCGACGGTCTCGTTCAAAGGGGTGTAAGTGTCGAATCTTGGTCCTGGCCGATATAGGCGCTTTTCTACCTTCTTGCCCCCAGCATTGTCTCTGGAATCATTTCTTCGAACGTCCCTCGCCACAGCAGGGGCGTTGCCATGGGTCATCTTACTTTGCTGTCCTGACTGCTCTTCAATGGCAGCATCCTCAAGCCTCATGTATTTCCCGGCTTCATGGAAGAAATCGGGTAAAGTGGCTGGTTTTTCTTTTGTCAATCTTCTAGCAAATTTAGTGTCTGGATGCACCCCACTGCAGAGGGCCATTAGGATAAGCTTCTCATCGGCATCTTGAACTGCGGCTGCTGCGGCGTTGAATCTGGTTAGGTATTGCTGCAGCTTTTCTCTAGGTTTCTGTTTGACGCTGGATAAGGAGTAAGCGTCCTTATGTTGCTCCACATGGATGCGGAACTGACTGATAAATTTTTCTTTCAACATCTCCCATGAGCTGATGGATCCTTGGGGTAGATGACAGAACCAGGAGGTAGCAAGATCTGCTAAGAAGAGCGGGAAGCTTTTGCATAGTACTCCCTCTGTTGCTCCACTCATGAGCATATGCTGCGTGTACCTCTGTAAGTGTACAACGGGATCGGAGGTTCCTTTGTAGGGTTCCATTGTTGGCATCTTCCATTCTCGGGGGGTGATAGCAATTTCGATATTGCGGGCGAAAGGGCTGGTTACTCTAGCGCCTATCCCTCGATCTCTTTGCTCCCGCTGGACACACTCTCTGAATAAGCGTGCCATCCTTTCATCAGAACTTGGAGCGGATAACAATGAGTTTGGTTCTGTTCTTTGGGATTGATTCCGTCCAGACGACCTGTAGGGATGGTATCGTCTATCATTCCTCATATTTTCCAGTGGCTGCCTTTGATCTTCTGGGAGCATGCTTGGGTCAGCTATAGTTGGCCCTTGTCTTGATCTTCCCCTGTTGGGTTCTGATCTAAGCACTTCCTCGGGTCCAACTTCGGGCTGAACTCTAGCTCGGCCCCGTTCACTGGTGTTTCTGTGGTTAGGCAGCATGACAGGCTCAGCTACAGTTGACCTTCGCCCGGTACCTTCCCCGTTGGGTTCGGTACCAAACGTTTCCTCAGGCCTAACTTCGGGCTGTGCTCGGTCTCGGCTCCTACCACGGCTACTTCTGCCGTTAGCTCCTTCGAAGAAGGATGATCTTTGCTGTCTCTGAGATCCTCCAGACTGGGATTCGCCCCATGATTCAGTGTTGCGGTTGGATTCTTCAGCGTCCCTCAAGCGTGACATGAGATGGTCCACCAAGGCTTCCTGCTGGGACGTGAAGCAGTTAGTTACTTCAACAACAACTCTGTCCAAATCTGCCCTAGTGATTGCTGTAGGCTGTTCTGTGGCAGGAGTGGTTGGGTTAGCCTGTCCTTCATTTGTTACCGTTGTTGGAGGAGGGCGATTCACTTGATTCGTGACAGCTGGATCTGGAAGACTGCTGGATGCGATGTTTTTTCCTTTGTTAACATCTTTTCTCTGTTTGGGAGGCATGTTTTCCAAGTGGCGGACGATGCAGTTAGGAAAACTTGTTAAGTAGATGAAGCTGAAGCTTCGAGCTTCTAACTCTCAGTGAAATCACCAAAAATGTTTGCACAAAAAATGGACAAACACATCAAAGTTGTATGATTTAGTAGAGCTTATGTTGTTCTTAGCGATTTTGGAGGTTTATGCAAATATATGAAAAGCAGGGACTAAACTGTAAAAAGACACGCAAGTTTATAGTGGTTCAGCCAGAATGTGCCTACGTCCACTTTATATGTTATTTCACTTCTTTAGTTTTGATTACAAGTACAAAGCTTTGATACGAGTAAAAGAAAGTTGTTTTAAGAGTTCCTTCCGTGCTTGAGCTCTCAAAACTTGTCCCCATTGTTGTACCCCTGCCCCTCTATTTATAGAGTCAGGTTGGGAGTAGGGGTCTTGGATGTATATAGCTGCTGGTGGGCCTGGGCTGACGTGATCTGGCCTGGCACGTCTTGGTCCGGCAGCGTTTGGTCCGGTGGTAGGAGGTTGGTTTGGCATGGTCTGAAGGAGGTTGGTTCGACAGTCTGGAATGAGGGTTGGTTCGGCAGTCTGGAATGAGAGTTGGTTCGGCAGTCTCGAGTGGAGGTTGGTTCGGTAGTCTGGAATGAGAGTTGGTTCGGCAGTCTCGAGTGGAGGTTGGTTCGGCAGTCTGGAATGAGAGTTGAAACGTACCCAACAGTTATATATACACGTACATTATCGACTAATATACATGAATACATATCAACCTATACAATTTGACACGACTTCTAAAATGACGAAGACAACTTCAGAAGATGTGAAAATCTTCATATCCCGAACAGCAACTCAAAGAAGGAAATCTACTACCTGAAATAACTCGGGTCTGACCCGAGTATTACATTCAAAAGAAAATAATACACGGGTCAGTCTAATTCAAACTCAGTTATTAGTGCATAGGAGCAATAATAATCAAACGTCAAATAGACGACAGTCACAAAAATCTCGTATATCCAACTCTCGATACGAGAATTGGATAACGACAAATATAACACTACGCAGTGTAAATTAACAAATCAGAAATCTCAAAATGATCAAACACATCAAATCTCTGTGTATATCAGTAAAACAGCAATGTCAAAACCAAGAAGTGTCAACAGCAATGCTGCAGAGCCAAAACATGTGCCTCAAAAGACTCAAGTAAGTGGATGAAAAACAAAGCAAGACAGTTTGCAAGCAATTCAATGAACACTACAACAATGAATATGAACATGACATTCAAGCAATCAGGTTATACTAGCAGGAGAAGTAATACATGAACCCAAAATGAATAAATGACAGAGATGAGATGAGCAAGTGAACCAAATCAAAACAGAGCCCAAGTTTACATATGAAGTGATTCAAGTCCAAGCAACCAGAGCAATGCATCACTAAATGTCAAGGCAAAGCAACCAACTACATATATGCAATGCAGACAGGTCTAACAAAGTGGAACAGCAACATCAATTGCTTCTTCACAGCTACAACATGAATGCCAACATGCACGAATGCAGAACCTACTCTAGACAAAATGACAACGTACATGCACGTATACAACAATGAACAACAACTGTCGATCAAGCTAAAGATATCAATGCCACTCACCCAAGTACACTAACCAAATGCAATATTAAGGTCAATTCGAGTATACCATAGAGATGAATACAAATGACAGGAATGCACAAATCTGCTACAGGGAGGAACAAAATTATACAAAAGAGAATGTGCTATGCAGTGAAGCCAAACAGGTCAGGGATGAACGAAATTCAACAGTGCAGAGATGGAAGTTAGTAGCATCAGACCAAAGTTGAAACAACCCGACTTCCATAGCCCAGAAAGTCGCATCGTTTTGAAGAAAGAAAGGGATAGAAAGAGAAAAGAAGAGAAGAAAGAAAGAAATAACAACAACGATCTCACAGCGGAACGAATAAATTATATTAATAACATAAACTATTACATAGTATACAACAATTTACAGAGTTACACAGCATATACATCACTTACTAGACAGTTATAACATCTTTCTAAACATTTCAACTCAAATACAAGACAAGACACTATCACAGATATCAACACAGCGGAATACTATATCTACGAACGCCGAAGCCTCCTGCTCCATTGCTCCTCCAGAATATTCGTCAAAGCTAAACCTGAATCCCTTGGCTACTCGTAAAAATTTGAGTACCCAAGAGTTTATAAAACAGAAATAAACACTTGGGTCAGACATGGGTCTGGTGTGAGTAACAGGTTAAACTTGCTTAACTTCAAAACCTTTAGAAAGAAAAGGTATCACGTAAGACTCCCCACAAATAAACATGGGTAAGTTTTTACCTTACGCTAACCAAAACATTTGATAGGAAATCTGATTTTATTATAATAGGGTCTAGGGTTTTCAAGTAAAATATAGAAATAGCTGAAATGCTTACATCTCACATTCCAACATAGTTGGGCACAACTAATACGTACGGCACTTATTGGAGTTTAGATTCCATACAATGGCAGGGCTACTGGGGTACCGCCCGTCACAGTACGTGGCCTAGATCACCGTACCGAGGAGTACGCCCGCTCCCCTGCAACACAAAGCCGGAACCATCCCTTACTGGATAATTCCGAACAAGATAACCCCGTAGTTGGCGCGACCAACCACACACTAAGCCGAATAAAAAGAAAAGGGACCTCTAGACAGGGATCTATCTTGCTCTCAGTGGGTGCTACCCACGAAGCCTTGCTCCACCTCCCCTGTTTTAGCCATTCCCGGTTGATGAGGCTTGAGGTTACGATTACCTTTAATCAGAACATATCACTTAGAATGCTCATTGTCCGCCTGACGATGTGCTGAAAGCATTCAATCCATACAAGTTCGTTCCGGGTTCGAACGAAACCGAAGGAATTATCTCGTTACACTCGTGTTGGAATCACCCTCAGAGTTAACGACAATAACCCTTGCACTCTGAATCTTCATCTTCACTTGAGATTCACGACCTATCGTTAATTTGGATCGATGTGGTATTCGGGTCTCCAGACCTGGAATCCCGGTATACGGAAACCCGATCCCGGTCTCATCGAAATCCAAAACGTATCTTTTAAGGGTCAAGTTGTTTTAAGGTTAAAACAATTCAATTCTTATCTATATACACAAAGATAGATAATTCAATAGATAATCTACATTATCATCCCAAACAGATAATTCACATTATCATTATAATTCAACCAAACATCCATATCATATATCAATCATATCTTATCAGAGATATCAAACAATGAAATACATTCAGTCTCATTCATCCATCCTTAAGCAATGATTTATATCATCTAATTAATTTAAAGTGAACTAAACTAATTACTTCATTCTATAAATCCTGCTTACTTAATTATTAATTAAACCAATTAATTAATCATTACTCTAAGTATCCATCTTAATTAATCATTCCTGATTAATTACCCTTTAATTACTTTAAGTAATTAATACTTAATTAATTTCACAAATTAATTATCTTAAATCATTTCAGTAATTAATCTCTAATTACTTCATTAATTAATTAATTATACTTAATTGCATTAATCCTTAATTAATTATAAATTAATTAATTACTTTAATCACTCATTATTGATTAACTAATCTTAATTAATCAATCCTTAATTACATCATTAATTATATTAGTTAATGATCCTTAATTACTCTTAATTAATTATCTTATTTAAATTAATTTCATTTAATAATTAATTAGTCACATTTATTAATCACCTTTGATTAATCTCATTTAGTAATTAACTACTCTTAATTACTCCACTTCATAATTAATTACTCCTTAATTAATTATCCTTTAATTAATCCCTTGATTAATTTATTTAAAGTAATTAACTCAAATTACTTTCATTATATCATCCTTAGTTAATTACATCCACTAATTAACTTTAATTACTTCCCTAAGTAATTACACTTCAATAATTATACTTAAGTAATTATCAAATCACCAAGTGCTTATTTTAAATTAATTTAATTAATTAATTTAAACTTATCAAATTTATTTAATTAATTACCTTAAGTAATTAATTTCTTTAATTACTTTATTTAGTAATTATAGCTAACCAATTCCATATTAATTAATCCAATTGATTATCAAAACTAATCACATTAATTAATTATTTAAAAGTCCCTAATTAATGATCTCTCATTAATTATTAACAATTCTTTATTCAAGTAATTAAACTTAATCAACTATTATTAATTACAAATTAATAAATTCTTAATTACCAATTAATTAATCTCTAACTACTTAATTAATTGCCTAATAAATCTTTAATCACTTGATTAATAATTTCTAATCATTTATTAAAAACCTATACTTATTTAAACAAATGATCCTAAGTCCCAATTTATTTAACACTCCATTAATTAACTTATCATCTTAATTATTTAATTAATTAACACTAGATTATTAATTAATTAAATTATTAAATTACTCTTTAATTACCTTATTAAATTAATGACTCCTATATCATTAAACCTTAATTACTTATAAATTAAAGTATTTACCTTTAACAACTTAATTATTATTAACAAAGCTTGAAACATTTTTACCTTTAATTTTTTTCTTTAATTTCATTTCAAATTAAAGATTTAAATTTGAATTACAAATTTAACTTTAACCAATTTAAATCAAATTTAACATTTTCTTTTTAAATCAAATGTTAAGAACACTTAACATTTATAAAAGAAATTTATAAGATTTTTAAACCAATTCATTTAAATTAAAACTCTTTTTAAACTATACTTTAAACATTTTAAAGATGTTTAAATATTATAATAAAAACTTATTTATTTTTACAACTGGGATTTAAGTTTAAATTAAATCCATACTTTAAAATTTTAATTTAAACTTTGTTTAAATTTCTGTTTTCAAATTTTAAATCAATTTTAAAATTTAAAAACACCCAGGCTTTAAAACCTGTAACCATTCAATTTACCCGAGCCAACCACTGAAATGCTTCGAGTAAAAACCCTAGCTGCTTCAAGTCACGCATTCAAAAATCTCGAGTTCCACTCCTCTGTTAAAACCAACCTAAACACTGATACGCCTGACACTTGTTCACGTGCACACGCGAGTTGATCGCCTCCGACCATCGCTGCTAACGCCAGCATATCGACTTCGATCACTCCTCACGATTCCGACCACCAGAAACTCGAACCATCTCCACAATCGAATTTGAGCAATCTCGATCACAAAACTGGAAACAGACCCAAACTTGTCAACGTCTTGCATCCCCTCCTCCGACCACCATCGCCATTGAATCTTCGGTGAAGTCCTCGTCAACTCACCATCTTCCAGTGCTCAAAGCCCCAGGCAACTCGATCACCAGAGGAAGTCGAACTCACGCAAAAATTGTAACCCAGTAAAACTAGGTTTAGAAACTCGATCGAACTACCACCATCGCCAGGGTGAATTCCATCATCATTAGACAATTTTCTCGAACTCTCCGATCATCCTTCTACCTTCAGTGAGAATCACGAGCTTCTCGAATACTTAGATCGCCGGAGACAACCCAAAGTTCCAATTCTGATCAACCTTGAACTGCTTCCTTAATTAAATGCTAAAAATTATGATTCTACTTTTAAAATTCATGTTTCTAGATAAGCATTCAGTCTATAACCCTGAATTTATGAATTAGAGTGTTTGAATTTTTCACTTATACCAGACTTGCTCTGTTGTTTTTGATTTTCAGAGCCATTTAAGTTTTATTTTAACTTAAGTAAAATTTTAAACACTAACCCATGATTAAACAAACAAATATTGTTTGAATCCTAAGTTCTATTAAAGATCAGATAGGGAGATAATAAATTTTTGACTAAAATTTAACTTCTGAACTAAGAACAGGCAGAACTTATATAACTATAATCATGCATCTGCACATCCATATATATATACATAGAAATTTCAAACATATACAATACACATTTTATTCCAGAAGTTCACATGCAAACATAGATCATATGCTTAAGTTTAAAATGAATGTTACTCACCTTTTTAAAAGTAAACAGAGCCTCTTTGAAACCAATTTTTGAAAAAGCCTTTAAACTGAAATGCCCCTTTGATCTTTAAAATCTTTTAAACTTGAATGCTTGCTAGAAAACTTGCATGCATGCTATTTGTTAGTTGAGACATTGCTTAAGATTCCAGGTTTACTTGCTTCAAATAGATTCCAGATTTGAAGAAAATTGCAGGCTACAGACTTTGATTTGGAAATGTTTTACAGATTTGAAGATTTTAGTTACAGGCTTTCATTTGATAAATTTTGGTTTGAGGAAGGTTGATTTACTGATTTGTTTTGAGAAATTGTTTGAGAATTTTGTTTACAGGCTGAAGTTTCTTATCTTTTGAATTTGAAGAGGATACAAAAAGAAAATGAGATGAGAGGCATATGTTTATATAAATTAGAATGTAGTTTATTAAAAATAAAAGAAAACTAAAATTTAAAAACTTGACATTTGTCATTTACCATAGTTAATTAGTTTACACTTGTTATTTAGGTGTCTTTATAGATTTACACATGTCATTTAAGTAACACTTATTTATTTAAATGTAAATAAAAGCCATTTAATCTTAATTTATTAATTACTTATCTATATATATATTACTTATAAAGAAACAAAACTAATTATATTTATAAATAAAAGTTTATACATATATTTTAAAATCCAAAACAATTTAAAATATCTATCTTTGAATTTCAAAACTTTTAAATTCAAATCAAAGTCAAAAGTCTAATTTATAACAACACATTCAATTTGAAAATAACCATTTGTCAAATTTTAAAATAATTTATAAAAGATTACCTTATTATTAATAAATTACTACTATTACTAAATGAATTAACATATCATATGTAAATTAAATACAAACCAAAGCTTTTCTATTTACAATATATACAAATATATATACATTATAAATAGAAATCAATTTATTAGTTTTTTAAAAGATAAAATTCACTAATTAAATATTTATTTAATTAGATTATTAAATCAATTCAAATATTTATTATCAAAAATTATCAATCAATTTAATTATTTAAACAGATTATTAAATTGATATTGCCCCAAATTTCCGGGATATTACATTCCTCCCCCCTTAAAATAATTTCGTCCCCGAAATTTTAAAACAAAGGTAATTTAATAATCTTTTTAAATCACAAGGATGTATTATCATCAATAGCTAACAATCATAGCAACCAATCATCCAAACAAACAATTCTAACTATCCAGCGAAAAATTCTGAATAGAATTTCCTCGAGTTTCCCCAAGTATATATATACCGGGATACTCGCTCTACAAACAATCCAAACAACCAATACTACTAAGCTATAGAGCTCCTACTCGTCTAGATCTACAAAACTAAACAGAATATCAGACTACAGACGAGTCTGACTCAACAACCAAACCTCCAAAACTGCTGGTTCCAAAACCAGAGATATATCAAACACGTATTCCCTCAGAGATACGTAAAATACATTGAATTCCAGTTATCCAAACTGACAATTCAATCCAGTAGATCAAAGCACTTATCCAAATCAGAACACAGAAAAGATCCAAAACAACTCGGAGCTGACTTCCCAGACTTACCCAATCTTATAGCTCCCTTTTACCAGAGAAAACTTCAACAACAACGAAGTCTCCAACTTCGAATTCCAAATTCCTCCGCCTCTTATCCACAAAATCCCTCAGACGATCCTGGGCTGACTACAGATCCTTCCTGATCAACTCAACCTTCGTTGATGCTTCTGGAAACAAACTAGACCAAAACAACCCAACACAATGATCTCCTCAAGATCAACCAAGACCAGGAACACCAACTCTACTCACACTCATCAGAAGACCGAACTAACTTCTCCTATCTGGACAAGACAAACAGGAGCACTCGCCAAACTGCTTCCGCTGCACAACTCTGATCTGGAGTAGAATGAAAATGCTGATGAAGAACACAAGCACAAACTGGACAACACATCCCAGAAAATCTCGGATAACCCAAGAGAATACTCAAACTATCGCAAGTCTCTTTTGCGATCAACTCGACCTAACTTCCACAGATACTGTTCTCTCTTCACAAATTAGAACAGCTCATACTTAACTATCCAATTCATCGAAGAAATGGATCCACTCTGCTGCTTCTGAACTTCACCTTCAGAAAAACTGCTCAGCCAGAAACTTTCTGCCAACATAGAACACTCCGAGTCGCATTGCTGCCACAAACCAAAGACTTCTTATCCGAAACTCCTCGAGAACCTCGGACCTCAAAGAAAATAGAAACACCCCACTGGACTCAGCCACAACACCGAAACAGACTCACTTCTTCAAACTTGTTCCAGAAGAAACATCTTCAGAAACGTCCATAGCCACCGTGTCTCATCACACAGCTACTACTTCCTGAGGTTACCAAAATACCATCACTCTCTTCAGCTCATCCAATAGATCTACTCTATTCATCCAACTTCAAAGATAAACTCTAAACCATAACTGGTTTCCTTCAGAGATTGGTGAAATCTTTACACCACAACAAAGTTCACTCGAGACAGTATTAGGTCTACAGTCTCGTCAGATATACTTCCAACCTCAACACTCAAATTCTAACTATTGGTAGTCGTGTTACTCACACTACCACCTTATCTACCTTTATAACTTATATTGGAAAACCCGAACAGGTAACCCAACAAATAGGTAGAAATATATATATATTTAAAATGATACTTTTTATATATAAATTATTTCTGGGTAAAATTATTTCATTTACCTCTTTAAAACAATATTGTGTCCGTTGGCCTGGTCCAAGTGTTTAGAGATCCCTATCAATAACGTTAGCTACTCGTATTGACCAGAATCCATATACCACCCAACCGATCAATTAACACAATATAAAATCATTTTATATAACTAACAAATACGCGCTCTCGTATATATATATACACTCAAACAGGTTGCTACAGATCCTATCTCTAATGAACAACCCTCCCGAACCTAGGTATTCACTCAACCTAGTTCTCTGATATTCACTTAACCAATAGCTTAGGTATTCGCTCAACCTATGCTCTGATACCAAATGAAACAACCCGACTTCCATAGCCCAGAAAGTCGCATCGTTTTGAAGAAAGAAAGGGATAGAAAGAGAAAAGAAGAGAAGAAAGAAAGAAATAACAACAACGATCTCACAGCGGAATGAATAAATTATATTAATAACATAAACTATTACATAGTATACAACAATTTACAGAGTTACACAGCATATACATCACTTCCTAGACAGTTATAACATCTGTCTAAACATTTCAACTCAAATACAAGACAAGACACTATCACAGATATCAACACAGCGGAATACTATATCTACGAACGCCGAAGCCTCCTGCTCCATTGCTCCTCCAGAATATTCGTCAAAGCTAAACCTGAATCCCTTGGCTACTCGTAAAAATTTGAGTACCCAAGAGTTTATAAAACAGAAATAAACACTTGGGTCAGACATGGGTCTGGTGTGAGTAACAGGTTAAACTTGCTTAACTTCAAAACCTTTAGAAAGAAAAGGTATCACGTAAGACTCCCCACAAATAAACATGGGTAAGTTTTTACCTTACGCTAACCAAAACATTTGATAGGAAATCTGATTTTATTATAATAGGGTCTAGGGTTTTCAAGTAAAATATAGAAATAGCTGAAATGCTTACATCTCACATTCCAACATAGTTGGGCACAACTAATACGTACGGCACTTATTGGAGTTTGGATTCCATACAATGGCAGGGCTACTGGGGTACCGCCCGTCACAGTACGTGGCCTAGATCACCGTACCGAGGAGTACGCCCGCTCCCCTGCAACACAAAGCAGGAACCATCCCTTACTGGATAATTCCGAACAAGATAACCCCGTAGTTGGCGCGACCAACCACACACTAAGCCGAATAAAAAGAAAAGGGACCTCTAGACAGGGATCTATCTTGCTCTCAGTGGGTGCTACCCACGAAGCCTTGCTGCACCTCCCCTGTTTTAGCCATTCCCGGTTGATGAGGCTTGAGGTTACGATTACCTTTAATCAGAACATATCACTTAGAATGCTCATCGTCTGCCTGACGATGTGCTGAAAGCATTCAATCCATACAAGTTCGTTCCAGGTTCGAACGAAACCGAAGGCATTATCTCGTTACACTCGTGTTGGAATCACCCTCAGAGTTAACGACAATAACCCTTGCACTCTGAATCTTCATCTTCACTTGAGATTCACGACCTATCGTTAATTTGGATCGATGTGGTATTCGGGTCTCCAGACCTGGAATCCCGGTATACGGAAACCCGATCCCGGTCTCATCGAAATCCAAAACGTATCTTTTAAGGGCCAAGTTGTTTTAAGGTTAAAACAATTCAATTCTTATCTATATACACAAAGATAGATAATTCAATAGATAATCTACATTATCATCCCAAACAGATAATTCACATTATCATTATAATTCAACCAAACATCCATATCATATATCAATCATATCTTATCAGAGATATCAAACAATGAAATACATTCAATCTCATTCATCCATCCTTAAGCAATGATTTATATCATCTAATTAATTTAAAGTGAATTAAACTAATTACTTCATTCTATAAATCCTGCTTACTTAATTATTAATTAAACCAATTAATTAATCATTACTCTAAGTATCCATCTTAATTAATCATTCCTGATTAATTACCCTTTAATTACTTTAAGTAATTAATACTTAATTAATTTCACAAATTAATTATCTTAAATCATTTCAGTAATTAATCTCTAATTACTTCATTAATTAATTAATTATACTTAATTACATTAATCCTTAATTAATTATAAATAAATTAATTACTTTAATCACTCATTATTGATTAACTAATCTTAATTAATCAATCCTTAATTACATCATTAATTATATTAATTAATGATCCTTAATTACTCTTAATTAATTATCTTATTTAAATTAATTTCATTTAATAATTAATTAGTCACATTTATTAATCACCTTTGATTAATCTCATTTAGTAATTAACTACTCTTAATTACTCCACTTCATAATTAATTACTCCTTAATTAATTATCCTTTAATTAATCCCTTGATTAATTTATTTAAAGTAATTAACTCAAATTACTTTCATTATATCATCCTTAGTTAATTACATCCACTAATTAACTTTAATTACTTCCCTAAGTAATTACACTTCAATAATTATACTTAAGTAATTATCAAATCACCAAGTGCTTATTTTAAATTAATTTAATTAATTAATTTAAACTTATCAAATTTATTTAATTAATTACCTTAAGTAATTAATTTCTTTAATTACTTTATTTAGTAATTATAGCTAACCAATTCCATATTAATTAATCCAATTGATTATCAAAACTAATCACATTAATTAATTATTTAAAAGTCCCTAATTAATGATCTCTCATTAATTATTAACAATTCTTTATTCAAGTAATTAAACTTAATCAACTATTATTAATTACAAATTAATAAATTCTTAATTACCAATTAATTAATCTCTAACTACTTAATTAATTGCCTAATAAATCTTTAATCACTTGATTAATAATTTCTAATCATTTATTAAAAACCTATACTTATTTAAACAAATGATCCTAAGTCCCAATTTATTTAACACTCCATTAATTAACTTATCATCTTAATTATTTAATTAATTAACACTAGATTATTAATTAATTAAATTATTAAATTACTCTTTAATTACCTTATTAAATTAATGACTCCTATATCATTAAACCTTAATTACTTCTAAATTAAAGTATTTACCTTTAACAACTTAATTATTATTAACAAAGCTTGAAACATTTTTACCTTTAATTTTTTTCTTTAATTTCATTTCAAATTAAAGATTTAAATTTGAATTACAAATTTAACTTTAACCAATTTAAATCAAATTTAACATTTTCTTTTTAAATCAAATGTTAAGAACACTTAACATTTATAAAAGAAATTTACAAGATTTTTAAACCAATTCATTTAAATTAAAACTCTTTTTAAACTATACTTTAAACATTTTAAAGATGTTTAAATATTATAATAAAAACTTATTTATTTTTACAACTGGGATTTAAGTTTAAATTAAATCCATACTTTAAAATTTTAATTTAAACTTTGTTTAAATTTATGTTTTCAAATTTTAAATCAATTTTAAAATTTAAAAACACCCAGGCTTTAAAACCTGTAACCATTCAATTTACCCGAGCCAACCACTGAAATGCTTCGAGTAAAAACCCTAGCTGCTTCGAGTCACGCATTCAAAAATCTCGAGTTCCACTCCTCTGTTAAAACCAACCTAAACACTGATACGCCTGACACTTGTTCACGTGCACACGCGAGTTGATCGCCTCCGACCATCGCTGCTAACGCCAGCATATCGACTTCGATCACTCCTCACGATTCCGACCACCAGAAACTCGAACCATCTCCACAATCGAATTAGAGCAATCTCGATCACAAAACTGGAAACAGACCCAAACTTGTCAACGTCTTGCATCCCCTCCTCCGACCACCATCGCCATTGAATCTTCGGTGAAGTCCTCGTCAACTCACCATCTTCCAGTGCTCAAAGCCCCAGGCAACTCGATCACCAGAGGAAGTCGAACTCATGCAAAAATTGTAACCCAGTAAAACTAGGTTTAGAAACTCGATCGAACTACCACCATCGCCAGGGTGAATTTCATCATCATTAGACAATTTTCTCGAACTCTCCGATCATCCTTCTACCTTCAGTGAGAATCACGAGCTTCTCGAATACTTAGATCGCCGGAGACAACCCAAAGTTCCAATTCTGATCAACCTTGAACTGCTTCCTTAATTAAATGCTAAAAATTATGATTCTACTTTTAAAATTCATGTTTCTAGATAAGCATTCAGTCTATAACCCTGAATTTATGAATTAGAGTGTTTGAATTTTTCACTTATACCAGACTTGCTCTGTTGTTTTTGATTTTCAGAGCCATTTAAGTTTTATTTTAACTTAAGTAAAATTTTAAACACTAACCCATGATTAAACAAACAAATATTGTTTGAATCCTAAGTTCTATTAAAGATCAGATAGGGAGATAATAAATTTTTGACTAAAATTTAACTTCTGAACTAAGAACAGGCAGAACATATATAACTATAATCATGCATCTACACATCCATATATATACATAGAAATTTCAAACATATACAATACACATTTTATTCCAGAAGTTCACATGCAAACATAGATCATATGCTTAAGTTTAAAATGAATGTTACTCACCTTTTTAAAAGTAAACAGAGCCTCTTTGAAACCAATTTTTGAAAAAGCCTTTAAACTGAAATGCCCCTTTGATCTTTAAAATCTTTTAAACTTGAATGCTTGCTAGAAAACTTGCATGCATGCTATTTGTTTGTTGAGACATTGCTTACGATTCCAGGTTTACTTGCTTCAAATAGATTCCAGATTTGAAGAAAATTGCAGGCTACAGACTTTGATTTGGAAATGTTTTACAGATTTGAAGATTTTATTTACAGGCTTTCATTTGATAAATTTTGGTTTGAGGAAGGTTGATTTACTGATTTGTTTTGAGAAATTGTTTGAGAATTTTGTTTACAGGCTGAAGTTTCTTATCTTTTGAATTTGAAGAGGATACAAAAAGAAAATGAGATGAGAGGCATATGTTTATATAAATTAGAATGTAGTTTATTAAAAATAAAAGAAAACTAAAATTTAAAAACTTGACATTTGTCATTTATCATAGTTAATTAGTTTACACTTGTTATTTAGGTGTCTTTATAGATTTACACATGTCATTTAAGTAACACTTATTTATTTAAATGTAAATAAAAGCCATTTAATCTTAATTTATTAATTACTCATCTATATATATATTACTTATAAAGAAACAAAACTAATTATATTTATAAATAAAAGTTTATACATATATTTTAAAATCCAAAACAATTTAAAATATCTATCTTTGAATTTCAAAACTTTTAAATTCAAATCAAAGTCAAAAGTCTAATTTATAACAACACATTCAATTTGAAAATAACCATTTGTCAAATTTTAAAATAATTTATAAAAGATTACCTTATTATTAATAAATTACTACTATTACTAAATGAATTAACATATCATATGTAAATTAAATACAAACCAAAGCTTTTCTATTTACAATATATACAAATATATATACATTATAAATAGAAATCAATTTATTAGTTTTTTAAAAGATAAAATTCACTAATTAAATATTTATTTAATTAGATTATTAAATCAATTCAAATATTTATTATCAAAAATTATCAATCAATTTAATTATTTAAACAGATTATTAAATTGATATTGCCCCAAATTTCCGGGATATTACAAAAGTGCTCAAAGGCAATGGTACAACATGAAAAGAATTCTGCGTGCCAAAAGGTCAGAGGCAATGCAAACTACAGATCTAACCCGAGTACAAAAGGAGATGCAAAACAAACTGCACCAAAGAGCAATGAACAATTCAAGTGACAATGCTAATTTGAACAAGTATACATGCATCAGAATGTATATGCAGTGTATACAAAGTCGAGGCCGCAAGAATACAAAGTAATGCCACTGGCGACAATGGAATGCAACTGGTAACAATTTAGACTACCCAATTACTTAACAATGTAACTGGCCATAAATTCTTATTTTTCGAAAGCTGACAACTTATTTAACATCTTTCAAATTCTTTAAATACATGTTTACACAAAGTGAAATGTAACAGAGCCAAGTACAACAATTAAACATTTCAATATTGGACAGAAGCTTATGCGAGGACGTGTATGTCAACTTGTCTCCATTACAAATCTACTGACCACGTACAGATGCGAAAATATCCACCATAACAACTTAAAACTCATTTTCAACTATAATGCAAAACATTAACTCACGCATGCCACTAGACTTTGTCCACACGTCACGTAAAAATGCAGTGACTTGGATATTATTCAAATGCACCAATTCATGAACTGAAATGCAACCCTGGCGACATCACTACATGCGTGCTCATTAAAATGGAAATTTGACCCGGACAAACGTTGCATATTATCATTTACATCTAAAACTAGTATACTTTGAACGCACATAACCCTCTGGCAAATTTGGGCATGCACGAATGAATTGAACTAGAAAAGGCTCTTGCTTAAGGTGACACGTACCCTAATCAAACATAAAAGCAAATACAGAGCAACGTTACAGGTAGCACATACTACAAATTGTATGGCACGTATGACCAGACTAGTTTTTATATGTGGCACAGTTATAACTTGAACTCAGTTCTTGGATGAACGCACACACACAAAAAAAAGAGAAAGAGGCCAGGCAATTTCTTTCACAAAAATTAAGTAGACAGGACCTGGACATTCGACAAAAATATGTACGCAACTTGAAATGGAACAAAAATATCACAAATATAAAACCGTGGCAAATCACGAAATCCTTCAAGCCAAGGAAACAACGACCATACCAAAAATTGAAGAAGTCATTGATCATTTCATATATTCAAACGAAGATCAAGTGGTAGAGCAAAATCAACAACAGCGAATGAAATCGAACAAGTCAAGAAACCCAAACAATCAAAGAAGCAAACCATGTCTCAGTTCAAAATCACATAAAAATCAGAGAAACCAACAACATTCGATAGAGGGAATTGAATTAGATGTGAGTGATGAACACTCACCTTGTTTGAAGTGAAGAGCACGCTTGATCGGAGGAGCAAGCAACAAGGATCATCTCTCGACTGATCTAATTGAAGTCGGCACTCTCGAAGACGAGCGAAAATCTAAACGAAACCCTAGTTTTCGCTAAAGAGGAAACGGCTGTCATCATTTTTTCGTTGTTTTGATTTAGGATTATACAAATTGAAAATGGGGAACGGGTCGAGAGAATGCAATTCAAAATAAAAGGGAAACCGGGTTATCACTTATCACGGCAACTAAAGAAAATACTTGGGCCAATTCAATTTCAAAGCCCATAATTCCTTTTAACAATTTATAAAAGAATTTCAACTCCAATTTTTTAAAACTTCAATTGCAATTGCTAAATGAATTAATTTGTCATTTGACGATATTCAACTGCTATAAACCCTGGGTTGTTACAGACTCCCCTCCTTATAGAAATTGCGTCCCCGCAATTTTCATAATTAAGGTCGTCAACAATTATTATTCTTCTAACATAAACTGGTTACGTTAGAAAAATAAAGATCGAGAACCCAATACCAAAGAAATCTTTCAAATGCATACAAGAGATTCACAAATTCTCAACAAAATCTAACTATCAAGATAGATAATCAGAAAACAACAAAACTGAATAAATGCAATCATCAGCGATATTCATTTATCAACAAGATAATTAAAATACAGAGAATCACAAAGCAACAATGTCTAATCATCGATACGATAATTAGAAAAAACAACAAAAGCTAATTATCAACAGAGATGATTAGAAAGCACAAATCACCATTCGCAAAACTGCAAATATCTAGTTATCTCAAACGGTAATCAATTTCAAATCAACCAATATTCAATTATCAAAAGCGATAATCAAATTCAAATTCAACAAATATTTGATTATCACAAAACGATAATCAAATTTCCAAATCAACAAATATTCGATTATCACAAGCGATAATCAAATTTCAAATTCAACAAATATTCGATTATCATAAAACGATAATCAAATTTCCAAATCAACAAATATTCGATTATCACAAGCGATAATCAAATTTCAAATTCAACAAATATTCGATTATCACAAAATGATAATCAAATTTCCAAATCAACAAATATTCGATTATCACAAGCGATAATCAAATTTCAAATTCAACAAATATTCGATTATCACAAAACGATAATCAAATTTCCAAATCAACAAATATTCGATTATCACAAGCGATAATCAAATTTCAAATTCAACAAATATTCGATTATCAAAAGCGATAATCAAATTTAAAATCAACAAATATTTGATTATCACAAAACGATAATCAAATTTCTAATCAACAAATATTCGATTATCACAAGCGATAATCAAATTTAAAATCAACAAATATTTGATTATCACAAAACGATAATCAAATTTCTAAATCAACAAATATTTAATTATCTAAAGCGATAATTAAATTTCAATTCAGCAAATATTTAATTATCTAAAGCGATAATTAAATCTCAAATCAACAAATATCTAATTATCACAAGCGATAATTAGAAACAACAAATATCTGATTATCAAAAACGATAATCAGAACTCATATCAACAAATATCTAATTATCACAAGCGATAATTAGAAACAACAAATATCTAATTATCAAAAACGATAATCAGAACTCATATCAACAAATATCCAATTACCTGCAGATAATTGGAAACAACAAATATCTAGAAATCAATTAAGAAGACTAGAAAATCAACATAAAAGCTTGGATCGATCCCATCAGATGGCGAGTTTTTAATTCGCCGCACGTGCAACAACATATGGCCGAAGCCTACCAAGTACTCAACATAATTTTGGCGCCCAACAAATGACCCGAAGGTCCAACATATGACCCGAAGGTCTAGTACTGGTATTTGACCCGAAGGTCCAACATATGACCCAAAGGTCCAACATAGTGGCTCGAAAGCACACGAAAACATCAAATATTTCAATTAACGAGTCCAGAATTAACCGAAATAGCAAACGCACATGTCCCATACCACGTGTTTTACTAAATCGTTTGATTCTCTTCATCGTTTCCTTGAAAGTGCAAAATTGTGTATTTTGTAAAAATACACTTTGCGTTCTCAAACGGACAAGTCCGGAATTAAGCGAATCAGTAAAAGAAAGGGGTCATAGTCCTCGATTTTGCTGAAACGTTTAAATCGCTTTCTCATTCTTTTGAAAGCGCAAACTGTTAAAATTCCTGAAAGCAATTTTATTTATTTTGCAAAAATAACAATTCACATTCTCAACTGGACAAGTCCGGAGTTAAGCGAAACAGTAAAAGAAAGGGGTCATAATCCTCGATTTTGCTGAATCGTTTAAGTCGCTTTCTCATCCTTTTGAAAACGCAAACCGTTAAAAATTTATAAAACAATTTTCATTTTTAAAACGAGTTTCCAATCACGTGATTAAAGTAGCAATATTAGTAACAATTTCGATAAGGAAATTGTACTTCTCAAAATACCGTAAAAACGGTCACAAATCAGTATTGCGGAATAACCGCTTGAAAATCCACTTTTAAAACTTGACGGTTACTCAAGCCAAGGTGACAGTAATTTTTTTAAACGTCAAAATCTCATCAAAATAATTTACATCAAAATGTAATATCAGTGAATTTTCATTCATCAAAATGACACAAAACACCGTGCTTCAAAATATAGCATTGGTGTAAAATCCCGTTATAAAAATAACGGCAACAAAATACGTTTCATAACCAAGCATCGGTTCAACGTAAAATAAATGCAATAACATGCAATTCAAATTTTTGCACGTACTACAAAATGAACAAAGAAATCATTCGAATGTATCTTCAATGAAGATAATTCAAAACAGCAAAAATCTAATCAATAGATGATTAGTACAAAAGAAAGCCAGCGGAAATTTCAACAAAAATCACATAACTGTAATTTCTTCGAATCCTCAATTTGGATTTGAAATTCTCAAATAAACAAAATAATTACAGCTATGTAAACAACAAATGAAATTCATATCAATTTCGTATTTTGATTTTTAAATCAAAAAGATTATCAGTTGTACTCAACGAAGACAGTTTCACTGTTTCCGCTGCGCACTCTGATAAACAGAACACAAATCAATCAAATCATCAGAACACAATTTAATCAAAACAACAAAACACGATTCCACTCTTATTTTTAAATAAAGATATTTAAAAATTTCATCAAAATTTCAAAACTTTAGTTTTGACTCAAATCACAGATAAAACATCGACTAATAGTTGTAACATATGTTCCATCCAAGTTATGTTTTATATTATGTCCATAAACCCCAAGCTCTGATACCAACTGTAACGCCCCACCTCTATGCTCATAATAACAAAGAGTATTAAAAGAAATACTGTCTATTATTACGAAGAATAAGGCTGGATAGGAGCGGCCATCCGTAGTTGGCTTTGCGCTAATATTGGTTACCTCGATAAGAGTGGTATATACTTTTCATTTTTCATCTTATTTATTCACTCCCATCGACATACCCAATTATCAGAATAAAACAAACTACGATGGTTCATAATAGTTTAGGACATTAGATATAACAATAACACAGATAATATAAATGCGGAACACAGATAAAAACAAAGGTCTCATATATATATAACTGATGTCAGTTACAACATAGTTGACAAAATACATATGATACAACTACAACTGTCGACTCTGGAAGTTATATATACACGTACATTATCGACTAATATACATGAATACATATCAACCTATACAATTTGACACGACTTCTAAAATGACGAAGACAACTTCAGAAGATGTGAAAATCTTCATATCCCGAACAGCAACTCAAAGAAGGAAATCTACTACCTGAAATAACTCGGGTCTGACCCGAGTATTACATTCAAAAGAAAATAATACACGGGTCAGTCTAATTCAAACTCAGTTATTAGTGCATAGGAGCAATAATAATCAAACGTCAAATAGACGACAGTCACAGAAATCTCGTATATCCAACTCTCGATACGAGAATTGGATAACGACAAATATAACACTACGCAGTGTAAATCAACAAATCAGAAATCTCAAAATGATCAAACACATCAAATCTCTGTGTATATCAGTAAAACAGCAATGTCAAAACCAAGAAGTGTCAACAGCAATGCTGCAGAGCCAAAACATGTGCCTCAAAAGACTCAAGTAAGTGGATGAAAAACAAAGCAAGACAGTTTGCAAGCAATTCAATGAACACTGCAACAATGAATATGAACATGACATTCAAGCAATCAGGTTATACTAGCAGGAGAAGTAATACATGAACCCAAAATGAATAAATGACAGAGATGAGATGAGCAAGTGAACCAAATCAAAACAGAGCCCAAGTTTACATATGAAGTGATTCAAGTCCAAGCAACCAGAGCAATGCATCACTAAATGTCAAGGCAAAGCAACCAACTACATATATGCAATGCAGACAGGTCTAACAAAGTGGAACAGCAACATCAATTGCTTCTTCACAGCTACAACATGAATGCCAACATGCACGAATGCAGAACCTACTCTAGACAAAATGACAACGTACATGCACGTATACAACAATGAACAACAACTGTCGATCAAGCTAAAGATATCAATGCCACTGACCCAAGTACACTAACCAAATGCAATATTAAGGTCAATTCGAGTATACCATAGAGATGAATACAAATGATAGGAATGCACAAATCTGCTACAGGGAGGAACAAAATTATACAAAAGAGAATGTGCTATGCAGTGAAGCCAAACAGGTCAGGGATGAACGAAATTCAACAGTGCAGAGATGGAAGTTAGTAGCATCAGACCAAAGTGCTCAAAGGCAATGGTACAACATGAAAAGAATTCTGCGTGCCAAAAGGTCAGAGGCAATGCAAACTACAGATCTAACCCGAGTACAAAAGGAGATGCAAAACAAACCGCACCAAAGAGCAATGAACAATTCAAGTGACAATGCTAATTTGAACAAGTATACATGCATCAGAATGTATATGCAGTGTATACAAAGTCGAGGCCGCAAGAATACAAAGTAATGCCACCGGCGACAATGGAATGCAACTGGTAACAATTTAGACTACCCAATTACTTAACAATGTAACTGGCCATAAATTCTTATTTTTCGAAAGCTGGCAACTTATTTAACATCTTTCAAATTCTTTAAATACATGTTTACACAAAGTGAAATGTAACGGAGCCAAGTACAACAATTAAACATTTCAATATTGGACAGAAGCTTATGCGAGGACGTGTATGTCAACTTGTCTCCATTACAAATCTACTGACCACGTACAAATGCGAAAATATCCACCATAACAACTTAAAACTCATTTTCAAATATAATGCAAAACATTAACTCACGCATGCCACTAGACTTTGTCCACACGTCACGTAAAAATGCAGTGACTTGGATATTATTCAAATGCACCAATTCATGAATTGAAATGCAACCCTGGCGACATCACTACATGCGTGCTCATTAAAATGGAAATTTGATCCGGACAAACGTTGCATATTATCATTTACATCTAAAACTAGTATACTTTGAACGCACATAACCCTCTGGCAAATTTGGGCATGCACGAATGAATTGAACTAGAAAAGGCTCTTGCTTAAGGTGACACGTACCCTAATCAAACATAAAAGCAAATACAGAGTAACGTTACAGGTAGCACATACTACAAATTGTATGGCACGTATGACCAGACTAGTTTTTATATGTGGCACAGTTATAACTTGAACTCAGTTCTTGGATGAACGCACACACAAAAAAAAGAGAAAGAGGCCAGGCAATTTCTTTCACAAAAATGAAGTAGACAGGACCTGGACATTCGACAAAAATATGTACGCAACTTGAAATGGAACAAAAATATCACAAATATAAAACCGTGGCAAATCACGAAATCCTTCAAGCCAAGGAAACAACGACCATACCAAAAATTGAAGAAGTCATTGATCATTTCATATATTCAAACGAAGATCAAGTGGCAGAGCAAAATCAACAACATCGAATGAAATCGAACAAGTCAAGAAACCCAAACAATCAAAGAAGCAAACCATGTCTCAGTTCAAAATCGCATAAAAATCAGAGAAACCAACAACATTCTATAGAGGGAATTGAATTAGATGTGAGTGATGAACACTCACCTTGTTCGAAGTGAAGAGCACGCTTGATCGGAGGAGCAAGCAACAAGGATCATCTCTCGACTGATCTAATTGAAGTCGGCACTCTCGAAGACGAGCGAAAATCTAAACGAAACCCTAGTTTTCGCTAAAGAGGAAACGACTGTCATCATTTTTTCGTTGTTTTGATTTAGGGTTATACAAATTGAAAATGGAGAACGGGTCGAGAGAATGCAATTCAAAATAAAAGGCAAACCGGGTTATCACTTATCACGGCAACTAAAGAAAATACTTGGGCCAATTCAATTTCAAAACCCATAATTCCTTTTAACAATTTATAAAAGAATTTCAACTCCAATTTTTTTAAAACTTCAATTGCAATTGCTAAATGAATTAATTTGTCATTTGACGATATTCAACTGCTATAAACCCTGGGTTGTTACAAATGGTTTTGTGCCGAATTATTACTTGTGGGATCGTCATGGAGAACTTCTTGCACCCACACCTAATCCTGTAGCGTTAGATGACAATAATGTTATGACGAATCCAATAGAAAATATGGTGGAAGATGCAGCACGATCAATGTTTCCAATGTTTGATCAAGATGACGATGAAGATGTAAATGTCGAAGAAGAACCGACTGTGGGAGTTAAAAAAATATATGATTTATTGGACTCTGCTAATAGGCCGTTGTGGGATGGTTGTAAAAGTGGAACCGAATTATCAGTAACTGCGGAATACATTACTATGAAATCAAAATCCAACCTTATAGAAGCTGGATTTACAGCAGTTGTACAAGCAGCAAAACGACACATGCCACCCAATAATCTGATGTGCGATAGTCATTATAAAGTGAAAAAACTTATGTCCGCTTTCGGTCTGCCGTACCAAAAGATAGATACATGTGTAAAAGGTTGCATGTTGTATTGGAAAGATGACGTTGAGCTTATAAAATGCAGAATATGTAACGAGGAAAGATACAAACCAAGAAGAAAAAAAGGAAAAGAAGTTCCATACAAGAGAATACATTATTTACCCATCACTCCCAAACTTCGAAGGTTATATGCATCTTCTGCTACGGCGTGCCATATGCGAGTGTGAGAACACCGGAAGAAGGAACTTTGATACATCCATCTGATGGAGAAGCATGAAAACATTTCGATATGACTTATCCCGCATTTGCTGCCGAAAGCCGTAATGTCAGACTCGGTTTATGTACGGATGGATTTGCACCATTCTCTCAGTTTGGTAGTAAATATTCATCATGGCCTATTATCGTAACTCCTTATAATTTACCTCCATGGATGTGTATGAAAACTCCATATATGTTTCTCACTACTGTCGTCCTTAGGTCTGATGATCCAACACAAGGAATCGATGTTTATTTACAACCATTGATCGAAGAGTTGAAAACGCTATGGAATGAAGGAGTTGAAACGTACGACATTTCGAGAAAAAAGAATTTTCGTATGTTCGCTTCTTTGTTGTGGACTATTAGTGATTTTCCTGCATACGGGATGCTTTCTGGTTGGAGTACGGCTAGTCGTCTAGCTTGTCCTTATTGCATGGAAGAAAAACGGGCATTTTCGCTACGGTATGGAAAGAAAATTTCTTGGTTTGATTGTCATCGGTGTTTTCTCCATCTCAATCATACTTTTAGAAGAGATAGAAAAAGCTTTATAGCTAACAGAGAAGAGAGTATGCAACCACCGAAGATTTGGTCAAGCGAAGAAATATATGAAATTGTAAAGGAGTATCTGAAGACACACGAAACTAGAGTGCAGACTGAAATTCCAGGTAAATCAGACATTCATAATTGGTGCAAACAAAGTATATTTTGGGAGTTACCCTACTGGAAAGATCTCCTACTCCGACATAATATTGACGTGATGCACAACGAAAAAAACGTGTTTGATAACGTGTTTAATACAGTTATGAATGTAAAGGGGAAAACAAAGGTCGATTTGAATTCAAGACTTAGTATAGAAAACTTTTGTAAACGTCCCCAACTTCATATGAAACCCAATGACAATAAAAAAACCCAAAGCATGTTATGAGCTAGATAGTAAGCAAGTAAAACTCGTGCTAAAGTGGGTGGAAGCACTAAGATGTCTTGATGGGATTTCTTCTAATCTTCATAGATGTGTTGACTTTAAAAGCAATAAATTGAGTGGGATGAAAAGTCACGATTGCCATATCATGATGGAATATCTATTGCCCGTTATTCTCAAAGAACTGTTGCCTGTAAAAGTATGGAGCGTTATAACAGAATTAAGTTTGTTTTATAAACAACTTTGTTCGATGACGTTAAAAGTCGACCGTATACGTAGACTTGAAGTAGAAATTCCTATACTGCTCTACAAGCTGGAAAAAATATTTCTGCCAGGTTTCTTTAATGTAATGGAGCATCTACCTGTTCATCTTCCATCCGAAGCACTTCTTAGAGGTCCTGTTCAATATGGTTGGATGTATCCATTTGAGAGGTAATATTGAATATCGGTAATATTTATGTTAGTTTAAAATTCAGTTTTATATACCTAAATTTAAAATAAATTTGTAATAGGTACTTGAATCATTTGAAGAAAAAAATTAGGCAAAAAGCACGAGTTGAAGGTTCGATTTGCAAATCATGTCTTGAAGAAGAAGCTTCATTCTTTTTCTCTTATTATTTTAGTGATCATGTGAACTTATCGTTTGTAAGTGTTCCTCATAATGAAGAAGTCGTTGAACATGATTCTTCTCAGGCAATGTTATCTATTTTTAGACAACATGGCCGACATGCTGGAAAATGTATGGAAATATGGTTAGACGATAGAGATCACCATGTAGCACACACATATGTTCTTCTAAATTGTCCAGAAGTTGCACCATTTGTCAGGTAATAATAAATTCATATATAATTCAATTATACTTACATATTAATTATATTAAAACATATTACATATTTGTAGTTTATACGAATCACTGCATCCATCTAGCGATCTCAGTAAAGAA
The DNA here is from genome assembly GCA_030737815.1 of Allium fistulosum. Lineage (NCBI taxonomy): Eukaryota > Viridiplantae > Streptophyta > Magnoliopsida > Asparagales > Amaryllidaceae > Allium > Allium fistulosum. The sequence goes on from CM060904.1 coordinate 973,740,648, forward strand.
TTTGCTAAATGGTTTTCAAATGTACAGGAAATATCAGCGCGGAATCGCGAAAACAGGAATAAGAATCCTGCTGTACATCATGGTGGCTCGAAATCTTTTCAGCAACATAAAAACGAATTAGTAAATTTATAAATTGTGTTTATAAATATCTGTAACATTATTTAATCATATTGGTAACATTGTTTATTAATATGTATATTTTTAGTCTAAGAAGTACAATCGCAAGCCTACGATGGCTGAGGTGTTTATTGCCACACATGCTGTGGAGGAGACAGACGAGGAAGGCAATGTTTCGTATAGATGGACAGACGCCAAATCTCAATCTACCTTGGTAAACATGCTTATCCGTAATGATAGTGTTTGATAATACTTTATTTCACAGCTAAAAAATCATAAATTAAAATTTTTTCGTGTCAAACTTTTATTTATAATCGCAGGAGTCATATGAGGCGGAGCGGACACGTGTGGCGCAGACCACCGGACGTGAGGAGTTGACCGTTGAGGAGTCAAACCATATTTGGGACGCCGTTATAGATCCGCCTACGCGAAATTGGCGATATAGTTATGGAAATATGGAGGTAAACTGCTTCATTAACTAATATATACATTTAATATGATATGAATCATAAATTATAACTAGCTATTAACTATTTCACAGGCGATATCATCCCAGAGGGCTTACAGGAGATCCCAAGTAGAGGAGGAGATAGCTTTGTTGCGTCAGCAGGTTGCGGAGATCAATGACTAGCGGAAGAGCAATGCTTTTGCACAGCAGCTCGATGCGCATATCGCGGCATACCTGGCAGAGCATGGAAGAATGCCTGGAGAGGATGCATTTGGAGATGATGAGTAGGTAAGGTTGTGCTTGTCATATTTTTGGCATCGTTTTGTGTAGAACTTATTGTTGTTTGATGTATGATGATGAGTAGGACAATGATGTGATGTAGCGGATTAAACAAAAACAAGATAGATCGATGAACGTAGCAATCGGTGGATTGATGAATACTGAAATGCCCAAATTCGTTGATCCGAAGATACCGAATTTTAGCTATCTACGTCACGTTGATCGATCACGATACCGTGAAAGTAGATCTTCAATTCTTCAAGCGTTGATCAAGCGCACTTGATACCGCGAATTGGCTTCACGATCGTTGAATCGAGCGCACTCGATTGACCGAAGGTGGAGATAGGAGATCACACTCGACTACCAATTGGATGAAAGCACAAAGCTAACAAAGGAAATTTTATTTCAAAATCAACAACCTTTACAAATGACACGACTCGCCTATTTATAGGCTTACAACACAACACAACACTACACAAAGTACAACACGTTACAAAGCCGCCACGACCTAGTACAACTCACGCGACTTAGCATACGGCCGACCTAGAAACACACGCGACCTAAAATAACAAAAGAAAACAACAGTAACAACAAAAGTTTCGCGACTTAACAATGATCCTCTATAGGTCGTTCGCGACCTAAGAATTTGCCGCGATTCAAGAATTCATCGGTAATCAATCAGCGACCTAAGGAGAAGTTCAGTGACCTAGGGAAATTCGCGAGCTACAGGAATTGTCATAGGTCGTTTGCAACCTAAGAAATGCTTCAGCGATTTTAGTCTCTTTGCGACCTACTGGTATCAGAAGACTGGCGACTTAAAAAGCACGGTAGCGAACTAGGGCTGGAGCGGTGTAAGTCGTCTGTTTGTTCGCGACTTAAGGCGGAATGATTTAGGGGTCGCGGCATAGGGATGACTCGTTCACGACCTACTTCCTCTTCGCCGCGACTTAGAGAGGAGCGACCTAGGTCAGCTCGCGGTTTAGAGAGGAGGTGGAGGAGTTGCGAAGCTCGTTCGCAAATTAGGCTGGTGTTAGGTCGCGGTGTTTGTTCGCGACTTAGGGATAGGTCGTGGAGGTTAGGTCGTAGGTCGCGGTGATGGCTGCGATGGGAAAGGGTTTGGGTCGTGGTTCGCGACCTAGAGAAAGGCGGCGATTCGTCTAAGTTAAGCACTTCATCATCCTCCCCTTGTTGGAAGGAATTCGTCCTCGAATTCACACTCTCATCTTCTTCGACAAGATCGTCCCCATAATACGGAATTAAGTGTTTTACATTGAAAACATCAGAAGTATGAACCTCTTCCGGCAACCTTTACCGGTACGCATTATCATTTATCTTCTTCAAGATTTCTACTGGACCAATTTTTCGAGCTTTCAACTTGTTGTAAGTTCCAACCGGAAAACGATCTTTCGTCAATACTGCGTAAACAAAATCACCCACTTTGAAGTCCACATTCCTTCGTTTCTTATCGGCCAGTTGTTTATATTTCTCATTTGTCTTCTCTAATCGTTCCTGAACGATTCTATGGCATTCTGTCAACCCATCAACGAAATCAGCAGCCTGCTTAACTGTCACCTTCGGTTGTGGCACTATCGTTAAATCCAACGGCCCCTTTGGCAAGCTTGAATATACAATCTGAAATGGACTGAAACCAGTGCTTCGGTTAACAGCATGGTTATGAGCAAACTCTGCCTGACACAACTTCATATCCCAACTCTTCAGATTATCCTGAACTAGACACCGCAATAAATTTCCCAGGGATCTGTTCACAACTTCAGTTTGTCCATCTGTCTGTGGATGATAAGCACTACTGAATTTCAGCTTCGTTCCCACCATCTTCCACAAACTCAGCCAAAAATGACTTAAAAATCTGGTATCCCTGTCTGAAACTATAGATTCCGGTAAACCATGTAAACGATATATTTCTTTAAAGAATAACTAAGCAACACGGACTACATCAGTGGTCTTTTTACAGGCTATAAAATGTGCTATTTTCGAAAACCTGTCCACTACAACGTATATTGAATCATTTCCCCGTTGAGTTCTAGGCAATCCCAAAACAAAATCCATATTGATATCAACCCATGGTTTAGTAGGTACAGGTAACGACATATATAATCCTGCATTTGTAGCGGTTCCTTTCGAAACTTGACAGACATGACACCTCTCAACAAACCTCTCCACTTCTTTTCTCATCGATGGCCAAAAATAAGATTGAGAAATTAGTTGTAGTGTACGGTCTCTACCCACATAGCCTTCTTCATGTAGCTCCTTCACAATCTTCATTCTCAAACTACAATCAGGTATGCACAATCGATTTCCTTTGAATAGAAAACCATCTACCAACAAAAAATCATCCGTCTCTCCCTCCTTGACTTTATCAACAAACTTTGCAAAGTAAGGATCATTGACAAATAATTCTGGCAACATATCAAACCCCGTTACTTCAACCTTCATTGTTGTTAACAAATGATTCCTTCGGCTCAACGCATCTGCCACACGGTTTGTAACTCCAGATTTATGCTTCACCACAAATGTGAATTGTTGCAGGTACGCAATCCACGATGCATGCCTTGCTGAAATATTCTCTTGCCCTTGTAGATGTTTCAACGCCTCATGATCAGTGTACAGCACAAACTCCTTGTGAAATAAGTAATGTCTCCAATGTTTAATCGCTTGTACAACAGCATAAAATTCCACATCATACGTACTATATCTCATCTTCGCTCCTGATAACTTCTCACTGAAATATGCAATCAGACGTCCCCTCTGACTCAAGACTCCTCCAATCCCAACCTTTGACGCATCAGTGTGTAGCTCGAACAACAACTGAAAATCAGGTAATACTAGAATTGGTGCAGATGTCAGCAACTCCTTGATCTTCCCAAAAGCATCCCCTGCTTCCTCTGACCATGAAAACTGTTTACCCTTCATACAATCTGTAACAGGCGCCATCACACTACTAAAGTGTGGAATAAATCTTCTATAAAATGAAGCCAACCCATGAAAACTCCGAACCTCTGTTATCGTCTTGGGCTGTGGCCAATCTCTAATCGCCTCTACTTTACTCCGATCCACCTGTATCCCTTCCTCTGATACAACATACCCCAGAAATAAAACACTATGCGTCATGAACACGCATTTCTTCGTTGCAGCATAAAATTGTCCTTGTCGTAGTACCATCAGCACTTTTCTCAGATGATTCAAACGTTCCTCTGGACTTCCACTATATATCAAAATATCATCGAAATACACCACCACAAACTTCCCAATGAATGGTCTAAAAATCTGATTCATCACCCGCATAAATGTACTTGGCGCATTTGATAAGCCAAATGGCATTACCAACCATTCGTATAGACCCTCCCTGGTTTTAAAAGCAGTCTTCCACTCATCACCTGGCCTGATACAAATTTGATGATATCCACTCTTCAAATCAATCTTCGAAAAGATAGTAGCTCCACTCTATTGATCTAGCAAGTCATCCAACCTCGGCATTGGAAATCTATATCTCACAGTAATCTTATTCAATGCTCGACTGTTAGTGCACATTCTCCACGTCCCGTCCTTCTTCGGTACTAACAAAGCTGGCACAGCACATAGACTCAAGCTTTCCTGCACACGCCCCTGTTCAAGCAATTCTTCCACTTGCCTCCTCAATTCTTCATGTTCCTTCGGACTCATTCGATAATGTGGTCTATGTGGCAACATTGCTCCTAGAACAAGATCAATTTGATGTTGAATGTCTCTCAGTGGACGTAACTCCTTTGGTAACTCCTCTAGAAATACATCCTCAAATTCTTTCAATACTGGTTTCACTTCTTCTGGAATTTCAACCTCTTCACTGCTCTCACGCCCAATTAACAAGAATACTTCCGGCTCTTCCTCAACCTCCTTAACAAACTCCTTCAAAGATAATAAAGTTTTCAGCTCTTCAATCTCCTCCAGTTTGTTTTCTTCTTGTTGTCGCTTCTTAGGAACCAAAGTGATTTTAGTACCTTCAAATACGAAACTATAACTGTTGTTTCGCCCATCATGTTGCACTGCCCTATCATATTGCCACGGTCTCCCCAGCAACAAATGACAGACATCCATATCTACCACATCGCACCAAATTTCATCTTTATATTTCTTCCCAATCGAAAATTTAACACAAGCCCTTCGTCCAACTTTCACCTCACCACCCTTCCTCAACCATGCTAACTTGTACGGTTTAGGATGTTTCTCAGTTTTTAACTCTAACTTCTTCACCGCTTCTGTAGAGATAATATTGTCACAACTTCCAGCATCAATAACAAACTTGCAAACTCTTCCTAGAATAGTGCATGTAGACTGAAAAATGTTATTCCTCAACCAACTACTTTCCTCCTCTTGCTTTGGGGTCAAACAACTCCTCCTCATCATCAATGAATACCCTTCATCTCCCGACAACAAGTCTTCCTCCTCCACTGGTAATGAATTGGAACATTCAGCCTCTTCCTCCTCATCCTCAGCTTCCGCAACCATCACTCGCTTCTTAGGCTTTGGACACTCATTGCTTTTATGACCCATCTCATGGCAATTGTAGCATTTGAAACCATTGTTAACCTTCGCCTTCTCAACCTCCTTCACCATTGGCTTATTGACAGACTTAGGAACATTAGGACTTCCACTAACACCCTTCACTTGATTGTTGGAATTAGTAAACACACCACCACCTCGTCGTCCCTGTTTCTCCCAAGCCAACGCTTTCTGGTATGCTTGCGCTATAGATCTGGGATCAAACATATTTACCATGTCTTGAATCTGCATACGCAATCCTCCAATAAATCTAGCTGTTAATTGTTCCTCTGTCTCCATGATATCGTTCCTTGCAATCAGTTGATAGAATTCATCACCATAGTCATTAACAGACTTCGTTCCTTGCCTCAAGTTTTGCAGCCTCTGATAAATAAGCGATTGATAATTATAAGGTAAGAATGTGGCTTTCATCATTTTCCTCATCTTTTCCCATGATTCAACCTTTGACTTCCCCATCCGTTCACGTGTAAGTTTGGTTTGCTGCCACCATGCCAAAGCTCTACCCCTCAACCTTGTAGCAACCAACTTCACTCTACGATGTTCTAGAACTGCCTTGAAATCAAAAATCTCCTCCACATTAGACAACCAATCCAAAAACTCCTCAGCTTGCATACCACCTTTGAATTCCGAAATTTCAGTCTTCATCCCAGATTCCCACTTGTGATCATATTCCGAATGATTTCTTCCTTGACCTCGTCCTCGTCCATGAACACTATCACCGTCAAACTCCTCTTCAAAATCTGATGTATATCGATGTCGATCCTGACCACCAACATCTCTACTTCCACCATTTCTTCCACCAACATTCCTACGATCTACATTCCTTCGATCTCGATCAGTCACATTTCTATCACGACTTCGATCATCAACATTTCTATCACAATCTCGATCCACGCTTCTATGATCACTATCAACACTTCTCTCTCGATTTGAATGTGGTGAAACTCTACTTCTCCCATGGTTCGATTCAGGTGATACCCTTCTCTGATTTTGACTCATCTCCAACATCATTCTCTCTAATCGACCAATCCCTTCATTAAGATTCTCATTAAAGTTTTCGTTAATTCTTTGCTCCATCTCATCGGCCTCTTCTCTCCCATACAAAGCATCAATGTTGCGATAACGGTTTGCTCTTCTCGGAGGCATGATCACTCTTTAACAAATTCCAACAAAAACCTCACTTCGATCTAAAAATCTTCAAATCAAAACTACCCACTTGTTGAAATCTTCAAAAGTCACCAAACGAACAAATCTCTTCAAAATCTCGAGAACCCAATTCTCCAAATGATGCAATTCTCGCACAAACTCCAAAAATCTACGCAAACTCCTTGCGATCTAGCTCTGATACCAAACTGATGCAGCGGATTAAACAAAAACAAGATAGATCGATGAACGTAGCAATCAGTGGATTGATGAATACTGAAATGCCCAAATTCGTTGATCCGAAGATACCGAATTTTAGCTATCTACGTCACGTTGATTGATCACGATACCGTGAAAGTAGATCTTCAATTCTTCGAGCGTTGATCAAGCGCACTTGATACCGCGAATTGGCTTCACGATCGTTGAATCGAGCGCACTCGATTGACCAAAGGTGGAGATAGGAGATCACACTCGACTACCAATTGGATGAAAGCACAAAGCTAACAAAGGAAATTTTATTTCAAAATCAACAACCTTTACAAATGACACGACTCGCCTATTTATAGGCTTACAACACAACACAATACTACACAAAGTACAACACATTACAAAGCTGTCACGACCTAGTACAACTCACATGACTTAGCATACGGCCGACCTAGAAACTCACGCGACCTAAAATAACAAAAGAAAACAACAGTAACAACAAAAGTTTCACGACTTAACAATGATCCTCTATAGGTCGTTCGCGACCTAAGCATTTGCCGCGACTCAAGAATTCATCGGTAATCAATCAGCGACCTAAGGAGAAGTTCAGCGACCTAGGGAAATTCGCGAGCTACAGGAATTGTCATAGGTCGTTTGCGACCTAAGAAATGCTTCAGCGATTTTAGTCTCTTTGCGACCTACTGGTATCAGAAGACCAGCGACTTAAAAAGCATGGTAGCGAACTAGGGCTGGAGCGGTGTAAGTCGTCTGTTTGTTCGCGACTTAAGGCGGAATGATTTAGGGGTTGCGGCATAGGGATGAATCGTTTACGACCTACTTCCTCTTCGCCGCGACTTAGAGAGGAGCGACCTAGGTCAGCTCGCGGTTTAGAGAGGAGGTGGAGGAGTTGCGAAGCTCATTCGCAAATTAGGCTGGTGTTAGGTCGCGGTGTTTGTTCGCGACTTAGGGATAGGTCGTGGAGGTTAGGTCGTAGGTCACGGTGATGGCTGCGATGGGAAAGGGTTTGGGTCGTGGTTCGCGACCTAGAGAAAGGCGGCGATTCGTCTAAGGTAAGCACTTCATCATGATGTATGATTTGTTTGATAGTACTTATATGTATTGTTGAGTATGATGTATATTAGTGAACGTTGTGTTGATTGATGAGTTTTTGGATATATAGTTGTTGTTTGATGGAAAATTGTGAATGTTATGTTTGATTGATGAGAGGTTGGTGTTATACTTGTGTTGGAAGATTGAATGTTGTTATAGTTCGACGGAAATTGTTTATATTGTGGTTTGAGGGCGCAAACAGCAGCTGTTTACAAATAGCAGAACACGGGCTTGCATCAGCTGGAATCGGCTTGCGTCGGCGGTTTGGTTATAAGTTTGCGTCGGCTATACCTGAGTCGGATTGCGTCGGCAAGTTACGCCCAACAGAATTTTGAAAAAAATGGCCACGTGATATAGACGTCACTTCCCGACACTAAAGTGGTGATGAAACCGATGCAAAACCCGACTCGAATGTTTGGTGGTGACGTCTTTTTTTGTGTCGGTTTTTAGAATCGGCTTGCGTCGGCTAGAATCGACCGGCATCGGTTTTCTGCCGACGCAATTGCCGATTTTCCTTGTAGTGTTAGTTCACCATAAGGTCCAGCCACAAGTTCACAAAAGAAACAGAGTGCACCAAGTATATCTTTTAACCAAGTATATCTTTTAACAATATCTTGTAGTGATATCTATCTACATACCATTACTACTATGAAGAATCAGAGCAAACAAATGCAAAAAATATGTTTTGTTATTCTTTTAATGCATACCATTACTTCCTACCTTCATTAGATTGTCTACGTACATAACAATATTGACTTGGAATCTATCTCTCATATTTGGAATCTATCTATCATATTTTTAGCAAAATTCCATTAAATGACCACTACAATATGGACATAAAATATGTGAACAGTATGGAATGGAGAAATAATAACCAAATTTTCGCTTTAGGTCTCATGTCCCAACCCCATGTTTCCATGTGCCCAATTTAATTTCATTGAATATAAGATTTTTAAGTTTTAGTTATGATGATATAAAATGAAAAGCATAGATTCACCTCCATATATGGGACAATGAATGAATTTGAGGAAAGAGAATATGAGCTCCAAATTTTCATATTTGACACAAAGAGGGACAATGAGCCAAACCCAGTAGAAATTAAATATCTTGAATAAAAACATCAGGCAATTTGCATGTCAAAGTAACTACAAATAAGGAAAATGTACCTGCTGACAGTGCATGCATAGTGGAATCGGCAGATGTTAGGAGCATAGTTGAGAAAGTGGATGACATAGGTAAGGCTAAACTTGTAGAAAATGAATTAAATAATAATGTTATTATAACAGGCAGTAAGAATATTAATGAATTAGAAATTATGCTAACTACTAAGGTAAGTGTGGCATGCAATAAGAAAACTATTGTGTACGACCATGCTGGAGAAAAATGCACTAGACTTGGGGAAGGAAAGAGGAATATACAGATGAGCTTTCAAAAAATATAGATGATCAGGGGAAAAATGAGATGGACAAAATGTAAGAGTTAAAGCATAAGTTGCACAATATTCATGCCACTGAAAAAAGGTTAACTGATGGAGCTGATATCGAGAACGACAGGAACACAATGAATATCAATGCAAGTCATATCCCTATAGTAACAATGAAGGACAAATGAGTTTGGACATTTCATCCTCTGTTCAAGCAGAAGACATGAAAATGCATAGTTAGTGTATCAGAAACAATACGGATGTGTGTGTGTGTGAATCCAGTTGTTTCATATTTGATTTGCAATATGGTTATATTGTTCAGTCAACAATAACGATTAATATTCATAGTTAGTGTCTCCAACAATATGCATTTGTTTCATGTCGGTATGTGCATTTAGGTATGTACTAAAAATTAATAACTTTTATTTTGGTTAATGAAGAAATATAGCCACCAGTTCAAAAAAATATACTTTGGTTTAGTTGTTACAACTGATTTCATATTCATGCTACATGGGGCAAGCACTAGCATAGTTTTTGTGACATCTTAGCAAAAAATAAATTAATCGATTAAAATTCGTAAGGAACCATAAAAGTAAAAATAAAAATAAAAATATTCATAGATGCTTACTTCTTATAACTATATTTTGTTAGAATCACATGTTATCAAATGTTTAAGATTGCTTTTAGATTTATAGAATTAAGGGTGTCTGGCCTAGACTTACATATTGTAGAAAATATTTTATACTTCATAATTATATTTTTAGTTTTTCATGATTAACCATGGTTTTTTTTTTGAAAAAATTTGTAAGCATACAAGAAATAGTGAAAATCACTCTCACAAACAAGTATATCATGATGTGATGTTTTAATTAGTTATCAAATGTCATGTGTTCGACTTCAAGATATATCATATTACAGACAAGTTCATAAAAAATAGACAATTAAAACTAATATATGCACACATTTGGCTGAATCATGCCATTGTTACAATACAATATGTTTATGGTACTTGACTGTCATAGCATTTGCTCTCATCTTGTCCTTTTATGCACATGCTTTGCTACAATCATGTTCTCATTATATATACAATATGTTTATGATGCTTGTTTTCCATAGCATTTTATTCAAGCACCTTTTAATCATTTAGTTTCTGTAAGTCACGTATATAAATCATAAACAAATGATAATACATAACATAAAACTGGACCTAAACAATAGGCAAAATGAGATGTACCCATTAGGTGAAGCCAGCAATATACAACAGCTTATACTGACAAATGTGCATAACATACTTGAATCACGTACAAGCACATTCATGCTATAAGGAAAAAGAAAAGGAAAAGTCCAAGTCAATAGAGTGAGCAAACAATACACAAGTATTTAACTAGGATTGCGGTTTACATGCACCACGTCATTTCAATAAAATTCAAAAGAGGAAAAAAACTTGACCATTAAGATACATAGGTTTTCTATAGTTGGAATTTGTGAAGAGCGCAGTGGCAATATGAAACATAATTTAAATATGAATTCTCGAGCTAAAAGAAAGTGCCTTTAGGGGGATGAATACAAAACAAATAAATGCCCAAACCAGGAACACTTACCCCAGATTTCCTTATCAATGGTTGTCATAAAACCACATTGAAACTGCTGAAGCATTGTTCTAAAACAAAGATCATGCTGAATTGCGAGGTTGATGTGCATATACTGGATAGTTGCTAGACTTAATATTTTAAAGCGAAGCATCACTTTAGCAGTAAATGCTCTAGCTGCTAATAAAACATTAATGTTGTTAAGATGCTGCTTGGCCAAAGGGTAAGGTGTAGATGCTATGAGGAAAAAAATAGTAAGAAGAGCATTGCAGATTGGCCGAAACTGTACACTGGCAAGCTGCATACTAGTTCAGATTGATTGAGCGTAGTGCTTTGGGAAATGAAGAGAATGCGAACCATCAGCTTTTTTAGTGAGGTTGTGTGTGCATTGGAGGACAGGTACGAGCATATGAGTGGAGGCTGCGAATATGAGTACTAAGCTAATATTGGTGGGAAAGATCTGATAGAAGTAGTTAAACTTCATTGTGTACTTCAGGACAATGTACGTGCTTGAGTAGAGAGCATGAACCAGCCTTGAAGAGATGAATGTCGATGCACAGAAGATTGCTAGACTTGAAGAGAAACTAAAACATGAATGTTGAGATGAAAACAGAAGTGCAAGTGTCTTCCATTTATGAAGCAATGTCAAACTAATTCCTATTTCGATGTATAAAATAGTACGCAAATCTTTGATGTATGTTTAGTATGGAATGATAAGGAAACGTGGTTTTATGAAAACCATTTATTTAATCATACCTGTCATAGTTAAGGTGAATACAAAACAATAAATGCCCAAACCAAGAACACTTACCCTAAATTCATAAAAGATTACCTTACTAAGCAAAAATAGCTTCTCCAAAGTACACTTATCCCTCTCATAAACACTCCTCACCTTCAGCTCACATCATCCGAATCAATATAAAACTCGAACATGTTATCCTGCCTTTTGGCAAGGCCGTGATACCAAGGACTTGAATAGAGACCGAAGAAAATCCACTCCGAAGATTAGTTGCAAGTTCACGACGGATATAGGCAAACTTGGTCCAAGTCCGAATCGGGCCACAATCAACATCACAAACAGAGTTATACAAAGCAACATTCCAAATTTAGGTCAATCGGAGTTCGTATGCTCAAGTTATGGAACGATCATGATCCACGAGAAACATGCCAATCTCGTATCCATCATTCGTATCCATCATTTCGTATCGATCAGCATCGATACGAAATGAATGTCACTCAAGCATTCGACATCCATCATTCATATCCATATGGTTCAAACTCATAATGATGGACTTCGGCACTTCCCAGGTCGATCACACTTCACTTAGCCAGCAACTGCACTTTTTGTATTGATCACCTACTTGATCGATACGAAGAGCAGAGCCTATAATCGATATGGAGATGGAAGCAAGGCATGGATACGAAAAGGAAGCATTGGATGGATACAAATGAAGCAAGCCACATATCTGAAGCTCTAAAAGAAGCGGTCTCAACTCTATGCGCAAATCATCGATCTTCACAAAGCCCGCATTCCATTCTATCGATACGAAGCTATCGATACGAAAGCTTCAGCCATCCAACAATTGCAATCTTGATCGATCAATAACTCCACAACTCCAAATGCAATGGGATTTTCACATCAAGTTGCACAACACATAGGGAACAGCCATGATCGATCATAGCCCAACTGGAGCAGTTTAAGTTCAATACGGACTCACTATGGATCGATCAAGGATCGATCCCAAATGACTCCAAATCGATCATGTGGGCCCATCTGGACTTGAGAAAGAGTATTCCGAGATTCAAGGTAGATATTTCCAGCTCCACACCTATAAATAGCACCTCCATTGCAAATAAAAGGGGACTTTTACGCTAATGCTCGAGTGGAACTCCATTGTAATTCGAGTGTTGGTGATTGTACGGTTGTAACTCAGTTTCTAATCATTAAATAACATCAAAACCTTCAAAGTGGACATAGGCATACAATGCCTAACCACTATAAACCTTTGTTTTCTTTCCATTATTGCTTATTTTCTTGATGTAATTATTAGATTAGCCTCATTTTACATTTTACTTCTTCATTCTAATCTCTTCAATTACACCCGAAGAATGTTGTGCCCATTTTTGGTCAAACACTTCGGTGCTTTCACTGAGAAAACTCTGTTTTTCTCTGATTTTGTGGATCCCCTGCTGCTATTGGATTGCTAAAGTCGAAGAGGGGAGATCCAGATCCATCTCTCGGTGGTTCCTTCTATTCTATTCAGATTGTTCTAGATCTAAGAAGAACTACATTCAACATGGTGCGCACTACCAGAACCGCTTCCAACGTCGCTAATCCATAAGGAAGGGATAGACAAAATCTCACACAGTTGACTACTATAGGCCAAACACCAGCTGGAGCTCCAGATCCATCTGGTCCAATAACTAGAGAGGAATTCCGGATCCTCATCCATGAGCTCACTCAAAGTCGTCAAGAACTCATTCAACAAATCAGCGCCAACATGGAACTTATGAACCAGCTGAATGAAAAAAGGCAAGGGAGATCTAGAAGGGAGCTTACCTCTTATTCCTTGTTTGAAAGCTCGACATCATCTGACTTCTATCAAAGATCTACACGTCGCCGATTAGATGAGAATTACGCGGAAGCCTCCGGGCACCCGTATGCTGCAAATCCTGGACAGGCCGGGATAGGTCCTTCTACAAGGCATGAGGCTGCACCCTCCTCATGAGGGGGGACACTTCCTTACAACATTGCTCATGACAACACAGCTGCTGCTATAGATATGGATGCTGAGATCCAGAACCAACCAGATCCAGCCCCTCGTCAACGCACTCATGCCCAGGATCCTCACTTCCATGGAATATGGGAGCCAAGGAGGCATGGAATGGACCATAGACAGTGACCGGACCATTCTTATGACATGGAACCCGACCATGCCTTGGCCCCGAATCTCCAGATGCCTGATATTCCAACTATGATACGCCAGACGGTTAGAGAAAGTCAAGGCCTCATAAATGATGATTGGGGAATTTCTAGAAGTCACACCCCGTTCACCACTGACATTTTACATGCGGATCCACCCCATCAATTCAGGATGCCGAACTTGCCAGTGTATGAAGGAAATTCAGATCCCAACCAACATACTCTAAAATATGAATCGCTCATGAATGTCGCTCGAGCTAACGACGCGGTTAAGTGTAGAAGCTTCCCTATCTCCTTGGAGGGAATTGTGACTATGTGGTTCACCCATCTACCACCAAGATCTATTTCATGTTTTGACCAGTTAGCTACTATGTTCGTTGAGTAGTTCCGTATGCATGCTGCAAGACCGAAGGACATTAATACCTTGTCCAGTGTTACTCAAGCTCCAGGAGAGACTCTTAGACATTATCTAGAAAGGTTCCACGCTGCTTGTGTTGAAGTCAGCAATCCTAATGACAACTCTATTCTGATGACATTGACTAAAGGGATCGATCCTAAATCCTAGTTTGGTGATTGGTTGGCTCGGAAACCCCCCGCTTCGTTGGACTATATCTATGCAAAGGCATCTTGGTTTTTGAGGAGGGAAGATGCTAGACGGTCTAGGAAGCAGGACGTCGCGGGGACCAGTGGTGAAGGTATCTAGACTAATGTTGTAGTGAAGCAGATAGGGGAGAGCTCTGGTAAAGTACAGTTAAATATTCAGAATAAACATAGTCAACAGAAGGGTCATAGAGGTCAAGGAAAGAAGAGAGACCCTCATCGTGGGAGACCCGGAGCTCCTATGTTCGATCGATATACTCCTCTAAACACTTCATTAGATAATGTTTATCTTCAGACCTGTAATATAGGGCAGTATAAGAAGCCAGCTCCGAAACCGTTATCGGAGAAGCAGATTCAGACCGGGAAGTTTTGTAAGTTCCATGATCGTTACGGCCATAACACTAATGAATGCTGTCATTTGCAAGATATTATTGAAAGGTTGATTAGGGAGAGAAAGTTAGAGAAATTTGTTCGGGCTCCGCAGGATAGTGGAGTGGGCCCATTTAATCCCAGTCGAGGTCAAGGCCAGGCTAGGCTTGAAGAACCCACGTGTACTGGCGGGAGGTTGGTGATTAATACTGTAAGTGGTGGTCCTCATCCCACTGATCAGAGCTGGAAGGAAATGGAGTCAAATTCTAGTTTGATTAGGCATGTGGACTTCGAATGTTGTAGTAGTACCGACGAAGGGGCCCCGACAAAGCAACAGAGGACGATGACAGACGACATCGTTTTCAGAAACCGTGATGCCGATAGAGTCGAGGCCCCCACTATTGACCCATTGGTTATTTCTGCCCAAATAGGTCCTACTTGGATGAAGAGGATCTTAGTTGATAGTGGAAGTTCTGTAAACATACTTTTCAAGCATGGTTATGATCAAATGCTGATGGAAGCGAAGGATATGAAACCGTGCCAATCATGTATACATGGTTTCAATGGAAGTGCAACCGTACTAGCTGGAATGGTGGAGTTACCTGTTGAGTTGGGTGTTGGTGATCACTGAAGAGTTCAGATGTTACATTTTGTGGTGTTGGATATACATTCCCTATATAATGCTTTTCTGGGCCGACCGGCCCTTGTGGAGTTCAGGGCAGTGATTGCCCCTTGGTGTTTGTCTTTGAAGTTCCCCACTCATAATGGAGTTGGGGTTATACATGGTGATCAGGCGACTGGATGCGCCTGTTATGTTGCAGAGCTACGGGAAGCGTAGTGAAAAGAGAAAGGTAAGGGCGTGGAGGAATCTCTTTGCGTCCGTTTTTTGGAGGATTGACAATTAACGCCTGGGCCTAGGCTAGGGCGCCTTGACCAGTTTCCTAAGGATCTTGATCCTAGAGACAATGATGATGAAAGGGAAGACATAGAATACCAGGCTTCCCCGGCGGAGTTGACGATTGATGTTCTGATCAACGATGATGATGATTCCAGAGTGATAAAGGTCGGATCTCAGCTTGGCCCCCAGATGAGACAGTAACTGGTTGATTTTCTTCGGGCAAACCTTGATGTATTTTGCCTGGACTCATTTAGACATGTGTGGGATCTCGCCGAACATCATGAGCCATACATTAAATATCGACCCATGGCACGTCCCGGTGAAACAGAAAAGGCGCGGTATGGATCCTGAGAGATATGCCATCCTGAAGGAAGAGGTGGATAAACTCAAGGCTAATGGGTGTATTCGTGATGCTTTATACCTGAAATGGGTATCGAATCCAGTGCTTGTCAGAAAGTCAAATGGAAAGTGGCGGACATGTGTGGACTACTCAGATCTGAACACCCAAAGACAGTTTCCTGCTTCCCAGCCAGTTGATCAAGAGAAGCTGTATGTCTATCTGGTGGTATCGGCAAATGCAATCAGTGCTGCGTTAGTTCGAGAAGAGGATCAGATCCAACGACCGGTCTATTATATCAACAAAAGATTGACAGGGGCAGAAAGAGACTACCCAAAGATAGAGAAGCTGGCTTATTGTCTTGTGGTAGCCTCGAGAAAGCTCTGCCCATACTTCCAGGCTCATCCGATCCCTGTTTACACCAACCATCCATTACGACAGATCCTTACACGGCCTGAGACATCTAGTAGGTTGCTCAAGTGGAACATCGAGCTGAGTCAATTTGAAATCACTTATACCCCAAGGCGAGCTATTCAACAACAAAATCTGGTGGACCTCGTAGCTAAATTCACTGTACCGAAGGACTTGCTCAAAACTAGTGGATCTCCCAACTATGTATGGAAGCTATACACCGATGGTGCATCAAACGACCGGTGCTCGGGCGTTGGAGTGGCGCTCGAAACCCCAGAAGGGCGATCCATATGCTATGCTTTGAAGTTTGACTTCTGTGCTACTAACAACGAAGCCGAGTATGAAGCCTTGCTTGCTGGACTGAGGCTAGCCAAAGATTTGGGAGTCATTGCTGTGGAGATTTACTGTGGTTCACACCTGTTGGTGTGCTAGGTTCGAGGAGATTATCAAGCCAGAGACCGAAGATTGGCCTCTTACCTTATGCGGGTTCAGGAAGTGTTGAATCAGTTTGACCATTATGCTACCCACTGTATACCCTGAGAGCAAAATCAGAAGGCCGATTCTTTACCAAAACTGGCCATCACTGGCGAAGCACAGCAGATGGGACTCGTCCCCGTGGAGACACTTACTGCTCCAAGTATTGATCAGATGGAGATAGACTGTGTTCATGAGGCAACACCAAAGAGGGAGTTATGGATGACTCCAATCAGAAACTGTCTTGAGCATGGAACTTTACCCGAGCGCAGGAGTGAGAAAAACAGGTTCTCCGAAAGGCTTCACAGTTTGTCATCCAAGATGGAGTCCTATACAGAAGGGGATTTTCTATTCCTGTACTCCGGTATACCGCCTACGATGAAATCAAGCAAATGTTGCATGAAGTACATGAAGGAGAATGTGGCGATCACACTGGGGGGCAAGCCCTTGCAAAGAAGATACTCAGATACGGGTATTACTAGCCAACCGTAAACCGAGACGCATTGGATTATGCTAAGAGATGTGATAGGTGCCAGAAAAATGCCGGAATTCCGAGAGCCCCGCCAACCGAGATTACTCAAATGGTCAGTCCATGGTCGTTTGCCACATGGGGCATTGATATAATAGGGTCCTTGCCTCTAGCTTAAGGTGGTGCGAAGTACGCCATCATTGTAGTTGACTACTTTACCAAATGAGCAGAAGCTGAGCCCCTTGCTACTATCACGACGAAGAAAGTAATCAACTTTATTGTGCGCAACATCATTTGTCGCTTTGGCCTCCCACAGATTATTGTAACTGACAACGGGGACCAATTCAATAGTGCCGAGTTTAAGAATTTATGCCGACGATATCGCACCGAGAAAAAGTTCTCGGCGGTAGCTCACCCTCAAGCGAATGGACAAGTCGAAGCTGTCAACAAAGTCATCAAGTCCATTTTGAAGAAACGATTGGAGAAGGCTGGAGGTAAGTGGGTCGATGAGCTCCCCATGTCCTTATGGGCATATCGAACTACCCACAAGTCCGCGACCGGCCATACTCCATTCGCACTTTCTTACGGCTCTGAAGCCGTTATTCCAATTGAGCTAGAGGTACCTTCTCACCATGTGACTTATTATAATCCGAAGACGAATGCCATCCTACTTTCAGAATCTCTGGATTTATTGGATGAGAAGCGTGTAGAGGCTAATTTGAGGGCAGTCGCACATTGCAACCGAGTCGCCCGATTATACAATGCTAATGTCCGACCTAGAACCTTTGAAATTGGCGATCTCGTACTTAAGCGAATATCCGGTCCCTTCGCATATGAAACTGACATGGAAAGGACTGTATGTCGTCGAACGGAGGCTTAGAGACGGTACATTCAAGCTATCGACCGTTGATGGTCTCACTCTACCGAGGGCATGGAACAGTGAGAGTCTCTGTCGCTATTACATATAACTGGCTTTCATTCATTTAGTCTACTTTCCTTTTGAATTTTGTTTATGCAATTCGAGAATTTGTACTTGTAATAAGGCAACTGACTTTGCCATGATTTCCTATTTCAATAATAAAGTGCAGACTCATCAAGCCAGATTAGTGATTCCTAAATGCATCATGCAACCGCCATGATGTACGAAGAGCTGAGTTCCATCTTATGGTGGGACTCATTCAAATAGAGAGTGATCGTGATCCGACCGGTCACTCACTAAATGAAACCTCGAGCTCAGGGAAAACAACAATCAATTAAAAGAGAGTTGAAACATGACAATTCTCTAACAAACTCCAGCTCCTAGAGTATGAGTTGAAGTGCAAAATCCAAAATCAGGACGTGAATCAACCGTCCAGCTCGAGGAGGATGAACCCATCGATCAGTTATCTGCAAGTTCACGACAGATACAAGCAAGCTTGGTATGAGTCTGGATCAGGCCACAATCAACATGACATGACAAATAGAGCTATGCAAAGTAACATTCCAAATTTCAGGTCAATTGGAGTTCGTATGCTCAAGTCATGGAACGATCAAGATCCATGAGAAACATGCCAATCTTGTATCCATCATTTCGTATCGATCAGCATCGATACGAAATGAACGTAACTCAAGCACTCGGCATCCATCATTCATATCCATATCGTTCAAACTCATAATGATGGACTTCGGCACTTCCCAGATCCATCACGCTTCAATTTGCCAGCAGCTACACTTTTCGTATTGATTACCCACTTGATCGATACGAAGAGCAAAGCCTACAATCGATACGAAGATGAAAGCAAGGCATTGATACAAAAAGGAAGCATTGGATGGATACGAACGAAGCAAGCCGCATATCTGAAGCTTCGAAAGAAGTGGTCTCAACTCCATACGCAAATCATGGATCTCCACAAAGCCCGCATGCCATTCTATCAATACAAAGCTATCGATATGAAAGCTTCAGCCATCCAACAATTGCAATCTTGATCGATCGATAACTCCACAACCATAACTCCAAATGCAATGGGATTTTCACAGCAAGTTGCACAACACATAAGGAACATCCATGATCATCGCAGCCCAATTGGAGCAGTTTAAGATCGATATGAACTCACTATGGATTGATCAAGGATCGATCCCAAATGACTCCAGATCAATCATGTGGGCCCATTTGGACTTGAGAAAGAGTATTCCAAGATTCAAGGCAGATATTTCCAACTCCACACCTATAAATAACACCTCCATCGCAACTAAAAGGGGACTTTTACGCTGCTACTTGAGTGGAACTCCATTGTCGAGTGTCAGTGACTGTACCGTTGTAACTTAGTTTCTAATCGGCAATAACATCGAAACCTTCAAAGTGGACGTAGGCATACAACACCGAACCACTATAAATCTTTGTTTTCTTTCTATTACTGCTTATTTTCTTGGTGTGATTGTTAGATTAGCCTCATTTTACATTTTACTTCTTCATTCTAATCTCTTTAATTACACCCGAAGAGTATTGTGCCCATTTTTGATACAAACAGAACACATTAACTTACACTGGCAACTATGCCCCAAATCCTTCAAGATCATATCTAACTTATCCATCCTCCCAAATAATCCTACTGCATATAGGGACATTATAGAGTTAGTTTGACAGTTTTCCATATAAAGTTGCATAATGAAATAATCTAAAGCTTATGTTTATGTGGATTACGAATAAACCAATTTGAATTGGCTTTACAAAAAAAATAATTAGGTGTTATACATATAAATTCTACTGAAATAGATTTCAGAATCCAAAGTTGGTAAAGTTTCCAGCATACTTAACATCAGACTAAATGTAAAGACCATTCAAATAAATCCCATGAAACACCAAAATGATCAGAAAAACGATCTGAAAAATCATTAAAAAAATCAATATTTTCCAAATCCCAGATGTGCGGCATACCTCAAAATAAAGTAACTCGTTATTAAAGTTTTACTAGAGTGTTATCTTAATCAAATAAATTTTTTAAAGCAATAAGAATAAAATTTATACCTTCCTCAATATGAATATCAATAGAGTGAAGAAAATATAATTGATTAATTTTACTAGAAACAAAATCAAGGTATGTATAAATATATACATTTTGCCAAAAGGAAAAACATAATACCTAAGAAATGTAAAAAAACAATAATTTCGAACAAATGATTGAAAACTAAAATCAATGCATACAAATCTACCGATGGATTGTGAGCAAAAGCTGTTAAATTAAACTAATTATGGATCATCACCTAATGATCTAAAACTTAATAAAGTAGAGATAATAACCAAATAATTTTATCGAATCAACTATAACATGAATCAATAGGTAAACATGAATCGAAAAGTAAAATGGACATGAATCAGAATAGGCAATGAATCGAAAATTAATTTAAATTGAGATAAAAACACAACTTACAAACGGCGGTTCGCTTTAAGTGACATGATTTAAGTCAACTCAACAATCTTTCTAGTGACGAGCTAACTAGTTCAAGCGGGGATGAAGAAACGATGATGAGGGAAGGCGATGAGCTAATTTTAGTTATAAGAAATGAAAATTTTATAATTAGATTTTTGTGGGATGAAAATTAGTGAACATTTTTTATTGCGATGGAAATTTTTAGATGCCGGGAAAGAAAATTTTAGGGATTTTTGTTTAGATGGAACATGAAGTTTTACAACTATCGTCTTGGTTATAGACACATAGCGGTTATCATTTAGGTCCAGTTCAAATAGCGTTTTCTAATGGTCTTTTTACAGTAAAATATTTTGTAATAGCACTTCCAGTTGAAACGCTATGCTACTGTGCTATCAAATATGGATTTTCTTATGGTGAATCAAAATATAAGTAGCAAAAAAAACATATGGAAGATACAAACTAAAATATAAAAAAATATAATAGATTAAAAAATACTTAAAAACTTAATATAATATCTTTGCAGATATAAAAGGTTAAGAAATTATTTTGAGAAATGTTTTGAATAGATTTTCGAAAAGATCATTTTGAAAACCAGGATATTTGAAAAATATTTAAAACTTGTTTGAAACAGAGAGAGAGAGAGAGAGAGAGATCAAGAAAGTGCTATCAGAATTTTAACAAAAGTTCTATGACTCTATGACATATCTGGAATATCTTGAAATCTTGAACTCTTCAATACTCATGAGTCTTCAATTGTCATCATTTTTAATCTACTCTTAATATTAGCATATTGAATCTACTCTTGATACTGAACAGTGTTCTTAATCAACACCTGTCCAATATCCTACACTATATATATATATTGATAAACATTAGTATCTATATTTTATATAATGTCATATATTTGTTATCATCAAAACCAAAACCTAAGGTACTAACAAGAGACCATGCTAACAACCACACATGCGCATGCGCCGACCGACCGACTCGACTCGACCTTGGCCGAGCTTTTCCTTGGCTTGGCTAATGTGACGTATCACTCTTTCTTTTTGGCGGTATATTTTTTTAAACCGACTTTGACTTGGTAAAAAGGTTCAGTAAACTCAGATCCGATACTTTTTCGTGACTTAGGTCCATTTTTCCTTTCAGAATTTTTCTATATAAACCGAGCTATCTTCCTAGAGAAAAAAGTAGTTTTTAGTACATGTTTTTTCTTTTCTTCTTTTGCTTAAACCATCTTCAAATTGCAAATTTTTTTGAGTGCTATAGAGTCAGCAGTCTTTGTGCAAGAGGTTGTTGATATTTTTTTTACAAGGTTGTTTTATCCTGGAGGCAGCGCTGCACTACTAACAACCTTGCACAGTTTCGTCATAGCGGCGAAACATCTTAAAGAGAGCGACCAAGTCCGCGACTCAGCCACAAGGACACTTCAATTTTAGATCGAAGTACAACAATTTTAAGACGTTTACGTGTAATGATCCGTATTTTTGATAATTAAAAATATTAAATTTAATAAGGTTTTTGGAATTTAATATTGTGAGAAATTAAAATTTAGGACATATTAATAAAAAAATAATTAGAATATAATTTAATATTATTGTTTGAATGTTATTGACAACTATTTTAATGTAATTTCAATCAATTGAAATAATTATAAAGTTAATTTGGTTATAATTGTAAATAAGGAATAAATTCAATGTTGTATTAAAGAGGAGAAATTATGTGTAATTAATTGAAATTGGGTATTATAGAATAGGAAATCAGTTTGGGTAAGTAATTTATAACCCATGGTTGTAAACCATGAATTAATAGAGATGAATTACTAAGTTGTAACAATTGAGTTATTATCATCGTATTAATTAAATCAGTTGAAATTAATTTGGAAATTAATAAATTAATGTAATGGAAATATTGCAGTTAATATGGTAAAAGATGTTAACTATAGAAAATGAGTATAATAAAGTGGAAACTTATGTTAATAAAATTCATAGAGTATTGTTGATTGAATAATAAGAATGTAAATCAAAATAAAAGAAATTGTAGGAATTTAAATTATAATAAACTAGGATTTTATTACAGTTGTAATAAAACGATGGAATTAATGTAATATTTAAATATTGAATTTTACATGGAAAATTTTATTTTAAAAGATTATTAAATTTCTGTGTAATCAAGAATGATAAAATGGTTTACTTTTAAATTTGAATTTAAAAGTGAATAAATTGATTTTTAAATAATAATTCATTTAATTAACGTGTAAAATTATCCTTTTTGGGCACTATCTCGGATTTTGACAAAACAAGTTTCATCGGATCCGTAATAGTGAATTATTATAGGATTTCAAGTTTCGTAGCGATCGGACTTATCGTTTGATCGTGCGAGCTCGAAACGCGTAGAAATAAATTAATGGAATTTAAATGAATATAATTTGATTTTAAAATCTAACTTCTATATATAATAGAATTAGAGTTTGAAACTAGTTTCATTGAGTTTAATAATATCAAAAACAAATATTTCGATATATTGGATGACCAATTTTCGTTTCCGGAACGAAACGGGCTTTTCGGGTCGTTGTTATCGTTTTGACCCAATTCGATATGTTCCATCCATTCTTATCCATCTCTTTCTATGCATAGGCCGTTATAAACCCTAGCAGCATTTTATTTTCATTTTATGTACATGCAATTTCTATCTATTTGTTCAATTATCTGTTCCTTCTCAATGGTAGACATTTCAAAACCCTAATTCCCAATTTCAAATCAAATCGAAAATCCACACTCCTCAAACCCTATCATATAATATATACTCACAGAGCTCTCGATGAACGTAATCTACATCTGCAGTTTATTTTTGCAATTGAGTCTCGGTTTGGCCAAAAATTGGTGAAATAGTTTCGACCATCCATATAAGGGTTTTGCGATCGACGGTGGATCGTCGACGATTCGACGATTGAGAAGCACTGCTTTGTAGAGGATGTCAAGGCAAGTTCATCTGTACAGTTAGCTCTTATCGGAGGCATCTCAATTTTCCACGATAGGCGAATATGGGGTAGCGGCGGCGGAACAATGAGGGAGGCCGGAGATGGCGGTGTCCTAGGCGTAGGCGCGGTTTGGTGTAGCGAGTTCATTGGTGTGCTCCGATCTGGGTGGAAGTGGACGTAGGTGAGTGCAGCAGTGATGTGTGGGTAAGGGCTGTAGGCTCGTAAGGTTAGGTTTCTATTCATATGCGAGATAGGGAAGGTAATAGAAATTACAAAATTGCCCTTGCTTTATTTTAATTTTAATTTAAAATTTTCAATGTTCTAATGCCTATAACTTTTGCATACAAACTCGGATTCACGCGCGGTTTCATCCATTGGGTTCATATCAAAATTCCGGACAACATGAAACTAGTTTACTTGAATTTGGAGACTGTTGAAATTTTGGGCTTTTATTGGATTTTAGTTGGGTTATAAATCAAAGGTGAGTGACTTAACCCTTTCACGCAATACTAAATATTCTTATGTTATTGAATTAAATTTATGATGTGATAAGAATTTTATTGATTTCTGTTTGGTGGTTTAATTTGATATTTAATTGAAATTGAATTTTATTAAATTAAATTGCCATTTAATATAATATTGAAATTTAACTGCTAGTTAAATACCTGATATTGATAACTGGTAAATTGTTGTGAACTATTTGGTGTTTTGGATGTTGATTGTGATAGGTGTCTATTTGTTTACATTTTGGATGATTGGACTTTTATTTATTTTTATATATCTTGTTATCAACTTGTTTATTAATTGAAAGCTTATAAACTGTTATTTGAATTATTTCGAATAAATTAAGAAATAGGTTGAAATGATATATACCTATGATACTTTGATTTGGATTGAAATGATATATATCCATCCCTATAATTAAAATTGAAATAACTGATCACTTGGCCGTATGGTAGAAATTATATACGGACGCCGGATTGGCTAAATTAAATAGTTTGAAAAATCTTGAATTTGGATTTTTGGTTAAACGATATTATTTAAAGGAAATAAATTTTGGATTTATATAAATTGAATTATTTTCTAATTCAAGCTCTAAAATGTTGAAATTGAAATTGATTAAAAAAAATTGTTTTGAGAATTGAAATGGAAATGTGAAGTTATAATTGTTATTTGACTTTTGTTCGGGAAATTGAATTATTTTAAAGTTTGGATCTTAAAATTTAACAATGAGGTTTAATTTGAATAAGTGGTTTAAATCGATAAATTGAAATTGAAATTGATGAATTGGAATGGTTTAAAATAGAATAGATTTGAAATTTAAATCATTGAATTGAATTGTTGAATCGAATTTGAAGTTAAAAATGAATGCTTTCGAAATTGAAGTTATTTCGAATTGAAATTGAAATCAAGTTGATTTGAAGCTAAACTGAAACTGAGTCAATTGAATTAAAAGATTGAAAATTTAGTTTGTTGATTTGAAATTGGACATGGGTCCAGATTTGTTGAAATGAAAGGAAACAGTTTGATTTAATAATATTTTCAAAATGATTTATTTTAATATAAGCTGTTAAAATCTATTTTTTTTATAGTCAAATTATTTTGATTTTCCAAACTATTTTACTATATAAACCATTTTAAAATACTCAAACCACTTTATATCAAACTATTTTAGACTATTTAAATTATTTTAAACTATTATAAAACTATTTTAAACTATTTATAACCATTCAAACTAATTTCTAGAATTTCAAATATGCAAAATTGGAATATTTATATTTAAATTGTTGATTTAAATGCGAGTGTGGTTAAATGAGATTATAACCTAAGTTGGAATTTGTAATGATACTTTCAAGCGAAAATAAGATATTTGAGTAAATATGATGATTTTGAAATGAAGGATATTTTGAATTGAATATGATATTTTGATATCAAATATGAATCGGTTTTGAAATGTAAAATAACCAACAGGTGTGAAAAAATGACGTTTGGTTGTTAAAGAGACCGGGGCCTCTTATTGGCATACTCTCTATCAATATTGGAACCACTTTAATAACTGTGTACACGGTGGATGATACCAAGAATGTAGAGGTTGAATTGGAGGCGTTTGCTAGATTTGAAGAAAGAGAACGATGATGGATGACCCTGACACTTGTATCAATTTGAAATGATTAAAACATGAGCCGTACCTGACCACTGAGGCTAGCTACCTCTAGCAGATACACCTCTTCGTATTACTATATTGATGTTAGCTTTATTGGTGCACCTTGATTTGATTTATGGGGGTGATGGATGCGGTGGGCCGTTATGAGTTACCACCAGTCGGGAAACGTAAAACGGTAGTATCCTACCTTGGCATTGCCTCGCGTGCCTTGTCATACTTTTACCCTTATTCGCAACCACTAAGATTTTGTTTTAGTGTTGTCTTATTAGGCGCCTCCCTGGCTACCGACGTTACTTGTGATGCTACTAAGGAAAACTATAATGACCTATAATTTTCGATAATTAAAAATAGTTAATTTAATAAGGTTTTGTGATTTAATGTTGGAAGAAATGAAAATTTGTGATTTAATAATAAGAATATAACTGGAATGAAATGTAATATTACTAATTATTAATTTAAGGTAATTTATAACTGCTTTATATGTAATTCCAATTAATTAAAATGATTAAAAAGTTAAAATTGGTTATAGATTATAAATAAATTGTAGTAATGTATGTATTAATTGATGTTGGATTAAAAGAGTAATTGATAATTTAAATGTTGTATTAATTAATGAAATAGTATGTGATAAATTGTAATTGAATAAAATTAGTGTTGTGGTAGTAATTATAACACTTGTTATGGATAATAAACTTATAAGATATGATTAAAAGTTAATGGTGACAATGATTATATGTTACCTATTTATTTAGTCTGTTAAATTAAATTGGAAATCAATTGCAATTAAATGTAAATAAATATTACGTTAGTGGAAATTAAGATGAAATTGAAGAATATTAATATAATAAGGTATAAACTAGTGTTAACTATGCCCATAGAGTAATAATTTATTGAATAAAAAGATTGAAATCAAATTAAATCAATTTATTGGAATTAAATTATAATTAATTGGATTTAATTATAGTTGAAATTGAACATTGTAATTAGTGTAATAGTCAACATTGAATTGATATGTAAATTTTTTTTAAATTATTGTAAATTTCTAAGTAATCAAAAATGATAAAATCGGTTAATTATAAGATTTGAAATTAAAAAAAGTGATTTAATCAATTTAATAATAATTTATTTAATTAACGTTAAAATAGGCATTTTGGCCACTATCTCGAATTTCGATGAAACTAGTTTCATTGGATCCGTAACGGTGATTTATTGTAAGGTTTCAAGTTTCGTAGCGATCAGACTTGTCGTTCGATCGTACGGACTCGAAACGCGTAGAAATAAATTTGATTAAATTTAATTGAAATCAATTTGAAATAAGCTGATTTTAAAGCTAACCTCTTCATACGATGGAAATAGGACTTGAAACCTGTTCCATTGAGTTTAAAAAAATCGAAAACATATATTTTGATATATGGGATGTCATATTTTCGTATCGAGGTCAGAACAGGCTTTTTGGGTCGCTATTTGTCGTTCGTACAAATTCGATAGGTGTTTATTTCTTATCGAGCTTTGTTAATATAAATGGTTCTGTTCTAACCCTAGCAGCCTTCTTATTCCTTATTACAGTACGTACAGTTTCATTTGTTTGCTTCTCCTTCTCAATGGCAAAAACAAATTCCAATATTCAAATTCCCAATTCACTTTCAAATCAAATTTCAATTTCAGAATCAAACTCTTCAAAACCCTATCATATTATATACCGGTTCGAAGCTCTCTGTGAGCCAACTCAAATCTGCTATCCATTTTTCGATTTGTCATGGTTTGGCCAGAAATGGGTGATTTAGTTTCAGCCGTTTATTTCTAGGGTTTCGCAATCGACGATGGATCTTCATCCTTATGGCGATCGGAGAGCACAGGCATGTAGAGGGGGTTGAGCAGCTTGTATCTATGGTTTGCGCCCTTGTCAATGACGTTGTGGTTTGTCTGGAAGTGCCTTTGAATGGCGGCGGTGGCGGTAGGAGATGGGGCAACCGGAATGCTTGGCGAGGGGAGCGTGGGGTTGGCTGAGGGCCAGGAATTCGATGGTGATCTCAGATCCAGTCGCAGGCGGCTGTAGGAGGCACGACGTCGACGTTTAGGTGGCGGCTGCTTGTTTTGAGCGAGGGTTTTTTTTATTGTACCGACGTGTAGGTGAGATGAGGTAACATGTTTTAGTATTTTATTATTTTATTTATTTTATAATATAAATCGTATAACTTCTAATCGATATAACTTTTTCATACGAGCTCGAATTCACGCGCGGATTGTTCCGCTGCGATCATATCAAAATCCCGGACATTTTGACGCTGGATTGCATGAAATGAAACTGTTGAATTTTGGGCCTTATTTTGGATTTCAAATCTATTTGAAATCAAAGGTGAGTGTTTTAACCCACTCACAATTACTAAATCATCTTATGCTAGTTAAATTGAATTTATGATGTGATTTAAAATTTGATTGGTTGATGTTTGGTATATGTGAATCGTCATTCTAGTTAAATTTGACCTTTATTGCATTTAATCGTTGTTTAATTTAATATTGAATTCAATTGTCAATTTAATACCTGTTATTTGATAATTAGTTATCTATTGATGTTTATTGATTGATTTGGACGATGATTGTAATGGATGTTTGATTGTTGATATTGGATGACTGGATGTTATATTTTTGTTAGCGCCAAAATTGGTCACTAACACCCAAATCCAAGCGAAAGCACCAAATACCAATCACAGCTCACAGATAAAATATATGTAGCGAATGTTAATATGGAGAACGACAAGAATTAAAATGAAAGCAGTAAAGAACAACAGATTTTATAGTGGTTCGGCTAACTCTGGCCTACGTCCACTCCAGAAGTTTCCTTTTTATTGATGTTAGAATCGACTACAGTTACAAAATGGCAGAGTTGCCTTAGCCTTAGAAAATAGAAAGTAAGAGAGTCGAAAGGAAGATCCCTTTTCTGAAGTCCTACATGCTGTATTTATAGGCAAATTCTGAGTTACTGGGCTTCTTGAGTAGTCCGGGCCCATCAGGAACATAGCCGAGCCAATATCCTTCATCATGACCGATCCATACTGCCATGCCGACCGACCTATGCTGATCCACTCCATACTCTAGTATGCCAATCCATACCACCAAGTCACTGAGCGGCACTTGTGGAACCAACCACGCCGAGCCACATCCCACGAAGTTGACCCGAAGCAAAAACTTCTGGGACACGAGGCAGCCGAACGATGTCATGTCGACCCACTTTATATCCCACTAAGATACTGAGCGACAACCTAAAGCGAAGGACCTTAGGACTCGAAGCAACCGAGCCCCATTCCATATCGAGCCAATTCCTTCCATTCCTACCGAGCCACACCGACCGAACCACAATACCGAGCGACAACCAAGGCTGACTCATGATCTAACTAGGCCAAACCACCTTCCATGATGAGCCACCAACACGGCCGAGCCACCAATGCCGAGCCACTCATGCCAAGCCACCAATGCCGATCCACCCATGCCAAGCCACCCATGTCGAGCCACCTATGCCGAGCCACCTAAAAGACTCGAAGAAATCATCCATACAACTCGAAGCTCGACTCCATACGACTCAAAGCAAATCCAGGGCGACTTGCGACTTATCGAAACCCAAGTTTCGAGTATCCAATAATCTTTGACCATCGACTATGCCGAATTCCAGCTGTAGATATATGATTATTATCCATGCTTGATCGTCCATCCATCTAGTTGACTAAATCTGTCATGAACCAACCTCGACGAATGAGTAGTCAATTTAGTTAAGTCCGCCTATCTACGGCCTTGCCAAAAGGCGGGTTAATAATTTTTATATTGTTATAACACTACAAGTTCTCTATGGGTTGAAATGATACAACCCGAATGATCTATAGATTAGGAAAAATCGTTATGGGTTGAAATGATAGACTCGAGCGATTTTATGGATTTTATTTTAATTCGGGATTGCGGGTTGAAACGATATATACCCGTAAAATTTTAAATTGCGGACTGAAATGATAAATATCTGTATCACTTGACCATAGGGTGGAAAATTATATACGGACACCGGATTGGTTAAATTAAATGATCTTTAAATCTTGAATTCAGTTAACTGGTATTTTGAAATAGAAGGCGATTTCTATAATGAAGTATGTTCAAAATCTAAGCATAAATGTTGAAATTGGAATTAATTTACTGAATTGTTTAAAGGATTTAAATTGGAATTTCAAAGTTGAATTGTCAAATATAAATGAATCTTATCGAAATTGAGTTATTGAAATGTTTGAATATAACTCAAAAATCTATTTAAACTATTTTAATCAATTTAAACTATTTTAATTTACCTTAATCTATTATAACCTATTTAATCCAATTTAACCTAATTTACCTATTTCAAAATAATTAAATATATTTAATCTATTTTAAATCTATTTAATATAATTTAAATCTATTTAATCTATTTTAAATTTATTTAATCTATTTAAATCTATTTAATATAATTTAAATCTATTTAATATAATTTAAATCTATTTAATCTATTTTAAATGTATTTAATCTATTTTTAATCTATTTAATATAATTTTAATCTATCTATCTATTTTAAATTTATTTCAACTATTTTAAATCTATTTAATATAATTTAAATTTATTTAATCTATTTTAAATCTATTTAAATCATCTTAAACCTAATTTAATCTAATTTAAGTCTAGTTAAACTATTTAAACTATTTTAATCTATTTTAAACTATTTTAAATCATTTAAATTATTTTAGAGTATTTTAACTATTTTGAAAACCTAATAAAACTATTTATGACTATTTAAACTATTTTCTAAAATTTCAGACTGTGAAAAGTTGAAGTATTTATATTTAAATCCTTGATGATGATACAACCTAAGTTGGGATTTGAAATTAATACCTTTTTGTGAAATGACATATATGAATAAATATGATGATTTTGGAACAAGGATTTAATTAACCTATCTTATTGACATTTTCAAAAGTGAAGGTGATTTTGGAAAGTGAATAAGGTTTTGGAAGTATATATGATTTCGAAAGTGATATGGTTTGAAATCGAGTATGATATTTTGATATTAATTATGAATTGAATTTTGAAAGGTAAAAGAACCGTCCGGGATCAGATATTGTCATACTCTCTGCCAATACCGAAAACCACTTTAACAACTGTGTATATGATGGAGATTCCAGAAATGAAGTAGGATGGTTTGGCGAACGATTCTATCGCACATGCTTCTTCGATACCATATTTTGACTTTGTGATGGTTTGGTGGCCACCCCTTGATTTTGATTATGGGAGTGTGTTCCGAGGTGGGCGGTAGTAGCTGCTATGCGTTACCACCACTCTGGATCTGCAATTGGTATATCTACCCTGGCATTGCCTCAAGTGCCGTGTTCACAGCCCTATCACGCCTTCTACGAGTTTGGTTTGTACCATACCTATGGAGTGCCCTCTGAGTAAACCTAACGGAGGAGTTTACGGTACTATATAGACCATGGGAATATATAAAATGTGTTAAGAGGGACATGGGTAACGCCTTAACGCTATTTTAATACTTTACTTTAGTGTAGACACTATTATAATAGCATATTTTACTATGTATGTAGATAGTTTAATGGATCCTTAAGAGATGTCAATCCCGAACATCTCTTAAGTTACTGCGCTGATGTTAGACACTGGATAGGAGATGTCAAACCCCGTAAACATCTCCAACGCCGTCACACTCATATTTATTTACTGTTGATTTAACTTACATAAGATCTTTTAGTTCTGACTCGTGTGTTTTGTCTTTTCAATTCGCTCGGGTCAGTCTGAGCTTTTTAGTTTATCGAAGACTGTTTTTTGGAGGATGAAGACGAAGATTTTGTACTATTATTATGTATTATATTTATCCCACTGCATCATGTTGTTCCGCTGCATTTATTTATTATTTATTCTTGTTGTATGTAACTCTGATCTGTATTATAAAAGTTTAATCAATGTTATTTGTAAACAGGTTCATGAACTGTTTATTTGATTATTATATTTTGTCATTCCGCTGCGAGATTCTGTATTTGTTTCCTTTCTTTCTCTGCTTTTCTTACTTACCCCATAACAATCTACCCTTTTGAATGGTTTGAGTCTAACGTGTGTGGTTTATCGTCGATTTAAACCGTCAAAAAAAGCAGGTTGTTACAGTTGGTATCAAAGCTTTGGTTTAGCGATAACCTTAGCTTTGTGGGGTCTGACTCTCTAGAAATAGGATAGTAATACCCTAGAATGAGTCGCTGAGTGTATATATATCAGAGAGCATATTTGTTAGTATTATAAAATGTTTTATATTGTGTTAATTTGTTCTGTTTAGTATTTATAAATCTCGGTCGGTACATAGGACGCTATTACATCGATAGAGATTTCTAAACACTTAGTAGGGCAGACCGACACAACATTGTTTTGAAATATAGGTAAATGAAATAATTTTGCCTAGAATTATATTTTGTATATAAAAGAATAATTTTATAAATGATATAGTTGGTTGTGATATATTTGTTTGTTATGAAGTGAATTTTTTTATATTGATTGTAAAATGAGATTTTAAAGAAAATGAATATAAATTTAAAATTTGAGAACTTAAGTTCTAGGATTTTTGAAAATTTCTTTTGAAAGATTTTGGAATATATTATTAGTATTATTTGGAAGTATTTTCTGATATAAATATATCAAGATGATTTGAAAGAAATGTTTTAAAGGAATTTTGGAAGGAAATATGTTTCGTACTCCCCTCTCTGTTGTTGGAAAATAATTTCGGTGATGAGTGCACGCATCACCGACGTTCATTTTCGAGTTTCAAAGTGGGAAGACTGCTGTAATAATTCAACTGCACATTTGTTTTGATGAACAAATCTTAATTTTAATTTCTGAAAATTGATTTGATATATAGAAGATATGAGTATAAATATGTATATTATTTTAAAAAGGATTATGAACTGGAACCTGGAATTTAGTTCTTAAGCCCCTGTAAATTGGTAATTTCAATTATTGTAATGAATGAAACCTTAACCTATTAATAATTGGAAACTTCAAAATAGGTAATTAAGAAAATTGGATGCTAAGTAATTAATGAAATATTGAACATTTATTTACTAAATGAATCGATGAACTTATGTAACATTCAATTACATTCTAAAAGACATAATATATAACTTAACAAAATGTTAAGAGTTGAAATGTTAATAAGAATATGCAATAGAATATTATACAACTAAAACTTTAATAATGAAAGTGTTCAATGAAATCATGTTTTAAATGAAGAATTGAGATGTATAAGAATATTATAAACTTAAGTTAATAATTTGGATGCTACTAATTAAAATTTATAGAAAGAATGAATACAGTGAGTAAATGATTATAAATTTAAGTTAATGTTGAAGCCATTTATAATTAAAGTGAACACTATATTAATTGAATGATTATGACTTTAGAAAATGTAAAATGATTCAGAAATAGATTAATTGTTCAATAATATTATATAGGAAATTAATAAATTTGGAAATAAATATCTATTAATTGTGAATTAAATTGTAAAGAAACTTACCTAATAATGGATAATCCAATAATTGAAATAGAAATAACTTATTTAAGCAACGAATGTAAAGTAATAAAAATAAAAGAAAAATGGCATTGTATGAATAAATGAGAAATGAACTTTTGTAAGTAATAACGAATGTAAATTAATGAAAATGAGCATCATATGAATGAGAAAAAAACAGTAAATGATGTGAAATGAGAAAAAAAAGGGAACAAACTTAAATAACATTGAAATTATTGTTTGCTTGGCTTAGGATTGGTTAGGAAAGGGTAATTCTATTTTGTATAAAGAGTGTAAATAATCTATTGTGTTTTATCTAAGACTGTTGAGTGTATGGTATACTTAGTAGTTTATTTACCATTTTATACGATTAAAAGTTTCTGAACCTGAACAAACTATTTGTTTTGGGTGTTATGGATGAATGGTTGATTACTTTATTTTTTTGTGACGATTGTATGGTTTTTTTAAAAGCGATTGTTGTTATGTTATGTTGGTTTGTTTGCTATTGATTGAAACAACTTCAATATTTCTCTTTTACATAATTATTAACTTCTTTGGATTATATAAGTGAAATACAGGTTATGGAAGCAATAACTACTGATTTTGGTTTCATAATTTAAGCGTTGTTTGCCCGACAAATAGGTACATTTTCTTATTACGGTTTTATAGCGATATTATATTGTTTTTCCCATTGTTTGGGATATATTATTTTGAAATATGAGATGTATATTGTTATTATTGATATTATTATTTCTCCTAGATCCCTCCGTACAAAGGAGACTCTGCCGAAATTTTATATGAATTTTGGACTTAGAAAAATTTTGCGAAATGTTTTTCCAAACTTTTGTTAACTTAAATATAAAAGGATTTAATTTTTTATAAGTTGATATTTTATTTAAATTATTTAATTATGTAAATTAATTGTTTATAAATTCAATATTTTGACTGAGATATATTAATTCTTTCTCCCTTTTCGAGGACGAAAAGTTTTGAGTGGTGGAGAGTGTAACGACCCGTAATTTTCGATAATTAAAAATAGTTAATTTAATAAGGTTTTGTGATTTAATGTTGGAAGAAATGAAAATTTATGATTTAATAATAAGAATATAACGGGAATGAAATGTAATAGTATTAATTTAAGGTAATTTATAACTACTTTAAATGTAATTCCAATTATTTAAAATGATTAAAAAGTTATAATTGGTTATAGATTGTAAATAAATTGTAGTAATGTATGTATTAATTGATATTGCATTAAAAGAGTAATTGATAATTTAAATGTTGTATTAATTAATGAAATAGTGTGTAATAAATTGTAATTGAATAAAATTAGTGTTGTGGTAGTAATTATAACACTTGTTGTGGATAATAAACTTATAAGATGTGATTAAAAGTTAATAGTGACAATGATTATATGTAACACCCCACTCTGAGACCCACTGTAACAAAGAGTATTACGGGAGTAATACTGTCTGTTAAAGCGGAGAATAGAGTATAGTGGAAGCGACCATTTGTAATCAAGCTATAACTATCTACTGAATACGTCGAAGGGATGGTATCTATATTTTTTTCAAGTGGTTCGACATATCCAATAAATATTTATCACGAAATTACAATGGCTAAAGACCTATCAGGACAAAGCATAATAACATAATGAAATAGCATCACAGAACAGAATCACATAACAGATATAAAATCCCAGAACAATACATCGTCAATACAGATCCAAATACTATAAGTGGGTACAAAGCCACTGCCCACACATGTGAGTCAAAAATATGTACATATCAAAGTCTAAATAATAACAGAGTAGCGGAATAGTGGACAAATAAAAGCGCTATCTATCAGCAAAGCAGATAATGTCCAACCGGAAGCATAGAAGCTAAGTCCAAAGACCTAACCTGAAACAACTCGGTCTGACCCGAGCGAAAAAACTCGGGTCAGGCTAGCTAAACAATCAGTAATAACTGAGATATATAATAATGCGGTACATAAATAAAATAGTACTTTTCCTAAGAGAAGAGTATTTTGGACCACATGAATATAATGACAGTCCCTAATCATCAATCAGCATTAAAAATCTCCAAAGAGAATATCAGCACCAAAGTGTTAAATAAATCGCCTCATATCATCGGCGTAGCCAAAGCTATATAAAGTTGCCCATAGGCAATAATCCCAAGAGTGATCAGAGTCTGTAATCAATGCCCAAGCAAAGATCGATGCTCTAAAGAGCAATGGGGATATACTGAAAAGTCAATGAAACCTAACACTGAAAAGCAGTGTCCAAAGACACTGTGAATCCACAAGGTAATCGCACTTACATCGTATGGTTCCATAAAACCAACACCGAATGGCGGTACTCGAATGGATATAAAAATCATCAGATAATACATGTATAGCACGTGCACCGACCGGAGTCGTTATTGCCAAGTACTGTAGAGTTGTGATCGATCACTCGCACAGATGCGGAACGCGCGAGACGGCGAGATCCTTCCCAGAAGGATAAAGGCCCAGAGGCACACGCCGAAAAAGTAACTGCTCCATAGAATAGGTGTCCAGAGACGGTTGCCCAGAGGCGTGGTGACCCAGAGGTCCAGTACTGGCTGCCCAAAGGCTAATGTGTCACAAACTTCTTGGAGAGGAACCCGTAAAGTGTTAACAATGAGTCTCATACCCCACGTTCGCACTAAATGGTTTACTAACCAATAGCAAGCTCAAATTCCAAACAATAAAAAGTCGACCTCGTATCATCGGTAAACTAGACCAAAGGTCAAAACGATCAATCGAATAGGTTGGGGATTAACCGGAAAGAAAATACACATGGTTCCATAGGCCGGAGATTTCCTAACCGTTTAAGCACCTTTCCACTTCGCTCGACGTGCTAAAAGTGAGTGTGAGATTTTTATTATAGAAAATAATGGTTCGAAACGGATTTATAATTGATTTTGAGAACACTTTAAAACGGCTTTTGAAAACTCTCCTATTATGGAGTAAATAGTTTACTAATTAAAAATAATATTATATAATAATTTCGAAAGCCATTTCGGAGTGAAAAAGCCTTTTAAAACCTCTTTATAAGGCCCGTGTATGAAATCCAGAGACAAATCTCAAAGAAATCGATAAAACCAGAAAATCACTGAAAATATTCAAAGTGTTGGAAAATAGTCCAAAACTGACGCGAACCCAAGTTCGGAAAATTATTCGGACCAGCAAACTGAATCCGAATGGCATGAAATTTTTTAAGAACGTAGTCCGACATTCCTACTTCAGAACACAAAAATAATTACTTGATTCCGACTTGAAACGAAGAAACGGCGTCGTCTCAAAGTCGGACAAAAATCACAAAACTCTACTGTGTCAAAACAGTGCAAAGGTCCCACTTCGACGACATGGTCGAAGGGTCACATGAACTCAGATCTCGATGAAAATTTGCAGGAGCATAGTAAATTACCCCTACTTTGATATGAAATAAGAATCGTTCGGTCCCGACTTTAAACGAAGAAATGACAATGTTTCAAAGTTGGTCCGACGATAACTGAAAATGATCACTATTGTAAAACAGTTTCTGGGTGCTACTTCGACAATAGAAACAAAGTATCTAATGCACCCAGATCTAAACCAAACTTTGCATGGTTGAAGATCTCAACCTCATATTTTTAACGAGACCAAAAACAATGAAATCCGACAAAGGACGAGCATGGTATGGCGTCGCAAAGTCGGGGTTCTGCGCTGAAAACAACGGGAGCAAAGAGACTAAGGCCTGTAGCTATGCACTAACAGACCAGAGATGAAAAACCACAATTTTGGCATATTAAACTTCTAATTCTGACAAGATGAATAAAATAAAAGTTGTAGCTTAGTTTCTAAGCTTTCCGGAATGACCAAGATCGTCAAATTCCGATCGGGGATGAAAATTCTATGACTAAAACAATTCTCAGATCTAAATTCTATATCACTGTCGTTGTGCTCTCGGGATAGTGGTAAGAATGTACAGTTTTGACGAAATTAACTTCGAAATTTCATGAAACTCAAAACATGAAACTTTTAGCCCTAAATCTAAGCTTTCCAGAACATCCAAAATTATTAGATTTGGATAAGAAACGAGTAACTTATGGCCAAATCCATTTCAGATTTTTATTTTCTCAACTCTGTAGTTTGTTGTTAGGTCAGCGAAAACAAACGTGATTTCGACCATTCAAACCTCAAAATTAGGCAAAGCACAGAACATAAAAGTTATAGGCTATAGAATAAGCTTTCCAGAACATCAAGAAAATCTTAATTCCGATTTAATATGAATGAGATATGCCTAATTTACTAACAGCAATAAACTAATTATAATTTCAGCTAGCATATGTTACAAGCACCTTATGTGCACACCCCAAAATGAAAGCAAAGATGATCAAAGAGCTATGATTCACATGTTACATAATAAAACATCTGTTACTAACTGATTACCGAAATCAAAAGATGATTAAATACATATTAGAAGAGGTTTTTAGCAATATACCTCTCTTGAAAGCAACAAAGACTATTATAGCATCAACCCAAGTTAGCAAAAGATGATTAGGAGGCTATAAGATCAAAAAAACACATAAAACATGTGTTACCAAATACATTTCAGAAATGAGAAAGATATAAAAATGGATTTGAGGTGGGTATTTGCATTACCTTTCCATAGAATGACTTGCATAAGCTAAAACTAGAAGGAGATGAAGATAGAGGCCATTTTTGTTATGAAAGCTTTAGGAAATGATTAGGGTTTTGATTAGGGTTGAATGAATGAGGTTATGAGAGTATGAGATAATTTATAGAGGAGGTTTAGGGTGGGTTATTGGGTTAGGTTTTGTAACCCAATAAGAAGAGAGTTATTTACATGTTTTCAAAAATTAGTCTAAGTGTTCGTATATGTTTATAAAACTCATTTTTTCTTATCCAAACCCATTTTAAAATCTCTCCCAAAATATTTAACTTTCCAAAAATAACATTTTATCCTCATTTAAAAATCCTATATTTCCCATTTAATTAAAATAGCCTTTTCAAATAATAAATTTTATTATTCCAAATCCTTTTATGCTTCATTAAAATAAATAAATAAAAATCTAACTTTTATTTATTAATTGGTAATGCAAATCCCGGGTTGTTACATTATATGTTACCTATTTATTTATTCTGTTAAATTAAATTGGAAATCAATTGCAATTAAATGTAATTAAATATTACGTTAATGGAAATTAAGATGAAATTGGAGAATATTAATATAATAAGGTATAAACCAATGTTAACTATGCCCATAGAGTAATAATTGGTTGAATAAAATGATAGAAATCAAATTAAATCAATTTATTGGAATTAAATTATAATTAATTGGATTTAATTACAGTTGAAATTAAACATTGTAATTAGTGTAATAGTTAACATTGAATTATAGGTAAATTTGTTTTAAATTATTGTAAATGTCTAAGTAATCAAAAATGATAAAATCGGTTAATTATAAGATTTGAAATTAAAAAAAGTGATTTAATCAATTTAATAATAATTTATCTAATTAACGTGAAAAATAGCCATTTTGGCCACTATCTCGGATTTCGACGAAAACAGTTTCATCGGATCTATACCGGTGAATTATTGTAAGGTTTCAAGTTTCGTAGCGATCGGACTTGTCGTTCGATCGTACGGACTCGAAACGCGTAGAAATCAATTTAATTTAATTTAATTGAAATCAATTGAAATAAGCTGATTTTAAAGCTAACCTCTTCATATGATGGAATTAGAACTTGAAACCTGTTCCATTGAATTTAAAAATATCGAAAACATATATTTTGATATATGGGAGGTCCTATTTTCGTATCGGGGTCAGAACGGGCTTTTTGGATCGCTATTTGTCGTTCGTACAAATTCGATATGTGTTTATTTCTTATCGGGCTTTGCTAATATAAATGGTTCTGTTCTAACCCTAGCAGCCTTTCTATTCCTTATTACAGTACGTACAATTTCATTTGTCTGCTTCTACTTCTCAATGGCAGAAACAAATTCCAATATACAAATTCTCAATTCAATTTCAAATC
The DNA here is from genome assembly GCA_030737815.1 of Allium fistulosum. Taxonomy (NCBI): domain Eukaryota; kingdom Viridiplantae; phylum Streptophyta; class Magnoliopsida; order Asparagales; family Amaryllidaceae; genus Allium; species Allium fistulosum. The sequence continues at coordinate 973,780,185 of CM060904.1, forward strand.
AAATTTCAATTTCAAAATAAAACTCCTCAAAACCCTATCATACTATATACCAATTTGAAGCTCTCGGCGAGCGTAACTCAAATCTGCTGTCCATTTTTTGATTCGAGTCATGGTTTGGCCAGAAATGGGTGATTTAGTTTCGGCCGTTCATTTCTAGGGTTTCGCGATCGACGGTGGATCTTCATCCTTACAGCGATCGGAGGGAACAGGCATGTAGAGGGGGTTGAGCAGCTTGTATCTATGGTCTATGCCCTTGGCAATGATGTCATGGTTTTCCTGGAAGTGCCTTTGAATGGTGGCGGCGGCGGCGGTAGGAGATAGGGCGATCGTAGTGCTTGGCGAGGGGAGCGTGGGGTCGGCTAGGGGCCAAGAATTCGATGATGACCTCAGATCCGGTCGTAGGCGGCTATAGGAGGCGCGATGTTGACGTTTAGGTGGCGGCTGCTTGTTTTGAGTGAGGTTTTGTTTTACTGTAGCGACGTGTAGGTGAGATGAGGTAATGTGTTTTAGTATTTTATTTATTTCATAATATAAATTGTATAACTTCTAATCGATATAACTTTTGCATACGAGCTCGGATTCACGCGCGGTTTGTTCCACTGTGATCATATCGAAATCCTGGACATTTTGATGCTTGTTTGAACGAATTCTGAGACTTTTGAATTTTAGACCTTATTTTGGATATCAAATCAATTTGAAATCAAAGGTGATTGTTTTAACCCACTCACAATTACTAAATCATCTTATGCTAGTTAAATTGAATTTATGATGTGATTTGAAATTTGATTGGTTGATGTTTAGTATACGTGAATCGTCATTCTAGTTAAATTTGACCTTTTTTGCATTTAATCATCGTTTAATTTAATATTGAATGTAATTGTCAATTTAATACATGTTATTTGGTAATTAGTTATCTATTGATGTCTATTGATTGATTAGGACGATGATTGTGATGGATGCTTGATTGTTGATATTGGATGACTGGATGTTATATTTTTATATTGTCATAACACTGTAGGTTCCCTATAGGTTGAAATGATACATACCCTAACGAACTATAGATTAAGAAAAATCGTTATGGGTAGAAATGATAGACTCGAATGATTTTATGGATTTTATTTTAATTTGGGATTGCGAGTTGAAACAAAATAACCCGTAATATTTTAAACTGCGGATTGAAATGATAAATATCTGTATCACTTGACCATAGGGTAGAAAATTATATACGGACAACGGATTGGTTAAATTAAATGATCTTTAAATCTTAAATTCAGTTAGCTGGTATTTTGAAATAGAAAGTGATTTCTATCAACTGAAGTATGTTCGAAATCTAAGCGTAAATGTTGAAGTTGGAATTAATTTAATGAATTTTTCAAAGGATATAAATTGGAATTTCAAAGTTGAATTGTCAAATATAAATGAATTTTATCGAAATTGAATTATTGAAATGTTTGAATATAACTCAAAAATCTATTTAAAATAATTTAAACTATTTTAATCAATTTAAACTATTTTAATTTATCTTAATCTATTATAACCTATTTAATACAATTTAATCTAATTTACCTATTTCAAAATAATTAAATGTATTTAATATATTTTAAATGTATTTAATCTATTTTTAATCTATTTAATATAATTTAAATCAATCTAATCTATTTTAAATTTATTTAATCTATTTTAAATCTATTTAATATAATTTAAATCTATTTAATCTATTTTAAATGTATTTAATCTATTTTTAATCTATTTAACATAATTTTAATCTATCTAATCTATTTAGAATTTATTTAATCTATTTTTAATCTATTTAATATAATTTAAATTTATTTAACCTATTTTTAATCTATTTAAATCATCTTAAACCTAATTTAACCTAATTTAAGTCTAATTAAAATATTTTAACTATTTAATCTATTTTAATCTATTTTAAACTATTTTAAATCATTTATATTATTTTAGAATATTTTAACTATTTTAAACTATTTTTTAAACCTATTAAAACTATTTATGACTATCTAAACTATTTTCTAAAATTTCAGACTGTGAAAAGTTGAAGTATTTATATTTAAATCCTTGATGATGATACAACCTAAGTTGGGATTTGAAATTGATACTTTTTTTGTGAAATGACATATTTGAGTAAATATGATGATTTTGGAACGGGGATTTAATTAACCTATCTTCTCGACATTTTCAAAAGTGAAGATGATTTTGGAAAGTGAATATGGTTTTGGAAGTGAATATGATTTCGAAAGTGATATGGTTTGAAATCGAATATGATATTTTGATAATAATTATGAATTGACTTTTGAAAGGTAAAAGAACCGTCCGGGGTGAAATAATCATTTGGTTGTTAAAGTGACCGGGATCGGATATTGTCATACTCTCTAGCAATACTGAAAACACTTTAACAACTATGTACATGGTGGAGATTTCAGAAATGAAGTAGGATGGTTTGGCGAACGATTCTATATGAGGTATTTACGTGACCCTGACTCTTGTGAGTTAGCTTAGATGTGACTAAAACAGGAGCCACGCCGGGCCAAGTGAGGTCATTCCTCCTATCGGACATGCTTCTTCGATACCATATTTTGACTTTATGATGATTTGATGGCCACCCCTTGATTTTGATTATGGGAGTGTGTTCCAAGGTGGGTGGTAGTAGCTACTATGCGTTACCACCAGTCCGAATCCGCAATTGGTTTATCTACCCTGGCATTGCCTCGAGTGCCGTGTTCACATACCCTATCGCGCGTTCTATGAGTTTGGTTTGTACCATACCTATGGAGTGCCCTCTGAGTAAACCTCATGGGGGAGCTTTCGGTACTGTATAGACTATGGGTGTGTTAAGGGGGTTATGGATAACGCCTTAACGCTATTTTAATACTTTACTTTACTATAGACACTATTATAATAGTGTATTTTACTATGTATGTAGATAGTTTAACGAATCCTTAAGAGATGTAAATCCTGAACATCTCTTAAGTTATTGCACTCACGTTAGACACTAGATAGGAGATGTTAAACCCCATAAACATCTCCGACGCCATCACACTCATATTTATTTACTGTTGATTTAACTTACGTAAGATCTTTTAGTTCTAACTCGAGTGTTTTGTCTTTTCAATTCGCTCGGGTCAGTCTGAGCTTTTTCAGTTTATCGAAGACTGCTTCCTGGAGGATGAAGACGAAGATTTTGTACTATTATTATGTATTATATTTATTTCACTGCATCATGTTGTTCCACTGCATTTATTTATTATTTATTCTTGTTGTATGTAACTCTGATCTGTATTATAAAACTTTAATCAATGTTGTTTACAAACAGCTTCATGAACTGTTTATTTGATTATTAATTTTTGTCATTCTGCTGCAAGATTTTGTATTTGTTTCCTTTCTTTCTTTGCTTTTCTTACTTACCCCATAACAATCTGCCCTTTTGAATGGTTTGAGTCTGACGTGTGTGGTTTATCGTCGATTTATATCGTCCAAAAAGACAGGTCGTTACACAAACTGTAGGACAATTCTTAAAAATGTGTTAAGGGGGATCAATGTAAAGCCTTAACGCTTTTTTAATACTTTACATTACCAATAGACACTACATATATAGTGTATCTTACTACATATAGATAGTTTAATGGATCCTTAGGAGATTGAAAATCCTATAACATTTCTTAGGTTATTGCACTTACATTATACACTGGATAGGAGATGTAAAATCTCATAAACATCTCTGAAGCTATTACACTCTTATTTACTTGTTGATGATTTAACTTACATAAGAATTTTTAATTCTGACTCGATTGTTTTGTCTTTTTATTACGCTTGGGTCAGCCTGATCATTTCAGTGTTGAAGACTTTATTTCTAGAGGACGAAGATGGAATTTGGTATATTATATTATTAGTAATTTTATGCTGCATCATTATTGGTATGTCATTGTTTGTTCTCTGATTGTTGTAAAAATCGTGTAATCAGATGTATAAAATAAAACAGCTTCATGAACAGTTTATTTGATTATTATATTTTGTCATTCCGTTGTGAGATTCTGTGTTTTGTTTTTCCTTCTTTTCTCTTATTTTATTATTTACCTCATTAACAAACCTTCCTTTTGAATGGTTTGGTTTAGACATGTGTGGTTTATTATCGATTTAAACCGTTCAAAAGGGTGAGTCATCATAGTTGGTATCAGAGCTTTAGTTTAGAGATACCTTAGCCTGTTTGGGTAAACTCATTAGAGATAGGGTAACTAATACCCTAGAATGAGTTTGAGTGTGTATATTTATGAGGGAGCGTATTTGTTAGTGTTATATAAAAAAATGTTTTGTATTGTGTTAATTTGTTATGATGAGTTTATAAATTTTGGTTGGTACATAGGACGTTATGGCATCGATCGGGGTTTCTAAACGCTTGAACAGGGTAGATAGATACAATATTGTTTTTTAAATTGGTAAGTGAAATAATTTTACCTAGTAATTATATCATATATATATATATATAAATATATATGTATATATAATTCTTCATAAATTGATATAGTTATTTTTGGTATATTGTTTGTTAGGAAATGATAATGTTTAATTATTATCATTTATTATTTAGATAGTCAAGGTCCTTAAAACTATTGACTATTGTATGGTATAAGAAAAGTAAGTTTATAAATATGGTTTATAAAATATGATTTATAAATTTAATTGGAAATTTGAGAACTTATGTTCTGGAGTTTTGAAATTGGTTTTTGAAGATTTTGGAATATAATATTAGTATTATTTGGAAGTATTTCCGGATAGAAATATTTTCAATGGGATTTGAAAGAAATGATTTTAAAAGAATTTTAAAAAGGAAATAAGTTCTATATTCCCCTCTTCTATCGCTGGAAAAAAATTCCGGTGATGATCGCGGCAACATTGACTTTCATTTTCGAGTTTCAAAGTGGGAAGACCACTAAAGTAGCTTTGCTAACCATTTGTCTTGATAAACAAGATTTGATGTTAATTTCCTAAGTATGATTTGTGTCATGGACCGCAAATCCGTACCTCTTGATTAACCACTAATCTCCATTGATTAACTAAAAATGAACGGGAATACGAACTATGATGGTTTAAGAAGAAGAAAAAGGTAGAAGAAGAAGAAAAGAGTAGAAAAGATAGAAGAAAAAGAACAGAAGAAAAACAACAGAAACAGAGAACAGAAAACAGAATCTCACATATCGCAGCGGAACAACATATAATAGATAATTGAATAATCTTTAAACAAAGAACTATATCATTTTATACATACATCAATCATCAGAGTCAATATACAACTCAATACAACAATGGACAGTTATATAAACTTGTCCTCATACAGAATACACAGCGGAATATATAATATCAGATACAAATGCTACGTCTCGCCATCCAGCTTATCTCCAAAGCTCCAGAATATCCTGATAACATAACTCTAGGCTGCCCGTGTGGAAATTGGTGGGCACCCAGAGTTTAGAAGGGAAACAATAAACTCCGAGTCAGTCATGGTGACTGGTGTGAGATCGTAAAACAGTTATTGTTTCATAAAGAAAATAAAACAAATTCGCAATGCTTTTGGAAAATGAAACTACCATAAGACCTCCCGCCACACACACAATGCAAACGCAGAATTGGAGGAGATTTCTTCTTATGATAGTCAAAGATGCTTACTACGCAAAATCAAATCATTTTTGATATTATTATTAGTGCATAGTGTAGAAATCATTTCGAAAGTACAATATAAATCTTAGCCAGCATACGTACCATTATAGTATGCCTACTATAGCTACCATATTAGATGGCAGGTTCTACAACTAAAACCGTACAAGTCACGTATTGGAGTTTGGATTTCCAACAAATGGTCAGGCTAAGGAACTTCCTATGCCACGATGGGTACGTCCCTGGAATAGACGACCCGAGAACCTAACCGGATCTCTGCCAACATAAGGCCGGGTTACCTCTGCAAAAATAGGTAACTACTGACACGCGTATGCCATCCCCCGATCGTAACCGATCTTCCCGAGGATCCCCGACTTCCAACAAACCACATAAATAATAATGCAGCAACCACATAGGTTAAGTATCTGGGCTCCATACCATGATACCACCTTTATCCAGAAGGAATGACATACACTAAGGGGCGCTACTCCCTAGAACCTTGCTGCATCCTTCCTGTTTCGACCATTTCCGGGGTGTGAGGCTCGACGAAGTCTCGTCCACAAAGCTACGCTTTCTACAAAGCCATGCTTCGGGTCAAACAAATGATCAACCTATGATCACAAAGATATAAGATCAAACAAATGATCATATCACAAATGATCAAACACTGATCATTTCACAGCAACACTCAGTATGCCACGTTACCAAATTGGGAGTATATCGCTGATAAATTTCAACTACATAACCTCTGAGCTCGTACGTCTCAGAGAAGGGTGTTAAGCTAAGAGAATAAATTCTCCGCCACCAACAGAAATGTATTTGAAAGAAATCAGCTTTATATCTCAAATTGTAACGTCAGACACACAATCCATACAAGTCTGTTCCGGGATCGAACAGAACCGAAGGCACTTCTCACGAAGCCCTTGCATATCCGGATAAATTTCTAATCACGTCCGAACTTCCCGTCACTAAGGGTGATAAAACCTCTAAATCGGAGATCAGCCGATGTAGAGTAACTCGACGGTAATCCTTCCGTTTTCAAAAATATCCGGTCTTCAACACCGGTCTTCGAATGCGATTCATAACGACGTATCACATATTCAGAATGGGTTATACGACCCCATGGTCCTTTCCCGGCTAACCCGAATAGTGAGTGATTATTCAAAAATAAGTGTGGCATTCAAATTCATCCAATTCACAACAAATACCTATCTAAAGGTAATTATTGATAGTCGGTTATTTAACTATCAATAAAGATGCGCAACATCATCAGATTCCAAATAATTTTCCAAATTATTTTATCTCCAAAAATATCTTCATTAGATATAAAATTTCCACACTTCTAAATCAACGTTTATTTTTCTAAACAGTTTCCCTTTCCTTTATAAATTCCATAGTGAATTTATATTTCAAAAATATCTACTGATATACGATTTTCAATCGATTTTAAATATTCACTTTCAATTTATCTTTTTCAAAGATAAATTCTCAAAAACATTTCATTTCATATTGGAAAAACATTTCCATACTTATTTTAATAATAAGTATTTCACAAAACTATTTATTTTCAACATTTGAAAATATTCGATATACTTAAATAAATATTAAGTATATAATTCATTCTTTAAGGAAATCTATTTTCTATAACATCAATTTGAGTCAAAACGAATGTTACGTAAAACATCGTTACGACGACTCAAAATCACTAGTATAGGGATTCGAATTTTAAGATAGGTATATAAATCTCAATACTAGATAAAAACATTTCCTTTCGGAAATCATTTACTATAACAACAGTGTTATAGTCCACCATTTCCTTATTTTCTCGAAAACGTCTATTTCAACAATAATTGTTGAAATCTATGATTTCGATATTTAACACATTTTAAAACATCTTTAAAATGTTTAACTTCATTTTTAATATCACTTCTTCAAAAATAAATCCATTTTATTTAATAATATATTCACTGTCCAAAATCGTGAATAAAATTTACTTAACCCAATTTCAATCATCTCTACACATTTTATTTCAATAAAAATTCGCTATTCAAAATCGCGAATATATCTTCTTTAAATGATCTCCTATATTTAATTTATCAAATTCAATTGATTTCGAATTTATAAAACAATGTTAATAAATTTCACCTTTTATATTTTATAACAACTTCGATTTGTAAATCTCCTTTATTAACAAATTCGATCAATATTTCATTTGTAGGCAAAAATCCAATTTATAAGTTAATTTCTTATAAATCTTTCTATTCTACAATTTCATTCATTTTAACTTCACAATTTATACATCTATAAATTTCATATCTTCACAATTTAAAATTCTATAAAATTCATATCTTCACTTATAAAAACTCGTTTTAAAATACCAACATTTTAAAGTTATAAATATCACTTTTGTACATCCTTTACATACATCGTTTTTAATAATTCAAAAATTTCAGAAAAAACCATTTTATAAATTTCTTAACTATTTATTTCAAAAGAAATTACCTTTTGGTTATAATTCACAAATCTTAACTTTTATAACTTTAAAGTTTTAGACGTTTATTTATTTAAAATAAATCAATTCAACAATTCAATAAAACGTCTACTTTCAAAAATTACTTTAAAATTCTTTTAAAGTAAAAGTCGTTATTTTTAAACTTCAAAACTTGAATCCGATGATGCAACAGCACCAATTAGTCAATCACAACAACAACATCATATATCAACATATGATAACAGAATATACATCAATATCTGTAAATAAATAAATACTGTTGGGGAATCCAGTTGGATCCCTCCAACCTGTTTCCCTGCATCCACAGATGTTAGCACAATACCAATTCCACTTCGAGGTGGAATATCGTGGTATATGGGTTTTTATAAAAATATCCGCTTACTAACGGCGCAATAGGGTCTCATCCGCTATACGAGGCGGGAAATCAATCAATCCAATATATACATATGCCAATATGTATATATTGCTATATATATAGATATATCCTACTATATCTAATATCACATCCAAATAGCAATCATATCAGTCAATAAATAACTGCAATACAAAATTTATCTTGAGTGAAAAGATCTCACCTTAGCATTTAATTTGCCATCCATTTCCATTCTCGGCTTGATTTTTTTACAGATTTTTACCTAGTATAAATATTTATACACAGTTGATTAATATTCGAATCAAATCTTCGTTATGATAGTTGTAACTAACAAATTTCTTCTTTTAACAAATTTATTTAACCAACAATTTTACTTTAAATTAATATCTTTAAATAAATTTGTTTAACTAAAAATTTAATTTTTTTTTTCAAACTAAATTCCCTTATAAATTTCCATTTCTTAAAATAGCAATTCTTTTTAACACATTTTAAAACATCTTTAAATCTTTAAACATTTAAAATCCTATTTCTAACCTATATAAAACTTTATTGTAATTTGCAAACAATCCCTTTTTATATAAATTTAAATCACCTTTTCCTTTACTGTAATTATATACATATATACTTTCTTTAAACTATCTAGATTTTTTTTCTACTGTTAAAAATTTTAAACAACTGTTAAGATCAGTATATATATTTTTTCTTTAAATACATATTTATTTTAAACAAATATTTTATCTCCATACTACAAAATTTTAAATTAAAACTAAATTTCCTTTGATAATTTTACTAAATCCAAAAATTTAAATTTAAACTAACAAATTTTTCTTTACTGTATATATATAGTGATAACAGCAGTTTTCCCTTACTCCAATTTAAAAATACTATTATATTTAAATTGAAAAAGAAAATAAATCAAGTATATACCTTCTCTGTAAAAGGTGAACCCAGATCAATTTTAACAAATCGCAACCATCACTGCTCGACACCGCGAACCCCACCTGCTCGCGAAGCCCCAGATGCCGATCGCCGCGCCTATTCCATCAGCTTCGAGTCGCCTCGCCTCCGATCCCAGCCCTAGCTTCGATTGACGAACTCCCCTCGTCGACGCCATCGAAGTTGCCATGCCCCCAAACCCTCGACTAACTCGCGACCCATGACCATCGCGAACTCCTCCTGGAACCACGCGAACTGCCAGTTGAACTCGCGACGCCACCCTCCATCGCCGCGATGAACTCGAATCGACCACGCGAATTCGCGGCCACAAGGCCCTGCTACGTCGCCGCCTTCACCCCCGATTGCCACGAGCCTCGCGAATTTCGTATACATTCGAACTAGTTAAATTTGAGGAGCGGCCATTGTTGAATTTTCGAACGAGAGTTCGGCCATGGTTTTATTTTGTTTTTCGATTTGAAAACTGGAGAGGGAAAGAGATTCGACTTCGTGAATGAGTTTGAAGGGGGAGATTATAAAAATGAAAGGAGGCATGGTGTACACGATCTGATATCGTGATTTTTCTGCGTGAATTAAGGCGTGAGGTAAGGGAAGAAACGTGGCTGTTGTTAAGTAATATAAATTTAAAAAAAAAAATTAAATTGAATTTGCTTTAAAATTTCAATGCATTTACTCAACGTATGATCACGTATAAACCCCGAAAAATACGAAAATTGAAATCCGGCAATAATTCAATATTACGGACCCAATGAAACTGGTTTCGTCGAATTCCGAGACTGTTCCTCGGACGGCTATTTTTAAATATTGATTCAAACGATATAATTTCAAACTGAACAATTCACTCCCAAATTCGATTCTGAAGCTTCTATTATCTTCAGTATTATCAATATAAATTTTGAAAGCTTTTGAAATATTTTTCTTCAGCTTAAAACAGAAGATTCAAATTTTTATTCAACATTCAGTAGATTAAAATAATTTAAAGTTTAATCGCAAATTTTCAAAATTATATCGGGATTCAAATTAAATTATCGTTCAAATATTTAAAATTAATTAAATATTTTCAATTTAATTCGTTCAAAATTCTGGGTCGTTACAGACTTCCCTCCTTAAAAGAATTTCGTCCCGAAATTACAAGTTAGGAAAAAAGATCCTTAACTCGTTTACTATTTTTCACAACCCAATAGTTTTATCAAATTTTTCAAAACAAATCTTCCTACTAAAGATTCGTTATTTATTCAACTAGCTTTCCAATTTTAATTATAAGTTTTCAAACAACATTGTTTACTTCAAAATTCAAATTCAAATTTAAATATTCAAAATTTTCTCAAAAATTTTCTAACACTCTAAATTTTCGAAAAATTTCGCTAGCGTCTCCTTTGCGCAGCTAATACGGCACGACTACAAAACGTCCCTACGGACTCTCAGATTTCAAAAAGAAAAGAATAAGCCAAGCGGCTAGACAAGAAATCAGCAAATCTCATATTTGAAATTCAAATACATACCTTTTGTCGAGCAATTCAAATTTATCTTTGAAATCAAAATTTTCCTTCATAACACCTGTATATCCTACTAGCCATAATATCTAGTTACATATATTCAAACCATTTTGCAAATTCTATTACAAAATTTTCAATATAAACTGCTTATACATTTTTACTTCACTGTTGAAGTTACATATCTATTATCATTCAATTTTACATTTCAATTTCTCATTTGAATTCAATTCACCATTTCCATTCAATTTAACTTCTGAATATTGAATTTTTTCGATTAACTTTCATTTACAACTGCTTATTTTAGATTAGTTTCAATTACTAATTCATTTCAAATTCTAATCCACTGACAAATTTAAATTTGTTTTCAACCTTCAGTTTCAATTCCATTTACTTGTTACTACTCCAGATTTATTTTCAACTTAATAAATTTTCTTTAAGTAATCTTTTCACTTTATTTAATTGATTCACTTATACTTACTTTGATTTAACTTCATTCTTTAAGTTAAATTTATTCTATCAAAATTCAAATTGTATAAGTTATCAACTTAATAATATTTCATAAATATTTTTATATAGTATTCCAGAGTTTTTTTCAACCTTTTCAAAACCATTTTGAAAACAATTCAAATTATCCTTTTGAATTTCCAAACAAACCCAATTTTCCAAACAACTTCCATTTAAAACAATTTGGCAGCAATCCCCTCTTTTGGAAACCCGAAAATGAACACCAACGATGCCACGGTCATCATCGGAATTATTTTCCAGCGACTGAAAAGAGTTTAGAGCTTTCATCTTTCCAAAATACTTTTCAAACCTTTGAAATACATTTTCAAATCAAAATGGATTTAAACTTTCCAAATTTCCAAAATTTTCAAATTCTTTTCAAAACTTTTCCAAAAACTTCTCTGGAATTTCGTTTTAAATTACAGTTCACATTTATAATTTATATTCTCAAATTTCATTTATAAATCACATTTACAATTCATATCCACAATTTTATTCTTATATGAATTTATTTCCTTATATTTCAATTCACATTTATAATTTACATTTGTTAAATGGATTTATTTTCAAATCTTTGGTTGTTATTTTTAATTTCTCATTCAATTTCAGATAACAATGATAATGTTTCAATGTTATTACTTCCTAACAACCAATCATCCATATACTATGATAATTCATAGAAAATGATTTCTTTTCTATACAAAAATAGTTTTGGGCAAAATTATTTCATTTACCCTATTTAAAACAATACTATGTCGTCTTGCCTCGTTTAAGTGTTTAGAAATCCCTATCGATAATATGGCGTCCCACATACCGACCAAAATTCACAAACATCTCAACGGATAAGCAAACACAATATAAAACATTTTTATATTCACTAACAAATACGCGCTCATATCTATTATTACACTCAACTCATTCTAGAGTACTACTGACTCTATCTCTAATGAGTACACCCAACAGAGCAGGGTTGTCGCTTAACCATATGCTCTGATACCAAATGTCATGGACCGCAAATCCGTACCTCTTGATTAACCACTAATCTCCATTTATTAACTCAAAATGAACGGGAATACGAACTATGATGGTTTAAGAAGAAGAAAAAGGTAGAAGAAGAAGAAAAGAGTAGAAAAGATAGAAGAAAAAGAACAGAAGAAAAACAACAGAAACAAAGAACAGAAAACAGAATCTCACATATCGCAGCGGAACAACATATAATAGATAATTGAATAATCTTTAAACAAAGAACTATATCATTTTATACATACATCAATCATCAGAGTCAATATACAACTCAATACAACAATGGACAGTTATATAAACTTGTCCTCATACAGAATACACAGCGGAATATATAATATCAGATACAAATGCTACGTCTCGCCATCCAGCTTATCTCCAAAGCTCCAGAATATCCTGATAACATAACTCTAGGCTGCCCGTGTGGAAATTGGTGGGCACCCAGAGTTTAGAAGGGAAACAATAAACTCCGAGTCAGTCATGGTGACTGGTGTGAGATCGTAAAACAGTTATTCTTTCACAAAGAAAATAAAACAAATTCGCAATGCTTTTGGAAAATGAAACTACCATAAGACCTCCCGCCACACACACAATGCAAACGCAGAATTGGAGGAGATTTCTTCTTATGATAGTCAAAGATGCTTACTACGCAAAATCAAATCATTTTTGATATTATTATTAGTGCATAGTGTAGAAATCATTTCGAAAGTACAATATAAATCTTAGCCAGCATACGTACCATTATAGTATGCCTACTATAGCTACCATATTAGATGGCAGGTTCTACAACTAAAACCGTACAAGTCACGTATTGGAGTTTGGATTTCCAACAAATGGTCAGGCTAAGGAACTTCCTATGCCACGATGGGTACGTCCCTGGAATAGACGACCCGAGAACCTAACCGGATCTCTGCCAACACAAGGCCGGGTTACCTCTGCAAAAATAGGTAACTACTGACACGCGTATGCCATCCCCCGATCGTAACCGATCTTCTCGAGGATCCCCGATTTCCAAAAAACCACATAAATAATAATGCAGCAACCACATGGGTTAAGTATCTGGGCTCCATACCATGATACCACCTTTATTCAGAAGGAATGACATACACTAAGGGGCGCTACTCCCTAGAACCTTGCTGCATCCTTCCTGTTTCGACCATTTCCGGGGTGTGAGGCTCGACGAAGTCTCGTCCACAAAGCTACGCTTTCTACAAAGCCATGCTTCGGGTCAAACAAATGATCAACCTATGATCACAAAGATATAAGATCAAACAAATGATCATATCACAAATGATCAAACACTGATCATTTCACAGCAACACTCAGTATGCCACGTTACCAAATTGGGAGTATATCGCTGATAAATTTCAACTACATAACCTCTGAGCTCGTACGTCTCAGAGAAGGGTGTTAAGCTAAGAGAATAAATTCTCCGCCACCAACAGAAATGTATTTGAAAGAAATCAGCTTTATATCTCAAATTGTAACGTCAGACACACAATCCATACAAGTCTGTTCCGGGATCGAACAGAACCGAAGGCACTTCTCACGAAGCCCTTGCATATCCGGATAAATTTCTAATCACGTCCGGACTTCCCGTCACTAAGGGTGATAAAACCTCTAAATCGGAGATCAACCGATGTAGAGTAACTCGACGGTAATCCTTCCGTTTTCAAAAATATCTGGTCTTCAACACCGGTCTTCGAATGCGATTCATAACGACGTATCACATATTCAGAATGGGTTATACGACCCCATGGTCCTTTCCCGGCTAACCCGAATAGTGAGCGATTATTCAAAAATATGTGTGGCATTCAAATTCATCCAATTCACAACAAATACCTATCTAAAGGTAATTATTGATAGTCGGTTATTTAACTATCAATAAAGATGCGCAACATCATCAGATTCCAAATAATTTTCCAAATTATTTTATCTCCAAAAATATCTTCATTAGATATAAAATTTCCACACTTCAAAAATAAATCAACGTTTATTTTTCTAAACAGTTTCCCTTTCCTTTATAAATTCCATAGTGAATTTATATTTCAAAAATATCTACTGATATACGATTTTCAATCGATTTTAAATATTCACTTTCAATTTATCTTTTTCAAAGATAAATTCTCAAAAACATTTCATTTCATATTGGAAAAACATTTCCATACTTATTTTAATAATAAGTATTTCACAAAACTATTTATTTTCAACATTTGAAAATATTCGATATACTTAAATCAATATTAAGTATATAATTCATTCTTTAAGGAAATCTATTTTCTATAACATCAATTTGAGTCAAAACGAATGTTACATAAAACATCGTTACGACGACTCAAAATCACTAGTATAGGGATTCGAATTTTAAGATAGGTATATAAATCTCAATACTAGATAAAAACATTTCCTTTCGGAAATCATTTACTATAACAACAGTGTTATAGTCCACCATTTCCTTATTTTCTCGAAAACGTCTATTTCAACAATAATTGTTGAAATCTATGATTTCGATATTTAACACATTTTAAAACATCTTTAAAATGTTTAACTTCATTTTTAATATCACTTCTTCAAAAATAAATCCATTTTATTTAATAATATATTCACTGTCCAAAATCGTGAATAAAATTTACTTAACCCAATTTCAATCATCTCTCCACATTTTATTTCAATAAAAATTCGCTATTCAAAATCGCGAATATATCTTCTTTAAATGATCTCCTATATTTAATTTATCAAATTCAATTGATTTCGAATTTATAAAACAATGTTTATAAATTTCACCTTTTATATTTTATAACAACTTCGATTTGTAAATCTCCTTTATTAACAAATTCGATCAATATTTCATTTGTAGGCAAAAATCCAATTTATAAGTTAATTTCTTATAAATCTTTCTATTCTACAATTTCATTCATTTTAACTTCACAATTTATACATCTATAAATTTCATATCTTCACAATTTAAAATTCTATAAAATTCATATCTTCACTTATAAAAACTCGTTTTAAAATACCAACATTTTAAAGTTATAAATATCACTTTTGTACATCCTTTACATACATCGTTTTTAATAATTCAAAAATTTCAGAAAAAACCATTTTATAAATTTCTTAACTATTTATTTCAAAAGAAATTACCTTTTGGTTATAATTCACAAATCTTAACTTTTATAACTTTAAAGTTTTAGACATTTATTTATTTAAAATAAATCAATTCAACAATTCAATAAAACGTCTACTTTCAAAAATTACTTTAAAATTCTTTTAAAGTAAAAGTCGTTATTTTTAAACTTCAAAACTTGAATCCGATGATGCAACAGCACCAATTAGTCAATCACAACAACAACATCATATATCAACATATGATAACAGAATATACATCAATATCTGTAAATAAATAAATACTGTTGAGGAATCCAGTTGGATCCCTCCAACCTGTTTCCCTGCATCCACAGATGTTAGCACAATACCAATTCCACTTCGAGGTGGAATATCGCGGTATATGGGTTTTTATAAAAATATCCGCTTACTAACGGCGCAATAGGGTCTCATCCGCTATACGAGGCGGGAAATCAATCAATCCAATATATACATATGCCAATATGTATATATTGCTATATATATACATATATCCTACTATATCTAATATCACATCCAAATAGCAATCATATCAGTCAATAAATAACTGCAATACAAAATTTATCTTGAGTGAAAAGATCTCACCTTAGCATTTAATTTGCCATCCATTTCCATTCTCGGCTTGATTTTTTACAGATTTTTACCTAGTATAAATATTTATACACAGTTGATTAATATTCGAATCAAATCTTCGTTATGATAGTTGTAACTAACAAATTTCTTCTTTTAACAAATTTATTTAACTAACAATTTTACTTTAAATTAATATCTTTAAATAAATTTGTTTAACTAAAAATTTAATTTTTTTTTCAAACTAAATTCCCTTATAAATTTTCATTTCTTAAAATAGCAATTCTTTTTAACACATTTTAAAACATCTTTAAATCTTCAAACATTTAAAATCCTATTTCTAACCTATATAAAACTTTATTGTAATTTGCAAACAATCCCTTTTTATATAAATTTAAATCACCTTTTCCTTTACTGTAATTATATACATATATACTTTCTTTAAACTATCTAGATTTTTTTTTTCTACTGTTAAAAATTTTAAACAACTGTTAAGATCAGTATATATATTTTTTCTTTAAATACATATTTATTTTAAACAAATATTTTATCTCCATACTACAAAATTTTAAATTAAAACTAAATTTCCTTTGATAATTTTACTAAATCCAAAAATTTAAATTTAAACTTACAAATTTTTCTTTACTGTATATATATAGTGATAACAGCAGTTTTCCCTTACTGCAATTTAAAAATACTATTATATTTAAATTGAAAAAGAAAATAAATCAAGTATATACCTTCTCTGTAAAAGGTGAACCCAGATCAATTTTAACAAATCGCGACCATCAATGCTCGACACCGCGAACCCCACCTGCTCGTGAAGCCCCAGATGCCGATCGCCGCGCCTATTCCATCAGCCTCGAGTCGCCTCGCCTCCGATCCCAGCCCTAGCTTCGATTGACGAACTCCCCTCGTCGACGCCATCGAAGTTGCCATGCCCCCAAACCCTCGACTAACTCGCGACCCATGACCATCGCGAACTCCTCCAGGAACCACGCGAACTGCCAGTTGAACTCGCGATGCCACCCTCCATCGCCGCGATGAACTCGAATCGACCACGCGAATTCGCGGCCACAAGGCCCTGCTACGTCGCCGCCTTCACCCCCGGTTGCCACGAGCCTCGCGAATTTCGTATACATTCGAACTAGTTAAATTTGAGGAGCGGCCATTGTTGAATTTTCGAACGAGAGTTCGGCCATGGTTTTATTTTGTTTTTCGATTTGAAAACTGGAGAGGGAAAGAGATTCGACTTCGTGAATGAGTTTGAAGGGGGAGATTATAAAAATGAAAGGAGGCATGGTGTACACGATCTGATATCGTGATTTTTCTGCGTGAATTAAGGCGTGAGGTAAGGGATGAAACGTGGCTGTTGTTAAGTAATATAAATTTAAAAAAAAAATTGAATTTGCTTTAAAATTTCAATGCATTTACTCAACGTATGATCACGTATAAACCCCAAAAAATACGAAAATTGAAATCCGGCAATAATTCAATATTACGGACCCAATGGAACTGGTTTCGTCGAATTCCGAGACTGTTCCTCGGACGGCTATTTTTAATTATTGATTCAAACGATATAATTTCAAACTGAACAATTCACTCCCAAATTCGATTCTGAAGCTTCTATTATCTTCAGTATTATCAATATAAATTTTGAAAGCTTTTGAAATATTTTTCTTCAGCTTAAAACAGAAGATTCAAATTTTTATTCAACATTCAGTAGATTAAAATAATTTAAAGTTTAATCGCAAATTTTCAAAATTATATCGGGATTCAAATTAAATTATCGTTCAAATATTTAAAATTAATTAAATATTTTCAATTTAATTCGTTCAAAATTCTGGGTCGTTACAATTTGGAATATAAAAAGGTACATATTATTTCAAAGTGATTTGAAATGAACCCGGTATTTAGTTCTTAAGTTATCTATAAACTAGGGATTTCAATTATTATAATGAAATGAAATCTTGACTATTTTAATAAGTTGGAAACATCCAGATTGAAATCTGAAGTAAAAAAAAGTAACTATTTAATGAAATATAAGAAATTGGAGATGTGTAACTTGTAAATTAAAGATAATGAAAATTAAGAAGATGTAAATTATTTAACATTTTTGTTAACTAAAATGAATAATATAAATTTATATAACATTCAATTACATTCTAAAAACATATATAACTTACCAGAAATGTTTAAAAAAGCTGAAATGTTAATATGAATATGTAATAGAATATTATACAAGTAAAAGCTTAAGTAACAAAAATGCTTTAAAATGAACATATGTCTATAAATAAAGAATTAAGATGTTACAAGAAATGTTATAAACATAAGTTAATATTTTGAATTGCTAATAAATTAAATTGAATAGTAGAAAGTGAACACCATCTAAGTAAATGATTATAAACTTAAGAAAATGACTGAAATGATTCATAAATGTATTTAACATTAAATGATACTATATATGAGGGAATAAATGTGAATTAAAAAGTAGAAAAACTTAAGTATGAAATGATTCATTAGTGAATAGTAATATTAAATTGGAAATCAAGTTATATATAATAATAAGTGTGAATTAAACTGTAAGAAATTTATGTATTACCTTAAAAATTGATTCATTGATGTTTCTAAATATTGAATGGGAAATAATCCATGTATGAAAATGAATGTAAATTAATAAGAGATAACCTATGAATGAATGAGAATTAAAATAAATGAAAAGCAAATGATGTATTAAAGAGACCAATAGAATAAAATATGTAAGTTGTGCGTAGAATCATTTTATTTGCATAACAGTTTTGATCTAGATTCGAATACATGATTTGTAATAAATCACACCAGTTCGAATTAGGATTTTTCGCTCGATCCTTGACAGCGAACATTTGATATGAATTTTTGATATGATTTTGAAGTTTTCTATCATAGTTTAAAGCTATGTAAGGAAAACGTAAATTTCTAATCAAGAAATCGAATCAGAGTCCGCACTAGAGTGGTTGGGTTAACAATACTAGCTCGAAAGTGAAATATGTATATTCAAGCAAGCGATTAGAATTAATATTGTGTATAAAAGATTTATGTACATCGTACAAACTTAAATAATATTTAAATTCTATTTTGTTTGGCTGATGGAAAGTTTGGGAAATGATACTTCATATTGTTGAGGTTGTATAAATAATCTATTAAGTAATTATCTAAGGCTGTTGAGCGTAAGTTACACATGGTAGTTTATTTATCCTCCTTTTACGATGAAAAGTTTCTGAACCTGAACAAACCATTGTTTTTTGCTGCTATGGATGTATGATTGATTTCTTTTGTTACATATGATGGTTGTACTGCTTTTGTTTGCTTATGATTATTATATATCGTGTGTTGCTTGTGTTATTAACTAAAACAACTAAAATATTGGTCTTTGTACATAATTTTAACTCTTTTGGATTATACAAGTGAAATACAGGTTTACGGAAGCAATAACTGTTGCTTTTGGTTTCATAAATAGAGTTTGTTTGCTCGACAAATAGGTACATTTTTGGATTACGGTTTTTGTAACGGTATTTTATTATTTTTCCAAGTGTTTGGGATGTTTATTATTGAAATATGATATATATATATATATATTGTAATTATTGATATTATTATTTTTCCAGACCTATCCGCACAAAGGAGACTCTGCCGAAAAAATTCGTAAATTTAGGACTTAGAATTTTTTTGTAGAAGTTGGGTTATTTTCAAATTTTTATTAGACTCAATATGTAAGTTTAAAGTGTTATAAATTGAATATTTTGAACAAAGATACGCATAATTTCTTGATTCCTTCTTGTTCCTTTTCGGGGACGAAAAGTTTTGAGTAGGGGAGATTGTAACGACCCGTAATTTTTATAATTAAAAATATTAAATTTAATAAGGTTTTTGGAATTTAATATTATGAGAAATTAAAATTTATGACTTATTAGTAAAAAAATTAGAATATAATTTAATATTATTTTTTAAATGTTATTGACAACTATTTTAATGTTTCAATCAATTGAAATAATTATAAAGTTAATTTGGTTATAATTGTAAATAAGAAATAAATTCAATGTTGTATTAAAAAAGAGAAATTATATGTAATTAATTGAAATTGGGTATTATAGAATAGGAAATCAGTTTGGGTAATTAATTTATAACCCTTGATCGTAAACCATGAATTAATAAATATGAATTACTAAGTTGTAACAATTGAGTTATTATCATCTAACGCCCCACTCTGAGACCCACTGTAACAAAGAGTATTACGGAAGTAATACTGTCTGTTAAAGCAGAGAATAGAGTATAGTGGAAGCGACCATTTGTAATCAAGCTATAACTATCTACTGAATACGTCGAAAGGATGGTATCTATATATTTTTTCAAGTGGTTCGACATATTCAGTAAATACTTATAACGAAATTACAAATGGCTAAAGATCTATCAGGACAAAGCATAATATTAAATGATAAAACATCACAGAACAGAATCACATAACAGATATAAAATCCCAGAACAATACATCGTCAATACAGATCCAAATACAATAAGTGGGTACAAAGCCACTGCCCACACATGTGGGTTAAAAATATGTACATATCAAAGTCTGAATAATAACAGAGTAGCGGAATAGTGGACAAATAAAAGCGCTATCTATCAGCATAGCAGGTAATGTCCAAGCGGAAGCACAGAAGCTAAGTCCAGAGACCTAACCTGAAACAACTCGGTCTGACCCGAGCGAAAACACTCGGGTCAGGCTAGCTAAACAATCAGTAATAACTGAGATATATAGTAATGCGGTACATAAATAAAACAGTACTTATCCAAAGAGAAGTATATTATGAACCACATGAATATAATGACGATCCCTAATCATCAATAAACAATAAAAATCTCCAAAGAGAAATCAACACCAAAGTGTAGAATAAATAAAATCGCCTCATATCATCGGCGTAGCCAAAGCTATAAAAAGATGCCCATAGGAAATAATCCCAAGAGTGACCAGAGTCCATAATCAATGCCCAAGCAAAGATCGATGCTTCAAAGAGCAATGAGGATATACTGAAAACAATGAAATCAAAACACTGAAAAGCAATGTCCAGAGTCACTGTGAATCCACAAGGTAATTGCACTTACATCGTATGATTCCATAGAACCAACACCGAATGGCGGTACTCGAATGGATGTAAAATCATCAAATAATACCAATATTGCACGTGCACCGACCAGAGTCGTTGTTGCCAAGTACTGTAGAGTTGTGATCGATCACTCGCACAGATGCGGAACGCGCGAGACGGTAAGATCCTTCCCAGAAGGATAAAGGCCCAGAGGCGCATGCCGAAAAAATAAACTGCTCCATAGAGCAGGTGTCCAGAGACGGTTGCCCAGAGGCGTGGTGACCCAGAGGTCCAGTACTGGCCGCCCAAAGGCTAATGTGTCACCAACTTCTTGGAGAGGAACCCGTAAAGTGTTAACAATGAGTCTCATACCCCACGTTCGCACTAAACGGTTTACTAACCAATAGCAAGCTCACACTCCAAACAATAAAAAGTCCACCTCGTATCATCAGTAAACTAGACCCAAAGGTCAAAACGATCAATCGAATAGGTCGGGGATTAACCGGAAAGGAAATACACACGGTTCCATAGGCCGGAGATTTCCTAACCGTTTAAGCACCTTTCCACTTCGCTCGACGTGCTAAAAAGTGAGTGTGAGATTTTTATTATAGAAAATAATGGTGCGAAACGGATTTATAATTGATTTTGAAATCACTTTAAAACGGCTTTTGAAAACTCTCCTATTATGGAGTAATTAATTTAATAATTAAAAATAATATTATATAATAATTTCTAAAGCCATTTAGGAGTGAAAAATCCTTTAAAAATAATTCATAAAACCCGTGTACGAAATCTAAAGACAAATCTCAAAGAAATCAATAAAACCAGAAAATCACTGAAAATATTCTAAGTGTTGGAAAATAGTCCAAAAATGACGCGAACCCAAGTTCGGAAAATTTTTCGGACCAGCAAACTAAATCCGAATGGCATGAAAATTGGTAAGAATATAGTCCAACATTCCTGCTCCAAACTGCAAAAAGAATCGGGAAATTCCGACTTGAAACGAAGAAACGGCGTCGTCTCAAAGTCGGACAAAAATCATAAAACTTTACTGTGTCAAAATAGTGTAAAGGTCCCACTTCGACGACATGGTCGAAGGGTCACATGAACTCAGATCTTGATGAAAATTTGCAGGAGCCTAGCAAAGTACTCCTACTATGATATGCAATAAGAATCGTTTGGTTTTGACTTGAAACGAAAAAACGACAATGTTTCAAAGTTGGTCCGACGATAACTGAAAATGATCACTATTGTAAAACAGTTTCTGGGTGCTACTTCGGCAATAGAAACGAAGTATCTAATGCACCCAGACCTAAACCAAACTTTGCATGGTTAAAAATCTCGATCTCATCTTTTTAACGAGACCAAAAACGATGAAATCCGACAAAGGACGAGCCCGGGATGGCGTCGCAAAGTTGGGGTTCTACGCTGAAAACAACGGGAGAAAAGAGACTAAGGCCTATAGCTATGCACTAACTGGCCAGAGATGAAAAACCACAATTTTGTCATAGTAAACTTCAAATTCTGGCAAAATGAATAAAATGAAAGTTGTAGCTTAGTTTCTAAGCTTTCCGGAATGACCAAGATCGTCAAATTCCGACTAGAGATGAAAATTCTATGACTAAAACAATTCTCAGATCTAAATTTTATATCACTGTCGTTGTGCTCTCGGGACAGTGGTAAGAATGTACAATTTTGACCAAATTAACTTCTAAATTTCATGAAACTCAAAACATGAAAGTTTTAGCCCTAAATCTGAGCTTTCCAGAACATCCAAAATTATTAGATTTGGATAAGAAACGAGTAACTTATGGCCAAATCAATTTCATGGTTTTATTTTATCAACCCTGTGTTTGTTGTCAGGTCAGCGACAAACATACGTGATTTCGACCATTCAAACCACGAAATTAGGCAAAGCTCAAAACATAAAAGTTATAGCCTATAGAATAAGCTTTCCAGAACTTCAAGTAAATCTTAATTCCGATTTAAGATGAATGAGATATGCCTAATTTACTAACAGCAATAAACTAATTATAATTTCAGCTAGCATATATTACAAATACCTTATGTTCACACCCCAAATGAAAGCAAAGATGATCAAAGAGCTATGATTCACATGTTACATAATAAAACATGTGTTACTAACTGATTACCAAAATCAAAAGATGATTAAACACATATTAGAAGAGGATTTTAGCAATATACCTCTCTAGAAAGCAACAAACACTACTATAGCATCAACCCAAGTTAGCAAAAGATGATTAGGAGGCTATAAGATCAAAAAAACACATAAAACATGTGTTACCAAATCAATTTCAGAAATAAGAAAGATATAAAAATGGATTTGAGGTGGGTATTTGCATTACCTTTGCATAGAATGACTTGCATAAGCTAAAACTAGAAGGAGATGAAGATAGAGGCCATTTTTGTTATGAAAGCTTTAGGAAATGATTAGGGTTTTGATTAGGGATGAATGAATGAGGTTAGGAGAGTTTGAGATAATTTATAGAGGAGGTTTAGGGTGGGTTATTGGGCTAGGTTTAGTAACCCAATAAGAAGAGAGTTATTTACATGTTTCCAACAATTAGTCTAAGTGTTCATATATGTTTATAAAAATCATTTTTTTTCCTTATCCAAACCCATTTTAAAATCTCTCCTCAAATATTTAACTTTCCAAAAATAACATTTTATCCTCATTTTAAAATCCCATATTTCCCATTTAATTAAAATAGCCTTTTTCAAATAAATTTTGTTATTCCAAATCCTTTTATGCTTCATTAAAATAAATAAAAATCCTAACTTTTATTTATTAATTGGTAATGCAAATCCCGGGTTGTTACAGACTCCCCCCTTAAGAAAATTGCGTCCCCGCAATTCCTTAAGATAGATGTCGTCTATAACGTCAAATCCACAAAAGAAGTGATAGAGATAAAATAGAGAATTCTCACCCACAGAAGAAGATAGGAGAAAGCCAGGATAAGAGCGTTCGATAGATTCTCTGGTCTCCCAAGTGCAGTCCTTAGGATTCGGTGACCATTGAATCTTCACGAGTGGAACCTTGTTGTTGCGAAGGCGTCTAACCTTCGAATCAAGCACACGAAGAGGTTGCTGCTCCAAAGATAAATCAGGTAAGACCTCTAAATCAGGCACATCATGCGGCTCAAAGATAGAATCAGGATCGCGGACACACATGCGAAGCTGGGAAACATGGAACACGTCGTGCATTCCAGAGAAGTGAGCAGGTAGAGCCACACGATAAGCCACGGGGCCAATGCGTTCCGTAATAGGAAATGGTCCAACATAGCGAGGAGCCAACTTCCCTGTAGAGCTGAAATGCACAATCCCTTTCATAGGAGATATCCGAATAAAGACATGATCACCAATGGAGAACTCAAGAGGCTTCCTGCGGTTGTCCGCGTAGGATTTCTGACGGTTCTGCGCCTCTTTCATTCTCTGACGAATAAGAATAATCTTCTCAGAAGATTCCCGAACTGAATCTGGACCGAGAAGGAGCTTCTCGCCAGATTCTAACCAACACGAAGGAGAACGACATGGCCTTCCGTAAAGAGCCTCGAAAGGAGCCATGCCAATACTAGACTGAAAGCTGTTGTTGTAGGAGAACTCTACAAGCGGTAAGTGATCCTCCCAACTACCTCCGAAATCCAGAATACAACAGCGTAAAAGATCCTCTAAAACACGATTCACCCTCTCCGTCTGACCGTCGGTCTGAGGATGATAAGTAGTCGAGAGATTCAGCTTTGAGCCCAAAGCGGACTGTAGGCACTTCCAGAAGTGACTAGTAAAGATAGTGTCTCGATCACAGACGATAGAGCTAGAAATGCCATGAAGTCGAACGACTTCCTTCACATATAGCTTGGCAAGCTGAGGAGCAGTCCGAGTGGACTAAATAGGAATGAAATGAGCTGATTTGGTCAAGCGATCGACGATGACCCAAATAGAAGTATGGCCTGACCTCGATCGAGGCAGACCGTCAATAAAATCCATGGATATCTGATCCCATTTCCACAATGGAATCTCTAGCGGCTGAAGAAGACCAGATGGACGCTGATGCTCAGCTTTGATCTGTTGACAAGTCATGCAACGGCTTACATAACTTGCAACATCACTCTTCATGCCCTCCCAATAAAATAGGCGACACATGTCGGCATACATCTTACTTGACCCGGGATGTATAGTGTACTTAGTGTGATGACACTCGTCCAGAATGTCATGCCTAAGTGATAAATCAGATGGTACCAAAATACGGTTCTTCCTGCGAAGGCACCAATGAGAATCAAGAGAATAATCCAGCAATGTCTCATCACTGGATCCCGACTCGAGAAAATGAATAAGATGCAATAAGTCTGGATCCTGCCGCTGAGCATGGGCAATGCGATCCAATAAGATAGGACGAGCTTCCAAGCTGAATAATAAGACCGGAGAATCAGAAGATGGAGCTCGATCTCTAATATCACACAAAGAAAGAGTCTCAAGAATATCCCACTCGGCAATCATCATAGAAACAACTGCCGAGTGTTTGCGACTGAGCGCATCTACAACACGATTCCCCTTGCCAGGGGTATACAGAATATCCAAGTCATATGAGGCGAGAAACTCGAGCCATCGTTGCTGCCTCATATTGAGATCCTTCTGACTGAATAAATACTTCAGCGACTTGTGATCGGTGTAGAGAATGAAACGTTCGCCCAATAGATAATGACGTCACGTCTTTAAGGCAAAGACGATAGCTGCTAACTCAAGATCATGAGTAGGATAGCGAACCTCATTCGGACGTAGCTGCCTAGAAGCGTAAGCAACTACCCAATCCTTCTGCATAAGCACAGCACCGAGGCCGCTACCACAAGCGTCGGTGTGAACAACAAGATCATGGTTACTCTCAGGAACTACTAGAATAGGAGCATGAGTGAGAATTTCCTTCAATCGCTGAAAGAAAGCTTCACGCTTATCAGACCAAATAAAGCGAACCCCCTTACGAGTCAGAGTCGTGAGGGGAAGTGCAACTCGAGAGAAATCCTTGATAAACCGACGGTAATAACCCGCTAGCCCAAGGAAGCTGCGAATATCATGAACGTTCTCGGGCTGCCTCCAATTCTGAATAGCTTCGATCTTGGCAGGATCGACAGAAATACCCTCAGATGATACAATATGGCCCAAGAACTTGATCTTGCTCTCCCAAAAATGGCACTTGGAGAGCTTGGCCTTAAGTTGATGCTGACAAAGAGTATCTTAGACGATCCGCAAATGATGAGCATGCTCTGCCTTGGATCTAGAATAAATAAGGATATCGTCGATGAAAACCAGAACGAATCTATCGATGTATTCCCGGAATACTCGATTCATAAGATCGACAAAGAAAGCCGGAACGTTCGTCAAGCCGAACGGCATGACCAACCACTCAAAAGAACCATAACGAGTGCGAAATGCTGTAAGAGGAATGCTGTCTTCCACGACTCGTAGCTGATGGAATCCGGTGGCAAGGTCGAGCTGAGAGAATACCTTCGTACCGCTCAATTGGTCAAACATGTCGTAACGAGAATTAGAGTTAGACATGATTCAATGATAGATAATTAATTAAGGAATACTACGGAATATAACGGATTCCTATACATATTCCTAACTTATCTATCAATAAACATAAGGAAGGGATTTGATTTAATTCGGATCTAATTTAAAATGTATTGTACTAAGTGTATCTGTTCTGTGTTTATTATGCTTATTCCTGAAACCAGGCTCTGATACCAAGCTCTAACGCCCCACTCTGAGACCCACTGTAACAAAGAGTATTACGGGAGTAATACTGTCTGTTAAAGCAGAGAATAGAGTATAGTGGAAGCGACCATTTGTAATCAAGCTATAACTATCTACTGAATACGTCGAAAGGATGGTATCTATATATTTTTTCAAGTGGTTCGACATATTCAGTAAATACTTATAATGAAATTACAAATGGCTAAAGATCTATCAGGACAAAGCATAATATTAAATGATAAAACATCACAGAACAGAATCACATAACAGATATAAAATCCCAGAACAATACATCGTCAATACAGATCCAAATACAATAAGTGGGTACAAAGCCACTGCCCACACATGTGGGTTAAAAATATGTACATATCAAAGTCTGAATAATAACAGAGTAGCGGAATAGTGGACAAATAAAAGCGCTATCTATCAGCATAGCAGATAATGTCCAAGCGGAAGCACAGAAGCTAAGTCCAGAGACCTAACCTG
The DNA here is from genome assembly GCA_030737815.1 of Allium fistulosum. NCBI lineage: Eukaryota > Viridiplantae > Streptophyta > Magnoliopsida > Asparagales > Amaryllidaceae > Allium > Allium fistulosum. The sequence goes on from CM060904.1 coordinate 973,807,797, forward strand.
AAACAACTCGGTCTGACCCGAGCGAAAACACTCGGGTCAGGCTAGCTAAACAATCAGTAATAACTGAGATATATAGTAATGCGGTACATAAATAAAACAGTACTTATCCAAAGAGAAGTATATTATGAACCACATGAATATAATGACGATCCCTAATCATCAATAAACAATAAAAATCTCCAAAGAGAAATCAACACCAAAGTGTAGAATAAATAAAATCGCCTCATATCATCGGCGTAGCCAAAGCTATAAAAAGATGCCCATAGGCAATAATCCCAAGAGTGACCAGAGTCCGTAATCAATGCCCAAGCAAAGATCGATGCTCCAAAGAGCAATGAGGATATACTGAAAACAATGAAATCAAAACACTGAAAAGCAGTGTCCAGAGACACTGTGAATCCACAAGGTAATCGCACTTACATCGTATGATTCCATAGAACCAACACCGAATGGCGGTACTCGAATGGATGTAAAATCATCAAATAATACCAATATTGCACGTGCACCGACCAGAGTCGTTGTTGCCAAGTACTGTAGAGTTGTGATCGATCACTCGCACAGATGCGGAACGCGCGAGACAGCAAGATCCTTCCCAGAAGGATAAAGGCCCAGAGGCGCATGCCGAAAAAATAAACTGCTCCATAGAGCAGGTGTCCAGAGACGGTTGCCCAGAGGCGTGGTGACCCAGAGGTCCAGTACTGGCCGCCCAAAGGCTAATGTGTCACCAACTTCTTGGAGAGGAACCCGTAAAGTGTTAACAATGAGTCCCATACCCCACGTTCGCACTAAACGGTTTACTAACCAATAGCAAGCTCACACTCCAAACAATAAAAAGTCCACGTCGTATCATCGGTAAACTAGACCCAAAGGTCAAAACGATCAATCGAATAGGTCGGGGATTAACCGGAAAGGAAATACACACGGTTCCATAGGCCGGAGATTTCCTAACCGTTTAAGCACCTTTCCACTTCGCTCGAAGTGCTAAAAAGTGAGTGTGAGATTTTTATTATAGAAAATAATGGTGCGAAACGGATTTATAATTGATTTTGAAATCACTTTAAAACGGCTTTTGAAAACTCTCCTATTATGGAGTAATTAATTTAATAATTAAAAATAATATTATATAATAATTTCTAAAGCCATCTAGGAGTGAAAAATCCTTTGAAAATAATTCATAAAACTCGTGTATGAAATCTAGAGACAAATCTCAAAGAAATCAATAAAACCAGAAAATCTCTGAAAATATTCTAAGTGTTGGAAAATAGTCCAAAAATGACGCGAACCCAAGTTCGGAAAATTTTTTGGACCAGCAAACTGAATCCGAATGGCATGAAAATTGGTAAGAATATAGTCCAACATCCTTGCTCCAAACTGCAAAAAGAATCAGGAAATTCCGACTTGAAACGAAGAAACGGCGTCATCTCAAAGTCGGACAAAAATCATATAACTTTACTGTGTCAAAATAGTGTAAAGGTCCCACTTCGACGACATGGTCGAAGGGTCACATGAACTCAGATCTTGATGAAAATTTGCAGGAGACTAGCAAAGTACTCCTACTACGATATGCAATAAGAATCGTTTGGTTTTGACTTGAAACGAAGAAACGACAATGTTTCAAAGTTGGTCCGACGATAACTGAAAATGATCACTATTGTAAAACAGTTTCTGTGTGCTACTTCGGCAATAGAAACGAAGTATCTAATGCACCCAGACCTAAACCAAACTTTGCATGGTTAAAAATCTCGATCTCATCTTTTTAACGAGACCAAAAACGATGAAATCCGACAAAGGACGAGCCCGGGATGGCGTCGCAAAGTTGGGGTTCTACGCTGAAAACAACGGGAGAAAAGAGACTAAGGCCTATAGCTATGCACTAACTGGCCACAGATGAAAAACCACAATTTTGTCATAGTAAACTTCAAATTCTGGCAAAATGAAAGTTGTAGCTTAGTTTCTAAGCTTTCCGGAATGACCAAGATCGTCAAATTCCGACTAGAGATGAAAATTCTATGACTAAAACAATTCTCAGATCTAAATTTTATATCACTGTCGTTGTGCTCTCGGGACAGTGGTAAGAATGTACAATTTTGACCAAATTAACTTCTAAATTTCATGAAACTCAAAACATGAAAGATTTAGCCCTAAATCTGAGCTTTCCATAACATCCAAAATTATTAGATTTGGATAAGAAACGAGTAACTTATGGCCAAATCAATTTCATGGTTTTATTTTATCAACCCTGTGTTTGTTGTCAGGTCAGCGACAAACATACGTGATTTCGACCATTCAAACCACGAAATTAGGCAAAGCTCAAAACATAAAAGTTATAGCCTATAGAATAAGCTTTCCAGAACTTCAAGTAAATCTTAATTCCGATTTAAGATGAATGAGATATGCCTAATTTACTAACAGCAATAAACTAATTATAATTTCAGCTAGCATATATTACAAATACCTTATGTTCACACCCCAAATGAAAGCAAAGATGATCAAAGAGCTATGATTCACATGTTACATAATAAAACATGTGTTACTAACTGATTACCAAAATCAAAAGATGATTAAACACATATTAGAAGAGGATTTTAACAATATACCTCTCTAGAAAGCAACAAACACTACTATAGCATCAACCCAAGTTAGCAAAAGATGATTAGGAGGCTATAAGATCAAAAAAACACATAAAACATGTGTTACCAAATCAATTTCAGAAATAAGAAAGATATAAAAATGGATTTGAGGTGGGTATTTGCATTACCTTTGCATAGAATGACTTGCATAAGCTAAAACTAGAAGGAGATGAAGAAAGAGGCCATTTTTGTTATGAAAGCTTTAGGAAATGATTAGGGTTTTGATTAGGGATGAATGAATGAGGTTAGGAGAGTTTGAGATAATTTATAGAGGAGGTTTAGGGTGGGTTATTGGGCTAGGTTTAGTAACCCAATAAGAAGAGAGTTATTTACATGTTTCCAACAATTAGTCTAAGTGTTCATATATGTTTATAAAAATCATTTTTTTTTCCTTATCCAAACCCATTTTAAAATCTCTCCTCAAATATTTAACTTTCCAAAAATAACATTTTATCCTCATTTTAAAATCCTATATTTCCCATTTAATTAAAATAGCCTTTTTCAAATAAATTTTGTTATTCCAAATCCTTTTATGCTTCATTAAAATAAATAAAAATCCTAACTTTTATTTATTAATTGGTAATGCAAATCCCGGGTTGTTACAGACTCCCCCCCTTAAGAAAATTGCGTCCCCGCAATTCCTTAAGATAGATGTCGTCTATAACGTCAAATCCACAAAAGAAGTGATAGAGATAAAATAGAGAATTCTCACCCACAGAAGAAGATAGGAGAAAGCCAGGATAAGAGCGTTCGATAGATTCTCTGGTCTCCCAAGTGCAGTCCTTAGGATTCGGTGACCATTGAATCTTCACGAGTGGAACCTCTTTGTTGCGAAGGCGTCTAACCTCCGAATCAAGCACACGAAGAGGTTGCTGCTCCAAAGATAAATCAGGTAAGACCTCTAAATCAGGCACATCATGCGGCTCAAAGATAGAATCAGGATCGCGGACACACATGCGAAGCTGGGAAACATGGAACACGTCGTGCATTCCAGAGAAGTGAGCAGGTAGAGCCACACGATAAGCCACGGGGCCAATGCGTTCCGTAATAGGAAATGGTCCAACATAGCGAGGAGCCAACTTCCCTGTAGAGCTGAAATGCACAATCCCTTTCATAGGAGATATCCGAATAAAGACATGATCACCAATGGAGAACTCAAGAGGCTTCATGCGGTTGTCCGCGTAGGATTTCTAACGGTTCTGCGCCTCTTTCATTCTCTGACGAATAAGAATAATCTTCTCAGAAGATTCCCGAACTGAATCTGGACCGAGAAGGAGCTTCTTGCCAGATTCTAACCAACACGAAGGAGAACGACATGGCCTTCCGTAAAGAGCCTCGAAAGGAGCCATGCCAATACTAGACTGAAAGCTGTTGTTGTAGGAGAACTCTACAAGCGGTAAGTGATCCTCCCAACTACCTCCGAAATCCAGAATACAACAGCGTAAAAGATCCTCTAAAACACGATTCACCCTCTCCGTCTGACCGTCGGTCTGAGGATGATAAGTAGTCGAGAGATTCAGCTTTGAGCCAAAAGCTGACTGTAGGCACTTCCAGAAGTGACTAGTAAAGATAGTGTCTCGATCACAGACGATAGAGCTAGAAATGCCATGAAGTCGAACGACTTCCTTCACATATAGCTTGGCAAGCTGAGGAGCAGTCCGAGTGGACTAAATAGGAATGAAATGAGCTGATTTGGTCAAGCGATCGACGATGACCCAAATAGAAGTATGGCCTGACCTCGATCGAGGCAGACCGTCAATAAAATCCATGGATATCTGATCCCATTTCCACAATGGAATCTCTAGCGGCTGAAGAAGACCAGATGGACGCTGATGCTCAGCTTTGATCTGTTGACAAGTCATGCAACGGCTTACATAACTTGCAACATCACTCTTCATGCCCTCCCAATAAAATAGGCGACACATGTCGGCATACATCTTACTTGACCCGGGATGTATAGTGTACTTAGTGTGATGACACTCGTCCAGAATGTCATGCCTAAGTGATAAATCAGATGGTACCAAAATACGGTTCTTCCTGCGAAGGCACCAATGAGAATCAAGAGAATAATCCAGCAATGTCTCATCACTAGATCCCGACTCGAGAAGATGAATAAGATGCAATAAGTCTGGATCCTGCCGCTGAGCATGGGCAATGCGATCCAATAAGATAGGACGAGCTTCCAAGCTGAATAATAAGAACGGAGAATCAGAAGATGGATCTCGATCTCTAATATCACACAAAGAAAGAGTCTCAAGAATATCCCACTCGGCAATCATCATAGAAACAACTGCCGAGTGTTTGCGACTGAGCGCATCTACAACACGATTCCCCTTGCCAGGGGTATACAGAATATCTAAGTCATATGAGGCGAGAAACTCGAGCCATCTCTGCTGCCTCATATTGAGATCCTTCTGACTGAATAAATACTTCAGCGACTTGTGATCGGTGTAGAGAATGAAACGTTCGCCCAATAGATAATGACGCCACGTCTTTAAGGCAAAGACGATAGCTACTAACTCAAGATCATGAGTAGGATAGCGAACCTCATTCGGACGTAGCTGCCTAGAAGCGTAAGCAACTACCCAATCCTTCTGCATAAGCACAGCACCGAGGCCGCTACCACAAGCGTCGGTGTGAACAACAAGATCATGGTTACTCTCAGGAACTACTAGAATAGGAGCATGAGTGAGAATTTCCTTCAGTCGCTGAAAGAAAGCTTCACGCTTATCAGACCAAATAAAGCGAACCCGCTTACGAGTCAGAGTCGTGAGGGGAAGTGCAACTCGAGAGAAATCCTTGATAAACCGACGGTAATAACCCGCTAGCCCAAGGAAGCTGCGAATATCATGAACGTTCTCGGGCTGCCTCCAATTCTGAATAGCTTCGATCTTGGCAGGATCGACAGAAATACCCTCAGATGATACAATATGGCCCAAGAACTTGACCTTGCTCTCCCAAAAATGGCACTTGGAGAGCTTGGCCTTAAGCTGATGCTGACGAAGAGTATCCAAGACGATCCGCAAATGATGAGCATGCTCTGCCTTGGATCTAGAATAAATAAGGATATCGTCGATGAAAACCAGAACGAATCTATCGATGTATTCCCGAAATACTCGATTCATAAGATCGACAAAGAAAGTCGGAGCGTTCGTCAAGCCGAACGGCATGACCAACCACTCAAAAGAACCATAACGAGTGCGAAATGCTGTAAGAGGAATGCTGTCTTCCACGACTCGCAGCTGATGGAATCCGGTGGCAAGGTCGAGCTGAGAGAATACCTTCGCACCGCTCAATTGGTCAAACATGTCGTAACGAGAATTAGAGTTAGACATGATTCAATGATAGATAATTAATTAAGGAATACTACGGAATATAACGGATTCCTATACATATTCCTAACTTATCTATCAATAAACATAAGGAAGGGATTTCATTTAATTCGGATCTAATTTAAAATGTATTGTACTAAGTGTATCTGTTCTGTGTTTATTATGCTTATTCCTGAAACCAGGCTCTGATACCAAGCTCTAACGCCCCACTCTGAGACCCACTGTAACAAAGAGTATTACGGGAGTAATACTGTCTGTTAAAGCAGAGAATAGAGTATAGTGGAAGCGACCATTTGTAATCAAGCTATAACTATCTACTGAATACGTCGAAAGGATGGTATCTATATATTTTTTCAAGTGGTTCGACATATTCAGTAAATACTTATAACGAAATTACAAATGGCTAAAGATCTATCAGGACAAAGCATAATATTAAATGATAAAACATCACAGAACAGAATCACATAACAGATATAAAATCCCAGAACAATACATCGTCAATACAGATCCAAATACAATAAGTGGGTACAAAACCACTGCCCACACATGTGGGTTAAAAATATGTACATATCAAAGTCTGAATAATAACAGAGTAGCGGAATAGTGGACAAATAAAAGCGCTATCTATCAGCATAGCAGATAATGTCCAAGCGGAAGCACAGAAGCTAAGTCCAGAGACCTAACCTGAAACAACTCGGTCTGACCCGAGCGAAAACACTCGGGTCAGGCTAGCTAAACAATCAGTAATAACTGAGATATATAGTAATGCGGTACATAAATAAAACAGTACTTATCCAAAGAGAAGTATATTATGAACCACATGAATATAATGACGATCCCTAATCATCAATAAACAATAAAAATCTCCAAAGAGAAATCAACACCAAAGTGTAGAATAAATAAAATCGCCTCATATCATCGGCGTAGCCAAAGCTATAAAAAGATGCCCATAGGCAATAATCCCAAGAGTGACCAGAGTCCGTAATCAATGCCCAAGCAAAGATCGATGCTCCAAAGAGCAATGAGGATATACTGAAAACAATGAAATCAAAACACTGAAAAGCAGTGTCCAGAGACACTGTGAATCCACAAGGTAATCGCACTTACATCGTATGATTCCATAGAACCAACACCGAATGGCGGTACTCGAATGGATGTAAAATCATCAAATAATACCAATATTGCACGTGCACCGACCAGAGTCGTTGTTGCCAAGTACTGTAGAGTTGTGATCGATCACTCGCACAGATGCGGAACGCGCGAGACGGCAAGATCCTTCCCAGAAGGATAAAGGCCCAGAGGCGCATGCCGAAAAAATAAACTGCTCTATAGAGCAGGTGTCCAGAGACGGTTGCCCAGAGGCGTGGTGACCCAGAGGTCCAGTACTGGCCGCCCAAAGGCTAATGTGTCACCAACTTCTTGGAGAGGAACCCGTAAAGTGTTAACAATGAGTCCCATACCCCACGTTCGCACTAAACGGTTTACTAACCAATAGCAAGCTCACACTCCAAACAATAAAAAGTCCACCTCGTATCATCGGTAAACTAGACCCAAAGGTCAAAACGATCAATCGAATAGGTCGGGGATTAACCGGAAAGGAAATACACACGGTTCCATAGGCCGGAGATTTCCTAACCGTTTAAGCACATTTCCACTTCGCTCGACGTGCTAAAAAGTGAGTGTGAGATTTTTATTATAGAAAATAATGGTGCGAAACGGATTTATAATTGATTTTGAAATCACTTTAAAACGGCTTTTGAAAACTCTCCTATTATGGAGTAATTAATTTAATAATTAAAAATAATATTATATAATAATTTCTAAAGCCATTTAGGAGTGAAAAATCCTTTGAAAATAATTCATAAAACCCGTGTACGAAATCTAGAGACAAATCTCAAAGAAATCAATAAAACCAGAAAATCTCTGAAAATATTCTAAGTGTTGGAAAATAGTCCAAAAATGACGCGAACCCAAGTTCGGAAAATTTTTCGGACCAGCAAACTGAATCCGAATGGCAAGAAAATTGGTAAGAATATAGTCCAACATCCCTGCTCCAAACTGCAAAAAGAATCGGGAAATTCCGACTTTAAACGAAGAAACGGCGTCGTCTCAAAGTCGGACAAAAATCATAAAACTTTACTGTGTCAAAATAGTGTAAAGGTCCCACTTCGACGACATGGTCGAAGGGTCACATGAACTCAGATCTTGATGAAAATTTGCAGGAGCCTAGCAAAGTACTCCTACTATGATATGCAATAAGAATCGTTTGGTTTTGACTTGAAACGAAGAAACGACAATGTTTCAAAGTTGGTCCGACGATAACTGAAAATGATCACTATTGTAAAACAGTTTCTGGGTGCTACTTCGGCAATAGAAACGAAGTATCTAATGCACCCAGACCTAAACCAAACTATGCATGGTTAAAAATCTTGATCTCATCTTTTTAACGAGACCAAAAACGATGAAATCCGACAAAGGACGAGCCCGGGATGGCGTCGCAAAGTTGGGGTTCTACGCTGAAAACAACGGGAGAAAAGAGACTAAGGCCTATAGCTATGCACTAACTGGCCAGAGATGAAAAACCACAATTTTGTCATAGTAAACTTCAAATTCTGGCAAAATGAATAAAATGAAAGTTGTAGCTTAGTTTCTAAGCTTTCCGGAATGACCAAGATCGTCAAATTCCGACTAGAGATGAAAATTCTATGACTAAAACAATTTTCAGATCTAAATTTTATATCACTGTCGTTGTGCTCTCGGGACAGTGGTAAGAATGTACAATTTTGACCAAATTAACTTCTAAATTTCATGAAACTCAAAACATGAAAGCTTTAGCCCTAAATCTGTGCTTTCCAGAACATCCAAAATTATTAGATTTGGATAAGAAACGAGTAACTTATGGCCAAATCAATTTCATGGTTTTATTTTATCAACCCTGTGTTTGTTGTCAAGTCAGCGACAAACATACGTGATTTCGACCATTCAAACCACGAAATTAGGCAAAGCTCAAAACATAAAAGTTATAGCCTATAGAATAAGCTTTCCAGAACTTCAAGAAAATCTTAATTCCGATTTAAGATGAATGAGATATGTCTAATTTACTAACAGTAATAAACTAATTATAATTTCAGCTAGCATATATTACAAATACCTTATGTGCACACCCCAAATGAAAGCAAAGATGATCAAAGAGCTATGATTCACATGTTACATAATAAAACATGTGTTACTAACTGATTACCAAAATCAAAAGATGATTAAACACATATTAGAAGAGGATTTTAGCAATATACCTCTCTAGAAAGCAACAAACACTACTATAGCATCAACCCAAGTTAGCAAAAGATGATTAGGAGGCTATAAGATCAAAAAAACACATAAAACATGTGTTACCAAATCAATTTCAGAAATAAGAAAGATATAAAAATGGATTTGAGGTGGGTATTTGCATTACCTTTGCATAGAATGACTTGCATAAGCTAAAACTAGAAGGAGATGAAGATAGAGGCCATTTTTGTTATGAAAGCTTTAGGAAATGATTAGGGTTTTGATTAGGGATGAATGAATGAGGTTAGGAGAGTTTGAGATAATTTATAGAGGAGGTTTAGGGTGGGTTTTTGGGCTAGGTTTAGTAACCCAATAAGAAGAGAGTTATTTACATGTTTCCAACAATTAGTCTAAGTGTTCATATATGTTTATAAAAATCATTTTTTTTCCTTATCCAAACCCATTTTAAAATCTCTCCTCAAATATTTAACTTTCCAAAAATAACATTTTATCCTCATTTTAAAATCTCATATTTCCCATTTAATTAAAATAGCCTTTTTCAAATAAATTTTGTTATTCCAAATCCTTTTATGCTTCATTAAAATAAATAAAAATCCTAACTTTTATTTATTAATTGGTAATGCAAATCCCGTGTTGTTACATATCATCTCATTAATTAAATCAGTTTAAATTAATTTGGAAATTAATAAAATTAATGTAATGGAAATATTGTAGTTAATATGGTAAAAGACGTTAACTGTAGAAAATGAGTATAACAAAGTGGAAACTTATGTTAATAAAATTCATAGAGTATTTTTGACTGAATAATAAGAATGTAAATCGAAATAAAAGAAATTTTTGGAATTTAAATTATAATAAACTAGGATTTTATTACGGTTGTAATAGAACGATGGAATTAATGTAATATTTAAATATTGAATTTTACATGGAATATTTTATTTTAAAAGATTATTAAATTTCTGTGTGATCAGGAATGATAAAATGGTTGACTTTTAAATTTGAATTTAAAAGTGATTAAATTGATTTTTAAATTATAATTCATTTAATTAACGTGTAAAATTAGCCTTTTTGGGCACTATCTTGAATTTCGACGAAACCAGTTTCATCGGATCCGTAATAGTGAATTATTATAGGATTTCAAGTTTCATAGCAATCAGACTTATCGTTTGATCGTGCGAGCTCGAAATGCGTAGAAATCAATTAATGGAATTTAAATGAATATAATTTGATTTTAAAAGCTAACTTCTATAAAACATAGAATTAGGGTTTGAAACTAGTTCCATTGAGTTTAAAAATATCGAAAACATATATTTTGATATATTGGATGACCAATTTTCGTTTCGAGAACGAAACGGGCTTTTCGAGTCGTTGTTATCGTTTCGACCCAATTCGATCTGTTCCATCCGTTCTTATCCATCTCTGTCTATATATAGGCCGTTATAAATCCTACTAGCTTCTTATTTTCATTTTCTATACATATAATTTCTATCTATCTGTTCAATTATCTGTTCCTTCTTAATGGCATACATTTCAAAACCCTAATTACCAAATCCAAATCAAATCGAAAATCAAAACTCCTCAAACCCTATCATATAATATGTGACGACCCACATTTCGGCAGGTTTAAATCGACAATAATCCACACATATCCAACTTAAATAAATCGGAACATAGAAAACAATAGGGATAATTAAGAAAAATAAGAAAAGAAGAAGAAAACAAACACAGAATCTCACAATGGAATGACAAAATATAATAATCAAATAAATAGTTCATGAAGCTGTTTACTATACATTTGATTATAATCTATACAACATTTATCAGAGCTATATATATACATCGGGGATAAATAATCAATGCAGCAGAATAGCATGATGCAAAGAATAATAATAGTAATAATATACCAAATCTTCATCTTCATCCTCTGGAAAAACGATCTTCAATGTGCTGAAAAACTCAAGGCTGGCCCGAGCGTAATGAAAAGACAAAACACTTGAGTCGGGACTAAAATACTCTAGTGTAAGTCAAATCAATATCACGAAATATGAGTGTAACAGCGTCAGAGATGTTTACGGGATTTTTACATCTCCTATCCAGTGTATAACGTGTGTGCAATAACTTAAGAGATGTTACAGGATTTTCCATCTCTTGAGGATCCGTTAAACTATTTATATATAATAGTATACACTATAGTAGGTAATGTCTATTAGTAAAATAAATATCAAAATAGCATTAAGGCTTTACATTGATCCACCTTAACACATTTTTATAGGTACAATACTAAACCAAAGTCTTAATGGGCTCGCATAAGGATAAATATGATAAGGCGACAAGCACCATTGTCCAAGTGGTTAAGTGATTCGACTTTGGTGTGAGAGGTCACAAGTTCGAAACTTGCATAGCGTGATTCGAACATTTATTGACATATGATATGTGGTTTTTTGTCCCAGTGACATGTTGTATCTAAGTACCATTTCAAAAAAAATATGATAAGGCACGTGAGGCAATGCCCAAGGTAGGATTCTACCAGTTTACCCTATCTGGCTGGTCATAACCCATCCGTGGCCGACCACGTCCATTAATCCAAATGAAGGGTTCACCCATCGAGTACAAAATCACAATAGTAATATGAGGGATCAACGTCGCTAGAGGTAGCTAACCTTATTGGCCAGAGATAGGCTCATGTTTTAGTCATTTTAATTATGACACAAGTGTCAAGGCTATCCATCATCGTTCTCCTACTTCATTCTAGTAAACGTTCGCCAATTATACCACTAGATTCTGGATATCATCCACCGCGTACACTGTTGTCAAACTGGTTCCAATATTGACAGAGAGTATGCCAATAAGAGGCCCCGGTCTCTTTAACAACCAAACGTCATTTTACACGCCGGTTGGTTCTTTGACATTTCGAAAACGATTCATATTTGATATCAAAATATCATATTCATTTCAAAAATCAATTTATTTCAAAATCATCATATTTACTCAAAACATACTATTTCACTTCAAAATCATTTTTGCCTCAATATCTCGATTTCGCCTCCAAAAATTTTCAAATTTCAATGTAGATTATAACTTCATTTTAACCTAATTCGTATTAAAATCAACGATCTAAATATAATCATTCCATTCTTGACCAGTTTGAATTTTTAGAAAATAGTTTTAAAATATCTTAAATAGTTAAATAGAAAATAGTTTGAGTATCGAAAATGGTTTATATAGTAAAATAGTTTGGAAAATCAAAATAATTTGCATATTTAAGAAGATAAATTTTAAACAGTTTATAGTAAAATAATTTATTTGAAAATAGTTCCAAATTAAAACTGATTCAATTTCGAATTTTCCAATTCAAATGAATTTCCATTTCGATTTAATCGATTCAATTCCGATTTCAAGTCAAATTTTACTTCGATTCTAATTTCAATTCAAATAAATTTGATTTCGATTTTGAATTAATTCAATTTCGCTTTCAATTCTAATTGGTTTTAATTTTAATTCCAACTTGAATAAATTTCGATTCAATCCCAATTTAATTTCAATTTCAATTCCAGATTAGTTTCAAATTTCAATTCTAAATTAATTTCAATTTCAATTCCAAACAAATTTCAATTTCAACTTCAACTATCCGATTCATAGATTAAATTTCAACTCAATTCTCAAATTAAACCATTTCGATTTATATCAATTTCGAGTTTGATTTTATTTTAAATATCGATTCAAATCACTTAAATTAAATTAACCTTCAATATTCAATTTAAGATCCAAATCTTCAAATATAATTCAATTCTGAAATATCCTTTTATATTACTTTTACTTAGCAATATTCAAAGTTCGAATAAAAGTCCAATCTTTTAAAACAAATCAATTTTTGAAATTCGAATCATATTTCGATTATAACTTCAAAATCTCAACTTCAATTATTTAAACAATTCCTATTATCAAATTTAAATTTCATAATTCCGAGCTCAAGTTCGAAAATAATTCGATTTCCATAAATTTGATTTTTATTTCTTTAAATCCAATCATTTAAATAATTTCAAATCAAAATTTAAAATCATTTAATTTAACCAATCTGGTGTCCGTATATAATTCTCTATCCTATAGCCAAATGAATCAGTCATTTCAATTTTAATTCAGGGATGGATATATATCATTTCAACCCACAATAAATGTCATAGGTATATATTATTTCAACCTATTTCCTAATTTATTTGAAATAATTCAATTTACAGTGTTATACACTGTAAATAATATACAAGATGATAACATGATATATCAAAATAAATAAACATCCAAATCATCCAAAATATCAATCAATTTTCATCCATCACAACAAACATACAAACAGTCAATAATCACAACAATTTTCAATAACCGGGAGTTCTTTTACTAGTAGTTTAATTCTAATTCAATTTAACTATCAATTCAAATTCTATCAATTAATTCAGATGTCAATTTAAATGTCAATTAAATTTATCAAACAACAATCATTAAATTTAAATCACTTCGCGATATAAATTTAACTACAAAAAAATTATTTGAGTCAATTGAAAGCATATAAAACACTTTCCTTTTATTTGAAACTGAAAATATTTCAGCTTCAAATAAATTCCAAATTTATTCCAATGTGTAGACGACACCGATACAATTCCAAGGCAATTTGTTTCGTCCGAAACATATCTCATATGAAAAAGATATGGATTTTTAAACAATTGATAATTAACAATTTAATTAACATACTAAATATAGTTAGCAACTAAGTACTCACGCTAATCCCTGGCCGCACGTGAATGCCTCCCTTCCATCCCGCTCGATCCTCTCCCAACCTCGTATGGGAATGCACGCTCGCACAAGCCAAGCCCTGCCTCCACGTTGGCGCGCCGCCATTGACCCATGCCGCCGCAGCCGCCTGCAGCCAAAATCCTTCCACAGATTGCCATCTCGCGTGCATGCGATTAGAAACCCAACCCTAAATCGATGAACGCGGCTCCATCGCTGCCCTCCCAGTCACCGCATGCAAGGGCGCCTCCATGTTCCAGATCGAACGCGATCGATTCGATCGCCATGCTATATTTTTTTCTGCTATGTTTCTTATTGAATTTGCAATTAGAAATAAGAGGGTAAAGGGAGTGATATATGGGTAGAAAAAGGTGTTGCGTGCTATACAAGATGGAGGTGGACTTTTATATATATTTAAATAAGAAAATATCTCACCCGATTGGCACGCGCAAATATGAACCCCAAACGAAGCGTGCTGCCTGTCGTTCGTAATGTTTTACCTTCATTCCGAACACAATGGAACTAGTCTCGAGGCCTAATTCGATCGTATATAGCAAATAGCTTTTCAAAATCAATTTAATCCAATTAAATTCTAAAAATAAATTCTACGTGTTTCAAGCTCGCACGGCCAAACGACAAGTCTGATCGCTACGAAACTTGAAATCCTACAATAATTCATTATTATGGATCCGACGAAACTGGTTTCATCGAAATCCGAGACAGTGGCCAAAATGGCTATTTCTGCTCGTCGAATAAAATATAAAATTTTCACCTTTTAAATTCCATTTTAAAAGTAAACTATCTTCATTCTTGTTAAAATAAAATTTAAATCAATTTCCGATATCATTTCCATTCACATTAATTTAAGAATTCAATTATTCAAATAATTTCCAAAATTAAATTTAAACAATTTAATTATCCAATAAATCACTATAATTGAAATATAAGTCATTTAACTTATAAAATTTACTTTTAAAGCAAATTTAAATAATAAAACAACTATTTCCATTTCACAGTAATTCAACATTATTATTCAATCTAAGCTATTGATTACAACACATTAAATACATAGGATTTCATTTCAGTATCTGTTATTGCTAAAATCTTCGAAATTGTTTATTTCAAAATTTTATTATACTACATAAACTACAATAATAAATCATTAAATTTTTTATTTCTACCCATTTTTATCCAATAATCACCTTAAATTTAACAATTTCAAATAGGTAAAAATACGGGTCATTACATAATATATCATTGCGAAGCTCTCGACGAACGTAATCTACATCTGCAGTTCATTTTTGCAATTGAGTCTCGGTTTGGCTAAAAATTGGTAAAACGACTTCGGCCATCCATATTATGGTTTCGCGATCGACGGTGAATCGTCGACGATTCGACGATCGGGAGGCGTTGCTGTGTAGAGGACGTCAAGGCGAGTTCATCTGCATAGTTAGCTCTTATCAGAGGCATCTCAATTCGCCATGATTGGCGAATATGGGGTAACGACAACGGAACGATGGGGGAGGCCGGAGATGGCGACATCCTAGGCGTAGGCGCGGTTTGGTGTGGCGAGTTCGTTGGTGTGCTCTGATTTGGGTGGAAGTGGACGTAGGTGAGCGCAGTAGTGATGTGTGGGTGGCGGCTATAGGCCCGTAGGGTTAGGTTTCTGTTCGTATGCGAGATTGGGAAGGTAATAGAAATTACCAAATTGCCCCTGTTTTATTTTAATTTTAATTTAAAATTTTCAATGTTCTAACGCCTATAACTTCTGCATACGAACTCGGATTCACGCACGGTTTCTTCCATTGGGTTCGTATCGGAATTCCAGACAACACGAAACTAGTTTGGTTGAATTTGGATACGGTGGAAATTTTAGGTTTTTATTGGATTTTAATTGGTTTATAAATCAAAGGTGGGTGATTTTACCCACTCATGTAATACTAAACATTCTTATGTTAGTTGAATTAAATTTATGATGTGATGAAATATTTAACGATTGTTGTTTGGTTGTTTAATTTTATACTTAATTGAACTGAATTTTATTGAATTAAATTGCCATTTAAATTAATATTGAAATTTAATTGCTAGTTAAATACCTGATATTGATAACCGGTAAATTGTTGTGAACTATTGACTGTTTTGGATGTTGATTGTGATAGGTATCTATTTGTTGACATTTTGGATGATTGGATATTTATTTATTCTTATATATCACCGTTATCAACCTGTATATTAATTGAAAGCTTATAAACTGTTATTTAAATTATTTCGAATAAATTAAAAAATATGTTGAAATGATATATACCTATGACACTTTGATTTGGATTGAAATGATATATATCCACCCCTATAATTAAAATTGAAATAACTGATCACTTCGCCATAGGGTAGAAAATTATATACGGACACCGGATTGGTTAAATTAAATATTTTTAAAAATCTCGAATTAGGATTTTTGGTTAAATGATATCGTTTAAAGGAAATAAATTTTGGATTTATATAAATTAAATTATTTTCTAATTCAAGCTCTGAAATGTTGAAATTGAAATTGGTTAAAAGAAATTGTTTTGAGAATTGAAATGGAAATGTGAAGTTATAATTGTTATTTGACTTTAATTTGGGAAATTGAATTATTTTAAATTTTGGATCTTAAAATTTAACAATGAGGTTTAATTTGATTAAGCGGTTTAAATCGGTAAATTGAAATTGAACTTGAAATTGATGAATTGGAATGGTTTAAAATAAGAATAGAATTGAAATTTAAATCATTGAATTGAATTGTTGAATCGAATTTGAAGTTAAAAATGAATGTTTCTGAAATTGAAGTTATTTCGAATTAAAATTGAAATCAAGTTGATTTGAAGCTAAATTGAAATTGAGTCAATTGAATTGAAAGACTGAAAATTGAGTTTGTTGATTTGAAATTGGACATGGGTCCAGATTTGTTGAAATGAAAGGAAATAGTTTGATTTAATACTATTTCAAAATGAATTATTTTAATATAAGCTGTTTAAAATCTATTTTTTTATAGTCAAATTATTTTGATTTTCCAAACTATATTACTATATAAACCATTTTAATTACTCAAACCGCTTTATATCAAACTATTTTAGACTATTAACTATTTTAAACTATTATAAAACTATTTTAAACCATTTATAACCATTCAAACTAATTTCTAGAATTTCAAACTATGCAAAGTTGGAATATTTATATTTAAAATCGTTGATTTAAATGCGAGTGTGGTTAAATGAGATTATAAATTAGTTGGAATTTGTAATGATACTTTCAAGTGAAAATGAGATATTTGAGTAAATATGATGATTTTGAAATGAAGGATATTTTGAAATGAATATGATATTTTGATATCAAATATGAATAGGTTTAGAAATGTAAAAGAACCAACCGATGTGAAAAATGATGTTTGGTTGTTAAAGAGACTGGGGCCTCTTATTGGCGTACTCTCTGTCAATATTGGAACCACTTTAACAACTGTGTACATGGTGGATGATACACATAATGTAGAGGTTGAATTGGAGGCGTTTGCTGGATTTGAAGAAAGAGAATGATGATGGACGACCCCGACACTTGTATCAATTTGAAATGACTAAACTAGGAGACCTACTTGACCACTGAGGCTAGCTACCTCTGGTGGACACACCTTTTCGTATTACTATATTGATGTTAGCTTGATCGGTGCACCTTGATTTTATTTTTGGGGGTGTTGGACGTGGTCGGCCGTTAGGGGTTACCACCGGTCAGGAAACGCAAAGCGGTAGTATCCTACCTTGGGCATTTCCTCATGTTCCCTGTCATACTTTTATCCTTATTCGCGACCCCTACGATTTTGTTTTAGTGTTGTCTTATCACGGTGCCTTTCTGGCTACCGACGTTATTGGTGATGCTACTAAGGCAAACTGTAGGACAATGCTTAAAAATGTGTTAAGGGGGATCAATGTAAAGCCTTAATGCTATTTTAATACTTTACATTACTAATAGACGCTACATATATAGCGTATCTTACTACATATAGATAGTTTAATGGATCCTTAGAAGATGGAAAATCTCGTAACATCTCTTAAGTTATTGCATGTACGTTATACACTAGATAGGAGATGTAAAATCCCGTAAACATCTCATTTACTTGTTGTTGATTTAACTTACATAAGAATTTTTAGTTCTGACTCGAGTGTTTTGTCTTTTCATTTCGCTCGGGTCAGCCAGAGCATTTCAGTGTTGAAGACTTTATTTATGGAGGACGAAGACAGAGTTTGGTATATTATATTATTAGTAATTTTCCATTGAATCATTATTGGTATGTCGTTGTTTGTACCCTGATTGTTGTAAAAATTATGTAATCAAATATATAAAATAAAACAACTTGATGAAGTGTTTATTTTAGATCAAGGTACAACAATTTTAAGACGTTTACGGCTTTAATCACTGATAACTCTGCTGGTTATGACGTGAACAAACCATTCAAATTGAAGGGGATTCATTTCAAACGCTGGAGGAAAATAATGCAATTTTTCATGACTATCAAAAAGGTAGTGTATGTGTTGACGATAGAAAAACCAACGCTGCCTAAAAAAGTAACAGACGATTAGAAAAGTGCTTTGCAGGACTGGATGGATCTTGACCATCTTTAAAAAATTATGTTCTTAATGGCTTGGGTGACGATCTGTATGACTACTATAGCTTAGAAAAGTCAACAAAGGACATATTGGACGTGCTAAAAAGAAATACGATATCAAGGAAGCTGGAGTGAAAAAGTATGCCGTCGGCCAATATTAAAAATTTTAGAGACGGATGAAAAATCAATAGAGTCACAGTCACGCAAGCTTTAGAAAATTGTGCATAAGATCGTCTTCAAAGGTATGGCTTTAGATGAACAATTTCAGGTTATTGTGTTAATTAATAAATTATCCCCTAGCTAGAAAGATTTTAAAAATGTTCTCAGGCATAAAACTAAGGAATTTTCCTTAGAAAGTTTGATTAGTCATCTTCGTATTGAGGAAGAGGCCAGAAAATTGGACCAGAAAGAAGAGGCGCTTGTTGTTTCTAGCAACATCACTAAGAAATCCACAAACGTGGGTCTGAACCCAAATGCGAAATTTTAAAAAAATCAGAACCGCAATAATCAACCCCCTAAAGAATGGTGCTGGACAGTTGTTCTTATGTTACAATTGTGGAAAACCAGACCATATGGCACGCAAGTGTCGGAATATGCCAAATCCTGCATCGTAGGCTAATTTGACTGAAGAAACCCTTGTGGCTATGCTTAATAAGATCTATCTAGTCGATGGATCAGAAGAGTGGTGGGTAGACACTGGTGCTTCTCGCCATGTCTGCAATGATAGTGAAATGTTTAGAACATATAGTGTTGTTAATGATACGAAAGTGATGTTGGGAGATTCTCACACCACTATTGTTGTTGAAATATGGACCGTGGAGTTGAAGTTTACCTTTGAAAAGAACTTATTACTAGAAGACGTGATGCATACTCCAAAGATGAGGAAAAACTTAGTATCTGATTTCTTGTTAAATAAAGCTGGTTTTACTCAAACTGTTGGGTATGACTTATACACCATCACTAAAAATGATGTTTTTGTTGGTAAAGGATATGCTGTAGATGGGATGTTTAGCTTAAATGTTGATTTGAATAAAGTTAGTAGTTCTACTTATATGCTGTGTGATTTTAATATTTGGCATGCTAGATTTTGTAATGTTGATAAGTGACTTATTCATAATATGAGTAACTTAGGATTGATCCTTAAAGTATCCATAAGTGGTTTAGAAAAATGTGAATATTGTAGCCAGGCTAAAATTACTAAGACTCCACATAAATCTATGTTTATGAGGGCACATCTACTACTAATATTCCAATAATAAAAAATAATGAACCTAGTGTCAAAATTGAATCTGAATCTAGAAGTAATAAAGAGTTAGGATAGCTAAAGATTTTGGTCCAAAATTTTATGCTTATGCACTAGAAGAGGACTCTGCTAATCTTAAATTAGCTCTATCTTCTGTAGATTCAGGCCTCTGGCAAAAATCTATAAATGATGAAATGAAATCTCTTGAGACAAATAAAACATGACATCTAGTTGACTTACCTCTAAGTTGTAAAACTATAGATTGTAAGTAGGTACTTAAACAGAAGTTGAAATCTGATTGTACACTTAATAAATATAAGGCTCGTCTTATAGCTAAAGGATTTAGACAAAGAGAAAACATTGACATTTTTGATACCTTTTCACCTGTTACAAAAATAACATCAATTCAATATTGTTAACTAGGTTTTTAACCCAATAGAATTCAATAGGAGTTAGAATATCTAGACTATGTAGAAATGACTTGAAACTTGAACAAGGCATCCAAAAGAACAAGCCAATACCACTCAAGTATGCCAAAAATAAGCTAAGGAGATGGATCGCTAGTGATCCATAGGGACGCTTCATGAGTCATCATATCCTCTTGCATCTTGATTCATTGCCTCTTCTAAATATGTTTGCCAAGTTCCATAGCCTTCCAAGAAACCTAATCGCGAAGCGGAGACCCATATGATTCTAGTCATAGATCAATCTAACTCATGTATGAATCATCGTCAAAACAAGGCAACTAGCTACGAAATCACATAGACAACACCTACATAAGAAATTCACGGAAGTCAGAAACGATACTTCACAATAAGCCTGACACGATCGACTAGATTTCACGAAATAGGAATTCAAAGACGACCAGTTCCAGAGCATGCCTTGTTTTCAACAAAGGCATACTCTGGGGAGGAATTGTTAACCGGATTTTTAACCTAGTAGAATTCCATAGGACTTAGAACATCCAAACTATGGCAAAATGACCTGAAACTTGAACAAGGCATCCAAAAGAACAAGCCAATAACACTCAAGGAAAGTCAGCCCAAAATAAGCTAAGGAGATGGATCGCTAGCGATCCATCACTTATGGATCGCTAGCGATCGATGGGGGCGCTTCACAAGTTATTGTAACTTCCTGCATCTTGATTCATTGCCTCTTCTAAATATGTTCTCCAAGTTTCATAGCCTGTCAAGCAACCTAGTTCAAGAAGCGAAGAACCATCTGATTCTAGTCATAGATCAATCTAACTCGTGTATGAACCATCGTCAAAACAAGGAAACTAGCTACGAAATCACATGGAGAGCACCAACATAAGACAAGGGGTGCAATCCAAAGGAAGAAGTCCAAAAATACCGTAAGTACATGGATTGCTAGCGATCTATGCCCTATGGATCATTAGCGAACCATGCCTTATGGATCGTTGGCGACCCATAGGATTATGTTAGATGGTTATGAAACTTTCAGAGCACCTTTGTATCATCGAGTGTAGGCTTCGAGCAAAGTGGCCTAACCCAATTGCTCTCATGTGCCTATAAATACAACCCTAGCTACAACATAGACATGATCTTCTGGACTGGCTGCCAGAACTCTATAGAGATTGTTCTTCACTGTTATTCATCACTCTTCTTCTCCCACATAATAATCATCAAGGAGGGACTGTGATTTCTTTAAGTACTTGTGACTTGATCTAACATAGGATATTATATCATATTGTAATCTAATTCAACTTGTAACAGCAGTGAGTTAATAAGAAAAGTTATAAAGCGGACATAAGCTTTGTTAACAACTGAACCACTATAAAATTCTCTTGTCTCTTTACTATTTTTGCTCTTTTGATATTTCTTTTCAATTTTATTTGCTCTGATAAACAGGGCTGATGCTTTCACACTCAATATAGGATGTTGATCCATTTTCTGGGTTAACAAGTATTAATTTCTCTTACTTCACTTTATGATTTACTAGTTCATCAAATGGATGTAAAAATCGGTTTTTTGAATGGTGAATTAGAAGAGATTAATATGGACCAACTTGAAGGTTATGTTATACCTGGTCAAGAGCATAAAGTTTGCAAATTAGATAAATCTCTATATGGTCTTAAACCGATACCTAAGCAATGGCATGAAAAATTTGGTAATCTAGTTATTTCACATGGTTTTAAAGTAAATGAAAGTGACAAGTGTATTTATCATAAATCTGAGAATAACATTTTCATTATCATAAAGTTATATATGGATGATTTACTTATATTTGGTTCGAATATTCTTGTTATGAATCATGCTAAGTCCATATTATGCGTCAATTTTGATATGAAAGATCTTGGTGAAATGAGTGTAATTCTTGGCATTAAGATTACTAAGTCTGAAAGCAAATTTCTTTGGATCAATCTCATTATATTGAGAAGATATTAAAGAAATATAATTACTTTGAATGTAAACTTACTAGTACACTGTATGTTCCTGGTGTAAAACTATTTAAGAACACTAGTGAAAGTGTAAGACAGTCTGAATATGCGAGCATCATTGGTTGCCTTCGGTATGCCACTAATTGTACTAGACTTGACATAGCCTATGTCGTGGGATTACTAGCAGACCTAGTATAGAGCATTGACATGCTATTGAAAGGGTCATGAGATACCTTAAAAGAACAATAAACATTGGATTACACTATCAGAAGTTTCCCGCTGTCCTTAAAGGATATAGCGATGTAGATCGAAATACTTTATCAAATGATTTCAAAGCAACTAGTGGATATATTTTTAGTATTGCAGGAGGGGTTGTTTCTTAGAAATCTAAGAAACAGACTATTTTGGCTCAATCCACTATGGAGTTAGAAATGATAGCACTAGTTACTGCTAGTGAAGAAGCAGATTATTTAAGAAACGTGCTAGTTGAGATCTCTTTATGCGAAAAATCGATACTAGCCGTGTTGATCCATTGCGATAGTACCGCAGCTATTGCAAAAGTTGAGAACCGTTATTACAACGGTAAGAGACGACAAATTCATCATAAGTATAGTACTGTAAGAGAGTATATCTCTTCAGGATCTGTTAAACTGGATCATGGATGCATTGATGAGAATCTGGTGGATCCTTTGATGAAAGGATTGGCCAGAGAGAAAGACCTTTCTACATCTAAAAGAATGTGACCATTGCCATTAGAACGAGAACTCAGAGAATGAGAGGTCACTTATAATAGTAACCTAACCTAATGACTGGAGATCCCAAGAAGTAGGTTCAATGGGTAATAACAAGTTATGAAGTCACATTGATTGAACATGCTAGTTTCATTAAATAGAAGCATGTAGTCATGAAGGCATAAGAGAATGCGTTTAACTCTTAATGAGATCTATACTTTATGTGGAGTGGAGTACCTAGCTACAAGAGTACTCTTAATAGATTCACTTACTTAAATATGGAAATATGGCTGTTTCCTATGGAAGTTTGGGCAAAATTACTAGAGCATTCACTAAACTGGGATAGACGTGCATGGCCTTTAAAACACAGACTATAGACTTCATCCTAGAAAGGTTGTGTGTGGTGTGATGTTAGAGATAAAGATCAAGACTATGAGTCACTCTAGTACAATCTGGATCTTACTCACTATGCAAAGGTTCAAATCGAAAGATACATTTGTTTATGCGCAATCTTATAAAATCGAAAATTGCTCGAGAAAAATAATTTTAAAAATTAAAGTGAGGGATTGTTGAAATTTGTTTAAAAAAATGATTTATTAAAAATATTGAGAAGAGTGTTGAATGCTCCTCTTATTGAATAGTCCCACATTATGCGAAATTATAGATAAATCGTATCTAAATATAGGATTCTCAAGAGAAATGATATGGCTTTGGTAATCTAATGTTTTCTCTTATGTTGAGGGGAGAGACCATGCTGACCACCATACGCTGCGCCGACTGACCCGCCCGGGCCGGGCTTGACTAATGTGGTGTATAACTTTTTATTTTTGGCAGTATATTTTTTTAAACTGACTTTGACTTGGTAATAAGACCCAGTAAACTTAGATCCTATATTTTTTCATGACTCGGCCCCGTTTTTCCTTTCGGAACTTTTCTATACAAACCAAGCTATCTTCTCAGAGGAAAAAAAATCAGTTTTCAGTATGAGTTTTTTATTTTCTTCTTCTGCTTAAACCATCTTCAGATTCGATCAATATTTTTTGAGTGCTATTGAGTCAGCGGTCTTTGTAAAAGAGGCTATTAATACTTTTTATATGCGGCTGTTTTATTCTAGACACAGCTCTACACTACTGACTGCCTTGCACAATTTCTGCAAAGCGTCGAACGTCCTAAATAGAGCGACTTAGTCCGTGACTCAGCCACAAAAACAATGCAATTTCAGATCACGGTACAACACTTTCTCATGTTCATATTCATCTATTTTTAACCTACATTTGATTCTTTACTCATTTCTCTCTTCTTATTATAGTAAGATCTTCAAAAATTCAAGTAATGAATTCTTCTTCTAAGTTAGTTCCACTAGTTGATTCTAAGTTACTTGTATCTTCTTTTACCTCTATTCTTCTCCTTCAATAAAAAAATTTTGTACCTTAATCAGGTAGCATGTTATCAAAGCATCTAAGTGACTAGCACACTTTATAAAATCAAATTTTTGGAAATCATCTTCACAAAAACATTCTAATGAAGCTACAAAATAGTGTTAATAATGAAAATATCAAATGAATACGTCAATTTCTTCAACTATAACATCCTTTTGATATCAAATTATGACGATTATTCATATGATACGTCTTTTCGTTGCATAACAATGTGATTTCTTCATGTTTTTCTTCTTTTTACTTCTTGTCTACTGCTCTTTCGAACTTTGTTTCAACACGCAATTGCTGTCATCTTCATTGCTTTTCTTTTTTCCTTTTATATCTCTATGGATTTATGCAATCGTCGTCAAAGAAGTTTCATAATATTTGGATATCCTTCTTTGTTTTTCATTTTTTTATACCCCTAATAAAAATTATTAATTAAATATTAAAATATATATGAATATAAATAGGATATGTAAGTATCTACCATCTACATTATGGTTAAAGTTAGTTTGTGTTGATATAAATATGTGATGTATACATATTGTTGTGATTGTAGACAATATACAAGTTACTTTTGGATGAAATGTGTTTGTTGACTATATGTAGTTGAAAATTCATTAAATATCCTAGGGCATATCCCATAAATTATTAACCAATAATTGTTCAAAATATACCAAATTTAGTTAGTTTTTTTTAAAAATAGTACTCATTAAAATGCTATATGAAATTATATAACCTTGAATATAATGACAAATATAATTATGTTACAAAAATATGATATTTAATCCTTCTTTTTAGTAACAATGATTTTTTAACATTTTAATATATTACATGTAATCAGCAATTTCCTAAATTTTGTAGTGATATATGTAATTAGTTTATTTTAAAATTAAATTTTTGATTATTTAAAATGACATAACAAATTAGCACTAAAACAATTATATTTTCTTTTTAAATTGATATGTGATACTAGTTTTGAATTTTTTTACTGTTATAGCAAGTTAGCTTTACAATATGTAATACTTAATATTTTAAACCTAAACATGAATTTAACTTTAATTAAGCTAATACTCTTCAACTTCAAACTTTTTAAAAGCTATTTTTAAGAACTATAAATTAAACTTCAAATTATGTAATTCTTCGTGTTTTACGCAAGTATATAATTTAGCTTTAAACTAATAATAATTAACTCCAAACAATTCAATAGTAGCTACCATTAAATCAATCTTAATCATCAAATTGATTTATGAAACTAGCATTAGTAATAAAATAAAAATTAATTTTCTGACTCATTGAAATTGTAATAATAAGCAAGCATTAAACCAACCATTTTTTTTCTTTCTTAGTTTGATATATGAAAATCTTTTTAATTTTAATTTTTTTTGTATTGTTTGGAGGAATTCAGCATTAAGTTATGTATTTATATATTAAAGAAAAATATAAATTTAGCTTTGTGCAAATAATCTTCAACTATAAACTTAAAAGGTATTTGATTAAAACTATTAAAAAAATACAAATTATGTAATTCTTCATGTTAAGGCATTAGCTTTAAACTAATAATAATTAATTGTAGATAAATTCAAATAATTTAATGTTAAATCTGTAGTTGCCATCAAATTATGTAATTCTTTAAGTTTTTCACTCATATACAAATTTTGCTTTAAGTAAACAACTAACTCTAATAACAATTGTGTAAAAACTACTGTTTAATCCGGTAATAACTATCAAAATATGTAAAGTCAAACTACTTCAGATGAAATATATATTCAAAGCTAAACATATAACAGTTACCTTTAATTAAAATTGAATCAACAACTAATTAGGATTAGAATTTGCAATAAATTATATATGTATAATCAATATTTAACACTTATATTTGAATACAGCTTTAAACTTACACGTATTAGCTCTAACTAATATGAAAAATCTACTGTTTAGATGGATGTAACTTAAGCATTAAACTATGTGACATTGTAATTAGTTTTAGTAAAAAATATTTTTGAAAAAGTAAAAGGGCCCAAGGCCTACTTAGTAAAAAAATAATCGTATACAAAACAACACCCGAAATGAAACAAATAATACCATAAAAACTAAACCCTAGCCGCAAGCTACGAAAAATAGAGGAAGAAGAAAAATGGCGACCAACGCTTGCAAATCTAGCCACCGCCTAACAAACAGCTCCTCACGGGGGTTTCCAAACTCTGTTCTTCGCATTAATATCCTCTTTAGCTAACCAAATTTGAAGATTTTCACTGAAATTTGGCGATATAATGAAGTTGTATCTCTCTCTTTTCCGGAGCTTGTTTCTATTCTCCAGATCCATGCTCTCTTCTGCTGAAAAATGACGATCGGTAAAGTGAGATGATTTACCCTTCCAAATATCGTTGTTATTCTCTAGATCTTCTGTTGAATAGCAGCGATTGGGGGGATTGGAGCCGATATGAGTGGAATCTTCTGAGCACTTGCTACTTTCATCCTTGCACCAGCAAGATATGTGATAAACTTTATCGTTTAACTGGCTTTTATAGAAAAAGATCTCGCTTTTATTGTTGCTGATATTAAAATTGATGTAATCTTCCTTAGACAGCAACTGGATCTCCTTGGGAACGCTGCTGGATGTGCGGTAGCTCCTTCGAGCTGTAACAGGTAAATAACCAGCGTTATTGTTCATAATTTAATAAGGATAAGAATTATTACTAATTATATTATATACACTTCCCTTGCAGTAATTAAAATTGTTATCAGCTCTGGAATGGACGCCTCCAGTGAGATAGCTCCAGGAGTGATTGTCGGAACCGAGGAAAGATGTGCTCTTAATATTAGTGTGAGCATAGTTCAGACAGTAACTGTGTCTTCTTTGGGAAATATCATTAGAGTATTTCCCTCTAAGTAAGAAATCTTCCACTCCTGTTTCAAACATGTCAAGTTTGCTTAAGTTAAGCTGGGTAGCTTTATAGTTTTCTTGATGTTTGTTTGTTTTCCTGCTAAGAATTTGAAAGTCAGAGTAAATGTTGTTCCAAAGTTGATTGCTGCTCCTCTCAATGTTTTTATGAAGTCTTTTATTTCTTTCTCTCCGATCCATATATGGTATATAACCGTGGTTAGCAAAATAGATGCAATTTTGAAGTCCTTTGAATTTGGTTTGTATCTACTCTGAATATAATGAATACTTTCTTCTATGTTTTGAATGTCCTGATGTAGATTAAATCTTAAAAAATTCTTAGCAATGAACCAAACATGTCTTGAGAAGATACAATCAAAGAAAAGATGATCTGTATTTTCAACACCATTTTTACAAAGCAGACATCTGTTATTTGCATTTTTAGCCCATTTGGCACATCTTTCTTTTGTTGGAAGCCTATTGAGAATGGCAAAATAGGAACAGTGAGCCATTTTGGGACAATTTGGTTTACACCAAATTACTTTATGCCAACTGACTTCAGTGTCATCCCCCTTGATAAATTTCCAAACCTTTTTAAAGGAGAATTTTCCTTTTGAGTTGAGTTTCCATGCCCAAGTGTCTCTTTGAAGATTTTGATCTATTGAGATATTGTTAATGACATCTCTAAAAATATTAGCAGCTTGATGCATTTTTGTATTCCATGCTTGATTTTGAATGATGCTTTGTACTTTTTCAGTAGCATTTCCAAATAGATACATGTTATTCCAACCTAGTAAATCGATTAGAGATTTTCCAAAAATCCAAGGGTCAAACCATAAGCTAGTTAAGTTGCCATCTTTAAATTTCCTCTCTAAAAGATTTTTGCCTTTCTCCCTGCAGTTAAGAAATTTTTTCCAGGAGTATGAATGATGGTTTTCAGCCCTTGTGGTCCAAAAATTTTTATTTTTAAGATATTTTTCTCTCATCCATCTGGCCCAAAGAGATTTTCCATCAATGAAATTCCAAAAAAGCTTGTATTTGGCTGCCTCACACAAATCTTTGATATTTCTAAGTCCCAGACCACCTGCATTTTTGGGCATACAGACTTTATCCCATGCAACCTTGTGCTGTTTACCCTGCCAAATAAAGTTAGCACACATTTTTTCAATTTTGCAAATTGCTTTTGCGGGAATATTATGAGCTTGAATCCAATACATTACAATTGCAGTGATGACAGTATGGGTGAGTTCTAGTCTACCAGCTAGAGATAATAGCTTACTAGACCATCCATCAAGTTTATTTTGAATAGTGTCATATAATCTAAGACAATCCCTATCATTTAGCTAATTTATGCTTAAAGGCAAGCATAAATATTTGACTGGCAAACTACCCTTTTTAAATTTGAGGATGTTTAAAATTTCCTCTTTACATTTGCATCCTTTACTGAAATATATTTTGCTTTTACACTCATTAACTTTTAAGCCAGCAAAAATTTCTAATTTTTCAAAGATGTTAACAATAGTATTAGCACTTTTAGCATCTGCATTAATGAACAGAAGCATGTCATCTGCATATAACAGATGGGTAATGGAGGGTTTGATTATATTTAAAGCTTTTAAATTACCCCTTTTATATTCAGAATCAATTAAGGAGGAGAAATACTCCATAACAATGGTGAATAGATAAGGAGATAGGGGATCTCCTTGTCTAATTCCTCTGTTGCTATGTATATATCCTTTTGGAGAGCCATTAATCATTACAGAGTATTTTACATTGTCAATGCATTCTTTTATTAGGTCACAAATTTTTTTATTAAAGCCCATTTGAATCATCATGTGAATAATGAAGTGTCTATTAATTTTATCAATGGCTTTGTGTAAGTCAATTTTAATACACATTGCATTTTTATTTTTATTGTTGAAATTTCTAATTTGTTCATGCGCTAATAAAGTGTTTTCAGTTATGAGTCTTCCTGGAATGAAGGCACACTGATTTTCATAAATTAGAAATTTTAAAAACATTTTAGTTCTATTGCATAAAATTGAGGAAATGATTTTATAAATAAAATTGCAACATGAAATAGGTCTATAATCTTCCAATCCAATAGGATTACTAATTTTTGGGATAAGAGAAATGAAAGTGTGATTGAAAGATTTTAAAAGCTTACCAGTCTTAAAAAATTCAGAAATAACATCCAAAATATTAATTTTAATATCAGCCCAATGAGTTTTATAAAATTTAGCATTAAAGCCATCTGGTCCTAGGCTTTTATCATTATCAGCATTAAAAATGATATTTTTAATAACCAAGATATTTACAGGAGCTAAGAGAATATCCTAACTACACTCTTTTAATAAGTAATTAGTATTAATAATAGGAAAGGTAGTCAAATAATTCTCAAAGTTAAATAACACTACAACAAAACAGGCTTTTTACAACGGGCAATGCCCGTTGTAATATGTGTTCCATAACGGGCAGCCGACCGTTGTAATAGGCGATGTTGTAATAGATCGACCATATTTTACAACGGGCAATGCCCGTTGTAATACACCTTTTTACAACGGGCAATGCCCGTTGTAATACATGATATTGCAACGGTTTCTAACCGTTGCAAAATAAATGCAAATTTTAAAAAAAAATTACAGTAGCATACATCCATACTAATAATGAATAATTTAACGAGTAATAAATATTATCATAAAACAACCAAAATCATTTCATTTCAAGTATGTTTAACTACCAGTCTACCACCTCTAACATCCATACTATATTTACATTCATTTTATTTTATGCGCAAGGACAATTATGGCTCATGTGATTTTTGTGTACTACTAACAATTGGAAGCAGTTTTAGGTCTGTTCCTATTAATCAAGAGTTGCCGTATCTATATTTGGTATTATGATTTCATGTTTTAATCCAACATTTGTAGACGTGTCATGTGTGAGCGCTTCTCAAGGAGGCGGCTTTCAGGTTTGTGTCGTACAATAAACACAAATTGGAACTCGAAAATGATTTACATACATGCACAACATGTTAACTATGTTGCAGACAATGATTTGTGCTCTAATCTGTGGGGTTTGGTGTAACTATATATCTTATTGGTAGACAATGTTCGAATAACTAAGCAATACAGCAACAGTATTATTTTGCAGTGAGTTATTCCACAAATACGAAGACTGTTTATGTCAGTTTTTATATTTATAGAATGACTTATCACAAAATAACTCGGTAAATTTTAATCTTTTGTAAATACTGGGCTTTATTATGATGGTTAGAAGAAGCCAAATATATGACCAACGTTTTCAGCTTCTTTTTATTAAACCCATCCAGGAACGAACACCAAAAAGAAAAGCAAAGGTATATAGATGCTTTATCAGCACACAAGCATATAGATTAAAAAACTAAAATTCAAGTTCACACATTCGGTCATGCTTCATGAAGCTATTTTATCAAACTACAATTACCAGAATAGTAAACATTCCTTATTTTTGCTCTCTATACTAATTAGTGTAATGACAAATGAGTACTATAGCTGCCAGTAAGCAATGGGAGTTCATACTACCCCCATGTAATATCAAGGCAATTAAACTCGTGTAAGATAATAATCAATAAACAATAGGTGGCCAATAAACCACTACTTATATAAATTCTTATCCGCCCTTCGGGAAGCATTCGCTTTTCTTGCTAAGGTGAATCGAATAGGCAATGGAATGATAAAGTAACAATGATATCCTTTTAATCCGAGGTACATCCAATCACAATATTGAAGTAGGATGTATAACCTCTAATACAGTTAAACAACAATAATATTTGCTGCAAATCCGATTACTAAAAAAGTAATCTATTACAAACAATCAAACCAACAAAAACATGTGTTTCCAACATTAAGAAGATCAAACATAGATCTATTAGTGAAATTGGAACAACTAATTCTTCTAACTGATTGAAAAATTAAAACAGCATTGTTCTGCAGGAGACAAACTATTCCAGCTAAAGAAAAAACATGAATAAAAAAATAAGATAATTAAACAACAAAAATCAAGTTAATTGGCATAAACAAGAACCAAAATAAAATAAATAAACTAGCATGTGATTTGTTAAGATCTATGGTTGTCGATTGGGAACAATTATTTGATTATAGGGAGAGGAACACGGTACTAGAGGAGAAAGCCGTGAAATGGAGAAATCTACTCATAAAAAGTCAGTAAATAAAACTGCACGCAGGAAGTGAGGCATTAACAAAGCTAAAATTATATATTCAAGAATCAACACCAATGCATAAGAAATTCAGGGATAGTAATGAATAGACATAGGTTAGTGAGTTATTTAACTCACCTTTAAAACTCACGTTTCCTCCTCTCTTCCGAGACATGAACGCACGCAAGACACAAGACAGATCCAATCCCAGCAACATGAATCGATGAACTACAATCCAGCAGCAATATCAGTGCAGCAAACAGCTACGGAGATGTGCGACATTTCAGATGAGCTTCTCCAGATCTGAGCTACCAATTTTGGGATTCAACCTACATTTCAGGCGAGCTTCGAAGATGGTTTGGGATTCAAGCGACATAGCCCAGATCTCGGCTACCAATTTTGAGAAGCATTTCAAATCAAGACGTGAGCCACATCACTCGAGCAAGATCTAATAGAAATCAAGACGGAGGAGGCGGAGGAGGCCGAACGAAGGCAATTGGAAATTAGGGATTTGAGGAGGACGACGAACGAAGGCGATTTGAATTAGGGATTTGATGAGGACGGGTCGCCAATCGCCATTATTTCATGAAAAAATGAATATGATTCTCTAATAACTGGAAAGTAAAAAGTCTATTAAAATGCTGCTCGAACCTCTTACAACGGGCACTCCATGAGTGTTGTAAAATTGGTAACTATTACAATGGTCATTTTGTGAACGTTGTAAAATTTGGAATCTATTACAACGGACATGAAAGGACCGTTGTAATAGCATTCTATTACAACGGGCAGCCATTGTCAGTTGTAAAAAATGTGTTGTATAAGCATCTATTACAACGGTCTTGAATGGACCATTGTAATAGCCTTCTATTACAACGGGCAGCAAATGCCCGTTGTAAAAAGGGCGTTGTAATAGAGTATTTTTGTTGTAGTGTAACTCTGTGAAGTAATTAATGGCTTCCTCCTCAATTTCAGATAAATTTTTTAAAACAAAACCATTAGCATCAATAAGTTTGCCAATGACATTTCTGTTTTTCCTAATGGTCATTTTGGCATAGAAAAATTTGCTAGCTTCATCCCCATTAGTTAGCCAGTCAATTTTGGCCTTTTGCCTAGTATTTACTGATTGAATATGAAGGGATGTACTAAGTTTATTTTGGGCCTGAAAAAAACTGTCTATAGTATTTCTGTCTGAGCAATTACAATCAAGATCATTTTGAAGTTTCTCACAGTCTGCTCTTAATTGTTTCAGCTCATTTTTATTTCTGCTATTATTCCAGCTCTTAATATTCCCCTTAGCAATTTGAATAAATTTTAAAAATTTGTACTGAGCAGATCCATGAATCTTGAATGATAAACTTTTACTAATGATGTCTTTATAATTATCAACAAGCACCCATCCATTCACAAATCTGAATGGAATATTTTTTTATATTGCATGTTGTTTGTGAGGAAAATTTGTAAAGTTGTGTGATCACTAGTAGCTTGAGGAAGAGTAAAACATTTGTAATGAGGGTAAATACTTAAAAAAACATTGATTAATTAAAATCTTATCTAATTTACAGTGAATATTCCTAAACTGGCCAGATTTCCAAGTGAATTTGTTACCTATAATGTTAGCTTCAATTAGGCATGTCCTAAGAAAGAAGTTATTA
Organism: Allium fistulosum; assembly: GCA_030737815.1. Taxonomy (NCBI): domain Eukaryota; kingdom Viridiplantae; phylum Streptophyta; class Magnoliopsida; order Asparagales; family Amaryllidaceae; genus Allium; species Allium fistulosum. The sequence goes on from CM060904.1 coordinate 973,840,992, forward strand.
ATAGAATCTAGCTTGCTAAAGGGGACAGGGAGACCTCCTCTTTTATCCGATGTATGCATTATGGTGTTAAAATCACCCAGTAATATCCAAGGATGAGAGATTTGTTTATTCATTTTTTCTAGGTGGTTCCATAGAACTAGTCTCTCATTTTCAAAATTAGATGCATAGATAAAGGTGATTTCTAAATTTAGGCCCTCTTTATTTGTAAACAAATAGTGAATGTATTGGAAATTTAAGGAGTGATTAACTAAATTCCAAATGTTATTATCCCATAATATTAAAATTCTGCCATTGCCCCCATTTGATTATTATGAATGATATTCCAATTGGAGAGATATCTAGTATGATATTCAACTATTTTTAATTCATCTAATTTATGTTCTAAAAGACCTAAAATGCTAGGCTTTTCAGTAGAAATTAAATTGGAAATATCCAGTTTTCTGATAGGGGAATTAAGCCCCTTAACATTCCATGAAATGATAGACATAATTGAAATTAAGCAAAAAATAAATAAAAATAAAGGATACTCAATGGATAAGTGAATAGTTACAGTGAATCAATGTAACTATCCTCATCCTCCATCAATTCAAGCTTCTTCCCTTTCTTTTTATATGCTGAATTATTTTTGACTTTTAGAAGCTTTTCGCATTTATCATTTTTAGAAATAAACTTTTCTCTGAATTCTCTATCTGCAGCATCCTCCACATATTTTGTAGAAGAGATATCATTTAAGCTTTTAATTCTTGTTCTAGTTTTTTTCTTCTTTTTCTTGTATTTGTCTGCAGATGATATGGATGATATAGCATTGACTGCTGCTTGGATAGCTTTTCCATATATTGACTTTTTATTATGTGGAGTGAGTGAATCTGGAAGAAATGCTAATCCAGTGCTATCTGGAGGGAAATGTATATCAGGGAGGACCAGATTTTTAGACAAGTAGTGTTCAACAATCATCGAATCCTCTGGGATATTAACCAGAGTAGGAGCTTTATTCTTTCCTGTCTCTTCCATGCTTGAGATTGGAGAAGTTTGATTAATAGATTCAATATCTTTATCTATGATACCTTGGGAAGCCTTAGGGAAGTAATTTTCTTTATTTAGCAAAATAGTCTGAAAATTTGCAGTTTTGTTAATGTCCATTGCATTTCTGTGGATCTCTGGTATTTGAGGAGCATCAGCATCTTTTTGAATGTTTATGAAATCCATTGCATTTTTCCCTGTTGCATCATTATTCCCACTAGATTTTTCTTTCCAAATTTTCTTTGCAGTACAATTTTCATTTGTGTGACCAAAACACACACAAGCTTTGCATCTTGGAGGAACCCACTCATATTCGATTTTTTGCATTATAGTATCTCCATCATACATAGAAATATTAGCTTCCTCGGGTAAATCTGCATCAGCCTTTATTTCTACAAGTATTCTTGCATAACTCAGTCTAGTTTCTTTAGCAGTTGGTTCATCCAACTTTAGGGGCATACCCACCACACTTGCAATGGCACTAAATGCATCTTTACCCCATAATCTTAAATTTAATTCAGGTAACCTGATCCATATTGGCATAGTGGAAAGAAGATCTTTGTCAAATTTTATTTTCTTCTTCCATTTTTTCAGAATGATTAACTTGCCATATATAAAGTATGGCCCCCCTTTAAGAATTTTTTCACAATCATCAAGATTTGTAAATCTGATAATGAAGAATCCATTGTTTCTTGTATAAATTTCAAAATTAACTGTGGGATTCCAATATCTAGAGATGTAATTCTTGAAATGATGATATGGGGGACGAGGACCGAACACATAAGCAATAACTGAAAACCCCCATTTATTCTCTGTGCGTTTATCAAAATCCTCTTTTACAGTAACGAATTTTCTGTTGTTGATATTGATAGGAGCTACATAATGCAAATCAAAGTCAGAGACTGCCCCTCCCTTCTTTAAGAGATCGGCCCAGGAAGAAGCATTTTGTGTCTTCTGTGCAGCATTTTTGATAACTGTTGCATTGGAGAATTGGCTTCTTGAACTCAACAGGGGCTTAGTTACATTTCTTGAAGGTGGATTCAGATTTCTTGATTCAGAATTCCTTACTGTAATAGGGTTTCGATGTGTGTTTCCTGGTTTTTTTTAAGGTTTCTTTGAAAATTAGGAATTCCATCCTTTCTGGTCGCTTTTCTGTTGTAAGTGACCATCTGAAAACCATCTTCATCGATATTCGTATTACTCGGGTTAGAAGGGCTATCTCTGATAATGGTTTGCTGTAAGAGAGGATTAGAGATAAGTGCAGGAGGAGGAGAGGAAGGGGGAGAAGAAGAGTCCCCAATCTGATCAAGATTATCAAAAATTGGGTTATTTTGTATTTTCAAAGAATCTGCCATTAGATCATTTTACAAATGGTATAATTTTGTTACTTTGATGTTTTAGTCAAATTTAACTTTAAGTAGACAAACATTATAGTCAAAGTAAATCTTCAGGATAGTAAAAACCTTACCTCGTCCTTCGTTGATTTTGCAACTGAACAAGTTTTGGGTTTTTATTTTCTAAGTCAAAGAGATTTTAAAATCGTCGGTGAGAAATGAAATTTTAAAATAACTTTATTCTGCTAACCTTAATATACGGCCATTAAAAGTGCTTTTGTGTTTTTTCCCCTTAAGTGAGAGTGATGATTACGTTTTAATGAAATGTGCTGATAGAGGAAGTGAAGAGAATTTCTGATGCATGTGTGTTCGGTCGGATCTATATCATCGGTCTAATTATTTTATTTTGTGGTCCTATGATTTTTTATTTATTAGACATGTCCTTCAAACTTAAAAACATTTTCCCCTAACTGATGCCATTTTAAAGTTTCATCTTAAGGCACTAGCCATTGTTATTATAGAAGACTAAAACCATGAAAACATTGACAGCATTCGATTAAAGTGTCATCGTTAAAATGACTTCATATATGATTATGAAAGGACTTTTTTAAGAGGGTGCTTAAAATTAAAGGATTTTGCTATTAGAGCCAGAAAATAGGGATGCGGAAACGTACAGATCGGAATCTGACGGGTGGAATTCAAGGGGAGCAAATATTTTTGCGGTTTAGACGACTGCCGCATTGATTCGGGCATGTTTCCTTCGGGCCTTTTAGCATTAGCGAAAATTAAAAAACAAGAATGTATTGAATTTTGAGAATTTTTTGATTAAAAGGTGTTTAAGTAGCAGATAGTTGTACATTCAATATTATCTAATCAAAAAAGAATAATACCGATCGAATTCACCATGTTTTTATAGTTTGATTTGTGTCCAACATACATGTATGTATAAGGTCATTAAACAAAGACCATAAAAATTCATTAGATGAACCACAAGTTTGAAATTGCACAAAGATAATACAAATACAAATTTAAGAAGGATGCAACAGATACAACGCAAACGCATAGCCCTAAACACACATGGTGCAAATATAAATATCCATATCAGATATTAAAATCTGACAACCAAAGAACATTCCTCGATGTCAGAAATGAAGTACATGCATGCATGAATTAATAATATCTAAACCACCACTAACAAGGGGAAAACAAAAAAGAAAAAGAAAAAAAAAAGTTCTCTGACTCAGATAAGCGACTCATTAAATACTGGAAGCAGTAGTACTGCGTAAACCTTTTCACAGCAGCATATACTCAGAAAAGTCAAATCCGTCCTCAATCTGCGAAGGCACTGAACTCGCGTACATACTAGAAACCTGCGGCAAAGAGCAGCATGCACTTTCTTGCATCACCATCGAATCCGAACTACCAATACTTCCAAAACCATGATCTTCAATACTTTTACTTATATCCCATATTTGATATTCGTTTATACTCCAATTAGTTTCCCTTTGACCAATCTGATTTGTATCATAATTAGTGCTACTTGATGCATTATCATCACTACATTTCATAATTTTTTCTTCATTCCTACTTGGCCTAAGGCAACTCTCAGGAATTATGCTACTCAAACAGCCTGAATCATTGTAGTCGGGAAACGAAAAAACATCACTAGAACTAATCACTTGTGTCTCGACAGTATTAGAAGGCGGCAATTGATGAATACTAGTTTGATTGTACTGAAACTGAAAGTTAGGGTTTAAAAGAGAATAGTTATTGGCATCCAGGTTATAAATGAAGTTCGTTCTTGCTTCTGATCCTTTCATATTTAGTGCGGCTCTATCGTAGGCCAAAGCAGCTTCTTCAGCAGTATCGAAAGTTCCAAGCCAGTGCCTTTCTTTGGTAGTTGGGTCTCTAATCTCAGCTGCATATCTTCCCCATGGCCTTCTTCTAACCCCTAAAAACCGACCTGGTTCGTTCAGTTTTCTTTTTCCTTTACGAATAGGAGAAGTTTGTTGTGTTTGTGTTAAGGATGTTAATGGTGGCGATTGAGTGTTGTCTGAAGACATGGGCAAAATGTTACACGTAATGAAGTGGTTAGGGTTTGAGTGAGATAAGAAGCAGGGAGTAGGGGGGTTTAAATAGTCAGATGTTTGGTGTACACATGTGTTGGAATAAATTATAGGTTGATATTATTGGTTTCATTTACCATCATAGATCAAATTCACCAGGTTATCACTCTCAGGTGAACTCTTATATTAGTTAATTTTCAACTTGTGTTTGTTTATTTATTTATTTACTTATGCAACTAATAGACTTCAAGTTCAGAAATAGTCTTAAAATTTATGTACAACTTCAAGGTTAATTTGCTTAATTTATCTTGTTATATTTTTTTATTCATCCTATCAAAATTCAACATACAAGCACGATTTTATACACTTTACGTTACTTTATTGCATTGATTAACATAGATACATGCAAATTGAGACACATGCATTGGAAAAATAAACTGTAACACACATACGCTTTATTCTGCATTAGTTTGTTTAAAAGGTTATGTACGAATACAAAATTATTGATTTTGGACATGAAAAGAAGAATGAAAGAAAGTTAAAATAGTAGAAATCTAACACATACATTCCACAGCACAGGATAAAAATTAAAGGGCATGGCTTCGGCAATTTCCATTAGAAGTTTTTGACAAATTTTGTCAGCAGTGTCCGCAGAATGGGCATATTTAGTGGCGTACCATTCAAATTTCAAATAGAGAGTTTGTTGGAGCATGCTTAAGAGGCTAGTTTGGACCTTTTTGAGCCTAATTTTACCCTAAGATATGGCTGAGGTTAAATATAAAACTAGATATACAGCGGAGATCATATGAGAACTAGATGCTAAACAAGTCTAATTTCTAATTTCTCGTATAGTTTAATACTTCAACGAATCTTGTTCTAATTCATAGTTAGAATGTTGGCCTCTGCTAAATTTCCTCAACGAAACTGTAATCATATCTTTTGAAAAAACTCACTTTCAAATATCCCAAGTTTCTCCAAAGTTTGAGGTACATAATTTTAGGATAATGAAAGAAAAAAAAAACGAACCAATTTTTTTCCCATGCAAAATAGTATGTTGTCTGTTGTGATTTGATCATTTTTCGTTGTTCTTAAAATACATTCTACGGATCACGGACTTAGTAACAATCTCTTGTTAATCCTATTGATCATTTTTGGTTGTTCTTAAAGTACTTTATACAGACTACGGACTTAGTAATTAATAATCTCCTGTTAATCCTAGCTATATATTGGTCCATAGACAAAAGTTTTAGTCAATTCCAAAATCATTTATGTTATTGTCTTGGATACTTTGATTATCAATGATATCACATTAATGTTAAATAATCATCAAAACAATTCCTTTCACAAAGCCTTTCAAACATGCAAGAGATGCACGTAAGTTCACCATGTGATGATCCCAGATTTCAAGGGAAATAAAATTTGATTAAAGTGATGTATAAGTCCCTTGTCCTATTCATTAAAGTTTAAATGGAGTGGTTAGGTATAACAGGTCTTCAAGATTTGAAATAAATAAAACTTAATTAATTGAATCAAGACATTCCTTTTTGTGAGATTGTGCTACAACAAGGAAGCAATCAACATATTAACTTAATGCTCCTCACATGATAAAGGAATTTCTTCTTTTAATTAGGGCCCAACTTGTCTCCCTAAAAAAATCAGAGGATAAATATAATTGTTCATAAACAATTCATTATCATGAATGTTTTAATGAATCATTTATTATTTCCTATTGTTTCTTTCGAGATTTGACCAAGCCATTCATGTTTTTATGTTCACATATGGCATTTATGTACATTACATGTATTTCAAAAGGCAAGCACTGAAGCTAACCGATTGACCGACTGACCTTATGTCCTAAGGTGATGCCGTGGGAAAAATGATCCTTTATATATACTCGTTGATTACTAATCAAGTTGTCATTTATGAATTGTGTTAATTGCTTTTTATGATTTATTCTATTTTTCAATTTTGATCCATCTGTTCACTGACCATAACCTGCCAAGGTGCTTTAAGCCAACCTATCTTACTAGCTAGACAACAGATGACAATGTATATATGCCACTATAACTATATTGACTCTTTCACCGTACTAATAGATACATGGTAATGACTATATGGCAAGTATAACTTTAAGGAAGAAATATCACTACAACATCACACTGATATAATATGGCTCCGATATAACTTTGGAGGATCGCTTGGTCCCTTCTTCATCTCCATGCTCCTCGGCGTGCTCTCTTCCCTCTTCTTCGTGCTCTCTGTCCATTACCATTCCTCTTATGAGTAAGGCAGAAATTGCGCTCCTTAATGACCGCCTAGATTGCATTTCTAGGAACTCTTCCCCTTCGCTTTTTGGTTCCTCGCAGTCTTCTTTGTCCGGGACCGGTGGCGAGGTGTCTTTTGAGACATCTCCCCAACCCTCCGTCCCTCCTCCTCGTTCGACTCGTCGTAGATCGCGAAGAGTCCTGACTACCCCTCGCACCATCCGCACACGTTCTATAGCGGCGTCCGAGCAGATCGATAGATCTACTCGATATTCGTTGTATCTTGTCTGAGTTCGTCCTGCTGTCCTTTGGTTGTTGTATGTTTTCATGCCTTTTCTTCGGATTTCTTTCCTTCCCTCATGTCGAACTTTCTTTTCTGGAATGTCCGTGGCATTGGCAACGATGCGTCTTTGGCTAGGCTAAAACGCATTGTCAGGAAGCACTCTGTGGGTTTGGTCGCTCTCCTGGAACCTTTTCTGGAGCTGGATGGTATCCCCAATACCGTTCTATCCTTAGGTTTTGGCGGTGGCTCAGCCAACGTCTCCGGAAAGATTTGGATTTTATGGTCCAAATCCCTTGTTGTTCGCTCCGTTTTCGACTCCTCGCAGCTTTTCTCGGTGGCCTGCTCGTCTCCGTCTTTCGCTTCTCCCTTTCTTTTCTCGGCGGTTTACGCCAAGTGCGATCGAACGGAGAGGTTAACTCTTTGGTCTGATATTATAGCCCTCGTTGATTTGGGTTTTTCTTCCTCTGTGGTTGGCGGCGATTTTAATATCGTCGCTTGCCATGCGGAAAAACGGGGAGGGGCCGCCATCAACCGTGCTGCGATGGTGGATTTCAACTCGTTCATTGTCAGCTCAGGTCTCTCTGAGCTCTTCTTTGTTGGTTCTGCTTTCACTTGGACGAACAACCAAGAGGGACCGAACCATATTCTTTCTAGACTCGACCGTGTTTTCGGGTCGGAGGATTGGTTTCGCCTTCCCTTTTCCTTCTCGATCGCTCACCTTCATCGGACCTTCTCTGACCATGCTCCTTTGATTGTTCGTTGCCTCCCTCTTTCCATCTCTGGGCCCTCTTCCTTTCGGTTCCAGAGCATGTGGAGATCACACCACTCTTTTCTTCAAGTGGTAGCTAACTCTTGGAGCGCTCCAATTTTTGGCTCTCCCTGTGCTATTTTCGCTCGTAAGCTTCAGCGTCTCAAGGCCTGCCTTAAGATGTGGAACGTTCATGTTTTCAAGAACATTTTCGATCGCGTTCGGATGGCCGAAGAGACCCTGATCGAAGCCGAATCCTTGTTAGACGAGGATCCGTCCGCTGCTAACAAGGAGGCGTGGGCGTTAGCCCAAACCAAATTCTCTTCGGAACTTCATATCGAAAATGACTATCTTCGTCAAAAGGCTAGGATCAAGTGGGTGGTCGACGGAGATACGAACTCCAAATTTTTCCATTCTTCTATTCGTAAGAAGAATAATCTTCTCACTATCCGTGAGATTTTGCGTCCTGATCTATCTTTGGCTTCTTCGCCTGAGGAAGTCAAAGATTCCATTCTGTCCCACTTCCAGTCCTTTCTGGGCTCTCCGTCTGTCTCGGTTTCCGACCCGGCCCTATTAGCCTTCATTCCCCGTGTGGTTCTTTCTCCGAAAAGTATCATTTTAGCGGATCCCCCCTACCCCAGAGGAGATCCGTGCTAGTGTCTTTGCCCTAAGCAAGGATAGTGCCAGCGGCCCTGATGGCTTCAACGGTGTCTTTTATAGGAGTGTCTGGCCTATTATTAAGGCTGATTTTTTTCTTGCGGTTCAATCCTTCTTCTCCGGTAGGTCTCTTCCCTCTGGCTGGACATCCACCAATCTGATTCTGATTCCTAAGTGCGAAAATCCTCGGGCTTGCGTGGATTTCCGTCCCATCAGCCTTTGCAACTTCTCGAATAAAGTTATTTCCAAGATCCTGGCTAGCCGTTTGGCCCCTTTCCTAGAGCGTATTATCTCTCCTTCTCAAGCGGGGTTTGTAAAAGGGCGTTTAATCACTGATAACGTCCTTTTAGCCCAGGAACTTATCTCCCAGCTTGATCGGAAAGTGAGGGGCTCTAATGTGGTCTTCAAATTGGACATGGCTAAGGCCTACGATCGCATGTCCTGGTTTTTCGTCATCAAGGTCTTGAGGGCTTTCGGGTTTCCGGAATCCCTCATTGACTTGGTGTGGAGGCTCATCTCGAACTGTTGGTTCTCTGTGCTCATTAACGGGTCGGCTAATGGGTATTTCAAGGCGGGAAGGGGTCTGCGTCAAAGAGACCCACTTTGGCCATATCTCTTCGTGATCGCGGCGGAGGCCTTCATTCGCGCGGTCTTTAGACCCTTACGATCTACGGTCAGATCCAGCGCTTCGGGATTCCGAGGGGCTCCCCACTTATCTCTTCCTTATCCTTTGCTGATGACATTGTCATTTTATCTAATGGCAGTCGATCCTCGGTTCGGCGGCTCCTTAGTCTCCTTCACCAATACGAGAGGTGCTCGAGCCAACTCGTTAACCCTTCCAAAAGTTGCTTCGTCCATGCGAAGGACTTGTCCCCCTCTCGAGCTTCCTGGATCAAGACCATATCCGGTTTCAAGGAAGCTTCCCTTCCTTTACCTTACCTGGGTATTGTCCTGTACCGAGGTAGAAAGATTAACGCTATCTTCGATCCCTTGACTGACAAAGTGAGGAGTAAGATCATCCGCTAGAATGCGACTCTTCTTTCCCAGGCCGGGAGGCTGGTTCTCATTAAGTCGGTTTTAGACTCAATGAGAACTCATGTTTTCGCCGCAATGACCCCTACCTCTTCCTTCTTCTGGTCTTATTGGTCTTTGGCCTCGTCCTTCTTCTGGGGTAACAAGGACAACGCCCGTCGTCACCACTGGATTTCTTGGGACGCCATTTGTCGTCCCAAAAACGAAGGTGGCTTGGGTCTGCGTAATCCTAAGGACCTTTGTGCGGCTTTTGCTTGTAAGTTGTGGTACAGGTTTGGGGCGAACAACTCTTTATGGGCGTCGTTCCTCCATGCTAAGTACCACAGGCTTGCGGACTCTAATTTCTCGGGTTCTCCGTCCTATGCTAGTGAGACCTGGAAGCACATGCAGTCGGTGAAGCCGTTCTCTGACTCTCATGGCGGCTTATCCGGCTGGGATGGCGGTCCGTTCTCCGTTTTGAAGGCTTGGACTTCGGTTAGAATTCCAAGCCCCATTCGTCCTTTGTTTTCCTTCATTTGGGATTCTCGAATTCCCCCCAAGGTCTCTCTGTTGATGTTAGGGGTGCACACAAACCATACTCAACCCGACCCAACCCACCAACCCGACCCAACCCACCAACCCGACCCAACCCACATAAACTCGACCCAACCCATCTTAACTTGGGTCGGATATGGGTTACTGTTTGCGCCAAAATTGGTCACAAACCCCGAATGTTGTGAAAGCACCAGTGTATGAATATAAATCAACAATATTCACACACAAATCTAAAATCTAAGCAAACAGAGTATCACAATTCAGAAATAATGAACATAAACACGAGATTTATAGTGGTTCGGCGATCTTGCCTACGTCCACTCTGAAGTTGATGATTTTATTGATGTTCACTTGATGATTACAATTTCTTCTGATGTAGTACAACTGATTATATGATTATAATCTGAATCTAAGGAAGCAGTGGTGATTCTGAGTAGATCTGGCAGAGTCTTGGCACTCTTTAGCTCCTAAAATTGTCCGACCCCTTTTCTGAATGACCAGGGGCTCTATTTATAGGTGTAGGAGGATGATATTTCGCCTAAACTGAGGGGAGACCAGTTCTGGTACGTCAGGGGGCCCACATGCCCGCTTTCTGGAAATCCGGGCCCACTTTAGGATCGATTCGAAGCTATATTCGAATCAATCAAGAAATTGTCCAATCGAGCTGAAATTTGGTGTGAAGATTCTTCACCATGTTCTCAAGCTTCTGTGAAAATTTCATGGCATTTGGATTTGTGGAACTCGAGTTATGATCGGTTCAAGTTGAAGATTTTCGTGCTCTTCGTCCTATGGATTCGTTCGAATCGATATGGTTCGAATCCATATGTTTTGGCCTATGGATTCGAACTGAGGCTTGTTCTATGGATTCGAACTAAGGCTTGTTCTATGGATTCGAACTAAGGCTCGTTCTATGGATTCGAACTAAGGCTCGTTCTATGGATTCGAACTAAGGCTCGGCCTATGGATTCGAACTAAGGCTCGTTCTATGGATTCGAACTAAGGCTCGGCCTATGGATTCGAACTAAGGCTCGTTCTATGGATTCAAACTAAGGCTCGGCCTATGGATTCGAAGCAAGGTCATAGGATGGGTTCGAAGTAAGGTCATAGGATGGATTCATAGGATGGATTCGAAGTAAGGTCATAGGATGGATTCGAAGCAAGGTCATAGGATGGATTCGAAGTAAGGTCATAGGATGGATTCATAGGATGGATTCGAAGCAAGGTCATAGGATGGATTCGAAGTAAGGTCATAGGATGGATTCATAGGATGGATTCGAAGCAAGGTCATAGGATGGATTCGAAGTAAGGTCATTTTCTCTATCTTGAATTGATCATAGCTTGAGCATACGAACTCAGATTGGCTTGAAACTTGAACCGCTGGTTTCTACGGATTTGCTTATCATGTCTTGTCAATTGTGGCTCAATCCGGACTTGGGCAAAATTCATCGATATTCATGGCGAATCAGTGTATAACGATCTTTTACGACGAACTGTCTTTAGTTTTCCAGTCAACTTTTTGGTGTCACGGCCTTGCCAAAAGGCGGGATAACATTTTCCCCCCAAAACATGCCTTGCGATTGGAAGGTGTGTTTTGTAATGCCATAAGCCGGATGTTCATATCCTGTTGATGACCTGTAAAGAAATTGACAGTCTTTCCTGACCATGAATGACGATCGTTCACGACCATATGTCATTTGAGATGATATGGGACCGTTCGAGGTCAGTTGTCGTTCATGGAAAATAATGAAATGGGACCGTTCGTGGTCGGATGGCGTTCGCGGCAAATAAAGAAATGGGACCGTCCGTGGTCGGATGTCGTTCTAGACGAGTTGCGACCGTTCGTGATCATGTGTCGTTCTAGGCGAACTATGACCGTTCGCAGTCAGGTGACGTGGAAAGAGGAATGTGATCGTTCGCGATCGCGTGCCGTACGGGGCAAAAATGTGATCGTTCGCGATCGCGTGCCGTACGGGGCAAAAATGTGATCGTTCGCGATCGAATGTCATATTAGGTGAATTGTGACCGCTCGTGGTCGAGTGCCGTACGAGGCAGAGTGTGATCGTTCGTGATCGAATGTTATACTAGATGAAGTGTGACCGTTTGCGGTCGGGTGCAGTTCGAGGCAAATGGTGACCGTTCGAGGTCGGGTGCCGCTCGAGGCTAATGGTGACCGTTCGAGGTCGGGTGCCGTTCGAGGCTAATGGTGACCGTTCGAGGTCGGGTGCCGTTCGAGGCGAATGAGTGTGCCCGGGAGGGGGACTTAGTATTATCAATGTCAGGTTCACGTTCGGGTGAACTTCTGAATCAGCGATCGTGGCGGTTCGTCGCCATACAAGGTGTGCTTGTGGACCGTTCACGATCCAAAGCATACGCGAGTAACTTCTTCTACAGAATTGCAAATATCAAATTAACGTTCATAGAAATATTCAAACAAACAAAGTCTAAATGTTCAAATCAACATGAAACAAAAGCAAAGCAAGGATGTCAAAGTGTAAATTCTCACTACGAGACGATCAATAATCATTCAGAGCATGCCTGTGGATCGTTCGCGATCTCATACATGTGTGAATGGTTTGATGTTGTTAGTGAGAAGTTTACGACTTGTTCATCGTTATTCAAATCAATTGATAACCAAACGGTGTCCTGGTTCAGGATCACCCCTAGCTGATGTAGACGGTGGTCGCTTTGGTTCCACCATTGGAGCTCGCCTCCTCACATACTGAAGTAGCCTACCGTTTCTGATATGCCCTTCTACTTCATCCTTCAGGTGTCTGCAATCATTTGTGCTATGTCCATTCAGCTCGTGGAATAAGCAATATTTGTCTGATTTTCTCTCGTCGGTAGTTGGATCCCCTCGTATTGGCCTACGATAGGCAACTTGCTCTCGGGTGTCTTGGTAGATTCGCTCCAAACCCTCGTTTAGTTCTGAATAGGTGGTAAATCGCGGCACCCTCCGTTGCCGCTTTGACCTATCGTCATTTTCTTCAACTTTTCGCTTCCCTTTATCAGTCTCTGCACCCTTTCAAGTGAATTACCGCCTCTAACTATGTAAACATCGATTTCTTCTTCTCTCTCTGTACGAGCATCCTCTAATCGTAAAAACTTTTCGGCTTCATGATAAAATTCTCCTAGATCCATAGGCGGATCCTTAGTTAATGAATTTTTGAATTCCGTGCCGTCAGCTATTCCGGACACGGCTGCCATCATAACCATGGATGGATCTGACCGATACACCGATGCTGCTGCCGCATTGAACCGCGTCAGGAAATTCCTCAGAGACTCCCCAGCTTTCTATTTTAGCGTTGCCAAACTCATCACATTCTTGGGTCTTGAAATGTGAACCCGGAATTGCCTCATAAATTTTTCAATCAAATCGGTCCATGTCCCAATGGAGCCGCTCTCTAGCTGTCTGAACCATAAAGCTGCTATGTCTGTCAAATACAATGGGAAGCACCGGGCCATGACTTCCTGTGATGCCCCCAGCACTTCCATGTGCCTTATATACCTCGTTAGATGGACCGCAGGGTCCGTCCTCCCATCATACCCTTCTACTGTTGGTAGTTTGAATTCTGGTAGGTTCCTAGCCAACCTAATCGCAAGAGAAAAGGGACTCCTGTTAACGTCTTCAAGATCTCTGTTTACTAATCCTACTCTCATGGCTCGCCTGACCATCTCTGCCAATTTATCATTGTCTCCAAGTTGTAGTCCTCGTTCACTACCTTCGATCTGCCCCCCGAGTCCTTGTGAGCTTTCGGGTGTCTGCCCCCCTGGCTGAGCGTTCATCCCTCTATCGCTGCCAGGTTGCTCGGATGTCCTTGTCTCTCTTCCCGGGTTCGGATCAACATGTCCTAAGTGTGTGCCCCCTAGCTCCAGTGCTGCGTTGGATGGTCCTGCTTCGTTCTGGACTCTGGTTGTTCCTTGATTTTGCGCTCCAAGTTGCCCGATCTGTTGAAGCAAGTTTTGTATCATTTCTTCTTGTCTTCTCATCATAGCCTCTATCTCATCCCTGGTGACGAAGGCTGAAGCTTGGTTTGCTCCTGAGGAAGCCTCTTGACTTCCTTCGTGCTGACTTCTCTCAGCTCTTTGCCTTCTACTTAGTTGTCGAGTCATTGTCTTTCAAATCTTCAAATCCGGAGTTCAGTTCTCAGTGAAAGCACCAAAGTGTTTGCGCCAAAATTGGTCACAAACCCCAAATGTTGTGAAAGCACCAGTGTATGAATATAAATCAACAATATTCACACACAAATCTAAAATCTAAGCAAACAGAGTATCACAATTCAGAAATAATGAACATAAACACGAGATTTATAGTGGTTCGGCGATCTTGCCTACGTCCACTCTGAAGTTGATGATTTTATTGATGTTCACTTGATGATTACAATTTCTTCTGATGTAGTACAACTGATTATATGATTATAATCTGAATCTAAGGAAGCAGTGGTGATTCTGAGTAGATCTGGCAGAGTCTGGCGCTCTTTAGCTCCTAAAATTGTCCGACCCCTTTTCTGAATGACCAGGGGCTCTATTTATAGGTGTAGGAGGCTGATATTTTGCCTAAACTAAGGGGAGACCAGTTCTGGTACGTCAGGGGGCCCACGTGCCCGCTTTCTGGAAATCCGGGCCCACTTTAGGATCGATTCGAAGCTATGTTCGAATCGATCAAGAAATTGTCCAATCGAGCTGAAATTTGGTGTGAACATTCTTCACCATGTTCTCAAGCTTCTGTGAAAATTTCATGGAATTTGGATTTGTGGAACTCGAGTTATGATCGATTCAAGTTGAAGATTTTCGTGCTCTTCGTCCTATGGATTCGTTCGAATCGATATGGTTCGAATCCATATGTTTTGGCCTATGGATTCGAACTGAGGCTTGTTCTATGGATTCGAACTATGGCTTGTTCTATGGATTCGAACTAAGGCTTGTTCTATGGATTCGAACTAAGGCCCGTTCTATGGATTCGAACTAAGGCTCGGCCTATGGATTCGAACTAAGGCTCGTTCTATGGATTCGAACTAAGGCTCGGCCTATGGATTCGAACTAAGGCTCGTTCTATGGATTCAAACTAAGGCTCGGCCTATGGATTCGAAGCAAGGTCATAGGATGGATTCGAAGTAAGGTCATAGGATGGATTCATAGGATGGATTCGAAGCAAGGTCATAGGATGGATTCGAAGCAAGGTCATAGGATGGATTCGAAGTAAGGTCATAGGATGGATTCGAAGCAAGGTCATAGGATGGATTCGAAGCAAGGTCATAGGATGGATTCGAAGTAAGGTCATAGGATGGATTCATAGGATGGATTCGAAGCAAGGTCATAGGATGGATTCGAAGTAAGGTCATTTTCTCTATCTTGAATTGATCATAGCTTGAGCATACGAACTCAGATTGGCTTGAAACTTGAACCGCTGGTTTCTACAGATTTGCTTATCATGTCTTGTCAATTGTGGCTCAATCCGGACTTGGGCAAAATTCATCGATATTCATGGTGAATCAGTGTATAACGATCTTTTACGACGAACTGTCTTTAGTTTTCCAGTCAACTTTTTGGTGTCACGGCCTTGCCAAAAGGCGGGATAACAGTTACAATTTGTAACCCATACTATATACGGGTCGGGTGAAATATTTTGTTCAATCCAACCCTATTTTAACCCAACCCAACCCTATATAAAAAACTAATTTAATATCAGCCAATGTAAAATTAGAACAGTCAAAATCTAGAATAAAATTTATGTATTCTCGAATAAATATACCAAAAAATCATATTTGATGTCAGTCCAAAATACATAGGATTGACTAAGAGATCTCGAAGAGCATTTAATGTATTTTGAAATGAAATTCTTACTCTAATATGTAGTGAATTAATTTCGTATGATGTATTTTATAATGAAATCCTAATAAATATGTGTTGTAGTGAATCAATTATATTTAATTTATGCTAGTTAAAATTTGATATTTTAAGCTGAATATTTTAATATTATATTTTAATTTTTTCTTTATATTCTCATTTTTGCATTAGATTAATATAACCCAACTCTACTAAACCCGACCCAACCTATACTTTAACCCAACCCATATCCAACCTTATATAGGATCGGATATGGGTTGAACTACCTTTAACCCATACCTATACGGGTCGGGTTAAGTATTTGGTCAAACCCGACCCAACCCATACTTTGTGCAGCCCTAGTTGATGTGGCGTATCCTGCATGATGGGTTGCCACTAGACGAGAATCTCCAAAAGATCGGCATCCCCTCCGTCTCCCGTTGTAGATGTTGTGGCAATGGGGATACAGAATCCTTGAACCATTTGTTTTTTGTTGGTTTCTCTGCCAGAGCGTGGTGGAATTACTTCGGGAACCTTGTTGGTGTTCGAGGTATTGCCAGATCTCCTAATGATCTACAGAGAACCTGGTGGGCTATGACCTCTGGTAAATCACTTCGTTCGATCGTGCTCCACATGATTCCCTGTCTGATCTGCTGGCACCTCTGGTGCGCACGGAATAAGACAACCTTTGAGAGTACTCCCATGGATCCTCCGTCCATAATTCGGCGTGTCAGAAATGACGTCTTCCTGGCTTTCTATGGTAGACCTTTCAAGGGACCCATGGGCTCTCGCTCTGGAAGGCTAGTGGGTCTTCTAACTATTTCGTGTGTTCTGTCTTCCGCTAGACTAGGAGTTGGTTGAATCCTGTTGGTGGGGCGTTGGCTTTCACCCTTCGCTCCCGATCCCCCTTCCTTCTTATGTGGTTGCTAGTTTGTCAGGTCCAGGTGTCTATGGATTCTTCTATGGTCCGGGGTCCTCTTTGCTTGGCTCTGATTGGTTTGTTTTTGGAGTTGCATGGTTTGTGGTCGTCCTGTTCTGTTGGCTTTTCCTGTGCTATACTCCGGTTGCTTGGTTTAGGAGTTGCTCGGATGGTTTTGATTCTTGTTTGATTGCTTGGGTTGCTGGTCCTGGTTGCTAGCTTCAGATCCTGTCGGCGATCCTTCCATTTCTCTCTGTTTGGTTAGAGATGGAGTTACCTGGGATTCGATTCCCCATTTGTGTTGCTGGCCTTCTCTGTGGTCCTCTACTTTAGATTTTGTGGGCCCTTGTTACATCTCGGCTTTTGGTGCTCTTCTCGAGTTTCTTCAGACACCATCATTGGGCGATGGCCTTGCCGGAGCTCGATGGTGATGTCAGTTGGGCGGTGGTTCCCTGCTCTGTTTCGTCCTCTATGGGTCTGCTCAGCCTGCTATTTCAGCCTCTTTTTGGTTCGGTGCTCTTAGCTTGTCGTGGTTTTAGCGTGGTCGCTTTGCTACTCGGTTTGGGGCTTGGTTCTTTTTTCGGTTTTCTTTGGTTCGGTATGGGATGGTAGCTTCTTTGGTGGACTGGCCTATACCTTTTCGGTTGTGGCGGGATTGATGGTTGTGCTGGTGGTGTTTCTTCTGCTCTATTTCTGCTGGTTACTCCTGGCTTCTGTCAGTCAGTGGAGGTTTTTATTTTATTGTATTTTATTTTATTTTCTCTTCGTTCCGGTTTGTTCTGTAGTCTATGTTTTGGGAGGCATATGTTTTCCGTATGTCTCGTCTGCTTTTGTGAGCCACCGGAGAAAGATTTTTTCTCTCCTTTGTTTCTATGTATATTTTTTTATTCAAAATAATAATAATAATAATAATAATAATAATAATAATATGGCTCAGCAATGCCTTCGACTTTATTGGTGTTAATATCAGGAGTCACAACAGAAGCTAGTAATAGGCATCTTCAAAATTTTCTTCTTCTAATTTGGTCTGGAAGATGTTAGTCATGTAATAAGTTTCGAGACCATTATAGGCACAGACATGATTGTTTTCTTCTTTCAGTTCTGTACGTTCATTGACAGCAATCTTGACTATTTCTAACTACTGTGTATTATGAGTTTAGGAAGCAAAGATCTTTCCTTCTTCATAAATATCATGCCTATGTACTAAGGTTGTCACAAGGCCAGTGACTCAACATGTCATACAATAAGCTTAGTGAAAATACGTCAAAATGTTTTTTTTTTTATACATTATTCAGAGGTGATGAGATTTTAAGCCGGGGTCAAAAGGTGGGATAAAAAAAATCTTAGTAATATATATAATACAAAATATCAACCACAGACTAAACAGTGAGTTGTATGTGGTATTCCTAAGCAAACAAGTTTAATGGAAATAGAAGAGTCGTCCCTTACCTCATTTTATCATTCTCTCTCTTTATTTTCTTCCTTCCATTCAAACTTCTCGACATTTGGGCACTGGAAACAGTATGATTGAAAATAAACTAATAAGTCACACCAACTTTGCTTGCTCTTAGCATTACACCAATTCCTACGTGCCCCACTGCCATCACCTAGAATTAATAGATCGTAGCATTAGTCCGTAAATCCACATTACTCAAACAATCAGTTTAAAGTATGAACATGCTAAAGGTGCAACACTGTGAAAATTGAGAAATACAGGAGGGACTTCATACAAAATGAATATCCAAATGCTAATCATGTTAGCATATTGTTGAGTGTGGCTATACAAATTACTTGTTCATTACTTCATTCTAATGAGAATCTAAGGCCCTTGACTTCTCCACTCAGGTATAATTTCTTTGATAAAATACTATAATTAAAGCTCAATTATGCACTATGCAATATTCTTTTACCGAAACCGCTGTTCAAAACAGTAGATTAAGTTTTGTCATTGTTTGTCTGAATGTAACAATTAATTATAAGCCCTTTCATTATCATTATTTGAAGTTAAAACAGTACAGACAACAATGCAAATATATTCCTCGATACTAGTTATTATAAACTACATAAAGGCTAACATTGTCCCCACTAACAGTACAACATTTGCATTTTAAAGATGTTTATGAACAAGAGAGTCAAGCCACAATCTCAAAGTTCGTGTGCAAAGTTTGGCAGTGGGTCATACTTGCATGTGTGATTACCAAAAAGAAAAAAAGGAAGACAAATTGGTATTTCTAAATTAATACATTTTTCACTGAATGGCATGACCTCCTCTACGTGGCACATTATACCATTAATTATGAACTCACATTACATGCCCACTAATATATAAATAATTATACAGGGAAATAACAATATGAAATAGTACCGACAAGAAATAAATGTTGCGAGATTATACAAGGACAGTACAATATCATTTGGAAATACATTTGATTGTGTACTTCATTATCTCATCTCCTTTGATAGTACATAAATTAACTATACATTCAAGCAACCACAATTAACAATGCGAGTGATGCTAACAAGCATACAGTGTAGTATGCAGGGTTCAAAACTAAAGGGGCCTGATTGGTATGTGGTAATGTAGTGCACGATAATCAGCTCATCATCCAAGAATATATGCTTTTATCAAGACATAAAAGTCACCCGGAATTTTTGGGGTCGTTGTATGTGCAAGAGTGAAAGTAGGACCTGGTCTTGCTTGGAACTACCTTAACCAAGACTTTACCTAATACAATGACAAAACTTTTTGTATATATATATCATCATCTTAATACACATTGACCTTAAACTGACATCAGCTCTACACACTCGATTTTCAAATTGAAAAGACGGGGCATAATGTACAACTGGAGGTACATAATGGTTTTAGAAGATGCTTAGCTGGTAAGTTTTCATTAGTCATAGCTTGTGTATCCATATACAATATGAACACGCAACAAACCAAGCTTGGTCCCCCACTGGGTCTAATATAGGTTGCGTTTTTTGTTTAGCTAAAAAGGTATTTTGAAAATGCTATTCTTAAACGGGTAAGTTCGCGAAACGGGATCATGTTTTTGTATTACCAAAGGCTAGGAGAAAGAAGAATAATTGTTTATATTTATTTTTATGTTTGGTTTTATTTATTTCAAATATTATAGAATAATTGCAAAATGTTGATATTAATTTATAAACGGTTATCCAATTTGTTAATCAAGTCATATCTGGACAAGTCAGAATGATCGAATGATTAGATAGCAAAACAAAAATTTAGAACGATAACTCCAAAATTCAAATCTCAAGTGAAGTTCAAAGATATAGCTACAAACATGCCTAGAACCTATATAAATAACCCACATGCCAAGATGCTTCAGATGGCCGAAGCCGAGATACAAAGTCAAAGAATAAGTCTTGGATTGTTACCAATTGAACCCCTTGGTTCGGTACAAATCGAAAAGAGTTGCATAGAAATCAATCTCATCCCAAATCTATTGAAAACTATGATAGATACAAGCGACATGGTCCTAGAAGCTTAGTTATAATGCGAGGCCAGGACAAACTATACAAGTCATATCAACGAAGTCAAGGTGAACAATCTAAGTATCCTTGGATCTTTACTAATCCAAGAGAACAACTCATAAGTGCATGAAGCTAAATTCAAGTTAGTCTATGTCCAAAGTTCAAAGGCAACTGAACCAAGAAGTATGGATCTTCACCGACACATACCCAAAATTTCAAGAAGCAAAAAACTAGATTATAGCGATTAATTAGAAGCTCAAGTCGCTATTGAACTGTAACCTTCAGGTCTGTACCGATCCCTGATGCAACTGAAGATCACGATCTTTTCAGGCCACCTTCTTAAGGACGTAGAGAACGTGGGGGCAGGGCCGGTCCTATGAGTTTTGGTACCTAAAGCCAAAAGTGAAAACAAGGCCCCTATACAGAAATTGATATTATGAACATTAATTAAATCATTAAAGTTTATATTGTTCATAAATAATGAGCAGAGAAAAAAAGAAAATAACTTTATCCGTGATAATAATTCAAGTTGTACACCAAAATTAATATCAACTATCGATGAACATTTTTCTAGCCTTCTGACTTGCAAAATTACTTATAATATTATCATATTCAAGTTCATTGACCATGTCTTGTTCAATCGACAAAAGTGCCAAACCGTTTAATCCTTCTTGTGACATAGTGGAGCGAAGATAAGACTTTATCAACTTTAGCTTTGAAAAACTTCTTTCGGCTGAGGCAATTGTAACTGGTATGGTCAAAATTATTCTATATGCTATCCAAACATTAGGAAAATTTAACTCTCTCGAACAAGAATTTATGAAATTCAGCAGTTCAATTGCTTTTGTTTTTTCCTTTGGCAAGATAACTTTCAATACTTTTAACTCTGAAAATAACTCTCTTCCATCAATATCAGAGTGGAAATCATGTGTCAAATATTCCTCAAGTTTTAAACAATGACTTTTCAGTTTCTCATCATCTATAGAAGTGAATTTTTTTAAATCAAATAAGAAGCCAAATTTATCATCATATTCTTTGAATTGCTCAAATCGAGTCACTACCGCAGAAAGTAATTGATTCGAAATGATTCTTCTGATGTTTGCATCGGTTCTTTAACATTCGCATCTTCATCAAACTGTTTCTTTCTACGAATAATTCTTTTTTGAGGAAAAATGGGTTCAATATCCAACATATGAGCTATCTCTTTAGCATCATCCATCGTAGAATTAAATCCTCTGTTTCTGAAATCTTCAAAAAAATCAATAAGCTCTTGCAATCTAGCGATAGCAACATCAATTTGCATATCTTCAGTTTGAAGAATATTGCTAACAGCGTTTACATTTTTCAACATTTCATACCAAATGCACAATCCGAATAAGAATTCAAAATTTTCAATCTCATTTGTTACAAGACTTCTAGCTTCACTCTTCGCCATAGAATCCTTGGTGCTATTTGACAAGGAAATTAGAGCGTCTCTTATCTCCACGCTTTGATATCTTATAGATTTTACTGCTTCAATGTTACTTTCCCAACGTGTGTCTGATAATGGTTTAACAGTACAACCTGATACATGATTTTTAAAAACTTGTCATCTCTGTGTGGATGAAGAAAATACATTAAATATCCGTTGGATCACCCCAAAAAAGTTTGATGCTTTAGGACACGATTTAGCCATATCACACAGCACAAGGTTAAGACTATGACAACCACAAGGTGTGTAGAAAGCTCTTGGATTAATTTCTAACGGTCTTTGTTGCACCCCTTGGTGTGTAGAAAATATTTGTATCGTAAATTATTAAACTGAATTATCAAATTATCAAACAATTATCAAATTGAATTGAATTATCAAATTGAATTATGGTATTGTAAATTGAATTGAATTTGTACTGTAAATTATTAAATTGAATTATCAAATAATCAAAACCTACTGTGGTACTATAGTCTATCATACTATTACTGTCTACTGATTACTGCATAATAAAAATAATTATCAAATTAAGTTAATTAACATTACTAATTGAATTTATAAATATATATATACACACTGTAACTGTAAGTATGTAAAGTGTAATACTGTGAACTTCAAAATTGTAAAATCAAAATGGCACCTTTTCTTTTGAAGCTTCAAAATTGTAAATTGTAATGTGTGAGCAGTGAAAGGCTGAAAGCGAGAGTCGGAGACTGGTCACTGGACTGGAGCCGCCGCCCACCGTGCCGTGTCGCTGGCCCGCTGCCGCTGCCGTGCCGTTGGAGCTGTCGACGACAGCCTACCGACGTCGTGCCGCTGGAGCCTGGAGCCGCCCCTTTCCCAACTCGAGATCGACGACGACAACTTGTCCGATCGACGACGACAACTCGAAATCGTAGACGAGATGAACGGAACGGGAATGCTATTGCTTGGAGCCTTGGACGAATCGCGATTGAGAATTTGAGATCCGCTTTTTTTTGGACGTATGCGCTAAACTCGTCGAAAAATTTTGGTGCCCCAAATGAACTGGTGCCCTAAGCGGTCGCTTCCCCCGCTTTGGGGAAGGGTCGGGCCTGCGTGGTGGAAGAATGTAGTGACACTACAAAAAATGTACCCTACTACAATATCAGAAAACGTTGTAATATAGGTTTTGCAACGTTTTTACAAACGTAGTATTATGCTAAGTTGTAATTGGGTCAACGTCTCTGACAATGTTTTTTATATGTTACAAAATACGTTGTAATAAAACTTATTACAACTATTTTTAGATGTTGCAATATGGTTTTTTTACAATATTTTAAACATTGCATTATACTTTTTTGCAACATTTTTTTAAAGGTCGCGGTATACTTTTTTAACTGTTGCGGTATATTCTTTTACAATTTTTAAAAAGATACGTGGACATTTTAGATTATTATTACCACAAATATAGTAGTTTAAAAATTTCAATACATAAATTTCAATGACACAAGCTATAAGCAACAAACATCCAAATTGTTACCATTCAAAAGAAGTCAACAATTTATTAACACAAACAATATTTACATTAATATCAAAGAAGTATTCATATCCCAATTCAAAATCCATATGAATTTCACAAAGTCCACAATAGTACCACTTCAACTACATAACATAAATATATCACAATCGAAATATTTGAAGTTTCGCACTACTCATAGCGAGTTCAGCATATCCATTAAACATAATCATGCCGACGGAAAAAAATTGTGCACCTAAGTAAAATCCACCATCTTGTATTGATTATTTTATCAGTTTAGTGCACAGAAAAACAGTCATTGTGATAATTGCCATCAGCAGAAGCTAAGAAGGAAGATATTTTTTGTTAAAAAAGGACCAGTGTATGGTATCGATACCGGAGGCTTTGCAATTTGTAATTTATGAGGTATTTACTTACTTGAGTTGAAGTGAAGATGTGGGCAAACAAGTTGCGCTTCATCGATATTTCTCTTGATATGCATGCTTTTAGAAGTTCAGTATTAGAGACACTATATTTTGATGTTGATAGAGCACCATGGCTATTGCTTTTATTGAATGGTATAACAAGTTTTTCTTTTAATCTTTTCCCTATTTGGAATAATTGGAAGGCCTTGGATAATTCTTTAAAGGAAATAAATTGATAAGGTTTGTCATTGTTCATCCAATACTGCTCTTGATCCTTCCTTGATGTCACCTAGCAGTTCAGGTAACTTGTTATTGCTATGGTTGCCATAAATATAATAAAAAACAATTATTGTAAATAGTGATATTAAAAGTGTTCAATCATTTGATTACATACTTCTTGTAAGAATCTGCAACCCCTTTTCGATTCGGACATTTAAAACACATGGTGGCGTGTTTCGGCATTTCAACGCGTCTCCATATACGCACGCTTCATTGTTTGTAATAGCATCACCTAATGAAGCTTCCAATGTTTCAATGTCTCGATTGAACATCTCTTTCATCGCCTCCCGAAACAATCACGTACATGGTCTTTGCAACACTTGTTTGTAATAAAAGAGATTCCCAATGTTACGTACCACCAATCTCACATATATATCGTGTTTGTTTGCATCATAATATGGCACAAACACCGAAGAGATTTAGGTAGAGAATAAAATGAATAATATTAAATGAAAATGAAGTAAAAACGAAACACACGGAGTTTATAGTGGTTTGGCCAACTAATGCATACGTCCACTTAGCTTTTATATTAATTATATTGATGTTTACAACTTCTGTTCTTATGGATCGGTATGGATCCTTTGGATTACAAAGGAATTATAGAGAATTTAGTAAACAACTGAAAGAGGTCCCCCAAAATGACCCTATGACCTCTTATGTATAGCGTTAGGTCATCGCAATTTGCTCCTCCACGATTTCCACCACGTTCCTCATGTTCAGCAGTAGTTACGCTTGAGAAAACTGGTCATGTCAGCAACTTGATGGATTCGGTGTCAATACATAGGCATGGATCGGTACCAATCCATAAGATTGCCTTATGGACTTTTTCCATTGCCTCGTTCAGATGCGACATGTTGTTAGCTTCATGTTTCCTATATTGATTGCTCTATAAGAGGCTTGTTTCTGAGGCAACAAGTTAGATCGGTGGAGGAATGGAGTTTCTGATTTCAGGTTCTCGAGATGTTTAAAGGAAAACAACATGCAATCGATCCTATGATGCTTGGAATAGGTTGTCGTCACCATGGCTTTAGAGTAGAGGAGGTACGGGATGATTTGGGTGAAGTTTTATGGATCGGTACCGATCCATCACTTTTGATGGATTTGAATTGTTGAACTTCAATGATGGCTTTGCTTTTGCCTTGTAGTCTTGGTTGTACTTGGTTCCTAAACTTGTTGGCTCTCCCCCTGGGCTTCCTACCTCGATAGCTTTAAAGTTTGATTCATCAAGTTCATCCAATACTACTAGGCCAAAAGGCCGGATAACACTTGCCCCCTAAATACACCTTTTTCCAACACGATGTGCTTTGAATCGAGACAAGTTTGGATTGTCACAACGGATTTCAACCCATGCTTCAAATGGTTGTCATCCTTTCTACAGACCAATTCAATGAAGTGTAGTGTCTTTAGTTGTTCGCTGCAATGCTTCACTTGGTTTGTGTCTATTGATGTCTGTTATTACAAAAACAGGAATATGCTTTCATAGTTCATCATTCCAAATTTAATAATTCCAGGAAAATTCCTTTTCTGGATCTTCTAGGTTTGAATCTACTGCTCTTCGAATCTGGTTGCTAGGTGTGGATTATGTACATGAACACACATTATTTGCCAAGTTCCAATGCACATGCCCATTCCTACAAAGGTACATGTACATATGCACATACATATGTTTATCCCTTTCTTTTTTCTTTTCTTTCCTGTTTTTTATATATGGTTTGGTACCAATCCCTGGCCATGGATCGACACTGATCCAACACTTGAAAAAGGTGATTTAGTAGCCTAGGATATTGGGTTCGGGTTTATACCGATCCAACACTTCAAATAAGGTGATTTAGTAGCCTAATATATTGGGTTTGGGGTAATATAACCCGACCCGTCCCTTCGTTTCCTTCACTTTATTTGCTTTTTGTATTCAAGCTCCAGCCGCTATTAAACTTCCTTGCCTCCTTATTGAAGCTCGTACCATTATTGCTTGTCCCTTGCCATCGTTGATGTTGGTCGCCTCAACTTCAAATCTTCAGCCGTCGCTTTCCAGCCACTGCTGAAAACGATCCATAGCTTTGAGCCCAAACCATCACTTGAATCCCTCACTTCCCTTGAGATCATTAATCTAGGTAGGTGGCGGTGATAGCGATGAGTTTTGATGATCTTCACGTGGCCGATTATACTTGAGTTCGGGGTGAGGAAATGAAAAGGTCAAAAATTCACTCAAGGGTATGGATCAGTAACGATCCAACCCTTGGTGAATTTTTGGCCTTGAACTTGCTTCATGAGTTTGCAAGGCCAACCTAAACTCAAGCCCATCCAAATGCTATCTCCTGAATTCCAAGGTGTTTCCAATGTACAATCAATGACATGAAGCCTGTTGGGATGGCCAGTGATGACTGTCACTTCGGATAATATCTTGGCTTTTAAATGAACTACTATACAACATCGGACATTGACAGTGCATAACACTGCACAACACTTCAATTTTCATACACCACACTGGGTTTTCACTTTAGTACCAGGGCATAGCTTTACTCATATGTTGAGTTTTGATAGTTATGGATCATAAACGTTCCGGGCATCTCGTCGCTCTAGCTGCATGTCCATCGACTTCCAAATATGCCAAATCGGACATTAAGTCAAGCTAGATCAAAGACATATTCCAGTGCCATCTATACCCCAGCCTACAAATCAGCAAGTCGAACAACCTCTCCAAGAGTTTCCTCTTAAACCCATAGAATGTCATGAAGTTGAGGCTTCTCCAGATACCATCGATGATGCTAAAATATTGGATGATCCCACAGACTCAGTTGCTTCAAAAATCAAAGAGGGATCACTTAGGAGGATTTATGAACAACATGGCATTTCATTCGAAGACATGTTGGTTCCTACACGCCACCAACAAGCACATCACTCTCTAGCTGGGTATACCGCGTGTAATCGATATATGTGTTTGGTAGGGTGCTTCCCACCATTCAATTAATTCATACAACTTATTCTGCATTTTATGAAGCTAGCTCAAGCTCAGCTACACCCCCAACAGCTTTGCATTTCTGTATAGTGTATCCATTATTTTTTCTCGCCACTTAGATTGCATTCCAAGAAACGAGGAATATGATACCCGTATAACTTCAAACACCATAGGGGAAATCCTTTCCTTACATTTTTGGAACCATCAAGATGGTGTAGAATAGTGACTGGCACTTGGAACAAGTTAAGTTAAATCAAAGATGAATTTTTCTTTGTACGCTATCCGCTCGAATTCGTATAGCGTGGCTGTCTAGACGTAAGTTTTACCTTCATTCTTTCCATTCGAGTTCACTTTACAATTTTATTTGTTCATATTATTTTCCTTTGTTCTTTCAGATGTGCCAAACAGGCCCAGCAGCGCAGCCTTAATAGAGATTCTCAGGTTTCTTCATGAAGTTTTGGATATAGATAAGGAGGTGAGGACATTGCTTACCGATGAGAACCTCTGGATTTATAACTTGTTAGAAGTAGGTCATAGCATTGGTCAAATCCCGACGACCAAATATAGTGATGAGAATGACTCTTTATTTGGAGATAGTGGCGAGGATCTGGTCACGCCCCCAGTTCAGAGTCTAGTGGTTGAGAACGAAGAAGTTTAAGAGCATGTTGAAGAGGGCGAAGGTGACAGAGCAAGCCATTATGATGCCGAAGTAGGCTTCGATCCTTCCAATGATGAAGGCACCTATGGATAATAATATCTTTTAATGAAATGACCCAAGATAAAGTCTGTTACAAGGTAGACTCCCACGCAGCTTCTACCAATCACTTCAAAAGAGAAGAATTATGTCCCTCCTTCTGATGATGCCTACCAGGGTCTTAGTTTGATTCCAGATGAATTTGGTTCATTTGGCCTGGATGACATGAGTCTCGGGGGTCTTGGCTCCCTCATTTGTCGACAGAGTGACTTGCCAACCACTCGTGAGGGGGAGATCACTCCCGTCGGCGAAATTTAAGCCTATGGTCCATCAGAGGGACATTAGACCACATACATCTACACGTATGGCACTTTGCTTATTCTGCGCCATGTGTTATCCTATTAAAGTTGGCTCATCTTGGTTTCATTTGCAAGTTCAATGGAGCATCATAACTTGTTTGATTCCCTTGAGGACCAGATGGTTCATCACAGGAGATGCAAAACATGCTCCCATAGCACCGGCTACGACTTAGACACTAGCAGGCAGACAAGTCGGGATCAGAGTGTTTGAGATTGGGGTTGTCATGCCGATGATTCATCTTCAAGTCATAGATCCAAGTTGCCTTTGCCCAAGAGTTGGGATAAATATTTCGAACAACCTGATGACATTCAGGTTAGGGATGTCTCTTGTATTCCTACATCGGCTCCTCACTCCACAAAGCAAAGGTGCCTTCTTGTGCTCACCGGCAATCTGAGCAATCATCAAAGCATGTTTCCTTGACTCCTCTTACCGACCTAGGGCTGAGAAGAAGGCTGTTGAGCCTCTAGCTGTTACAACGGAGCAACAGAACGCATTCAACCCTTTGATGGATGAATTGAAGCACTGCTTTCCAAAGATATGTTTTGACGGCATTAAGTTCATGCCCAATCTGAATGAGATCCCGTCGGAGGTTAAAGGCCAGACTATGGCTTATGTTGGCGATGTTTACCACCATTATTTCATATGGAAGAGATTGGCCAAGCATATTTTTGAATATGCCAAGCTCAGGGATTGGAGCTTGTGGCTAACCAAGACAAGAAGATGATTGCTTATCTTGACACAGAAATTGCCGATTTAAAGAAGGCACGAACAGAGATAGAGCAGAAAGTCAAAGATTTGACCAAAATGATCAAATGAGAGAAGAAAGACCATTTGGGGGTAGATCGAATCCGCTTACTATAGAAATCATCTTCGGTCGAAAGAAAAAGAGTGCCTAGCAAGAGAAGTGGCAGAGTTGAAAGCACAAAATAAGAGCGTGAAAGAGCAACTTGAGAATGAGTAAAAGGAGAAAGATGATGCTCTTATGCAAGCTTATAACTATTGCGAGGAGTTGCTGGACGCACGTAAGGAAATGGGTGATGTGCTGGCTCATGCTAAAAATGTGGATGAATCAATTCTGGTCGCAAAGAAGCGAGGACATATTTGAGCCGCTCATCATCAACTATAATGCCAAAAGTAATTAAGTTTAGAGACATGGAGTGGCTAGGAAAAGATTATCCCAAAGCTCTAGCTTTAGCGCGGGAGCAGATCGTGCAAGATGAACAGCAGGCTCTAGAAGGAGGTGAGGTGAATCTGGTGGAGCTGGAGCGTGAGATTCTGAGTCCAAATGAGATCAAAGCGCTTAGAGCTGGTGAGCTTATTTTGCATCTAGAGTTGGCTACCACGGTCCAGAAAGACTAAGGCGAAAGCTCTGGAACTACACCTCAAGGTCCAACCACGGGCCTCGCTTTCGAACTCTCGGTTGTTTCCATCTCTCCGTCGGATCACCCGTACAATCCGAATGCTCCTAGAACACCAAAGATAACCATTTTTGTCCCCTATCATGGTGGGTAATTCTGATGGCACCCCTACTCAGTTGAATCTAAGCTTGGAAGAGGTATCTCACTGATCTTCCCTGTATCTAAGAAGATCCGCATGATACCAATCAACTTTGCTAATCTCTCCTTTCATCTTTCTCAAATTTCAAGTCAGCTCATGATTGCTAGCACCTCAAAGGAAGGCTCCCAATCCGGTTAACAAGCAACAACGAATGAATCAATGGTCATTACTATTTCTAGGACAATCCCAATCATTCTAGTTGGTGATACTCCAGGCCCCAACATGCAAATAATTCATGCTTTGGAAGAGGAGATGATTCGTGACCTTCTTGGAGCCCAAGCTGAGGAGGATGTTGTTATAATTGGGACTTCTGATCCTTCTTTAGGGCCTAACATACAAGATCTGCTCTAGACTCGAGTCTTATCGGCTAAGGATATTTAGAAGGAGCCAGTTGAGTACATTCCTCATCCTCTATTGATAGCTTTACCTGGTGAGACTATCTTTGTCCCGATTGCTCTTCCTATGCCTATAAGTACTCAAGGTGCACCAACCGGGTCTACATATAGCACCCACCTAAGGGCTGATGAATTGAGGGTAGGAACATGAAAAAACCAAAAGGGCCGGCGCACAATATTTCAGAAAAGGGAATAGGAAAAAGAAGCACAAGAAATGATCATCCATTTTCTTTCCACTTTTTGGTAATACAGTCATAAGACTTGTTTTGTTTTAGGCCGGTTTTGTGTGGTTCGGGCCCCGCATTTTGTTTTTTGGTTCAGTGTTAATAAAGATTGTATCTTTCTTCAAGCTTATTTGATGTGAATAATAAAGACTTTTATTTTGTTCGATTCTTGCATGGATTTGCTTAAGTCTAGAGAAATGGGCTGGCCATCTCGTTTATTGTTTGCGAACCACTCCTCATCATTACTAGTAAACTAAGTTATTAGTCCATTTTATTGTTTATTGACCTAGTCCCATCTGACTAGGGATGGGAATTAATGTTATTGTCATTTCAGCGAGTGAAGGGCGATCATTAGGGCATCTGTCTTCTTGTGTTGGTACATGACCATGTTCGATTCTGGAACTTTTTTGATTCCAATCACTTAGAAAGGTAGTTTGAACATCCTTTTCGAGGATGTTTTGAGTGTCATCACTCCTAGTTCTGGGTATCAATCAAAGCGATTCATCTTCAGATGATAATTTAGACATCTTTCTTTGGGATTCATGTTCTGACCATGCCAAACTCTGGGTGTTGTTTGGAGTTAACCACTTAATAAAGTGGCTTAAACAACCAAATATAGGATGTTCACTCTCGATTGCGCCTACCTTCCAGCATTAATCAAAGTTAGTACAAGACCTCGTCTATCTCTCGACATTGATCAAAGTTAGTACAAGACCCTACCTATATCCGGGTGCTGATCTTTCACCTTACTATTCTCTAGACAAGGTATAGATGCTCTGCCAAACTCCAGGCATAAGCTATGAGGGAGAACTATCTCGTTCTGCCCTTGTATGTTTATGCTCATGCCCTCAAGTTAGGGGTCGAAAGAGTTGGTTGGCATCTATCTCTAGATGCCGAGGGTGGTTTACTTCAAGGATCCGATTATGGACCAATGAAGTTCGTTTGGAACCTAACTCTAGATACCTCTATACCAGCAATATTCACATGCAGATTCGTTCATGTTTACTATGGTTCGTAACTTTATGGTTAGACAAAGACAGAGTCACAAATTCGGGAAGTCGTTTTATTTTTATATGCATAGGAAATGAAACATTCTACTTAGTTACATCTATCTTGACTGGATATTCACAAAGTCGAATTTCAAGTGAAATAGCATCGCAAGTGTTTGCTATTCCACGCTTGGGGAAGTGAAACCCCATCTACGGTTGCCAGCTTGAATGTTTCATCTCTAAGCTTATGCTCAATTGAGTACGGACCTTCCTAGCTTAGGCCCATATTCACGGGGCCTGGGAAGGTTCGCTTGAGAATGAGATCGCCAACTTCAAAGGTCCGATTCTAGGCCTTAGTGTCGTAATATCGGATGACCCATTTTCGATGTGCAGCTCTCAGTTCAGCTTCATTATGCTTCTCATCGATCATGTTGAAAGACTCTAGCAGGAGTTTCTCGTTTGTTCTGGGATTTTAATGAGTCACTCGATGAGATGGTACTTCGAGTTCAACTGGATTCTGCTAAGGTGAATGCAGAGTGGTCGGCTGCGGACTTGTGGGTCATCCTATAAGATGAAAGTACTAATGGTAATTCGTCGAAACACTAGCCATTTGTCTTCTCCGACCCTTTTTTGAGAATGGAGTTGATAATTTTATTCACAACTTCTACTTGTCCATTCGCTTGCGAGTGTGCTATGATGCAAATATCTTCTTAATGCGATGCTTGGGGCAGAAAATCTTTGAACTCAACATTGTCAAATTGGGTTTCGTTGTCAGAGATGATTGTTTGTGGGACTCCAAAGCAACAGATGATATTTTTGATTATGAAGTTAATCACTTTCTTAGTCAAGATCGTGGCTAGCGATTCTGCTTCGACCCATTTCGTAAAATAATCAACAAAAACGATGGCATAATTCGTGCCACCTTTAGATATTGGTGGGACACTAATGATATTGATACCTCAAACATCAAACAAATAGAGATTGAACGTCTACATAATCTCTACTGGTGGGGCTCTAGAAATCTTTGCGAACCTTTGGAACTTGTCAAACTTTCTAGTGTAGTGAGTTGCATCTCGGTTAATAGTCGGCCAGAAGTACCCATAATGAAGAATCTTTCTTGCTAAGGTTTGTCCTCCGGTGTGATCACCACAAGCCCCCTCATGCATTTCCCTGAGAACTCACTTGGCTTCAACATTAGTGACTCACCGAAGTAAGGGATTGAGAACATCTTCATGTATAACATTCCTTCCTGAATTAAGTATCCTGAAGCTTGGCGAAGAATCCATCGCTGCTTATTCTTTCTGTCGGGAAGGGTTCCCTTTTGCAAGTAATTCTTGATTGGAGTCATCCATGACTCCTTTTCAGACTCAACCTCCAAATTCAATCGACATCCATCCTGTCGATGTTAGGAGTTGATAATATTTCCACTTGGACTTAGCCCTTGAGTTGTGCATCTCCTGAACTAGACAACTTGGCCAGTGAATTAGCTTTCCCATTCTCCTCTTTGGGAATATGCGTTATACTGTAATACTCAATATCATTAAGCACCTCGAAAGCCCTGTTCAGATAAGGAGCCAGTCTCGCTCCTTTAGCCCGAAACTCTTTTCTAACATGGCACGCCACTAGTTGTAATTCACAAAAGATGTACAGAGTTTTAACTCCCAATTCCTTTGCAATTTTAAGTCCTAAAATCAAAGCGTCATACTTTGCCTTGTTGTTTGTTGGTGGAAAATTGAGTTTCAAGGTGTGACAAATCGAGCGTTCCTATGGGGTTACCAACACAACCCTACCTCGGAACAACGATCATTGGATGCACATTGGCGTACATCTTCCACTTAGCATTCTGCTATCCACTACTCTTTGGAGTATCATCTCGCGTAGTATACTCGACTATAAAGTCTGCCAATGCTTGGCCTTGGATTACCCTCTGGGGATGATATGTACCATCATATTGGCTTAATTTAATGTTCTATTTCAACAACCTCCCAAAAGTCTCAGATTACTATAAGACCTATCTCAAAGGCTGGTTAGTAAGAATCATGATCGGATGAGCCTAGAAGTATAGGCAGAGTTTCCTCGAAGCGATCAACAAGCAATACGCCAACTTTACTGGCTTTAGGTAATTCCTCTCTGCCTCCGTCAATCTTTGCTAATGTAATACACTAACCTTTGGATTCAGGACTCCTTACATACAAGTGTGGCGCTCAAAGCATGAATCGACACTGCCAAATAAACAAATAAGTCCTCGTCTTATAGTGGCTTAGGTAGTTTATTAGGTCTTTCCAAGTAATATACTAGAGCCTGGAAAGCATCTATATATTCCTATATCCAAGCACATTTCCTCTTCCCTTTCTTAATGACATTAAAGAAAGGGATACA
The DNA here is from genome assembly GCA_030737815.1 of Allium fistulosum. Taxonomy (NCBI): domain Eukaryota; kingdom Viridiplantae; phylum Streptophyta; class Magnoliopsida; order Asparagales; family Amaryllidaceae; genus Allium; species Allium fistulosum. The sequence goes on from CM060904.1 coordinate 973,874,370, forward strand.
CTTGTCGGTGGCTCTGGAGATGAAGCGACTCAACGTAGCCACCTTCCAATTTAAACTTTAAAATTCCTTAATCAACTTTTGGGCTTTTATGTCCCTTAATGCTTGAATTTTCTCCGTATTGGCTTCTATTCCTCTCGAGTTCATATGGAACCCATGAATTTCCCAGATGCAACCCCAAATGAACATTTTAGCGGATTGAGCTTTGTACCATACTTGTGAAGCATGACATTTCTACCAAACCATCAACATTGCTCGTAGATCGTTGTGACTTCACAAGCATATCATCCACGTAGACTTCCATTGAGCGCCAATTTGTTCCTTAAAAATTGACTTCATTAGCGCTTGGTAAGTTGCACTATAATTTTTCAAACCAAAAGTCAAGACAAGATAACAATACAATCCTAGGTCAGTAATAAAGCTAGTGTGTTCTTTATCTGGGACGTGCATTGGAATCTGGTTGTAACCGGAGTAGGTATCCATGAATGATAGCGGTTTATGTCCAATGGTCGAATCAACTAATTGATCGATTTTCGAGAGCGGGAAGCTATCTTTCAGACATGCCTTATTCAAATTGGAATAGTCAATGTATGTTATCCACTTCCCGTTGGACTTCTTCACCAGTAATGGATTGGATACCTATTCCGGGTAGGTGCATCTTCGATAGAGCCGTTGTTCCTCAGCTTATCCACCTCTTCTTTCAGCGCAGCGGATATTATTAGTACCTTAGGTGTTGGTTTTGATGATAACAACCATATGAGGTCATATAAAATATAGACACTAATGTTTAATCAAGTTATATATAGTATATAGTGTAAGATATTAGATAGGTGTTGATTAAAAAGACTGTATGGTATCAAGAGCAGACTCAAGAGGTTGATATAGAGATTCAAGAGTTAGAGATTGAAGACTCATGAGTTTGAAGGTTCAAGATATCAAGGTAAGTTATAGAGTCATAAGTTATTTTGTTAGAGCCCTAGTAGCACTTCTTTGATCTCTCGTCATTTTTTTTCAAAATAGTCTTTAAAATCTATTCTCTGAATTTAATAATTTTCAAATATCCTAGTTTTCAAGAAAAATAATTTTTAAAAATCCCTATTTTCTAAATGATTTTTCGAACATTATTTCAAGATAGCTTTCAAACGATTCTTCAAATGATTCTTAACTTTTTATTTATTTATTTACAAGATTAATTTATTAAGTTTTCAAATATTTTATATAACAATATTTTTAATTTATTTTATTATATTTAGATGTTGCTTTTGGTTTCCTAAGTGTTTATGATATTTAAAAGTATATTTTGAAATTCATTGATACTTTGATATATATATATATTCACTTATACTTTATATATTATTTATTTTTCAAATTTTTTTTATATTTAAATCCTTTATATATTAAAATATTTCAAAATAATTTTATAAGGTTTTCTTAAGTTTTATTATGACTAAAATGTGTATAAATTATGCTTAAATGATTTTACAAAGCATCAAAATATTTTACAAAGCTTAATATTTTTAAAACAATTTTTATATAGTAAATTTTCAAAATAAAAAAGGATATGTCGACATATCCTTCTTATGTATGTTGACATATAGGCCGATATTTTTAAATTTAAATTTTGAATGGAAGTGTCTTTTCATCGTATCTCTTTATGAATAAACATGATTGTTGTTTCTCTATAAATAGGGGTTCTCTCAACGTATTTTATATATCTACTTTCTTATATTTTCTCTCCACTTTCACTCTCTTGATTTCTAGAATAAATTCTACTCAAGATCTTCTCAAATTCAATCAGAATCAAATTCAAACTCTATTGATTTGATTCTTTATAGAATACTCTCTCATCTCTCTCAGTCAAATCACGATCAAAGTGTTGTTCAAGTGGTTATAGGATTATTTGTATTTAGGATTAAGAAATCAATTTTGTAAACTCTATCAAATCATACTCAAATATATTTGGTTATGCCTGGTGTCCCTGAAATCTAAGTGGATGTGCTTGTTTCCTGTTTGAATTAAGTGGGCGTGCTTAGTGTCCTGTTTGAATCCAAATGGATGTGTTGGTGTCCCGTCCGAATCCAGTGAGTGTATCTAGAGCTCGGAAAATCTGAAGGTTGGTCTCGTAGCCTTGAAATCGAGATTGTATAAACTTTGATATTTGAAAAGGAATCTGTACAAGAAATTATATGGGACTTGATGTAGGGTATCTCCGAACCAATATATGATCCTGGTGTGATCTCGCCGACTCTTTACTTTTTGCATTTATATCTATCTGTGTTTGCATCTGTGATTGTCATTTTGCATTTTTTAAATGATAATCTTAAAAGAATTCAAAGCGAAATTCATAAAAGTTAGTAAACACTATTCACCCCTCCTCTCGTATTACATTAGCCTAAAGATCATTCTTCTGCAAACTAACATTTGGTATCAGAGTATTGGTTTTAAAAGTACTCATAATTTTAATTTTTGAAATGTTTAAATGGCTAATAATACTATTAATTCACTTGTTAGTAACACCTTTGTCAAAGGACCATCTACTACTAGACCCCTACTTTTTACTGGCAGAAATTACACCCATGAATCATGTAGAATGAAAATCTATTTAGAGTCAAATGGTCTAGATATTTGGAATGTCACACAGAATGAGTACACTGATCCCCAGACTAACTTTTCACAATAGACCACTGACCAAAAGGCACTCGCACAAAGTAACTCTAAAGCCAAGAATATTTTTTTGTTCACTAGATAAGAATGAATTCAATAGAGTGTCTACATGTAAGTCTGCATATGAAATATAGAGAACATTGCAAGTTGCACATGAGGACGCTGGTAAAGTCAAACATACCAAAATTTCCATGTTAAATAATCGGTTTCAATTATTTCAAATAAGCCCAAATATGTCCATTTCTGATATGTATAATAGATTTCAAGATATATTACATTCACTTATTGTATTGGGTAAAAGTTTTTCTAAAGAGGATCAAGTTAGAAAAATCCTTAATTCACTTACTTCTGAATGGGACCAAAAGACTCTTGACATTGAAGAGTCTAATGACATTAGCACTCTGAAAATTGAAGAGTTAATGAGAAATTTAATGTCATATGAAGCACAAATGCAGGGCTGGAGAGAAAGCAAGGAAAAAGAAAAGAAATCCATCACTTTCAATGCAGCAACAGATGATCTGGATTCAGATAACGAAGATAATGAAGAACTTGCTTTCATGATCAGAAATTTCAAAAAATTTCTTAAATACAGAAAAATGAATAATCTCAGGAGAAATGATAACAAAAATCCAAGAGGTGGAAATGCTATTAGAAGTTTTAACTATAATGAATTTGGTCATATGTAGAGAGACTGTCCACAACCGAAGCAACCGAAAACCTTACCAAAAAAGGATTCGTCCAGAAAATGGAGAAGGGCTTATACTACAACATTAGACGATTTAGATGCTTCCTCAAATGATAATGAACCGGATATAAAAGATGCCAATATGTGCTTCACAGTAATAATCAATTAACTTCAGAAAAGTTCGAAGAAATGAAGCAAAAATAGGTACGCGTTTAAAATTTAAATTCTTTGATTGGATTTTTGGTTTCTTTTGATAGGATTAGATTAATAACAATATTGGTTGAATATAATATAATATATATGTATATAAAGAAAATTGAATAAAATTATTTTAATAAGAATATAATATTGAATAAAAATACAAAATATATGTATATTTTTAAATTAATTTTAAATTACTTACTAAGTATATAGATTAGTAATAATTATAGGATAATTAGACATATACATATATAAGTAAATAGAAATAATTTATTCAACTCCTCCTTTTGAACTTCACGGGCTATATGTTGGCATCCCTCTGCCCATATATGTCGACATATGCACATGAATTCAGAAATTTGAATTTCATCTCAAATTAAAAATTTGAATTTCCCTCCACCTTTTCACCAAATCCTATGTTCTGAAAAGCTGTCTATTAACAAGAGAACATGTCCATTTAATTTCTATTTAATTACACTATCTCCATCCATTCATTTCACTCTCATTTTCAAAATTCAACAATATATTATCTCTTATCCCTTCCAACAATTCATCATTGGATTTCTCAAACAACACTCCAAAAAATAAAAGGATTTCCTTTTCCATAAAAAAGGGGCTATTAAAGCCTATATAGAATATGTTTCTTTCGGAAAAATCTTTCTCGCAAGATTTTCCAAATTCGATGATTTTCCTGCTTATGATCTTTATGATTTTTGTGATCAGAATGGAATTCTTGGTCTAGTTTTTGCTTCTCAAAAAGATTTTGTGTGTTTTACAAACTTACTGAAAATGTTTTTTGCTAATTTGAAAGGAATGTTTTATGAAGGAAATGAAGGAAAAGTATGGAGTAGTGTCAAAGGCACTCAAAGTGTTTTGAATCGTGAACTTTTAGGTTACATTATCGGATGCAAACTAGTGGAATAGATCTTTCGTCTTTTAGAATTGGAAATCACATTCGTAAAGTTATTCATGATATTTTTGAAAGTGATGATGATTTTGAGTTTAAAAATAAGAATTTACATCTTAAAGTGAGAATTATGAGTCTCATTTTGCAACAAAGCATAGCTCCGAGGATAAGAAATTATAATAACCCAACTCAAAAGATTTTCAAAACACTTCTTGCAATGTATGGTCATTACAACATAAATTGGCCATAAGTTATTTTGGATGAATTTTTTCCTAAGAATATCTCTAGGCATGAGAGCACACTTTTTCATGGTGTGTATCTCACTAGAATATTCACATATTTTGGTGTTGACATAAGAGGAGAGGAAACCATTCCTCGAAAAATCTTCGACAAGGCCAACATCTCTCTCATACACATTTCACCCATCTCTGAGCCTTATAAAATCTTACGAAGGAGGAAGCAAGATTGGCTTGGGAGGAAGAGCATGAAATTAGAGAAAAGGAGGAATAAGGAGGAGAAATGGAAGTGGAGGAGGAGGAAGAACAAGAAAAGGAGGAAGATGCTTCTATGGAGAGTTTCAAAAAACTAACTCATCCATCAACCAAAGAAATTCCCAAGAGTCAAGAGAAGCTTCTTAATAACAAAAGGAAGCTTAAAAATCAGTCACTTCTCTTTCCAACAAAGTAGACAAGTACTTTGGAAAGATTATTTGCAAGATTAGTGGAAAATCCTTATCTTCATCTACTTCTTCCTAGTTGTATTTCCTATGATTTTCTAGCTTTTAGTTTGGATTATTCTAGTTTTAATCCATGTATTTTTTTATGTTTATCTTTAAATTTCATGTATTCATCATTGGTTATTATTTGCTGTTATATCTCTATAAATTCAAAAAAAGTTCAATGGTTTAAGCTAATAATAAAAACATAGCAAATAAGTAAGTATTGCAATACGTTACATATGTCGACATATGTGCACCTTATATGTCGGCATATAATGGGAGGTTTGCAAAAAAAATTAAAATTCGAAGTAAAATAACTACCATCTATTCAACTTATCCAAACGACTTTTCGCTCATATACAAACCTATTCACTCCATAAAAACACCATTTCTATTCTCATTTTTTCTCCCATTTCACTACTAAACTTAACTTCTCGAAAATGACTTCTCTACACTAAAAAATTATGTGAGAATCTTAAATAAACCTTTAATCATTCAAGAATATCCCTACTTTTATCCTTAGAAATCAAAGACATTTATAATTGAGTCAAATGCAGATGATAAAAGAATAAGAAAATCACTTTGATGCTATTCGATTGATGATTTCTTCCCTTATCAAAGATTAACCAACCAACAATCCAGATAGTGCCATCAATAAAGACAATAAAGTTTGGGATGCCATCAAAGCAGATCCAATTTTCGGTTCCAATGGTTGGGTAGAAGTTCCTAGGGAAGTTTAAGTTGATTGGTTAGTTTTTGAATAATATATAAGATTTGATTTAAGTTTGTATGTTAAAAGATTACACTAGAATAAGAAGTATGGATTGGTTTGTATGAACTTATTTAGGATTAGGATTGATTTCGCTTGATTTGTTTGACTTATGATTGAATTGAATTGTATTGATTTTGGATTGATTTGACTGTATATATTGTATTGGATTAATTAATAAAATTTATTTGTATTATCACTTCTTACTTATCAATATATAAATATCTCACAATATATCATATAGTACTCTAGATAGTGGGAGCTTTTGGTTAAAAATTTTTTGATGACAAAGAGGGAGAAATATATAAAATATCCAGGCATTGATTAAGGGGGAGTTTTGTAACTCAGAGGGAGTTATATCATATTTAATATACATGGTTATCATCATCAAAAAGTGGGAGATTGTTAGTGCCTTGGGTATTGGTTTGATGACAACAACCATATGAGATCATACATAATATAGATACTAATGTTTTATCAAGTTATATATAGTATATAGCATAGGATATTTGACAAGTGTTGATTAAGAAAACTGTACCAAGAGCAGGCTCAAGCGGCTGATATAGAGATTCAAGAGTTAGAGATGAAGACTCATGAGTTTAAAGGTTCAAGATATCAAGATAAGTTATGGAGTCATAGATGATTTTGTTAAAGCCCTGGTAGCACTTCTTTGATCTCTCTTTATTTTTTTAAAAGGTTTTTATAATCTATTCTCTGTTTCTAACGATTTTCAAATATCCTGGATTTCAAAAAAATTGATTTTTGAAATCCCTGTTCCTAAAGTGATTTTTCAAACATCTTTTCAAAATAGCTTTCAAATGTTTCCTAAACTCTTAATTATTTATTTATAAGATTATTATATCAAGTTTTCAAGTATTTTATATGTTAGTATATACTTTTAATTTATTTTATTATATTTAGATGTAGTTTTTGGTTTCTTAAACGTTTATGATATTTAAAAGTATATTTTGACATTCATTAATACTTTGATACAAATATTCACTTATACTTTATATATTATTTTATTTTTTAAAAGAAATTTATTTTTAAATCCTTTATATATTAAAATATTTCAAAATAATTTTATAAAGTTTTCTTAAGTTTTATTATGATTAAAATGTGTATAAACTATGTTTAAATGATTTTACAAAGTATCAAAATATTTTAAAAATCTTAATATTTTCAAAATAATTTTTATAAAGTAATTTTTCAAAATACAAAAGGATATGTCGACATATAGGCCAAAATTTTCAAAGTTCAAATTTTGAATGGAAGCGTCTTTTCATCATATCTCTTCATAAATGGACATGATTGTTGTTTATCTACAAAGAGGAGTTCTCTCAATGAATTTTATATAACTACTTTCTTATATTTTCTCTCCTCTTTCACTCTCTTGATTTCTAAAAGAAATTCTACTCAAGATCTTCTCAAATTCAATTAGAATCAAATTCAAACTTAATTGATTTGATTCTTTATTGGATAATCTTTGATCTCTCTCATCTCTCTCGCTCAAATCACGATCAAAGTGCTATTCAAGTGGCCATAAGATTATTTGTATTCAGGATCAAGAAATTGATTTTGTAAACTCTACCAAATCATACTCAAATACTCTTAGGTGTGCTTGGTGTCCCTAAAATCCAAATGGTGTGCTTGTGTCCCATTTGAATCGAGCGGGTGTGCTTGGTGTCCTGTTTGAATCCAAGTAGGAATGCTGGTGTCTCGTCCGAATCTAGTGAGTGTGCTCAGAGCTCAGAAAATCTGGAGGGTGTTTCTCGTAGCCATGAAATCGAGATTTTATAAACTTTGATATTTAAAAAGAAATCTATACAAGAAATGTTATGGGACTGGATGTAGGGTAACTTTGAACCAGTATAAAAATCCTGGTATGATCTCTCCAAATATTTACTTTTTACTTTTACTACATTTATATATATTTGTGGTTGCATCTATGATTATCAATTTGAATTATTTAAACTATAATCTTAAAAGAATTCAAAAAGATTCATAAAGGTTAGTACACACTATTCACCCTCCATCTATTGTTAAATTAGCCATAAGATCCTTCTTCCGCAAACTAACAGATTTCTCCGGACCTAGGCTGGGACTATTTTGGGATTCAGATTCAATGTATGGCACGCTATCTCCGATGATATTTCATACATGCCGAAATGCGACCAGGCAAACACATCCAGGTTCGCCTGAATAAAACCAGTCAATCCTTTCATCATCCTTGTGTCGAGTTAAGATCTGATCTTTAGGACCCATGTAGGATCATCTTGATTAATCGGAATGTTGATCGCCAATTCTATAGGAGCTGCCCTTGCATCCTTTAGCTCTTTTCTCGGATCCATATCCTTATAGAACTGACTGTATTACCCTAGCCAAGGCTCAGGCTATAATAGCTATGCATCCATAGATTTGATGTAGAGAGTCTTCTCCACATCCTTTCCTTCCTCATGTCACCTTGCCTCTTTCAGCTCCACAATGTAACATTCACATCCAAGTCCCTGGTTTTCCTACACAACTGCCACTTCGTTCTCCGTATCAGGAATTTCATCATCAGGCACTACGGGGCAATGGTTGCTTGAAAATCATCCATGGTTGGTTGGCCCAAAAATGCATTATAGGCAGAAAAAATATAATACAACGAAGGTCACAAACCCCACTCTCTTTTGGTTACCTTCTCCTAATACCAGCAGTATGTCTGTAACATCCCCCTACTTGGAGGCCTAAAACTAACAACTACGGATGTTGAAGTCATCCATAATTATTAATCCTCAACGACCAAATATGGCAATGATAGATACATTGATACACATATCACAAGAATATGGAAAAAATTGAACAAATCAAAAACATATTCCCACATTCCATTCAAAACATTACTTGTTAATTACATAATCCCACAAACGATAACCACGTTCAGAAAAATATAATTATTTCACATACGCCAAGAGCGACATATGAAGATGCCCCCTTGGTAGATCGGAGTATATAATAATGCTAAGTCTGCCTTTACAACAAAAATACAGAGCGGAAAAGATAACTCTAAATAACTAACTGGCTCCTGCACGACTCCAAAAGCTTTATTCGTCTAAAAAGAGAACCTTAAAACCTTAAATCTCAAACTACTCAAAATCAATTGAATACACGAGAGTTTAAGGGGAAAACAAAAACTTCGAGTTAGACATAAAGCCTGGTATGAATAATAATCTAACATCTCAATCCATTTAGATACCTAGTGAGACAACGCCGCTTAGCTGAATGGGTTTTCCCCTCACTAGTATCCTAAAACCCTTTTCAAAACCATATACTGTGCTCATGCATCCATAATGGTTAAAACATAGCAATTCAAAATATTATGTTGATATGCATACATAAAAAAATTCCTGGATTTCCCATCCCCGATTTAATTGACTCCCTGTCATAATTATAGTTTCTAGGGTCACTAATAACCTATTAATTTTCATAGGTTTACTAATAACCTTTTCATAATACATGGACACCCTGTCCCATTTCATAGCTTTCATGGGATCACTAAGAACCTATAGGGCCCTGCCAATTAACATAATTAATTCATGGGTTCCTCTGAACCTATTGGTCATTCCAATAACTCCATTCTTATCCTAGTTTTCATGGGTTGACTAGGAACCTACTGTTGCCTTCAATAACTTCTTCCTTATCCTAGTTTTCATGGGTTGACTAGAAACCTATTGACTGATGTCAATACTCAATTCGGATATAGTTTTCATGAGTTCACTATAAACCAATTGGCCCCTGCCAACCGTCTTAATACATAGTTTTCATTGGATCACTGTGAACCTATTGGTTACCCAATAACTTCCAAATCATAGTTTTCATGGGTTTACTATGAACCTGTCTACCGGACACTATAAGGTTTACACAACCTATATTCTAGTCTCCCTGACCTCCTGGATATAATTATACTCATTCAGGAGTTTAATCAATATATATATTCACTACCGGGTTAACCCAAGATGCTTCTTCTACCCCCTTATCCCCAAAATGCAGTTATGGGTCATTTATCATGTGAATATATTTATATTTGAAGAAGTAAACATAATAATCAAAATGATACCACACAATTGAGTTTAAGGTAAAGATTCTTAAAATTTACATACGTTAAATCCTTTCAAAACTCTTTTATTTAGCCATGGGTTTTTCTTTTAAAATTTGAGTTTGGGTTTAAAAAGCCTTTCGACACCTTCGAGACCGTGCTTTCGACCTCATAGGATGACCTCCTTCGATAGAATTAAAATCTAACTTTAAAAAATTAGGCTCTTGCCTTTTGAATACTTTAAACCTTTCTTTTGAAACCTTTCGACTGTGTTAAAGTATTACCATATAAGTATAGAAGTATAGCTTTGAAACCGTTTGAAAGTACCCCTTTCGAAACCAATAAAGATTACCTTTCGAAACCATTGAAAGTCCTCCTTTCGAGATCATGGGGCTTATATTTAAAACATCAATTTGGGTCAAAGTGAACATAAGCAAAAGCAACTCTATTGAAACCATTCTTCAATTCATAAAAGTATTAGGGAATCTTGATGGTATCGAAACCATCCCTTCGAAAGCATAAATCATCTGGGTAAAACAATTAAAGGTTGGCTTCGAAACCCCTTTTGAAACCATTGCCTTCGAAACCCCTAACCCCCTTCAAAAGCAGTAAGAAGTGGCTTATATTTATAAAACAAACGGTACCTTTTGACAGCATTGATGTCTTTAATACCATCGAAAGGCATCAAATCATAGAAGGGTTTCAACTTGGTCGAAACTACCCCTTCTGAAAGCTTCAATAAAACCTAAGTAACTCCTTTGGAAGCTACTACTTTAAAACAAAGGCAGTAGCTCTCCTTCGAAAGCTTCTTTTGAAATATCCCTTCGAAACCATTAGTTTCGACTACTTCGAAACCCTTTTGTAAACAGGCAAGCGCTTTTTCTCTTAAAAACAAAACAAAGGTATCGACACCTTTGAAAGCTATGTTTCGACACCCTACCTTCCGCCTTTCTCCAATCCACTATATACAATCTAAATGATACCATGTGTATTGGTTTACTAGTTTCGACTAGGTTGGAGGCGGAAGCTCTGGGTCGAAAGCTCCTTCCAAAGGAGGCGGAAGCTGCTTTTCTTAGCAAAAGGCTTTTTACTAAATAAAGCAAACCTTTTGTAACTAACTTGCCCTCTTGTAAACACATGATTGGTTACATTAAGCTTTCAAATTATTTTACTAAAATTTGCTGCATTTTCTCAGATCCAAAAACTAAATAACATTTAACAAATAAGCCCTTCCCATTAACAAAATAATTAAATCATTTAGGTCCTCCTTTCAAAATAATTTAATTTCCATACTAATAGTAAAAATCCCCAAAATTCCAGAAATTCACTATAATCATGTTGCCTAACATATCAAAATTTCAGACCCAAATTCTTAAAATAATTTCCAAAATAAATTTATAAACCCAATTAACCATATTTTTCTTTGAAAATTCATAAATAATTCCCCGCGGCTTGGAAAATTATAAAAAATGAAACTCAACTCCAAAATCATGTTTCTCATAACATAAAATTTTCCCATGGCATTTAAAAATAAATTAACCTCGGTTTTACCCTAAAACCGTGCATATTCCTCTTTTAAATAATCTTGTTTAAACTAATAAATTATAAATCAAGCATATCATCATCCAATAAATCATACAAACAAATTTTACCCTTAAATCCAAAAACATATGATCATAGAAATCAAAATAGAGATGTAGTGATTATTATTCACTTTAGTTTGGATAAAGAAATTGGAGATTAATTGAGATTGATTTCTTCTAGCTTGATCCTAAGCTTTAGGTTTGATTTCCCTTCTTGTCTTCTTCCTAATAGCCAGCTCCTTTTCTTTCTTACGTTTTAATATTTTGCTTATGATATATGAATGTGTATGGCCTAGAGGTAATGGTATATGAGTGGGAATATGGGCATCAATTTACCCTAATGCCCCTAGGTTTATTTAGTTAACACTTAACCATTTGTAAGCTCATTCATTTTAAATAAGCACAATCACTTAGTTTATTAATCAAACTCAATCTCCTTATCACTATACATTATCCTATTTAATTTATTATAATTAAATATCCTAAATAATGTTATCAAAAACCAGGGGTGTTATAGGCTCCCCTCCTTAAAGAATTTTTCCTCGAAATTTAGTTGGGACTAAATATCAAACATAGCAATCATCTGTAACCACTCCTAACATCCATACTAGCTTACCTGAATAGCAACTAATCTATATAAATCTAATATAGACATACCATCAAAGCAGATCAGGATAAACATCTCTAATTTTGTCCTCTATCTCCTAAGAAAAGTCTTTCTCATTGTCGCTCCATTGAACTTTCACCAACCTCACTGTCTTGGTCCTCAATCTTTTCTCATCTCTAGCTACAACCCGAACTGGTTGTTTAACAAAAGTCAAATCAAGCTCTACTACCAAGTCCTCCAACTCTGTCTGAGGAATAGTAGACTTTGGATCATGCATATGTTTGCAAAGACGAGACACACTGAATACTTTTTGGACACCTGCCAAACTGCTCGACATCTCTACTCTATACGCGAGCTTTCCAATCCTGTCTATAATTCTGAATGGAACAATATATCTCGGTGCCAGTTTTCTTGACTTCCCAAACCATACCACACCCTTTATAGGTGATATCATTATGAAAACCTTGTCCCCCACTGAGAACTCTAGGTCTTTACGCCTCTTCTCTGCATAACTCTTCTGTTTGGATTGAGCTTCCTTCATCTGACCTTGGATTAACTCAATCTTTTCCGACGCCTCTTTAACCAAATCTAGACCTAAGACCAATCTGTCTCCTTTCTCTAACCAACATGCAGGTGATTTGCCTGGCCTTCCACACAAAGCTTCAAAAGGCACCATTCCTATACTAGTCTAATAACTGTTATTATAGAAAAACTCAACCAAATGTAGGTGATCCTCCCAAGATCCACCAAAGTCCAATACACAAGCTCTCAATAAATCCTCGAGTACCTTATTGACTCTCTCTATTTTCATATCCGTCTAAGGGTGATATGCAGTACTCGTCTTGGGCTTAGTGCCTAACACATCCTGTAGACTCTTCCAGAATTCGCTAGTAAATAAAGCATCTTTGTCATTGACTATGCTACTAGGAACTCCATGAAGTCTAACTATTTTCTTCATGAACAACTTCGCCAAAATAGGTGCCATCCTGGTCGACGTTACTGGAATGAAATGGGCACTCTTGGTCAACCTATCCACAATAACATATATACTCTCATTTCCTCTGCTTGACCTTGGCAACCCATCTATAAAATCCATAGATATCAAATCCCATTTCCAAACTGGAATTTCTAGAGGCCGAAGTAACCCACTTGGCTTCGGATGTTCAGCTTTCACTTATTGACAGTTTACACACTGTCTAACCCACAAGCCAACATCCCTCTTCAAGCCTTCCCAATAGAAGCTGCTCTTCATATCTTGATACATCTTGGGCCCTCCAGGATGAATCGTAAACTTGGATCGATGACACTCCTCAAGAACTTCTCTCCTCAAGTTCTCCACATCTGGAATACATAACTCTCCCTTCTTTCTCAACCATCCTCTTTGGTCAAGACAAAAATCTTTCAAATCATCGACCTTAGTTCCAACCTCAAGCCTTCTTATCTTCTCGGCTAATAGTCGACCCTCCTTCTGCTTAGAAGCAATTCTCTCGATCAACACTGGTCGAACTTATAAACATGACAACATAGCAGTACTCTGACTAGAGCTAGCAGTCGATCTTAACTACACACCGCAACTGACCAAAGCTTCAAGATCCTTCCATTTTTCTAACATAGATAACACCATATTTTTATGTTTTCTACTGAGAGCATCTGCTAGCCTACTTCCTTTCCTAGGAGTATAATCTATACCGAATTCATAAGCAGCCAAAAACTCCAGCCATATTTGCTGTCTCATTTTCAACTCCTTCTGAGAGAATAAATATCTTAAAGACTAATGATCGGTATACAACTCAAATCTCTCCCCCAGGAGATAATGCCTCCAAATCTTTATGGAAAAAATTACCGCAGCCAACTCCAAGTCATGAGTAGGATATCTTACTTCATGCAGTTTAAGCTGCCTAGATGCATATGCAATAACTTTACCCTTCTACATCAATACTGCTCCAAATCCAGTTCCACATGCATCAGTATATAATACTAACCCTTAGTTTCCATCTGGAACTACTAACACTTGTGCATTGGTCAACAAATGCTTTAACTTAAGGAACCCTTCCTCGCATTTGTCAGACCAAACAAACTTCACATCATTCCTGATCAACTTAGTCAAAGGTGCTACTATTCGCGAGAAATCCTTAATGAATCTTCGGTAATAGCCAGCTAGTCCAAGAAAACTCATGATCTCGGTTACCGTCTCTAGTCTCTTCGAATTGTTCACCGCTTTGATCTTATCTGGATCTACTGATAATCCTTTCTCTGAAACCATGTGACCAAAAAACTTAACCTCTTTCTTCCAAAAGTGGCACTTGGAAAACTTCACCTTTAGCAGATTCTGCCTCAGCGTCTCTAGCACCACTCTAAGATGATATTCGTGCTCTCTCTCATTCTTAGAGTATACCAAAATGTCATCTATAAAGACCAACACGAATCTATCCAAATACTGTTGGAAGACTCGGTTCATCAAATCCACAAAGAAAGCAGATGCATTCGTCAATCTAAATGGCATCGCTAACCACTCATACGAACCGTACCTAGTCTGAAATGCAATCAAAGGAATACTATCCTTCGCCACTCTCAATTGATGGAACCCCATTGCCAAATCCAATTGGGATAACACTCTGGCTCCACTTAACTGATCAAACATATCATCTATCCTCGACAAAGGGCACTTATTCCTGATCTTCCTTTCGTTTAGCTTATGATAGTCGATGCACATCCTTAAGGACCCATCTGGTTTCTTTACGAACACTGTGGACGCTCCCCAAGGCGAACTACTTGGCCTAATAAAATTCCTTCCGTCAAGATCCACTAGCTGCACCTTCAATTACTTCATCTCTGTCGGTGTCATCCTGCTAGGTGGTCTACTCACAGGTTTAGCTCCTAATACAAGATCTATTAGAAACTTAATAGCTCATTTCGGTAGTAATCCCGTAACCGGCTCAAAGACATCTTCAAATTCACTTGCTACTCGAACCTGACTTAACTCTTCTCCAACCTCCATGGCACTTAACAAAGCACAAACACTCTTACTATAATTCTCCACTGAGAAATTATTCGGTATTGACTATCTGGGTGTCTCAATGATATTTCCCTATCTTGACAAAATATCCTAGCCTCATACATACCCAACCAATCCATACCCAAAATGATCCTGAAATCTATGAAATCAAAAACATACAAACTGCATGCAAACTATGACCTAACACATCAAGTTCTAACTGGTCACATCTCATCCCTAGAGTTGCATACCCTCCTATTGGATTTGAAACAATTAAGGAAGTAACATGGTATGTGGGTTCTATGCATAACCTATCAACCAAATACTATGATATAAATGAGTGTGATGCACCGGTATCAAATAGTACCCTAATTGGTATACTCTAAATCAAAAGAGTACCTTCCATCACAATTTTCCCTTTCTTTGATGCAGTAGGCCTAGAAGAAGATGGTAGTCCAATAACAAAAACCTTCCCTCTTTCCGCCCTGACTGGCTCTAAACACGGGTTCTTGTAATGCCAACTTGGTCGCAGTTGAAGCATTTCACATTCTTCTTCTCTGCAGGCTTCTTCCCTTTGCCTATTCTGCACTCGTGAGCATAACGACCCTTCTTATCACACTTGAAGCACACTAAATCAGCCTTCACCTTCTTGGCAGCATCTCCTTTCTGGGCTCCCTTCTTCTTAAAGAATTTCCTCTTCTTTCCCTGAGGACCCTGAGATTCAACTGGCTTCTCCCCAACAAACATAGCAAGCATCTCTTCATGGCGAATGGCCATCTCCACCACCACATTACAAGGCTCTCTGACATGTGTCATGGTCATTCTAGCTAGCTCCGGTCTCAGTCCTCAAATGAACCTCGCATTCCTTCTTATGTCAGTGTCTATAGTAGCATATCCATATCGAGACAACTCATCAAACTTAGCAGTGTACTCGATTATTGAAATTTCTCCCTGAACAAGATTCATGAACTTCCTCATCAATGCTGATTTGGCAACCTCAGATAAAAACATCTGCTCAAACCTCCTTCTGAAATTAGCCTATGTCAGCTCTTCCTCCGGAACTTCGGCGGTCACACTATTCCACGAGGGAAGCGCTACCCCTAGCAACTGCTTAGAGGCCAGCCTCCTCTTCTCTCCATCATCCAAGCCTAGATTAGTAAAGATCCTCTCACAGCTCAATATCCAATTCTCAACCTCAATAGCATCCTCCGTTCCAACAAACTGCTTTCCACCCGGACTGGTGTAATCGCTGCTCAGCCTAGCACAATTATATCCTACTGGAGCTACATGATTAGCTCCTCCCACATTACCAGCTACTCCACCTTGCAAAAGATTGGCAAACAACTGATACACCATCCCTGCATCTACTGGTGGATTTCTAGCACCTACATTGGCTTCAACATTTGGGTTAGCATTAGCCTGTCGACCTTGGTTCCTCCTGGTATTAGGTCGAGCATTTCCGTTGGTTGTGGTGCTTCCTCCAACAAGATTTCATCTTCTGTTTCCTGCTTCCATATCTGCTTTCTCGTAAATCTGCATACGAGCCTTAGTAAGATACAGAAGAACGGTCTAAGAGAGAGGGGAACACATTCTTAGATATATACCTATATATCAAATATAAGTACGACTATAGCCTTAACCCAAACCCCGATCATATTTCTGATTTATTGGATTAAGTTTCAAAAAAGATTTTAGTTTTAACTTTTCTTTCAAAGTTTCATAAACCTATGCTCTGATACCAACTTGTAACAACCCCCTACTTGGAGGCCCAAAACTAACGGCTACAGATGCTGTAGTCATCCATAGTTATTAATCCTCGGCGACCAAATACGGCGATGCTAGATACATCGATACACAGATCACAAGAATATGGAAAAAATTTAACAAATCAAAAACACATATCCACATTCCATTCAAAACATTACTTGTTCATTACATAATCCCACAAACGATAACCATGTTCAGAAACATATATTATTTCACATACGCCAGGAGCGACATATGAAGATGCCCCCTTGGTAGATCAGAGTATATAATAAGGCTAAGTCTGCCTTTACAATCAAAATACATAGCAAAAAAGATAACTCTAAATAACTAACTACCTTCTGCACGCCTCTAGAATCTTTATTCATCTAAGAAGAGAATCTGAAACCCTTAAATCCCAAACTACTCAAAATCAATTGAGTACTCGAGAGGTTGAGGGGAAAACAAAAACTTCGAGTCAGATATAAAGTGTGGTATGAATAATAATCTAACATTTCAATCCATTTAGATATCTAGTGAGACCATGCCACTTAGCGGAATGGGTTTTCCCCTCACTTGTATCCTAAAACCCTTTTTCAAAACCATATACTATGCTTCTACCTCCACAAAAGTTAAAACATAGCAATTCAAATTATTATGATGATATGCATACATAAAAACATTCCTTGATTTAGCATCCCCGGTTTAATTGACTCCCTGTCATAATTATAGTTTTTAGGGTCACTAATAACCTATTGGTTTTCATGGGTTTACTACTAAGCTTTTCATAATACATGGACACCTTGTCATATTTCATAGTTTTCATGGGATCACTAAGAACCTATAGGCCCCTGCCAGTTAACTTAATTAATTCATCGGTTCCATTGAACCTATTGGTCATTCCAGTAACTCCATTCTTATCCTAATTTTCATGGATTGACTAGGAACCTACTGTTGTCTTCAATAACTTCTTCCTTATCCTAGTTTTCATGGATTGACTAGAAACCTATTGAATGATGTCAATACGTAATCCAGATATAGTTTTCATAGGTTCACTACAAACCAATTGGCCCCTACCAACCATCCTAATACATAGTTCTCATGGGATCACTATGAACCTATTGGTTACCCAATAACTTCCAAATCATAGTTTTCATGGGTTTACTATGAACCTGTCTCCCGGACACTTTAAGGTTTAAGCATCCTATATTCTGGTCTCCCCGACTTCCTGGATGCAATTCTACTCATATAGGAATTTAATCAATATATATATACATACACACACACACACACACACACACACACATATATATATATATATATATATATATATATATTCACTACCGAGTTAACCCTAGGTGGTTCTTCTACCCCCTTTATCCCTAAAATGTAGTTATGGGTCATTCATCATGTTAATATATTTATATTTGAAGAAGTGAACATAACAATCAAAATAATACCACTCCTGTGGGTTTAAGGTAAAGCTTCTTCAAATTTACATACTTGAAATCCTTTCAAAACTCCTTTATTTAGCCATGGGTATTTCATTTAAAATTTAAGTTTGGGCTTAAAAAGCCTTTTGACACCTTCGAAGCCGTGCTTTCGACCTCATAGGATGACCTCCTTCGATAGCATTAAAATCTAACTTTAAAGCATTAGGCTCCTGCCTTTCGAATACTTTAAAACCTTTCTTTTGATACCTTTTGATCGTGTTAAAGTATTATCATATAAGTACAGAAGTAAAGCTTTGAAACCATTTGAAAGTACCCATTCCGAAACTATTGAGGACTACCTTTTGAAACCATTGAAAGTCCCCCTTTCAAAATCATTTGGCTTATATTTAAAACATCAATTTGGGTCAAAGTGAACATAAGGGAAAGCAACTCTTTCAAAACCATTCTTCAATTCATAAAAGTACTGGGGAATGTTGATGGTATCGAAACCATCCTTTCGAAAGCATAAAACAATTGAAGGTTGGCTTTGAAACCCCTTCCGAAACCGTTTCCTTCGAAACCCCTAACTCCTTTCGAGAGCGGTAGGAAGTGGCTTACATTTATAAAACAAAAGGTACCTTTCGATAGTATTGATGTCTTCAATACCATTGAAAGGAATCAAATCACAGAAGGGTTTCGACTTGGTTGAAACTAACCCTTCCGAAAGCTTCAATAAAATCTAAGTAACTCCTTCAGAAGCTACTACTTTAAAACAAAAGCGGCAGCTCTCCTTCGAAAGCATCTTTTGAAATACCCTTTCAAAACCATTGGTTTCGAATACTTCGAAACCCTTTTGCAAATAGGCAAGCGCCTTTTCTCTTAAAAACAAAACAAAGGTTATCGACACCTTCGGAAGCTATATTTCGACACCCTACCTTCCACCTTTCTCCAATCCACTACGTACCATCTAAATGATACTATATGTATTGGTTTACTAGTTTCGACCTAGAAGGTTTCGACTAGGTTGGAGGCGGAAGCTTTGGGTCGAAAGCTCCTTCCAAAGGAGGCAGAACCTGCTTTTCTGAGTAAAAGGCTGTTTTTACTAAATAAAGGAAATTTTTTGTAACTAACTTGCCCACTTGTAAACACATGATTGGTTACATTAGCTTTCAAATTATTTTATAAAAAATTTCTACATTTTCTCAAATCTAAAAACTAAATAACATTTAACAAATAAGCCATTCCCATTAATAAAACAATTAAATCATCTAGGTCCTCCTTTCAAAATAATTTAATTTCCATACTAAATCACTTAGTAAAAATCCTTAAAAATTCCACAAATTCACTTTAATCACGTTGCCTATCAAAATTTCAGACCTAAATTCTTAATATAATTTCCAAAATAAATTTATAAACCCAATAAAACATATTTTTCTTTGAAAATTCATAAGTAATTCCCCGTGGCTAGGAAAATTATAAAAATTGAAACCCAACTCCAGAATCATGTTTCTTATAACATAAAATTTTCCTATGGCATTTAAAAATAATTTAACCTCGGTTTTACCCTAAAGCCGTGCATATTCCTCTTTTAAACAATCTTGTTTAAACTAATAAATTATAATCAAGCATAGCATTATCCAATATATCATAAACGAATTTTACCCTTAAATCCAAGAAACATATGATCATAGAAATCAAAATAGAGATGTAGTGAAAATTATTCACCTTAGTTTGGATAAGGAAATTGGAGATTGATTTTTCTAGCTTGATCCAAAACTTTAGATTTGATTTTCCCTTCTTCTCTTCTTCCTAATTGCCGACTCCTTTTCTTTCTTACATTTTTAAATTTTTCTTATGATAAATGAATGTGTATAGCCTAGAGGTAATGGTATATGGGTGGGAATATGGGCAACCATTTACCCTAATGCCCCTAGGTTTATTTAGTTAACACTTAACCATTTATAAGCTCATTCATTTTAAAAAAGCACGACCACTTAGTTTATTAATCAAACTCAATATCCTTATCACTCCACATTATTCTATTCAATTTATTCTAATTAAATCTCCTGAATAATGTTATCAAAAATTAGGGGTGTTATAATTTCTATCCATCTAATAAGCTCCATTGTTATGTCGTTAATTCCTTGGATACGAGATCTACATGGTTTTAGATCCTTACCATCCAACAACATCTGATCATAAGCCTTCTTAAACAAAATATTGATCGAACTTCCATAGTCAGCTAACACCTTTCTTACAATCGCTGACCTAATCATGTCCGATATCACCAAGGAATCCAATGTAGGGCTTCAACTCGATTGGCATCCCTATTTCAAAACACAATGTCATCAGTCATAGTCCTAAATTGTTTTTCTAGAGCTCCTTCTTCGACCGCAAAACAACTCTTAGTATTAACATGCTTGAAGGCATTATCATATATCTCCATTTCGTTCCAGCTCTTCTCCGCTAGATGTGGTCCGCCATGAATGGTATGAATGATTAATCTCTTCTCAAGCCACTTGGGCTCATCATGACTGGTCCCGGCTTGCCCCCATTGGAATGACATTCCTTGAGGGTTAAAACTTCCTTGCCCGCCATCCTATGGGGCTTTCATAAATTGCTGTAATTTCTTTTTTCATATCAAGTCTTCGATCACATCATGTAAGTATTTGTACTTGTTTCTGTTGTGACCATGTATCTCATGAAACCTGTAATACTTCCCAGATTTCTTTTCCTTCTTAGTTGACTCCCTCGAAGCTATTTTCTTGTACTACTAGGTACCTTAAGTTGCAAGGTAGATGATCTTGATTGAGTTATTCAGCGTAGTGTAGTTGTCGTATTTTGGAAACCTAAGGCATTTTCTATTGTCGGACTTTCGATCTCTAGCCCCACTTCTATTCCTTCTCTAGCCAGCTTCTTTGTTCATCAACATGCTCGAATCTCCCTCCGACTTGTTTCACAACAACATTACTTTAGATAACTTCCATCGACCATTCAGGACTAGCCCTCTTGGTCATAGTGCTTGCCATTCCAAGCGTAAGAACTGATTAGTTTTCCTATAAACACATCCATCATTGGTGGGAGTTTCATTTTCAATCATCTTTTGAAATCAATTTCTGGATGAATCCCCTTAATCAATGCCTTTAATACAATGTCATCCTTCGCATTACTCACTTCCATCACAGATGTATGGAACCTATCCAGAAAATCTTTCAATGACTGTCCTGTATCCTGGAAGAGGTTTGATAGTGATATTATGTTCTTGGGACGTGTGGTGTGTAAACAGAATTTCTTTATGAATTTCTGCTCCAATTCATAAAAATATGATATGGATCTCGGTGGAAGTCGAGTGAACCACATCGTCACCACTTCCTTAAGGAAAATCAGAAAACAACGACATATCACCGCATCAAATGCCCTGGCAGAGTCCATATGTCATTCATATTTCATCAGGTGCTTCCTTGGTTCCATTTTCCCATTGTACAAAAGCATCGTTAGCATTTCGAATCACTGAGGATACTCTTCATGTAGTATCTTCTCAGTGAATGGGTTCTGACTTGGAGAAGTTCCTCATTCATCATTGTTCTAAAGCTGATTATCTCTCACCATCTTCCTAACCATCTCAGCTAAATACTCTGTTTCCATAGAATCTGTCAAACGACAGTAATCGAGGTCTGTTCCAAGTGTTTGGCCTATAAAACGCTCTCAGACATATTTTTGATACTTGGGTTCTCCTGACTATGGGAGAACCGTTCATCCAGCGGATCTGGTTGTATGATTCCAACATGGTGGATCGATAGCAGCCACTTAATATCTAGTATTCTGATCATCCACAACTCGACCAGAAGTAAATCCGACATTCCCTCCGACTTGCTGAGTTTCCATCCTAGGGGCAGATAGTTCGATACTGATCCACGGGGATGGATCGGTACCGGTCCTTAGGCTTTGGCCGCGACCTTCATCTGCCCTCTGTTTCGATGCGCGAACTTCTTCCCTGACCATTTTCTGCTTCCTTCGTCTCTGCCTTTAGCTCGAAGAAGAGGAACTGTTAGATTCTGAAATGGAAGGCGTCAACTCCCTCTTGCTTCTACAGAGATTCTATATTAACTCATTCAGCAATTTGAGGCTCTAATGTATCTGCCGATTCATCTCGTTGCCACTTTCCTACAACCTACGTTGGTTTAGGTACAACATCTTGTTAGCTTCATGTTTCCCACCTTGAATGCTCTGTTAGAGGCTTGTTTCTAGAACAATAAGTTGGATCGATGGAAGAATAGAGTTTCTGATTTTAGGTGCTCGAGATGCTCAAAGTCAAACATGCGATCAATCCTATGAAGCTTGGAATAGGTCATCGTCAATATGGCTTGGGAGTAGAGGAGGTACGGGGTGATTTGGATGAAGTTTTATGGATCGGTACCGATCCATCACTTTGATGGATTCAAATTATTGAACTTCAATGATGGCTTTGCTTTCGCCTTGTAGCCTTGGTTGTACTTGGTTCCTAGGCTTGTTGGCTATCCCTTGGGGCTTCCCGCCTTGATAACCTTCAAGTCTGATTGATCAAATTCATCCAAATACTACTTTGCTAAAAGGCTAAATAACAATGTTATATGCCATATTTCTTACGATATGGGACTTACCGTTAAACCCATACACTCATACTGTGAACCACACCTAAAAAATCTCCACCTTGGCGGGCATTTCCTCTAACCTTCCTTTGGAGCATACTGAAGAAGTTCTACTATTGGGCTAGGCTACTTTCACTTCTTTATGCAATTATCTGTGTTACCAAATCTCCACCTTAGGGCGAGTACTTCCACTCAAGTCATCTTGGAGATCATGAGTCCTCAACATATGAGAGGTGGGCTGCGTCTCCATAAGCCTCTTCTATAGTAGTGGAGCAGGCTACTAAATCATATATCTCCACCTTGACGAGTCATTCTCTTTCTCAAGCCTCAAGGAGTACAGCTTCGGTCGATTTGGCATCATCTAATGGTCCCTCGAACCACCGGCTCAGATACCATGTTTTGTTTCAGCACTCCAACATGTCCTCATATATGCACGCTTCATTATTTTTAATGGCGTTATCTAATAAAACTTTCAATGTGCTAGTGTCCCGATTGAACATCCCTTTTATCGCATTTTTGAAATGAGCACATACGTGGTCTAGGTAACACTTGCTTGTAACAATAGGAATTCCCAATGTTACATGCCACCAATTCCACATACATACCATGTTATAAGCCATATTTCTTGCGATGTGAGATTTATCATTCAACCCATGCACTAATAATGTAAGCCATACCTAACACACGGTTTAAAAAAATATAAGAACATTGTCACTTGGTCCTTGACAGGCTATATAACCATTTGATAGAAGTATATTGTGATAAAAAAGATTATAGGTCTTAGGTGCTGACGGTAACAATGGAATGACAATTGTCCTTCCATGTATGTATGCAATTTGCTATAGTGAATTTACTATCTGAAAAGTAGTTGAACTGTCTAAACCAATGGAGATTTCATCCATCAAAAATGCTCTTGCTGGTCCCATAAGTAATTCTCTTATACATATAATTATCAAAAACTAAGAAACCCAAAGTATAAAGAAACTTTTGATATCCCCAATAATTTGGAGGAGATAGTCACCCTTCAAAATCATCACCAAATCAAAGCTTAGTTCAAAAGAGAGCATATAGCTTTAGGCCTATCAATAGTCAGACAATAATATGGCTATTTCAGTATTTATTTTCGAATATTCGATATTCATAACCGCTTATATCGGTTGACTTTTTATCTATCCACTCATAGTTAATACACCGAAAAGAAAAAAAAGATAAGATTTTGGTTCAACACAAAACCGTTTTTGTAAAAATGCTTATAAAAATAAAAGAAAATAAAGAATATGATAATAAAAAATAGTTTTGAGCAATGGATATTTATTTTCATACATAAATATATAAATTATTACTTTATTGAAATAGTAAATATCAATCGATTTATGTACTAAATACACATAATATTACCTTATATCTTAGTATAAGCCAAATGGATAGTTTCCATATGTGGATACCATCGTATTTGCATCCGCATCCCTTTTTCTAGATATCAAGAATTTTATGATTTTTAGATAAATATTTGATTGAATTTTGGATTTTTTGGATATCCATTGATGAATCTAATTAGCATTATCCTTTTATTAGAAGGATTCAAATGCATCTTTTTGATCCAGTTTACATGATTTCATGATTTGAGGGTTAGAACCAAAGAACGAATTCCTTCGTTATTTTTCATGAGGTGAAAATTCAAATTTCTAAAGGAACCTAAGGCATTTATGAAGAATGAAAAGAATTGCTTTCCTCGTTTCCTCATTTCATACCTGTGGTAACATGCTTCTTTTGTCTACAACATATACCACGTAACATACTATTTCTACAAATATATCGGCAAATATTTCTAGTCCTAGTATCCATTATATTAATTTGCATAAAGAATATTATCAATCATCGGTTGTGTTTCATATACACAAATAATCTAACCCAACTACTCATATTTTAACACCCCATAAAATAAAAACGTAATTAATTAATAAGTGATTATCAAAGCCCAAAAATAAAAATTTGGTAAATGTCATAATATAGCAACAAAAATTATACCTTTGGATTCATCGTCATTTTTTAAACAATTTTCATATATAAAGTTTTACGATCAAAGTTCAAATGGAAAAGTCATTAACGTTTGATGTTTTCGGATTGGAAATAATTCACAACCAATTAAGGAAGTAAATTTTAATAACTTAACATTAAAATGAATATTAAATACAGATGTTAATATTAAAGGAAATGTATGTGAAAAATCAAATTAAATCAGCACTTAAAAGGAATTAAATAAGAATTTATAGTGCTGAAGGTAATGAATAGTAACAATCAAAAATAAAGAAAGCAATAAATACTATCAGCTTAGCATTTAAGCAATCGTTGAATAGAAATATAAATTAATAGCATTCAATTAAATAAATCTAATTAAGCAAGCATGAAAGAAAATAAATAAATTGAACATAGAAGAAAATAAATATTGTATTTAAACGTAAACAAATACTTCATCTCTAAGTAACGCTAAAATTAACATTAATATTAGTAATAAAATTGGTTGTAGAAGTAAATAAAAGGAAGAAATTAAAACTTAACATACACAACAACCAATCGAACCTATATTAGGGTTGGACGATCGCTAGTGATTGACCAATGGGGGTGTATAGCGGCCAACCGATGGCTATTGTGACAATGAGATTGAACTTAGGCTTAACAGTCCAGATTTAATAAATTAAAATCTAATGGATGGAATTGATTTGTATACCTATAAATACAGACCCAATCCCTCAATTTTCTTTTCATATTTTCTAAATCAAAGAGCGTAGCTCTGTTATTTTCTTTTCTCACAAATTCTAGGAAATATAAAAATTATAAATTAGTATTTTATATATATACACATATATGTATGCATGTATGTATGTATGTATGTATGTGTATGTGTGTATTTATGGAGAATAACAAAAAAATAAAAGAGAAGAAGAATAAGGGGTGAATCAGTTCTGCGAACAAAATGTAAACCTAAAACCAAATCTAAATTTAAGTTAAATCTCTTCTCAGATCTAATTTCTAATATGTATGTATATGGCTGCGGTACATATTCCGTTAGGGATAAAAAGGGAGTCAAATAGAAATAACAGGGTTTAGACCTGGAGATTATAAAAGCTTAAAGATAAGTGGAAATTATATATTTTTATATAATATTAGATTTATTTCATTGTAAATTTCTTCCTTGTATGCTTGGATGTAATTATTTTGGAGTTGTAGGCTTAATTATATGCGTAATGAAATTGAAAATCATGCCTATATATTCTGTGAATTATTAACTTGAATTATATGTTGCATATACTTGAATCTAGAAAGTTAGCATGTAAGTAGTAGTTCCTTAATTAACAAGATTATATAGAAATGCTAGATTTGTGGATAAAATGGAATATGTTGGTAAACATGAACTAGAAGTTATTATAAAAAAATTAGGATTTAAGAAGTATTTTCATTCATCGGAATGAAGTGTGTTATAATGTAAATTTCTATAAATTATCCAGTTTTATAATTGTGAATAAATGTGTGTCATTTGAAGTAACAAAGAATATGCCTAAAAGAAAGAGACGTATAAATAGAGATGTCTACCGTATTTGTACTGTTTATTTCAATAAAAATAGAAGGATAACCAAAATCTCCTTTTAGATACAGAAATTTATTGTATTAACATTTCCTTATTAGGGAAGGTGTAATTCCAGCGCATTAAAATGTAGAATTCTTCAAGTAAAAACCTAAGAATTGTAATTGGTAGTAATAACAATAGTCTAATTACAAAACAAATTTATGCAATAAAGACAAGTTAGAAATTATAGAGTAAATGGCGAAATGTAGGTAAAGTAGCGAAATGAGTAGGTATGAAAGTTTAGAAAACAAAGAAAGATAGTAAGAATTAAAAAGAAACAATAAAATAGATCTAATGAAATAAAGCAGAAGTAAACAGTAAAAGATATTTAAATCTTTTAAGTCAAAAGTAAGCGATAAATGACAAATTGGCATTAATGAAACAAGGAGTCAATTATGTTAAAATAACTAAATATTAACGGTTGAACATTTGAGACGTAGTATATAAGCAAATATGAATATATACACACACACACACACAAAGAGCCTCAAATATGTGTTTATGACAGGTGTGTATTATTGAATTTAGCCAATAGCTTAAATTAAATAAGAATGACATAGTCTTCAAATGGGTTGGAATATGAGGTCAATAGTGTTACACAATAAAAGTCTATCCACCACAAAGGGCTACCGGCAGTTGTGTATATATTATACTATTGACGGGCATATCCAACTATAGGACACATGGAGTTATACGTTCATGTATAGTTGAAGGGAATACCCAAGTTAGGATTGTTCACCTCGGTTGAAGTGTCAAATGATAAATAGAGTCTACTTTAACCTTTTAGGGGGTACATTTCAAGTCACCGAACCGGCATTTCCTATATTGCATTAGGCAATCTAGATAGGACAGTGAGCTAGGCTCAATGATATGACAGTGAGATTGGTACCAAATATGAGGAGTAGGAGTTGTTTACGTTGGTCGATATTGTCATTGATTCCGAGTAGTCAACGAAAAGACAAGGGTTATGCTTAAATGGACGACACCTCCTACCGGTGTAGATTCTGTTTAGGACATGCAGTGCCTCATAGTTGTTTACTAGTTCGTTTTTTGTTAGGAGGAAATGTTAGATAACCATTTTATGGAGGCCTTTCAAAAATGAATAGGATACGACTAAACAATTGTAACACCGTTATTAAACATTATGGGAGTTCCTTGGTATGCACGACAACGAGGACGTGATACTGCATTGATGGTGGATCCTGACGAGGTGCTAGGTTGCACATACTAGTGCGGAAAATATTTTGGTCCAAGGGTGATTATGGTCCAAAGAGATCAAAGGTGTCAACCTTGAGCAGTATTGGTTATTATTACCATAAATACAGTAATTTAGAAATTTCAATACATAAATTTCAATGGAACAAGCTATAAGCAACAAAAATCCGAATTGTTACCATTCAAAATAAGTCAAAAATTTATAATTTGAAAGTCAATAATTTATTAACACAAACAATATTTAAAATATTGTCAAAGAAACATTCATATCCAAATTCAAAATCCATATGAATTTCATAAAATCCACAATAGCACAACTCCAACTACATAACATAAAATATCACAATCATGATATTAGAAGTTTTGCACTACTCATGGTGAGATCAGCATATCCATTAGACATAACATTCTGATGGAAAAAAATTATGCACCCAAGTAAAGTCCACCCTTTTGTATCGAATCTTTTGTCAGTTTAGTGTGTAAAAAACCAGTCATTATGATAATTGCCATCAGCAAAAGCTAAGAAGGAAGATATTTTTTTGTTAAAAAAGGACCAGCGTATGATATCGACACCGGAGGCTTTGCAATTTGTAATTTATGAGGTACTTACTTACTTGAGTTGAAGTGAAGACGTGGACAAACATGTTGCACTTCAACAATAGTATTTCTCTTGATATACATGCTTTTAGAAGTTCAGTTTTGGAGTCACTATATTTTGATGTTGATAGAGCTGCAGCATAGCTACTGCCTTTATTGAATGGTATAGCAAGCTCGTTTTTTAATCTTTGCCCTACAGGGAATAATTGGAATGCCTTGGACAATTGTTCAAAGGAAATAAATTGAGAAGGTTTGTCATTGTTCATCCAATACCGCTTTTGATCCTTCCTTGATGTCACCTAGTAGTTCAGGTAACTTGTCATTGCTATGGTTGTTGTAATCATAATAAAAAACATTTATTGTAGATAGTGATATTAAAAGTGTTCAATTATTTATTAAATGGTCTAAAAATTATCAAGAACATTGTCACTTGGTCTTTGATACACTATATAACCATCTGATAGAAGTATACTGTTAAAACAGCATAGTTCTTAAGCGTTGGTCGTAATAATGAAATGACAACTATCCTTCGTCTGCTTTAGTGAATTTACTATCTAAAAAATAGTTGAAATGTCTAAGCCAGTGGATATTCCATCCATAAAAAATGTTCTTACTGGTCCCACAAGCAATTACCCTATACATATAATTGCCAAAAATCTAGAAAACCTATAGTATAGAGAAAATTTTGATATCCTTAACAATTCGGAGGAGACAATCACCCTTCAGAATCGTCTCCAAATCAGAGCTTAGATCAAAAGAGATTACATAGCTTTAGGCCTATCACTAGTCAGACAATAATATTGCTATTACCATATCTGTATTGATATTAGAATATTCGATATACATAACCGCTTATATTGGATGGATTTTTATTTATCCACTCATAGTTAATACATTAAAAAGCAAAAATATAAGATTTAGGTTAAACATAAAACTATTTTTTTACCAATGCTTACAAATTTAAAATAAAATAAAGAATTTGATAATAAAAAATAGTTTTGACCAATGAATATTCATTTATATACATAAATATATAATTTATTACTTTATTAAAACATTAAATTTCAATCGATTTATGTACTAAAATATATTCATATTATATCTTAGTATAAGCCATATGGATAATTTCCAGACGTGGATACCATTGTATCCGTATCCACATCCGTTTTTGCAGAAATCAGGAATTTTATGATCTTCAAATACAAATGTGAATTTTGGATTTTTTAGGTATCTGTTGACAAATCTAATTTGCATTATCCTTATTTTAAAAGGATCCAAATACCGTTTTTGATCCATGTTGCATGATTTCATGATTTGAGGATTAAAATCAAAGAATGAATTCATTTGGTATTTTTCATGAGGTGAGAATTTAAATTTGTAAAGGAACCTAACGACATTTGTGAAAAATGAAATGAATTGCTTTCCTTGTTTCCTCATTTCATACCTATGGTAATACACTTCTTTTGTCCACCAGATATATCCCATAACATACTATTTCCTACAATCTATCAGAAAATATTTCCAGTCCTACTATATGTTATTTAAATTGTACAAAAAAATAATCAATTATTATCATCATGCCATATACACAAATAAATGCCTAACCCATAGACTCATATTATAACACTACATTAAATAAAAAGGAAATTAATTAATAAGTAATTATTAAAGCCTAATTTTTTTAAACATTAAAATTTGGCTATGAAACTTAAACCGCTGGGCTCGTCGAGATTTTTTGATCAATTTTCATATATAAAGTTTTACGGTCGGAGTTTAAACGGAAAAGTTTTAACTTTTGAAGTTTTAAGATCAAAAATAATTAAAAACCAATTAAAGAAGTAAATGTTAATAAATTAATATTTAAATAGATGTTAAATAAAATGGTTAACATTAGAGCAAATTGATGTGGTAAACCTAATTAACAACATTGAAAAGAAATTAAATAAGAATTTATAGGGGTGAGGTTAATGAATTACAACCTTTAGAAATAAAGGAGACAATAAATACTATCAATTTAGAATTTTATGTAATCATTATATATAAACATAAATTAATACCTTTTAATTAAATAACTCTAATTAATCCAGCGTGGAAGAAAATAAATAAATTGAATGCAGAAGGAAATAAATATTATAATCAATAGTAAACTAATACTTCATCCTTAAGTAAAGTTAAAATTAACATTAACGATAATAAAACAATTCGTCATAGAAGCAAATAAAAAGAAGAAAACAAAACTTAACATATACATAACAACCGATCGACCCCATATTGGGACCGTCAACTGCTATTGGTCGACCGGTGGCTGCTTGGCGGTAGGAATGGCAATGGGGCGGGTTGGGGCTGGTTTTCTATGCCCCAGACCCGCCCCGGGTTTTTTAGACCCCGCTCCAGACCCGCCCCGTAGACCCGGTGCGGGTCCGAAATTTTGCCCCGAACCCGAAACCCATACGGGTCAGGGTAGACCCGCCCCGCCCCGAGACCCGATGAAGTTTTTTTTATCGATCCAAAATTGTGTACTAATGTACATATATTTATATTTGTTGTTACTAAATGATACATTAAATGCAAATAACAATGTATTTCCAATGATAAGGGAAGATAATAAAAATATGATGTACCAAATAGTTCAAAAAAATATGCATATGTTATTGTATAATATCAATGATGCAGCTTAATACTATAAAATTTTATAGCTTATTGATTGGAACATTATAATATCCATGTCAGAATCACACACATAAATACATGTGTGTGTGTATTAATAAACCATTATTATAATACTAAACCGATTTTATGAGATCTCAGTAGTGCGGGTCGGGTTGGGGCGGGTCAGCCAAGCCCCGACCTGACCCTAGACCCGGAGCTCCCAAGAACGGGTCACGGGTCTACCCGCCCCAATGACCCAATGGGGCGGGTCTAGGCGGGCCAAAACAGGGGCGGGTCAACCGGGTTTGGACCCTAGACCCGCCCCATTGCCATCCCTACTTGGCGGTGAGATTGAACCTAGGCGTAACAGTTCGAATTTATTAAATTAAAATTTAATGGATTGAATTGATTTAGGCACCTATAAATATTGGCCTAACCACTCCCTTTTCTTCTCATATTTTATAAATCAAAGAGTGAAGCTTTGCCATTTTCTTTTCTCAACAAATTCTGGGAAATATAGAAATTATAAATTAGTATATTGTGTGTGTGTGTGGAATAGCAAAAAATAAAAGAGAAGAAGAATGTGAAACAATTTGTTTGCCTAGTCAGAGTCATATAACAATCACAGCAGAAATACATCAAAACATAACAAGAACTGCAATTCTAAATAGCTATCTGTTTGCCTCCTGCATGCCTCCGGTAGCCTTACTCGTCATTCTACTAAAACCCAAAAAAGACTCTAAGCCCTCAGCCTACTCAAATTAATTTGAGCACCCGAGAGTTTAAGTGGAAAACATAAACTTCGAGTAAGACATAAAGCTTGGTATGAATAATACTATACATCCTGGATAAACATGTTAAGTGAGACCACACCGCTTAGCGGAATGGGTTTCCCTTCACTAACATCCTTTTAAAACATATCTTTTGCTAAACCTTTCATAAAACCATATGTTGTGCTCCTACATCCACAATGGTTAAAACATATATTTATAAAACATTATGGTGATGTGCATACTTGAAAACAATTAGGATTTCCCCATCCCAATTAGAGTTTAATTATATCAAAGAGGGACTACCTATTCCACATTCATTTTTGCTTAAGTTGATGTAGACTATCCATCTCACATCACATAGTTTTTCTAGGATGACTATGAACCCATCATTTTGCCAGTTGATTCATGTTAGCCCCATGAATTTAATGGTCTCATGTTAGCCCCATGAGTTTATTTATATCATGTTAGCCCCATGATTCTATTTGTATCATGTTAGCCCCATGATTCTATTTGAACTTGCCATTTGAATCATGCTATCCCCATAAATCTATTTGTATCATGTTAGACCCATGATTCTATTTGAATTTTCCAACTGACTCGTGCTAGCCCCATGAATCTATTTGTATCATGTTAGCCCCCTGATTTTATTTACATCATGTTAACCCCATGGTTAACCTATTTCCATCAATATCCTTAAGTTAGGTCGTATTTGTTTATTGTTTCCATTGGTACACTCAAAACCCTTAGAAATCAAAACCTTTCGAAACCATTAAAACTCAACCCTTCAAAACCATTGAACCTCAAACCTTTAAAAACCATTGAACTTCAAACCTTTCGAAAGCAATAAAACCTTAGATATCCCATTTTAAAAACACTTGAAAACCTTGCGACGTCATTGGAAGCAACATTTCGGCTAAGTCGAAAGTTCTACTTCGAAAGCTTTAAAGCATCTTTTAAAACAACTCTTTCGAAAATTTTAGGTTATAGTTTAACTTATAAAACAACTCTTTCGAAAATTTTCAATGATGTCCAATACATTACGTACCTAGCAGCTAGATCCCATATGCATTGGTTTGACCTTTTCGAAAGCTTTGAGCCTCTCGACTTTGTCGGAAGGTCTGGGTCGGAAGGTTTACTGGTGTAATAGGCTGAAACATGCTAAAAGTATGATTTCTTTTCTTTTTAACTTAAAAAGGATAACTTTTTAACTAACCTGCTTTTGTTTGTCAAATTTTCATTGGTTAACAAACTCTTTTCAGAAATATGCTGCCACTATTTTCAAAATTAATAATCATTTTATTTTACAAAATGCCCCTTCTCCTTAATTAAATATTTAAACATTTAAGTCCCGTACCTTAAACAATTTTATATATTAGTCAAAACACTTAGGAAAAATCTGCAAAAATCTCAGAAAATCCATTTTAATATGCTTCCTAACATATAAAAATTTCAACCACAAATGATTATTATTTTAGCTGAAAATAATTTATAACCCAATAAACAATCTCCTTCACTAGAAAATTAATATAAAATCCACCAAAATTAGGAAATTTATGAAAATTGAAACCCATCTCTAAAATATCATTTCTAACCGATATTTCAATTTTCAAGTCATTTAGATGTAATCAAATAGGGTTTTCATATCAAACATAACATAAAACAAGTATGAACATGCATATTTCACCAACCAATAAATATATGTAACTTTAATCATCAAAACATGGCATATACTTGCAAAAACATTTCGGATCTTAGTCTTAAAACTGAAAACCAAAAGACAATGGGATGTAGTAATTATTCACCTTAGCTTTGAGATTATAGATATGAGATTTGATGTTGATTTAGTGGATTATCCTCCTTCTCTTGAATCCTAGCTTTAATCTTCTTCTTGAGAGTGAAAATGGTGGCCGACCTTAGTGTTTTTAGTTTGAGTTAAATGAAATGAACGTGAGTTTCTATCTCCTAAGGGTTTAGGGTATAAACTCCACCTATTTCCCATATTGCCCTTGTTATTTTCTAACACCTTTGTTTAGGTTATTTAATATTAATAATCACACTAATATGACACGACTACCCTTAACTAAAACAAACCTCAATCCATTAATCTCCACATTATTTTATTTAATTTAACAAATTAAATATCCTAAATAATGTCATGAAAATATGGGGTGTTACAGGCTCCCTACCTTAAAGAATTTCGTCCTCGAAATTACGATAAGGTGCACAACAAAACAATCAAAGGTAAAACATACCATCAAATAAGTCAAGATAAGTACTACTAATCCTGCTCTCCATTTCCCAAGTACAGTCTCTAACATCATCGCTCCACTGAACCTTTACTAACTTGACTATCTTGTTCCTCAACTTCTTCTCATCTCTAGCCACAACCTGAATCGGCCTTCTAACTATGGTCAAATTCGGTTCTAATACTAAATCTTCTAAAACTGTAGGTGCTATAGTAGTCTTCGGATCTTTAACATATTTTCTAAGATGAGAAACATGAAAAACATTATGGACTCTAGCCAAACTACTCGGTAACTTTACTCTATAAGCGAGTTTCCCGATCCTCTTTACAATACAAAAAGGACCAATGAATCTAGGTGCTTACTTTCCTGATTTCCCAAATCTAATCACACCCTTCATCGGGGAAACCTTAATAAACACATAGTCTTCGATAGAAAATTCAAAATCTTTCCTTCTTCTATCGGCATAACTTTTATGCCTAGATTAAGCTTCTTTCATCCTAGCTCGGATTAACTCAATCTTCTCTACAACTTCCTTCACCAAATCCAGACCAAGAACCAATCTATCCCTGGTCTCTAACCAACATATGGGAGACTTGCATGGTCTTCCATAAAAATCTTCAAACGGTGCCATCCCAATACTAGTCTGATGACTATTGTTATAGAGAACTCGAATAGATGAAGATGGTCCTCCCATGATCCCCCGAAATCCAATACACAAGCTCTTAACACATCCTCCAAGATTTTGTTAACTCTTTCTGTTTTCCCATCAGTCTACGGATGGTAAGCGGTACTCATGTTGAGCTTTGTTCCTAAAGCTTCCTATAGACTTTTCCAGAACTCACTAGTAAACAAAGAATATTTATCATTGACAATACTACTAGGAATCCCGGGCAGTCTAACTACATTCTTTATAAATAACTTCGCCAAACTAGGTGCCGTCCTAGTTGACTTTACCGGAATGAAATGGGCACTCTTAGTCAGTCTATCTACTATGACCCATATACTTTCATTCCCTCTATTAGATCTTGGCAACCCATCAATAAAATCCATATAGATAGAATCCCATTTCTACAACGGAACTTCTAACGGTTGAAGCAATCCACTAGGCTTCTGGTGTTTAGTCTTTGCCTGTTGGCAATTCAAGCATTACTTAACACATACACCAATGTCCCATTTCATACCTTCCTAGAAGAAACTTTTCTTCATATCCTGACACATCTTTGTTCCACTTGGATGGATAGTAAACTTCGAACGGTAGCACTCATCCAAAACTTCCTTCCTCATGTTTTCTACATTCGGAACACACAACCTCCCTTTCTTTCTCAACCACCCATTTTGGTTAAGACTGAAATCCTTTAAGTCATCGCTCTCTGTTCCTTCCCTCAACCTTTTGAACCGTTCAGCCAAAATTAGTCCTCCTCTTGCTTAGAAGATATCTTCT
Organism: Allium fistulosum; assembly: GCA_030737815.1. NCBI lineage: Eukaryota > Viridiplantae > Streptophyta > Magnoliopsida > Asparagales > Amaryllidaceae > Allium > Allium fistulosum. The sequence continues at coordinate 973,909,924 of CM060904.1, forward strand.
CAATCATTACCAGTCTAACTTCTAAACAAGACAATACATCACTTCCGGTGCTAGAACCTTCTCCGGATCTAAACTGCACACTAAAATCTGATAATGTTTCCAAATCTTTCCACTAAGCAATCATAGCCAATGCTGCATTCTGATGTTTCCTGCCGAGTGCATTCGCCAATTTGTTTCCTTTTTCGGGTGTGTACTCAATTCCAAAATCATAAGCAGAAATAAACTCCAACCATCTCTGTTGTCTTATGTTCAGCTCCTTTTGAGAGAACAAGTACTTCAACGACTTATGGTCAATATAAATCTCAAATCGCTCTCCCAAAAGATAATGCCTCCACACCTTCAAAGCAAATATAACGGCGGCTAACTCCAAGTCATGCGTTGGATACCTAACTTCATGTGGTCTGAGCTGTCTAGAAGCATAAGCAATCACTTTACCTCTTTGCATCAACACAGCTCCCAATCCAATTCCACACGCATCAGTATAAATAACCAAATCTTGATTCCCCTTCGGAACTACTAACACCGACGCATGGGTCAATAAGTGTTTCAAGCTTTGGAATACTTCCTCACACGTATTAGTCCATACGAACTTCACGTCTTTTTGCGTAAGCTTAGTCATCGGTGCAGCTATCCACGAAAAATCCTTTATAAACCTTCAATAATATCCAGCCAATCAAAGAAAGCTCTTAATTTTGGTCACCGTCTCGGGCCTCTTCCAATTATTCACAGCCTCAATCTTAGTTGGATCTACAGAAAACCCTTTCTTTGAGATGACATGACAAAGGAACTTCACTTCCTACTTCAAAAAATGACATTTCGAAAACTTAGCCTTCAACTGATGCTCCCTCAATGTTTCGAGCACAACTCTAAGATGAACTTCATGCTCCTTCTCATCCTTAGAGTATACCAAAATGTCATCTATGAAGACCAATAAAAATCTATCTAAGTGCTCTCGGAAAATCCTATTCATCAGATCCACAAAGAATGCCGGCGCATTAGTCAGTCCGAACGACATAACTAACCATTCGTATGATCCATATCTTATCCTAAACGCCATCAAAGGAATGTTATCCTCTACCACTCTAGGCTGATGAAATCCCGTCGCCAATTCCAGTTGAGAGAATACCTTGGCTCCACTTAACTAATCGAACAAATCGTCAATTCTCGACAATGGATATCGGTTCTTTATCGTCTTCTCATTCAACTTACGATTATCGATACATAGCCTCAAAGATCGGTCTGGCTTCTTAGAAAATACAACGGCAACTCCCCATGGCGAACTACTTGGTTGGATAAAACTCTTGCCTTCCAAATCCAACAATTGCACCTTTAACTCTTTCATATTGGTGGGAGTCATTCTACTTGGCGGTTTACTCACCGGTTCTGTTCTAGGCACTAAATCAATATGAAACTCAATGGCTCATTTCGGTGGCAACCCAGTTACCAGCTCAAACACATCAGCAAATTATCTAACTACAAAGACTCGATGCAACTCATCCTCCAACTCCATAATACCTAATAAAGCATTTATTTCACAACTAGAGTTCTCTACGTTATAAACTATCTGATCCCTGCAAGCCAGGTGACTAAGTGATATTTTCCTATCACGAAAAAATAACCTAGCATCATATTTACTTAACCAATCCATTCCAAAGATAATCCCAAATCCCCAAAGTCAAACACATGCAAACAAAACTCAAAAGTATGGCCTAGCAAATCAAACTCTAAATAGTCACACCTCGTCCCAAGTGTTGCATACCCTTCTAACGGATTTGCAACCCTTAAGGAAGTAACTAGATATGAGGGTTCTAGGTTAAGCTTATCTACCAAACATCGAGAAATAAAAGAATGAGATGCACCGGTGTCAAACAATACCCTAACTGGTATGCCATGGATCAAAAGCGTACCTTCCATCACAGACTTTCCTTTCTCAGCAGCAGTTGGTTTAGAGGATGATGGCTTTAAAGCAAAGACTTCCTTTTCCTGCCTTGGCGGCTTCAGGACATTTGCTCTAGTAATGCCCCATCTGGTTGCAATTATAGCATTGCACATTCTGCTTCCCCACAACCAACTTTCCTCTCTTGAATGTCACCCATTAGCATAATGACCCTTCCTATCACACTTGTAGCAAACTATATCCGCTTTCCCTTTCTTGGTGGCTCCTTCTCTCTGAGCACCCTTCTTCTTGACGAACTTCCTCTTCTTCCCTTGAGGACCATGGAATTCAATGGGTTTCTCCCTAGCCGAAACGGCAGACATTTCCTTATGGCAAATGGCCATTTCCACTACCATATTAGAAGGATCTCAGATATGGGCCATAGTCATTCTGCCTAGCTCTGGCCTCAATCCTCTAATGAATCTCTTATTCCTTCTGACATCCGTGTCAACTAAAGCATAACCATATCAAGATAGCTCATCAAACCTTGCAGCATACTCGACCATAGACATTTGTCCTTAGACAAGATCCATAAACTTCCTCATTAACGCCAACTTGGCCACCTCAGACAAGAACCTCTGCTCAAGCCTCCTTCTGAAGTCAGCCCAAGTCAACTCTTCCTCTGGCACTCTGGCTGTCACACTGTTCCACCAATGAAGCGCTAACCCTTGCAATTGTCTCGAGGCTAGCCTTCTCTTCTCCTCATCATTCAAGCCTAGATCTGTAAAAATCCTTTCACAGTTCAACAACCAATCCTCCACTTCAATAGCATCTTTCGTTCTAGCAAATGGCTTTCCACCCAAACTGATATAGTCTCTACTCAGCTTAGCATAGTTATATCCAGCTGGAACTACAGGATTTGCTCCACCAAAATTTCCAGCAGCATTACCTCTGACAACTCCGGCAGCATTTCCAACTTGCATCATGTTTACAAAGAACTGATACATTGCTCCCATGTCTATCTGGGAAACTCCTGCAGTAGTTTCACCTTATGCCAAACTTGGACCTCTTCTAGCATTGGGTCGGGCATTTTTTCCATTAGTAGTGGTGCTCTCTCCTCCAACATTAACTCTACCTCTTCTTCCTTCCATAGCTGTATTCAAACCTCGTGAGATATTGATAAATAACCTAACTAAGATAGGAGTCTAGAGATATAGCGTATACTTATATATATAACAAATACAAGTACGTTACTATAGCATTATCCCATACCCCGATCTTAACTCTAATTTCTAAGGATTATGTTTTCAAAAATCATTTTTAGTTAAAGTATTTCATAAACCATGCTCTGATACAAAGCTGTAACATCCCCTATCTAGAGGCCCAAAACTAAGCACTACAAATGTTGTAGTCATCTGTAGTATTAGCTTTCGGTGACATAAACTTCAAGTCAGACATAAAGCCTGGTATGAATAATACTATACATCCCGGTTAAACATGTTAAGTGAGGCCACGCCGCTTAGCAGAACGGGTTTCCCCTCACTAACATCGTTTTAAAACAAATCTTTTGCTAAACCTTTCGTAAAACCATATGATGTGCTCCTGCATCCACAATGGTTAAAACATATATTTATAAAACATTATGGTGATGTGCATACTTGAAAACAATTAGGATTTCCCCATCCCAATTAGAGTTTAATTATATCAAAGAGGGACTACCTATTCCACATTCGTTTTGCTTAAGTTGATGTAGACTATCCATCTCACATCACATAGTTTTTCTAGGATGACTATGAACCCATCATTTTTCCAGTTGATTCATGTTAGTCCCATGAATTTAATGGTCTCATGTTAGCCCCATGAGTTTATTTATATCATGTTAGCCCCATGATTCTATTTGTATCATGTTAGCCCCATGATTCTATTTGAACTTGCCATTTGAATCATGATATCCCCATAAATCTATTTGTATCATGTTAGCCCCATGATTCTATTTGAATTTTCCAACTGACTCGTGCTAGCCCCATGAATCTATTTGTATCATGTTAGCCCCCTGATTTTATTTACATCATGTTAACCCCATGGTTAACCTATTTCCATCAATATCCTTAACTTAGGATGTATTCGTTTATTGTTTCCATTGGTACACTCAAAACCCTTAGAAATCAAAACCTTTCGAAACCATTAAAACTCAACCCTTCAAAACCATTGAACCTCAAAGCTTTAAAAACCATTGAACTTCAAACCTTTCGAAAGCAATAAAACCTTAGACATCCCATTTTAAAAACACTTGAAACATTGCCTTGGAAACCCTTCCATTTAAAACCTTCCGAAATCATTCAGAAACAAAAACCTTTCAACCTCTTTGAAAGGTTACCTTTTGACTCCATCGAAAGCTTGGCTTTTGACCCTATTTAAAACCATTCAGTATACAAAACCTCTCGAAAGCATTAACCTTCTAAAACATTTCGAAAACTTTCTGGGTTCAATTTAAAACAGGTGGAAATCCTTCTATTAAAACCTTTCGACTTCATTGGAAGCAACCTTTCGGCTAAGTCGAAAGTTCTGCTTCGAAAGCTTTAAAGCATCTTTTAAAACAACTCTTTCGAAAGCTTTGGGTTATAGTTCAATTTATAAAACAAGGGTAAATCACCTAAGTCGAAAGCTTCCTTTCGAAAACATGGAGAAGCGGCTAGTTTTTAAAACAAGTAAACCTTTCGAATCAATCAAAGTAAACCCTTCGACTTTATCGGAAGGTTCAAAACAAAACATTTATATAAAGCGGCAGTAACCTTCCGACTATGTGAAAGGTTTCAAAACAAAGTAGCAACGGTAGCCTTTCGACTATGTCAAAAAGTTTAAAACCTTTCTTTTAAACATTTTGACATGGTTGAAAGCAACCATGTCGAAAGCTCTAATTTGACAACATAGCAGGTGAAAGCTTTTAGTTTGTAAAACAAACATACCCCAACCTCTTTAGCCATCAACCTTTCGACTAAGAACCTTTCGACTCTGTCCAGTACATTACGCACCAAGCAGCTTGATCCCATATGCATTTTTTTTGACCTTGTCGAAAGCTTTGAGCCTCTCGACCTTGTCGGAAGGTCTGGGTTGGAAGGTTTACTGGTGTAATAGGCTGAAACATGCTAGAAGTATGATTTCTTTGTTTTTAACTTAAAAAGGATAACTTTTTAACTAATCTGCCTTTGTTTGTCAAATTCTCATTGGTTAACAAATTCTTTTCAGAAATGTGCTGCTACTATTTTCAAAATTAATAATCATTTTATTTTACAAAATGCCCTTTCTCCTTAGTTAAATATATAAAACATTTAAGTCCCATAACTTAAATAATTTTATATATTCATCAAAACACTTAGGAAAAATCTGGAAAAATATCAGAAAATCCATTTTAATATGCTGCCTAACATACAAAAATTTCAACCCCAAATGATTATTATTTTAGCTGAAAATAATTTATAACCCAATAAACAATTTCCTTCACTAGAAAATTAATATAAAATCCACCATAATTCAGAAATTTATGAAAATTGAAACCCATCTCTAAAATATCATTTTTGACATATATTTTAATTTTCAAGGCAATTAGATACCATCAAATAGGGTTTTCATATCAAACATAACGTAAAACAAGCATGAACATGCATATTTCACCAACCAATAAATATATGTAACTTTAATCATCAAAATATGGCTTATACTTGCAAAAACATTTCGGATCTTAGTCTTAAAACCGGATCTTAGTCTTAAAACCAAAAAGCAAAAGAAAACGGGATGTAGTAATTATTCACCTTAGCTTTGAGATTATAGATATGAGATTTGATGTTGAATTAGTGGATTATCCTCCTTCTCTTGAATCCTAGCTTTAATCTTCTTCTTGAGAGTGAAAATGGTGGCCGACCTTAGTGTTTTTAGTTTGAGTATATCTCCTAAGGGTTTTAGGGTATAAACTCCACCTATTTCCCATATTGCCATTGTTATTTCCTACTACCTTTGTTTTGGTTATTTTACATTAATAATCACACTATTATGGCACGACTACCCTTAGCTAAAACAAACCTCAATCCATTAATTTACACATTATTTTATTTAGTTTAACCAATTAAATATCCTAAATAATGTCATGAAACTATAGGGTGTTACAACCCAATAAGGCATACATCTCACCGCAAGAACCTTCTATGGTATTAACAATCCGATCGCTACAATCAAGGTGTCTAAACGATATTTTTCTATCCTGGCAAAATATCCTAGCATCGTACTCACTTAACAAATCCATCCCAAGAATGATCCCAAACCCCACAAAATCAAACACAAGCAAACTGCAAACTAAATTATGACCTAATAGGTCAAACTCTAACTGGTCACAACTCAACCCTAGAGTTGCATACCCTCCTATTCGATTCGCAACCCATAAGGAAGTAACTAAATATATGGTTTCTAGGTTAAGCTTATCTATCAAAAATCTAGATATAAAATAATGGGATGCACCTGTATCAAATAGAACACTAACAGACATACCATGAATATGAAGCGTACCTCCCAAAACTCCATTTCCCTTCTCCTGATTTGTTGGCTTTGAAGCAGCAGGCTCCAATGCATACACTTTGCCCTTTCCATCCCTAGTGGGCTCCTTGCACTGGCTCTTATAGTGACCTATCTAGTCAGAGTTGTAGCACCAGACATTCTTCCTCCTAACTACTTCCTTTGCCTTCCCAACATGACACTCATTGGCAAAGTGCCCCTTCTTGTCGCACTTAAAACAGACAATCTCAGACTTCCCTTTCTTAGCTGCTCCACCCTTCTGAGCACCATTCTTAGGAAAGAACTTCCTCTTCTAACCCTACCCAACCGGGATTTATTTAGCCTTACTCTTCTCTAAAGAATCAAGCAACTCCTCACGCTTTAAGGCCATCTCCACTAAAAATTAGAAGGATCTCTAATATGAGGTAATGTAGCTCTAGCTAACTCAGGCTTCAACCTCCTGATAAACTTCTCGTTCCTATTCATCACTATATCCACTGAAGCATAACCATATCTAGCCAACTCTTCAAACTTCCTAGCATACTCTAGGACAGACATCTCTCCCTGCTCTAATTCAACGAACTTTCTGATCAGAGCTGACTATGCCATTGCTGACATGAATCTCTCCTGGAACCTTCCCTTGAAGTCTTCCCAGGTCATAGCCTCCTCATCCACCGCCACAGTCACACTATTCCACCAGAACAAAGCAGCTCCCTAAAGCTGTCTAGATGCCAACGTCATCTTTTTCTCATCATTAAGCCCCAAATCTGCAAAAATCCTTTCGCAGAGCAACAACCAATTCTCTACATCAATGGCATCCTCCGTTCCAACAAACGGCTTCCCTCTAAGCTTAATGTAATCCCAACACAACTTAGCATAGTCGTTGACAACTAGAGCTCCCAAACTCCTCCTTCCACTACCCCAGCAGCAACACCTGCCTACACCATATTCACGAAGAACTAATACATTGCTTCCATTCCAACTTTCAGGACTCCAGCACCCATATTCTCCGCTTGTGCCTGACCTTGACCTCTTCTCACATTAGGCCTGGCATTCCTATCGCTGCCATCCCCTTCTGGGTTAACTCTTCCTCTTATTCCTTCCATATTTGTATTCAAACCTCATGAGATACAGAAAAATACCCTAACGAAGATAGGAGACTAGAGATAAAGCGCATACTTATATATAGGAAATACAAGTATGTTACTATAGTGTTATCCCATACCCCAACCTTACTCTACTTTTTTAGGATTATGTTTTAGAAAGCATTTTTAGTTAAAGTTTTTTATAAACCAATGCTCTAATACCAAGCTGTAACATCCCGTATCTAGAGGCCAAAAGCAAAGTGCTACAGATGCTGCAGTCATCTATAGTCTTAACTTCTAGTGAAAAAATACGGCTATATTAATGGTATCCAAATATCAGAAGCACTTGAATATGAACAAAATCACAGATTTTCAAAACAAACATTTTTACTGATTACATTTCAAAACAATATCATATCCAAGTTACAAAATCCCAAAACATTCCCTAGGGATTGATCAAATATAATTTACAATAATACCCCAAGAGCGACATATGACGATGCCCCCTTGGATGATCAAAGCAATATAGCACAGCGGAATCAAACAAAATAATCAACGATCCTAATTAGCTATCGGTCCCACAACATTGCTTTTTCTAGAGGACCCGGCTTCCTCCTTCCTCATAAACTGAGCTGCCTTTGAATAGAAGCGTTCCAACATGGCCGGCGGTTTTCCAACTAGCCAATCACCGAATTCAGATTCTAGGTCAACCCCACTCATCACAACCATAAGTATAGCATGGTCATTTGGATTACTAACTTCAGTGGCAGCGACATGAAATCTTTCCAAGTAGTCCTTTAGTGATTCCCCCGAAGCATTGATCACACTGGACAGTGACATCACGTCTTTAGGTTGAGTAGCATGTATCCGGAACTGCTCCATGAACTTTGTTACCAATTCATGAAACCTTGAGATCGATCGCGGAGTTAATCTTGTAAACCATATCGATGCGATCCTAGAGAGAGTTATAGGGAAGCACCTACATTTAGTTTTGTCAATTTCTCTTGCTGAGTCCATCAACCATTCGTACCTCATGATGTGTTGCCTGGGGTTGGTTTTCCCTCATAGGCAGACATCGTAGGCATGTTGAGCCTTCTCGGATACTACGCATGTAAAACACTATCAGTAAATGGGGTATGAATCCTCGAAATTTCCCGATCATCATTTGTCAAGCCTTGGTTCTCCCTCACCATATGTCTGACCATCACGATAAGTCCGATTTTTGGATAGGTGGTGCCAAGTGGTGGTTACACTCCACCTCGCGTGAATGTTTCGGTCGATGTCGACAGGCCATTTCATGCCTCCTTAGCCTATCATCCTCTTGACGTGCGTCATGAGTATTTATCTTATCGTTGTTCTAGAGAGGTAGTTGGTCAACGTCCAAACATACTCTAGCATCCAAACTCCTTATACCAGCTCCAGCACGACACCCAAAATGCATCTGGGGAATACCCCCTCTGGTGGAGGGATCGGCATCGATCCCTAAGGAGGGATTGGCACCAATCCATCTTGGTAGACCATGTTGGTCTGCCAAGCGATGTTCTGATTTCCTGGCTTGCTTTCCTTCAACCCTATGACGTCTACGCCTATGATTCTCATCTTCTGATGAGGCTTAACTCTCTGACGCCGAGTAAGAAGTAAGATTCCTTTTGGCACTCTAACGCTGCTATTGAGCAATCTGGTTCATTAGATTAGTAGTAGTCTGGATTTTCTAGTTCAGCTGCCTACGGTTCTCCATCAGCTCCCTCATCAAGTTGTTGAATTCAGTTCTAGTTATGCAATCAGCGAGGTTCTGGAATTCAACAAGCTCCACATTGACATTAGCAGACTGGTTACTTTGAGCTCCTAGTTGGATGCTAGGAGTTTCATTTGCAACAACGTTCTAGGAAGTTGATCTGGTATGCCTCACCATTCTGGATTTCTTTTCTTAGATTCTGTTTAATCTAAGTGGTATCTGCAATCTTATAAAGATGAATCAAGATCTCCTTCGGGGGATTTCCTCAATCCAGTAGCAGCAAAGGGGATCCTAACTGGCCCAGAATCAAGTTCTTAGTGAAAGCACCAAAACGTTTGCAACCAAATTGGCCACAAGCACCCAAGAAAAAATTTAAGTAGTGAAATAAATGAAGAAACTAAATGAAAATAGAAGGATATATCAAAATAACAGGAAAAACACAACAAAAAGCAAGAACAATAAGGTTTATAGTGGTTCGACGTTGATTGCCTACGTCCACTTTGAATATTCTCTTTATTTCTTTTCAATTAACTTGATTACAATTAGAAACAGCAAGAGATAGTAAGAGATAAGAGAATAATGGAGGGAGTTGATTACAATAATAGTGTTGTCTAACCAGCAACGTAAAGATCCTTAGAATGACCCCCTAGGCCTGTATTTATAGGTGAAGGAGACCACCAATTTGACTGGGACTTCGACAATAGGACCTTCTCATCCATATGGGCCGACCATAGGGAGCGCGAGGCCCAACTCTCAATGGAGATTGATCGGTACCGATCCCTCCATATGTTGAGTTTGGGGCAGCGACCCCTATGGTAGCTTCCTTATGCTCTAATATGATGGTGTCTCAAATATCAGGGTGTTTGGATGTGTGGAGCTCTTGCTTTTGCTCAATCCTTGGTTTAGTTCCATATTAGTCTGAAGAATGCCGATCCATTCATAGAGTGACATGCCGAACCCTTTAGCTTTATATGTGTATAACGCTCATCTTGCTTAGAGTATTATGCCGATCCATAATGTTCCTAGGATATACGCCGACCCCTGGACTTGCTACCATGCCGATCCATATTGCTTCTTAAATACATACCGCTCCCTAGTGCCTTTGGATACTATGCCGATCCATACTCATTCGTACATAATCCTTAGCTTACATCATAACATGCTGATCCCTTTAGCGTTAGAGACATATGCCGAACCCTTCTTATGTTGAATGCTATGCCGATCCATCTAGAATCATCAAACCATGTTGAACTGAGTACTCCAACCTATACCGACCACTTTACATTTTCATCTTAGTTGACTCCAGCCATGTAACCATGCCGATCCCTCGTGCTTCACCTAGCTATGATGGTTCCTCAAGTGTTTCATCCTTGTTAATTTCCACCTTTCTAAAATCCTGTGTTGTCTGTCTACCAAATCCGCTCAATTTGGGCTTTGTATAACTGGCAGGACTCTATATCTGGGTCCTATAGTCGTTACTTCACGGTCATCCTTTTTGACAACAGTCGGGTTTGTCTTGCGTGACCAACCCAATATAGCCGGTTGAGGGTACATGGTAAAAGATAATTTTTCCAAACAATTTTATAACATTGGTAAATTAACTTTATAATCTTTATTAAACCAGTTTATTAACTTTAAATCAGTCAATTAAAGCAATCTTATTATATTAATTAAATTACTTTAATCACTTTTATTAAATTGATCAATTAACTTTAAATATCATTAATTACAAAGACTAATTAAATTCAGTTAATCATTAGTTAATTGGATTAATTAAATTCAAGCCTCAGTAGTTAAAACGATTAATTAAAATATCATTTGTTAAAATGATTTATTTAATTACAAAACATCATCAATTAAAATGAATTAACTAAATTCTAAATACCATTAGTTAAAACGATTAATCATCATTTATTAAAATAATTTATCTAACTATAAAGCATCAAAAATGGTTTAACCAAATTCCATATCATTAGTTGAACAATTAATTAAATTTAAAATAATTATTAATTAAAATAATTAATAATATTCAAATATTGTTATTTAAAATGATTAATTACTTTTAAATATCATTAATTAAAATGATTATTCATTTCAATTATTATTAATTAAAATAATTAATTAATTTCAATAAATTAATTAAACTCCGTTATCATTAATTAAAAGAATCAATTAAACTCAAATAACCATTAGTTAAAACGATTAATTATGTATAAAACATCATTAACAAAAATGGTTAATTTAATCTAAAGATAAACCAATTTTAAACATCGTTAATTAAATTGGTTATTTAATCTCAAAATCATTAATTAAAATGATTAATTATTTTAAATTATCATTAATCCAAATGATCAATGAATTTTAATATTTTGTTTAACGGAAACACAAGCTTAAGTTCATATGACAGGGTTTTGTGAATGCAATTCAATAAACGATGGTATAGCCAAAATTGCTATAACGACATTTAAATTATTAAATGGTATATGAGGATTTAATTTCAATTAACCATCAATAACAGCATATGGATGTAAATACATAATTTATGGCATTGGGACCTCTACAGATTTTTCCTGCAAAACAATGGTTATGGATAATATATAGGTAAAAATATGGGTTTTTAACGATCAAATTAATATGTCAACCATTTTCCAAACGGAAATTCAACCAAAAAATTAATTAAAATCCAAACAATTAATTAACATCCAAGCAATCAATAAATGTTTATAACATCATTGATATGATATAATAAAATTTATGCGTTAAACTCATCTTGATTTTCGTTTTTCGCCATAACGTCCCGAATTTGGACTAAAATCAAACGGTCGTCCGATTTTAGTCTAAATTTTCACTCACTCCAAATCCAATCAAACCAATTCAATCATGAAGATCTCAACGACATGAGCCCAACGCAAAAAACGGCGTTTAATCCGACCTCGTATGAGTGAGATACGAATTTTATAAGTTATCGGATAATTTAAATTTAAAATTAAATAACTTCACAAATATTACAACTTTTCCCCTCCCTATACCTCTCCTTCTTTCCCAATAATTTGGTGCACAGACACTCAAACCCAATCACCGCATGCACGAATCAACTGACACGGTGGAAAACTCGACGAATTCCAAAATCGATCACGCAGTTGGCTTTCTTTTGTCGAACGCGACACGTTGGCCACCCTCACTAAATGACCGCCACCCACAAATGAGGACGACCTGCACAACGGCCGAACGAGACAGAGGAAGGGTCGCGATCGTCAAACGTGCACCGCACACCACCAAAACCGATGACTAGATGCCCCCCACAACCCCGAGTCCAAAGCAACAAACGCCATCGCCACTCGATGCCTACAACTCCACCAATCTCGAACCCTATGTGGGCTACCAAAACGTGATCATCCAAAAAAACACTGCCGCAACCTCCAAAACCTACCTAAAATCGAACCTTAGGCCCAAACTAGACTTTGAAATTATGTTATGATTTTTCGTTTTGAACTGGATTTGATTTTAAATTTTAAACTTTGGTTTTCAAAGTGGAAAGCAATTAATGTCAGTTGATTAAATAGAAGACGAGGTATGGGCTTGGTTGACTGGGTATGGGCTTAAACAAGATAGATATGAGGTAGGTAAGGAATTAAAATAATAGGGTACGGATATATATATATATATATATATATATATCTTATTTTTATTTTAAAATATTCAATGGAACATACCCAAAAATCTCAAACTCCAAACGAGACATGCCGCCTGGCGTTCTATATGTTATACCCCTATTTTGAATGCAATGGAACTTATCTCAAGGCCTAATTCGATTGTATGTAGAAGATAGGTTTTTAGACCCAATTATTATATTAAATTTTGAATATTAATTTCAATGTATTTCGATCTCGCACGACCAAACAATACGTCTTATCGCTACGAAATTTGATGGCGTAATATAATTCACTATTACGAATCCAATGAAATTGGTTTCGTCGAAATCCAAAACTGTGCCCTGGAATGACAATTTTACAGATTTAAATATTATTTTAAATTTTAATTATCGATATTTATCCGATCCATTTATATTTGTAATGTAAATAAATTTACAAATTGAATTTACCAATATTATTTTTTAATTAAAAGGAGTTAAATAAAATTATTAAATCCATTTATTTAACATTTAATTCAATTTTCAAATATTTAATTATTCCCTATATTTGAATTATAAGTTATTAAATTATAAAATCCAGTTATTTAAATATTTAAAATAAATTAAACATTTAAAATCAAATAACCAGAATTTTGGGTTGTTACAAATAGAATACAGCAAAACAATTGTAACACCGTTATTAGGCACTACGTAAGTTCCTTGGTATGCACGACGACGATGACATGATTCTGCATTGACGACGGATCCTGATAGGGTGCTGGGTTGTGGATACTAGCGGGAAAGGTATACTGGTCCAAAGGGGGACTATGGTACTTTACGCGCACGCATGCACATATGTAGTTATTGTCCACTCTGTGTAGATGGGGCGTATCGTACGAGTACGTGAACTCAAGACATCTAAGTAAAACAATAGAAATAACATTAAATAGAAGGCTATGGGCATAAACTAGTATTATGTATAAAGTTTGTAATTTACCAATCACCAAAACGTTATTCGGATCCTGTCCTTATTGCAACCCACATGATAGATTTAGAGCAACGAGTATCGGGGCAAGGCGAAAACGGTGGAAGGACGGATTTTCTTTTGTATGCTCGACACCGACAAGGGCACTAGAGATCAAAGGTGGCAACCTTGGTCAGTAATTATATGTCTTATTACACTTTACTATTCTACTATAAGGTTTACTAATAGTGCTCTGATATACTTCTGTTTATTTATAAGATACCAATACCAACGATTCTTACTTTGGTAGATTTGGATTTTTGATTTAGCCAACATTCGGGTCCATTGAGGTGCAGTTTGTTATATTTGGGATCAGAGTCAGGTTATTCGATCTTAAGTAGGATACATTGAGTGAATGCATTTATGTTTTTCTATATTTATATATATTATATGCCAAACTCTGCAAACTCTAACTATAGAAGTAGTAGTAACCATATTCTTAAAAGATGAACAATGTAATTATGGGTTTAAATAATTGATGAAGTTAAAGACGTACACCTATTCCGATCACACCATGGAAATTAGTTCCAATTGGAAGGCGTTGACTTAAGAAGAGTATGAATGTGACATATAGAAGGGTCCCTGAAGCTGGATAGTAATTGACTCCCTTGTAGATGTAACAACCTATTTAGGATATAATAACCCGCTTCGGAATGGGTTGTTATAGCAGAGCGTAGATTGCTCTATGGTTGTAGATCCCCGTAGATAGTCGATTAATGATGTGTAGTAGGTCAATAAATGGAGAATAAAGAATCTATATATTATAGATATCCAAAAGTAAGAATTAAATAAATTCCCAAAAGAAGGTGTGTAGTAATCATTCCAAGATGATAGCCAGATTTTAATATTCTAAAAGAAATTAAGTCAAAAAGTAAATAGAAAAGGAGAAAATTCCAATAAAAGGGACAATTAAATCACTCTGAATCCGACCCTAAATAAAAGAATTTAATAAAATATTTAAAAAAATTTATGAAAAATACATAAATAAAATATTTGAAATGAATTTTAAAGGTTTTGTTTAAAAGAGAAAAGCCATATTTTTGAAAAGTAAGTATATATTAAAAAATTTCAAAGAATAAAATATCATTTTATGTTTAAATAAAAAATTTAGTAAAAAATTTAAAATTTGTTGGATCAAAATTTTTAGTTAAAATGAGTTTTAATAAAAAGATATTTCTTTTGAAATTAAAAGAAAATATAGCGTATATATATGGCTCATTGATTTTTCTAAGATGAAAAGTTTTAAGTTGCAAATTTTTTTTTAGGGGTGGACAATAGGGAGTGGTTCAAGTTCATAACGTGGTAAATAGAACAGAAAAAGAAGATTAGAACTCAAAAATAAAGCATTAGGCAAACACACTGCGATGGTTCAATAAAGAAAATATTGAATTTGGAGAAAAACTACATGAAGAGAAGCAATTTAAATAAGAGCAGTTTTAGTAGAAGAAATTCAAATCGCAACAACGTTAGGAAATTAAAATAGAAATAACGTTAGTAGTCTATATTAAATGTAATGCTAGTAATCTCATTAGAAGCAACATCAAAAATTAAAGACAAAGCATATGAAAATGGATATTTTCATAGTTATACGCAATTATTGCATATCTTTTAAAAGTCTCCCTTACATGCTGTTAGAGCCTCTGTTAAGGTTGAAAGCAGAGATAACATAAGTAATAGAAAAATAATAGGATGGAAGTGTCATTATCTACTCTAGTTTTTATTATTAAAAGTTATAAAAGATGATTTAGAAACACAGTAAAGTGCATTTTGAAAAAATGGTTTGGTATAAAAAAAAAGTTTTTGGAATAGAAAACTGAATAAATAGTTTGAGTTAAAAACGCTACTTTTTAAGAAGTAAAAATTTTGTTGTGAAAAGGCTTTAAAGGAAAGGATCCTTTTGAATTAAACAACTAATAATGACTTTTGGAACTTAGTAAATAAACACGCTTCATAAATCCTAAAATATAGTGTTAATGGTTTCTAATTTTATATTTTTAAAGATAAATGTTTGAGCCAATACTTGATGACTATGAAGTTTAATAACTTTTATAAAGAAGGGTGAAAACCAAACCACTTATATATATCGAGTTGATAGGGTTGACTGCCTATGTAAGGCGGGGTAAAAATTAAAGCTATGAATAAATTAACTATGAATGCTAGTAGAGTAGCAACAAGGAATCCCCGTAGAATATAATTTATATTGGTATAAACCTAGGAATATTTAGTAAGACATGTGTGGAGGCCGTAAGAAGAACCCACGAAGGAATGATGAATGGTATCAAAGTTCACTTCAACGAGTTGTAGAGTATACTCGCATGAAAGATCAAGATAAAGAAAGTAAATACCAAAATTTGAGAATACTATCAAGAGAATAGGTTTAAAAGAAGATAGTAATAAAAGATAATGACATGGCAAACACACATAGTGGATGTTTGTTGGCTTAGTAATAAAAAGGACGGGATGGAAGGTAGGAAAGTTATTTTGCCGAGCAAATTTTCCTGGTAAGTTGTTCTAGATGTTCATAGTTTGTATTCCATAGCCCACTATAGTGTGAAAATGCACAGTTCAACTTATAATTAGTGGTAGTAGTTAAAAGTAATGAATGGGCCTTATTTACTAGAAGCTGGAAAGGAGGATTAAGATATGTGGTTTCAGTAGCTTCTCGGATCATGTCGGGCCCAAGTACTAGTCTATCTCCGGTCTCCATCCAACATGCAGGTGACTTAGATGGTCGCCCATAGAGTGCTTTATAAGGTGCCATGCTTATGCTAGCTTTATAGCTATTGTTATAGGAGAATTCAACCAAATGCAGATGGTCTTCCCATGACCGACCAAAATCAAGAATGTAGGCTCTTAATAGATCTTCCAAAATCCAATTCACTTGCTCCGTTTGTCCGTCTTTTTTAGGGTGGTAAACGTGCATAACCTCAATTTCGTTCCTAGAATTGTCTACAACGCTTTACAAAACTGGCAAGTAAATATAGGGTCTCAGTCACTTACTATACTCACTAAAACACTCCATGTAATCTGACTATCTCTTTCGTATATATCTCGGCTAACGTGGCTGCGGTCCTTGTTAGTTTTACCAGTATGAAATGTACACTCTTCGTAAGCCGATCTACAATAACCCTTGCTCCTTCATTATCCCTTCTAGTTCTAGGTAATCCAGTGATGAAATCCATTGATATCATTTCCCACTTCCAATCAGGTATCTCCTAGGGTTGTAATAGTCCAGCTACCTTCTGATGATCACCTTTAATTTGCTAACAATTTGAACATCTGCTAATATAGATTGAAATATCCTTCTTCATTCTAAGCACCAAAACACTCGTCTCATATCCTTGTACTTCTTATTCACCCCAGGATGGACACTTAAATTGGATTTATGGCATTAAGTCAGAACTTCATGCCTAAGATTATCCACATCCAGAACACATAGTCTTTCATCATCCTTAGTGTACCATGGTTATCAATCTTGAAGCTAGAACTTCTACCCTCCTCAACTCCTTGAATGTTTTCTAATAGAAGATTGTCTTCCCTTTGTTTACTAGAAATCCTTTCCAAAAGAGATGGTTTTCCTTCCAAGAGTGCTAAGACTGCATTCCTGCTCAAAGCGTCTGCCAAAACATTCGCTTTCCCTGGCATATAAAGGATATCCAAAATGTAAGTTGCCAAAAACTCTCACCATTTCTGCTGCCTCAAGTTAAGATCCTTCTTTATTAAATTGGTTAGATGTGAGGAGATCTTAGGATAGTCCCGCTATCCTTATAAAGCTTCTTACTTTATGGGATTTTGGGTCTCTTGAAGTCTTTATAGCTGCTATCTTGATCGGATCCACTGAATGGCCATCTCCAGATACAAAATAACCAAAATATCTCACTTCTTACTACCAAAAGTATGGAAAACTTAGCCTTTAAAACATTCTTCCTTAATCTTTCCAACACCACTTCCAAATGGTAATTATGCTCTTCTTCGGTTTTGAAATAGACAAGGATATCATCAATAAAACCCAATACAAATTCATTTAGAATATCCCCAAACACTCAATTCATTAAATTAACAAAGAAAGTAGGTGCATTGGTTCGCCCGAAAGGCATAACCAACCACTCATTGAAGAGTTCTGAATTCCTAAAAGCAGTTAAGGGCATACTATCATTGGCTACCTGTAACTGATCAAACCCTGTAGTAAGGTCCAATTGGGAGAATATCCTAGGTCCATGAAGTTGGTCGAACATATCATTTATTCAAGGAAATGGGTACTTATTCTGAATGGTCTTTTTATTCAGTTTTCTATAATTTACACAGTTTTAAAGAACCACCAGGCTTGGCTACAAAAACTACTAGTAATGCCCAGTTTGATTTACTCTGTCTAATCAATCCTTTTCTTAGCAAATCATCGGTTTGATCCATCAACTTATGCCTCTCCTTTGGTGCCATCTTATGCAGGGGTTGGAAAACTGGTCTCCCACTGGGACCTAAGTCAATATGAAATTCTATTTCCCGATGTGGGATAGACTATTAACTAGTTTGAAGATATCTAAAAAATTTCCAACAGCTTCTATCAATTCTAACTCATCCTATGATGACTCTACGGAGTAAAGGAAACTACCTATACATCCATTTGGCTTCTTACCCTTTATACTTTCCAATATCCTTCAAAAATCATTTTCCAACACTAACCTCCTCTTATCACGGTCCAATATAGCTCCATCTTCCGACAACCCATACCAAGAATCACATCAAATCCCATGAAATCCAAGACAAATAAGTCACAAAAAATGGTGTTTTCGGAAATCAATTTGTATGTCTTTGCAAATCAAACATAAGTAGTTATACCACCAATAGGGTTTTCCACACATATAGGGGTTTCAACTATTTCCCGTTTAAGTTCTAACTTATCTACTAACTCTTTAGAGAAGAATCTTTGAGAGGCTCCATTATCGAATAAAAAATGAACCAAAATACCATAAATAAATAAGGTACCTTCTAAAACTCCCTTTCCTTTTACATCTTCGGAGGTGGAGGGCTCATCCTTAATTGTATACACCTTAGCCTGCTCCCCTTCTTCATCAAGGGACAATCTTTAATCATGTGGCCCTGTTGATGACAATTTTAGCAAAGAGGCTTCTGGACTAGTGGGGCAATATCCTTCGCTTTCTGACAATAAGTTGAAATATGTCCCTTTTTCTTACAATTGTAATAAACAACATCTTTGTACTTGTTTCCCTGATCACTTCCTGAAGATTTTCCTTTTCCTTGCTTCTTTTCCATTTTGGGTTGAATTTCCTTTTGTTTGGGTTAAAATTACCTCCAGTGGGTCCTGTTTCTACTATTGTTGCTTGCTTCTTCTTCAAAAGAACCTCGTACCTCAGGGCTATATCTACTAAATCCACGAATGGTACCTTCACATGTCCGGCCATCTTTTCATGAAATTCCTCTCTCATACCCAAAATGAACATCTTGTTTTACTTCTGTGATGTGTCTATAAGTCCAGGGCTAAAATAAGATAACTTATTAAATTTTGCCACATATTCTGTTATTGACAAGTCATGCTTGATATCCACAAAAATCTTATGTAATCGAATCTTCCCTGCAGCTGGTATAAATTGATCTTTGAATACTTCTATAAATCTATCCCATGAGAACATGTCTTCTAGAACAATTGCGGTGACTGAATCCTACCAAGCTACTGCACCTTCTTGTAATTTCCAAAATGCCAGGAAGAATTTATGCTCATCGTAAATGTCTAGACCTTTGTAGATCTTTTCATAAGACGATAGCCAAGACTATACCTCAATGATTGTCTCTTTACCCTTGAAAGGTTTCCCTTCTAAATGTGTGAAATCCTTACATAAAGCTACAAAGCTAACTCGAGGCTACACTGGGGCTGCTACTTCTACAGCTATTCCACCCCTTCCATCTATCGGGGTTCTTCCATTTGTGGTTGTAGTGGTAATGTTTCCCCTTCCTCGTCCTTCCCTTGTACACAAACTTACTACCTGGAACAAGTAAGCTATCTTTAAAATACATTGATGAGATTATCTTAGAGAAAAGAGCATAAAACCAACAAATAAATACTGATCAAAACAACATGGAAAAGTTCTCTCAAATACTAAACTCATTCTAGGGTACCACTAATCCTATCTCTAATGATTTGACCTCAACCAAGGCCTTGGTGTTTGCTCAACCTAAGCTCCAATACCAACTGTGACGATCCGCCTTTCTTACACCTAAAGACGACACTTAATACATCCTCGGTATTCATGTGCCAATCATATAAATATTTGAAAGATTGGTTATGGGATAAAGAAATTAATAGACAAGAGAAATAAACCATAGATTTTACTACAACATGAGAGTCATATTACAACATCACTGAATAGTACATGAAGTTACTCCAAAATATTACATCAAGTTACAACAGGTACTATTCCATCCAGGGACAGCTATAAATATCTATCCACATCACTACTACTAATACCTAATAGAGTGAAAATACATAGAAAACTACAAGATAGGCTGAAATTTTCAACTTCATACTGCTCCAAAATGCTCCAAGGTGCTCTATCCAAAACCTGACTACTTAGCTGCTGTAACAACCCTAATTTTTAGTAATATTATTTAGTAACATTTAATTAGGTAAATTAAATGAAATAATGTAAAATGGTTAAGTGATTGAGATTTGTGATTAGTAAGGGTATCCGTGCTATGTTAACAAATGGACTAAGTAAATTGAAATGGAATAAAGTGTTAGGAAATAGACAAGGGCAATATAAGAATAAGTATTATTCGTATACCCTAAACCCCTTAAGCCATATTTTATACGTTCATTTCTATATTTACTAAACTAATACCTAAGTAAGCGCCGACCACCATTAGGAAAGCAAGAGAAGATAAGAAGATTTCAAGAGGAAAAGCATAAGCAACTTAACCAAGATCAAATCTCAAAGCTAAGGTGAATAATGACTACATCTCATATTTTTCTTATTTTTGGTTTTATGATCAAATCTAAATTATTTTGCTTATCTGCCATGTTTTGATTAAGAAATGAAGATATATGCTTGTTGATGATTTATTCTTATTCATATAGCTTTTATGATATGTTTTGATGTGAAAACACTATTAAATGACATCCAAATGCCTTGCGAATTTAGATTTAGATTAAAAATGATATTTTAGAGATGGTTTCAATTTTCATAATTTTTCGAATTAATGTGGAATTAATATTAATTTTCTAGTAAAGAAAATGATTAGCTAGGTTTAAAATAATTTACGGCTAAATGATCTATGTTTTGGGTCTGAAACTATTATATGTTAGAAAACATATTAAAATGATTTTCTGGAATTATTGTAGAATTTTCCTAAGTGTTTTAATATATATATATATATAATTATTTAAGGTATGGGACTTTAATGTTATATATATTTATAAAAGGAGAGGGAGTATTTTGTAAATTACTTAAATTGTTTAATTTTGAAATTTCGATAGTGCTTTTGGAAAAGAAAATTAGTGTTTGTACCAAAATTGGGCACAACACTCTTCGGAAGGGTTTGAAGAGATAAAAATGAAGAAATTAAATGGAAAAGGAGGATTATCTAACAAACACTTCAAAAACAAATAAGAAAATACGCAAAAACACAGAAATTTAGAGTGGTTCGGCGTGTTGCCTTTGTCCACTATGAAATTGAAGATTTTATTGATGTTTTCTTGATGATTACAACTGATTACAGCGGATTACAGCGAATTACAGTGATGAAATTCGAGTACAACAGTAGCCTTGTAGTGGAAAAATGCTTTCGGCAGAGTCTGGACGCCAAAGAGCCAAAAGATCCCTTTTCTATAGGCTCTGATGTGCTACTTATAGGCGTAGGATGCAAATATCTCGCCCAGATCTCGGGAGACCTCTTTTGGCACATGGGTGGGCCCACGCGATCGATCCCACGTGATTTGCACTCGGTCCGTGATCGATACGAACGAATTTCGTATCGATCGAGATGTGGTCCAATCAAGACGAAATTTGGCATGGACGTTCTTTGGGTTGTACGTAAGCTCCTGTGAAAATTTCATAGCATTTGGACTTGTGGATCGCAAGTTATGATTGATACGAATTCAAGTCTTCGATAGGATGTTGAGTTCGAATCGATCCTTTCATATCGCTTTGTTCGAATCGATGTTGAGCACGCGCCTACGAGTTGACGTGGCGCTTGATTTTTGGATCGCTCCACTTTTGATGCCGAGTCGACTGAGTCATCCCAAGGTTTTCGCCTTGCTCGTATCGAAGACCATTGCCTTGTTCGTATCGAAGACCGTTGCCTTGTTCGTATCGATGGAAGTTGCCTTGTTCGTATCGACTCAGTTCGTATCGATTTAATTGACGTAGTTCGTATCGAGCACTGTGTCTCTGTTTGTATCAATTGTGTGGTCTTGTTCGTATCGATCGAAGTTGTTCCAACTTGATGGATACGAACAACTGATAATATGATGGATACGAACAGATGGATGCGAGATGATATCGATGGATGGACACGAAGAGTCGATGTCTTATGGATACGAAGAAAGCCTTACCTTTGGTGGATACGAAGTGTGCATGTCTCTTGATGGATATAAAGAAGACCATCTTCGATGGATACGAACAAGACAGTTACTGATCGACACGAAGTGGACTCGTTTACTAATGGATTCGAACTGATCGATACGAATAAGGCCACCTCGGATCGATTCGAACATGATGGATACAAAGTGAAGTTGATTCTTTTGATTTGCGTCGATCATATCTTGAGCATACGAACTCTGATTGACTCGAAATTTGGAATGTTGGATTTCATAGCCTTGCTTGTCATGTCTTGTCAATTGTAGCCTGTTCCAGACTCGGACAAAATTCATCGATATCCATAGCAAGCCTACATATGACCGATCTTTGGGATGTACCCTCCTTTGTTTCCATTCAAGTTCTTGGTATCACGGCCTTGCCAAAAGGAGGGATAACAATTAGCAACCAATAATATTTTAACAAACAAGGCATGTTAATTGAAAATATTACTTTAAAAAGCTAAAAATTAGTTTAAACATGTTTTTTATATGTTTCGCCACTTTCGGCATCTTGCTTTCGACCAAGTACTCCCGCCTCCATCTCAGTCAAAACCAATGTGCTTGGTAATAATACTTAGTACGTAGCGAATTAGACTAAGGCGGAAGGTATGAAGTCGAAAGGCGAGGTTCTGAAGGAGGTCGAAGCCTTACTTTGTTTTAAAGGAATTGTGCCTGCTTTGCTTTCAAATGGAAGGCTTATGACTTGGTTGGCTTTCGACCGAGTCAAATGTTTTAAAGGAATGGTTTCTAAGAGGTTGCGCCTTTTTGTTTAAGAAAATTCTTTCATCGGGTCAAAACCCCTTTGCTGTCGCTTTCTACCTTTCTAAGCGACGTCTTCGTAAGGGCTATTTTGTTTTATAAACCCCAAGTCGTTTCTCCAATGCTTTCGGAAGGTTGGTTTCGACACCATCACTTCTTTTCTTAGGAATAGCTTTCGAAAGTGTTGCTTTCGACCTTGTTCTTTTATGACCCTTTGAGATTTTAAAGTTTAACCCAAAAATGTTTCGAAAGAGATAGTTTTGAATGGTTTCGAAAGGTTGTTCCACATGTATTACTTGAATCCAAATGCTTTCAAATGGTTTTATGTTTTAATGCTTTCAATAGGTTTTAATGATGGTTTCAAAGGGGTGGTTCCCCCAATGGTTTCGAAAGGTTTAAAAGGAAGGTTCCTATTGTTTTTGCAAGGCAATGTTAATTGTTTTAAAGATAGGATGTCTAAGGTTTTAAAGCTTTCGAAGGTAATGTTTTTCAAATGTTTCGAAAGGTTTATTATGAAGGGTTTCGAAGGGATATGTTTTGGCCTTTCGGCCTATGATTTCACTTAAAACGAAAGGGGTACTTTCAATGGGTTCGAAAGTGGTATTTCAAAGGTTTAAATGTTTTCATCAATAAAGTTTTGTGTAAAGTATATATAACATGGCAAGATGATTTGGGTAAAGCATAGAGTATATTTTCCTTATTTAAAGAATGATTTAAAGGTTTAAATCAATTTGAAAGTAATGGTTTCCAAGGAAAATTTATGGGTAGTTAACCCTAAGTAGAATGACTCGGATATTAGAATACCAGATAGGACTGGTATAGGGTCGTGCCCTATACATTAGCTATTAGCCTCTAGCAACTTAGTCCAAAATTCCAGCGTGCAGGGCTTTGTCACAGGTAAAACTAAAATGATGTTACACACAGAAAGGAATATATTTGTACAAAGGTAAGTTATTGGTGAGCCC
This sequence comes from Allium fistulosum, assembly GCA_030737815.1. NCBI lineage: Eukaryota > Viridiplantae > Streptophyta > Magnoliopsida > Asparagales > Amaryllidaceae > Allium > Allium fistulosum. The sequence continues at coordinate 973,934,131 of CM060904.1, forward strand.
ACAAAACCATTAGGATCAGTTGACCTGGAGAAAGTTAGTTAGGGACAAACCGTCTAGAAGGGGAGTATCTAAAAGATGTTAGATTATTTGTTTATATTATTTGGTAGGCCCGAGTCAGCCAAAGGTTAGTAGTTAGCCAAAAAAAACTATAGTGTTTGCATAGATAGTCCATTTATTACCTGATATGTATGTTTATAGGATAATGCTTTATAGTTTTAACCAGTTTTGGTTGTAGGATTATGAATTGCAAAAGATATGTTTTAAAAGGATGTTGGTGAGGGGAAACCAATTCCACCAACGGCATGGTCTCACTTAATAACAAATAACCGAGATGTATAGTATTATTCACTCTAGGATTTATGTCTGACTCAAAGTTTATGTTTTTCCCTTAAACTCTCGGATGCTCAAAATTGATTTGAGTACGCTGAGGGTTGGTGATTTCAGGTTTTAGTAGGTTGGCAAATAAAGCTTCCGAAGACAAGCAGGTGGCTGACGGATAGCTTTTTAGGAGTTGCTATTTTATTTTGTTTGATTCCACTGTGTTGTATTATGTCAGTTATGACTATATAGTACTCTGGTCAACTAAGGAGGCATCTTCATATGTCGCTCTTGGAGTATTTTGTAATAATTATATTTGATTTGAACTTGGGAAACGATTGGGATTATGTGATGGAATAAGAAACATGTTTTGTGAAATGTAATCAGAAAAGTTGTTTTTGAAATTTGTGATTTTGTTTGATATTCAAGTTTTTCTGATATTATTGATACCATTGACATTACCGTATTTGGTCATCGGGAGTTAATACTATGGATGACTGCAGCATCTATAGCGCTTAACTTTGGGCCTCCAGATAGGAGATGTTACAACTTAGTATCAGAGCATAGGTTTATGAAAAACTTTAAACTAAAATAATTTTTGAGAACCTAATCCTAACGAATTAGCGATAAGATTGGGGTATGAGATAACGCTATAGTAACGTACTTGTATTTGCTATATATAAGTATATGCTTTATCTCTATTCTCTTATCTCTCCTAGGCTATTCTTATGTATCTCACGATGCTTGGATACAGATATGGATGCTAGAAGTGGAAGAGTTAACATTGGAGGAGGAAGCACCACTACAAATGGAAATTCCTGACCAAATACGAGGAGAAACCAAGGTCAAGCACAAGCTCGAAATGTGGGTGATGGTGTCTCGCAAGTGGACATAGGAGCTATGTATCAGTTTTTCGTAAATATGATGCAGGTAGGTGTTGCTGCTGGAGTAATTGGAGGACGAGTTCAGGAAACTTCGGTGGTTAACAATTATGCTATTCTGAGTAGAGACTATGCTAGGTTGGGAGGAAAGTCATTTATTGGAACTGAAGATGCTATTGAGGTGGAGAACTTGTTGCTGCATTATGAGAAGATCTTTGCAGATTTGGGGCTCAATGATGAGCAGAATAAGAGGCTTGAATCAAGACAGCTTTAAGGAGCAGCTTTATTCTGGTGGAATAGTCTGACAGTTGGAGTGAATAAAGAGACGATGACATGGGCTGAGTTTAGAAGAAGATTCAAGGGGAGATTCATGTCTGTGATGGCGAGGTCTACCTTGCTTAAAAAGTTTGCTGAGTTGGAGCATGAGGAGATAACTGTGTTGAAGTATGCTAGAAGGTTTGAGGAGTTGGCTAGGTATGGATATGCCACTATGGATACTGTGATTAAGAGGAACGAGAAGTTCATATGGGGGTTGAAGCCTGAGTTAGCAAGGGCTACATTAGCTCATATTAGGGATTCTTGTGATGTTGTAGTAGAGATGGTATTGAGATATGAGGAGATGCTTGCTTCTTTGGAGAAGAACAAGGCAAAGGAAGTCTAGGTGGGGAAGAGTCAGAAAAGAAAGTTTTTCCATAAGAAAGGAGCCCAAAAGGGTGGAGCCGTGAAAAAAGGAAAGTCGGAGGTTGTTTGCTTCAAGTGCGATAAGAAGGGACATTTTGCTAATAAATGTCACACCAGAAAGGCAAAGGAAGTGATCGGGAAGAATAACATCAGGTGCTTCAACTACGACTAAATTGGCTATTATAAGAACTGGTGCAAAGAGCTTGCTAAGGATGGAAAGGGAAAGGTGTCTGCATTAGAACCAATTACCTTGAGGCCAATGGCAGAGGAGAAAGGAAAGGCTATGTTGGGAGGTATGCTTCAGATCCATGGTATGTCTGTTAGCATTCTGTTTGATACTGGTGCATCGCGTTCTTTTATATCTCATTATTTGGTAAATAAGCTTAACCTAGAACCCTCATACTTAGTTACTTCCTTAAGGGTTGCAAATCCGATAGGAGGGTATGTGACACTTGGGTCGAAGGGTGACCATTTAGAGTTTGATTTGCTAGGTCATACCTTTGTTTGCAGTTTGCATGTGTTTGACTTTGTAGGGTTCGGAACTATTTTGGGTATGGATTAGTTCAGTAAGTACGATGCTAGGATATTTTCCCATGATAGGAAAATATCGCTTAGACACCCTAACTATAGTGATCGGATTGTATATACCATAGAAAAACCTATGTTTGTACCAAAATTGGGCACAACGCTCTTCGGATGTGATTGAAGAGATTAAAACAAAGAAATTAAATGGAAAAAGAGGCTAATCTAACAATCACACCAATAAAAGCATGCATAAATAGAAAAAGACAAGAAATTATTGAGGTCCGGCGTTGTAGCCTACGTCCACTTTGAATGTTTTTACTGTTTATTGATAATTGAAAACTGATTACAACTATACAAAACTCAAGCACTCGAGTTACAATGGAGTTGCAGTAGAGCAACCGTGTAGTAGAGTGAAAAGTCATTTTTCTATAGGTGTAGGGGTGCTATTTATAGGTGTAGGTCTGAAATATCAGCCCCAAAGTTCGGAATACTTCTTGTCACATGTGGGCGAGCCCACTAGATCGATCTGGGATCATTCGGGATCGATTGGGATCGATCCCCATTTTCTTCGTATCGATCAAAATGGTGTCCATTTGGGCTTAGATCGATCATGAGCGTTCTTGAGGTGGTAAGAAAGCTCCTGTGAAAATTTGGTGGTATTTGGACTGGTAGATTATGAGTTATGATCAATCCAAGGTTGGTTTGCAAGTGGGCTGAAGTGTGCATATCGATCGCTTCGTATCGATCAATGCGTATCGATCCAAGCGTATCAATGACATGGAGTGGCAATTCGGGGGAGATCCACTTTTCATGCTAATGGATTACTTTTCTTGGTTGACTAGGCTTTCTCCAGATCGGTTCTGTGTGGTTTTGTTCGTATTGATACTTTGTCTGTTATTGTGTATCGATGGAAATATGGAATCCCATGGCCTTCGTATCGATGACTCCCCATTGTCTTCGTATCGATGCCTGGCCCTTAGTTTCGTATCGACACTCAGTTGATTGATACGAAATGTGTAGAAGGGCGGCCGATACAAAGTGGGCAGTAGTCGATAATATGGATCCAGATCGATGCCAGCACTTGATGGACACGAAGGAAGAGGATGTAGACTTGATGGATATGAATACGATGGATACGAAGTAAGCATGTTTCTCATGAAACTTGATCGATCCATAACTTGACCATACTAACTCCGATTGACCTGAAATATGGAATGTTGCCTTTCATATCTTTGTTTGTCGTACCATGCTAATTGTAGCTCGATCCGGACTCAGACCAAATTTGCCAGCATCCATAGTGGATATGTGTATAACCGATCTTCGGGACAGATTGTCCTTGGTTTCTAGTCAAGTCCCTGGTGTCATGGCCTTGCCAAAAGGTGGGATAACATTTGCCCCCCAAAGTATGTCTTGTGTGAACATGACATGCTTTGAAAAGTTGCATTCTTTATTCTGAAAAAGCTCTATCCGATTCGTTGAATAGTCGTTGCCTTTTCATTAAGGGAAGTAACCTTTGATTGATTTCCAGTAATATAAATGTTGAGTTGTCGACTGCTAATGATCATGTAGAATTTTGTTGCAACTGATTGAGTACCAGCGATTTGTTGTTCACTGTTTTGATTGTCTCCAGGTAAGCATCCAATTCCTGTTAACTTTGAAAATCGGATGTTAGTTCGTCATACATGCATGTGCATCAACTTGACTCTTGTTCACGTTTGCACGCTCAATTGATATGCATGTTTGGATTGAGTTTCGTATCGATTGTGGATGGAGGAATTGGATGTACATGCATCATTTGCAACAATGAACAATCCTTGACTCTTGTTCATGCTTGTTCATGCTTGTACATGCATGTACATGCATATACATCAACTTGACTCTTGTTCACGCTTGTACATCAAGGAGAGCAGTTGATTAGGATGATGGAGTTACTCATATCGATTGTGGATGGAGGAAGTGGCTTCATATCAGTCTGGAGTGATGGGAGTTTGCATTGATGTGGAGATGATGGTTGGAAGAAGAAGCTTCATATCAATCTTGAATGGTGGGAGTTCGTATCGATCTGGAGCGATCGATACAAAGTCTCAGCTAGTGATCGAAACGAATTCCTGGCTGGTAATCGATATGAAGTCCCTGATGGTGATCGATATGAAATGTATCGATCTGAAACGATCGATACAAAATCACAGCCCTGGATCGATACGAAATTCAAACTATGGGATCGAGATGAAGATAGCTTTTGGAGAACGATCCAAGTTTTGACTTTGATGGATACGAAACTCTTGCACATTCGAACATTCGACTCCGACGAGCTTTATCCCTACATAATTGGACTTGACCATTGGACTACATATCTGACTATCCTTCAAAGCTCGTCGATGGAACTGTAATTTGACAAACATAAAGAACTTTAACATGGATCGTTCTCTGAAGTCAAGTTGGCACGGTTGTGACGGTTAACTATGACGGTCACTCCGGTTGAATCTCATAGTCTTGTCGTTTTAACATCTTCCGAACTTGTATAAATTTAAAGTATTATGTAGCACTGCATTACACAACGTAATCATTCACTTCACACCAGGGGTGACACGGGTTTATTGCCATCTAATGATGATTTTTACCGAGTTCATAGTTATGGATCCCGGGAGCTCCAAGCTACAGGACATTCATAGTCCTTCACTCCCTGAAATCGAAGTGCCAATCATCGCGGTAGATGAAGTTAGTCCTGCCCTGGATGAATTTCCGGGTGTAGCTTTCATTCTAAATCTGGAGGATTCTATTCGTTCTAAAATCTCTGAAGACATGCTAGGCAGGATCTGCCTTAGATAAGGATTATCACTAAATGATGTTTTATTGCCGGGGCCAGAAGGCAGAGCCCACAATCCCCCAGAAGGATACACTGCTTGCAATAGGTTCATGTGCGTAGCCGGAACGCTGCCCCCTTTCAATCAATTTATTCGGGAAGTGTTGTTCTTCTTGAGGATTGATCCATCTCAATTGCATCCGAATGGGTATGCTCTGCCAAACAGCCTATACATTCTTTATGGAGCACCTTCTCCGACCTCCAACTATCGAGGAAATCAGATTTCTATTCAGTGTTAAAAGTCATAAGGACAACCCTTCATTCATCTTTCTGGAAGCAGTCAGAAACTGCCAAGTAGTGGCAGGAGCTGGGAGTAAATTAAGCTACTTCAAAACCGAATGGTACTTCATTTAGTGTCCACCGGGATTTTCCTGACGGTGGTTAGTTAGACGTAAGTGCTCCCGCCTATTTGTCGATTAACTGGATTAATTGATGCTGAGTCTAATAGTGTGTTTCTTTTACAGCTTCGATTCCGCGGCCCGAAGGAGCTCAATTTAAAGAGATAGTAAGAATTCTCCAATCGGTGCCAACCGAGCTTAAGGAAATTGATGAAGTCCTCATCGATGAAAAATTGATTGTCGTGGGGCTAATAGATAGAGATCAAAGCATCGGACTTGTAGGAGTTCCTGGAAGGCTTCCGGTAAGGCAAGGAGGAAAAAGAGCTCCCGGAGTCGTGATCATTGAACGGGGAGATGAAGAGAGTTTGCCAGCTGGAGATGAGCCCGTAGTTGCGCCTTCGCATAGTCTTCGATTATCGAAAAGAAAAGGCAAGGCTCTTGCCCATAAATCCAAATGATGAAAAACTGATGTAGTATCTCTGCCTGCTGCAACTGCTATAAGTCGGGAGACTTCTCCTCCGCAAATGGAGAGTTATTTGAAAGGATTGGTGAATGTCCCTATCCCCGATGACTTGACTTCATTTCAAGATTATGGATTAGAGGAACTTCATTCCCCGTCGCAAACCAATGCATGCATAAGTGCTTTAGATATAGGGGAGCCAACTCCTATGAGCAAGGCCACCACAATCGGTCGGTTGGGAGGTTTGCACATGCACACACACACTTCACGACATCACACAACTTCTAATCACATGTTTTCTAGTTTCAGTAGATATCTAATTCCGCTTCTCTTTTCATTTTATAGACACAATGGTGAGGCAGGGGTCGATGCTTAGCAGTCTTCATTCTAAACGCCATGCATCCATCTCTCACTTCGAATCTTATAGGCGCGAATCTAAAAGAGATTACGACCGTGGCCATTACTCTAGTAAGGAGCGTGAGCTTTATGAAAGGGAGACGGAGAGGCCATATCAATATAGGCGTCGCTCCCGGTCGCGATCGCCTCCACCTAATGGTTCATCAAAACCCTCCGGCTCCGGCAGACAACCCTCCGAGACTGCCCACCAAATAGCACCTACCCATACTTCAAAGTCTAGCGAACAACGCCGTAGGACTGAGGCAAAAGCTCCCATCGTTACATAACCGACCGCTATATAACCCACTGGAGAGGGAGCCATTCAGATTGCTAAGTTAAAGCAGGACTTCCCAAATATCTGCTTTGATGGCTTCCACTTCCCTTTGAAATTGAAACGGATTCCCAATGATGTGGAAAGAATGGTACAGGACTACGTACACGATGCTTATAGCCAATACTGGGAGTGGGTGAAAACTACAGAAAAAGCTTCGGCGGTAGCTTTTGAGCGGGCCAAAATAATCGAGAAAATGGAGACCGATCTCACCCAGAAAAAATCGAATAATAGAAGTGCTTAATAAAGAAGATGATTCTTCAAGAAAATCAGAGATGGAGGCCGATAAAAGAGCCGATGAGGCAAAACGGTCCATGGAAAGAATGCAACAGACACATATGTCCTTGGTGGAAGAGATGGGCCACCGGAATACTACTGTCGTGGCAGAGAGAGACGCTGCGCTGAAAGAGCTTAATGAGTTAAAGGCGAAATTTGCTGAGGCCATCAAGGAGAAGGATGAGGCTAACAAATCTACCTAGGAGGCATGCGAACAGAAAGTGATACTCAAGGATGAAAGGGATGCGGCGAACTTAAAGGCTCGGGAAGCCAAGGCCAGAATTGAGGATGAAATTAAAGCGGTGGAGGCCAAGATGGAGAATGAATTTGAAGATCTCCTGGTCACATACAATATCAACGCTTCAAGAAACCGGAATCTAACCTGGCTCGATGAAGATTATCCTGTTCAATTGTACAAGGCTTGGAGTCGTTTGGTGGAGGATGAGAAGGTGACTCATAACACTACAACCATCGATGAATTCGAACTGGAAAGCCAAATATTTGTCGAAGACGAGCCAAAAGTACTCCACAACACTATCGTTGTTCTCGAAAAGGAAAAATTTGCTGCTAAGTATCTGGACGCTGGAGAAGGATCTGGAGTTGAACATCATGAAGCAGGCTCTGAAGCGCCCCAAGTCTCTCAATCTGAGCCTACTTCTTCTATTGATCTTCCAACTATACCGGGATACAACCCTGACCAGCCGCACCTATCTCTGGTACATGAACGTGGCTCTAAAGGGACATCAGCCCAGCATGTGAGTCAATCTGAGGAAGGTATCCTGAACACTTCTTCCATTCGTCCAAATGTAGGAAAACTATCAGAAGACATTACTAATATTTTCTCTTATCTTCATTCTGCCTTAGATTCTACATCACTTGATCCCCCTAAAACTCAAGGAATGCATCACGAGCAGGAGGCACTAATGACGGAAGCTACAATGGTCGCCACATCGGCTGGGGAGATGCACAAAAGCAGTTGCGTTCTTGATGAACAAATGATGGAAGCACTCCTCGGCCATCAAAGTGACCCGATCATTGAAATGCCTTTCGTCATTGACGAAGATGTGATTATTACGAGCTCCTCGGGCCCGACTAGTAGCATGCCAATAGGGATTCAAGCTGATCAGGTTAATGAGATAATAGTGGAAATTAAAGCTGAGATAGAGCAAGCCAAGCAAGCTAGTAGTGTTGGTGGTGGCATGGCGGGTCCCGGCCTAGTCCCTATGCTTATTATTTCTCCGAGTGGCACGATCATCGATACCCGCGTGCCTTATTCTTCCAGCATTGAGGGTGCCACCATTCCTCCAGTTCCATAAACGGAGGGTATTCCGGTCCCTTTAAGTTCCGAGGAGGAGACAGCTATAATTCCCCCGGCCTAGGACAAACCAGCTAGTGCGGGCCGGGGGGGTGGTGGTAAAGGCTCGAAGAGACATTCGAGCGGTAGTGTAAGTGGGCCTACGCCAAAGAAGAGCAAGAAGGATAAAAAATCAAAGGCATAGACTCACACTTTTGCTTTTTCTTTTTGCAGATAGCTTAGAATAAGATTTCCTTTTGCTTTTGTAGGCTGTGTATTGATACGGGTTTGGTCCCTGCTTATAGGAATTTTTCGAATATGTTAACCCGCCTTTTGGCAAGGCAGCGTACATGCGGATTTAACCCAATCGGCTGCACGATTATCGAGGCTGGAATACTATGGGTTTGACTCGACTAGATGGATAGACAATCAATCACGGATGATAAACATGATTATGTAGCCGGGATTCGGCATAATCGATGGACAAAATGCACGGGATACGTGAAATATGAGTTTCGACAAAAATCGAGTCATTTCAGGTTGTTTGGATTTTGCTTCGAGTCATCATTGGATTTACTTCGGGTTTTTATGGTGGTTGTTTTGAGTCAGTTGAAGCTTTGCTTCGGGTCAATAGGGATCGGCATGTTTTGGAGGGGTTGGTATTTACTTCAGGTCAGTACCTAGGTCACTTGGGGTCGGCATATTATTATGGGATCAGTATAATATAGAGGGGTCGGTGCTACTTGGGGTCGGCAGGCTACTTACTTGGGGTCGGTAGGTACAAATCTTTAGGTCGGCATATTATTATGGGATCGACATAATCTAGAGGGGTCGGTGCTACTTGGGGTCGGCAGGCTACTTACTTGGGGTCGCAGGTACAAATCTTCGGGTCAGCATGTCACTAAGGGGTCGGCATCTTTGAGAGGTCGGCATGTTTTTGGTTACTTCGGGTCGGTAATTGAAATACTCCGGGTCGGCCTTGGGGAAATCAGGTCGGCATAAGGCTATGGGGTCGGCATGTTTTCTACTTCGAGTTCTGGCACGAGTTACTCCGAGTCACTGGTTAACCTACTTCGGGTCATGACTCGGGTCACTTGGGGTCGGCATGTTTGGATTCTCATGTCGGCCTGTTTTCTACTTGGATTCACATTGCAGTCTGCTTCGGGTCAAAATGGAGGCTACTTTGGGCCACTACCCGGGTCTTTTGGGGTCGGTATATTTTATACTCCAGGAAATCAGTAGTCGACAGTATGGACTCGACTATGGTTTTAGTGGGCCCGTATCGCCCAGGAAGCCTAGTAAGCCAGATTTTGCCTATAAATATGGTATGCGGGGGCTTCAGAAAAGAGTATTCTTGTTCTATTCTTCCATAACTACTTCTACAAAGGCTGTAAAAGTTACTTTGCCATTTTTTGTTTTAAAAACTTGGGATTGTAATTGTAATCAATTCTCTATCAATAAAAAAGAAATTTCTGGAGTGGACGTAGGCCGGAGTCAGCTGAACCCATATAAATCCTATCTTATTACTGCTTTCTTTTTTATTTTGATTGTTCTTCATATTTACTTCCTCTTCATATTTACTATATGTGAACTGTAACTGAGAATTAGTGCTTTCAATGACGTTTGGGTGTTAGTGACCAATTTTGGCGCTAACAGAATAAGTTTTTATACTTATCTTTTCCAAAGAATAGTGGAAATTAAACTTCATTTTGTTTTTTCCATCATAACTATGTATTTATTTATTTAAGTATTTCAGCACTCGCGTTTCCATTCAATGTACTTGTGAGGTTTTAGTCTCTGAGTCAAACTTGAGTCCGGTCGTTAAGTCCCGAAGTCATGGCTTCGGATCATAATCAGACGTCGAGTCGAATCCCAACGTTGCACTTTCTCGGTCATCGGCTAGTACTTGAGTTATGGCCCTAGTCCTGGGGAGAATTGAAGTAGCCATTCGGTAGTCGTTTTCTGCCTTAACTGATTTCAATTTAACTTTGTCAGAACAAAGTTAAAAGGAGATTATTTTGAGTGGTCGGGTCACACTAGCTCGTTTGCTGATATCGATATCCACACTCTAGGGATTGAACTTGTATGCCGATGGTCAGTCACGCCTGCATAATGCTTGGACTTATGTCAGCACTTTGGGGACATAAGTTAATTTACGGCCAGTCAGTCACACCCGTTTAGTATATATAATCCGGTCCACGCTCTTGGGACTAGAGTTAGTCGATAGGTGGTCAGTCACTCTCATTTAACGTTTAGGATTATGTCCATGCTCTCGGGACATAAGTTGTTTTACGGGTGGTCAGTCACATCCGTTTAATGCTTATGCTCAGGTCCGCACTCTCGGGACCAGAGTTAGTTGATGGGTGGTGAGTCACACCCATTTGGTGTTTATACTCCAGTCCGTGCTCTCAGGACCAGAGTTAATTGATGGGTGGTCGGTCACACCCATTTGCATTTGTACTCCAGTTCACACTCCGGGAATCTGGAGTTTGTCGACAAATGGTCAGTCACGTCTGTTTAAGTTTTAGGATCCCACTCGCACTCTAGGAACAAGGAGTTGATCAAGGTTGCGGACGGTCGGATCACATCCACCTTGATTTAGCAAGCATAGTTATGGATGGGCGGATCCATCCTCTTCGAGTTTGGATTTGGAGTTTGTACTCCAGCTTGCACTTCGAGAGCTGGAGTTCATTAGAGGATTGTTGTGTTTCGCCTCTTTTCTTTAGCATTGTTTTCCCCCGAGCTCGGGGTTTCACTTAGCGAGTGACCGATCGGATCATAGCCACTCCCTATTTGAATGTCCCACCTTGAGATGAAAATTAGCTCTTCGCACATCGTGATGATCACACGATGCATTTCATAAATTGTTTGTCTAGCTTGATGAGTCTGCATTGCATTGCTGAAATAAGAAAGTATGGCAAAGTTAGTTGCCTTATTACAAGTTCAAATTCAAAAAATGTATAAACAAATTTCAAAGGAAAGCAGACTAAAGGAATACAAGCCGGTTATGTGTAATAGCGATTGAGACTCTCGATGTTCCATGCTCTTGGTAAAGTGAGACTGTCAATAGTTGATAGTTTGAATGTGCCGTCTCCAAGTTTCCGTTCGATAACATATGGTCCTTCCCATGTCGGTTTCATGTGCGAAGGGATGGGGTAAATTCGTTTGAGTATGAGATTGGAAACTTCGAAGGTTCTGGGTCGGACCTTAGCGTTGTATAATCGGGCGACTCGACTGCGGCGTGCGGCTACCTTCAAATCAGCCTCTTCACGCTTCTCATCCAATAAATCCAGAGATTCTGCAAGTAGAATGGCGTTCTTCTTTGGATCATAATAGATCACACGGCGAAAAGGTATTTCTAGTTCAACTGGGATAACGGCTTTGGAGCCGTAGGAAAGTGCAAACGGGGTGTGGCCGGTCGTAGACCTGTGGGTAGTTCGATATGTCCATAGGGCCATAGGAAGTTCATCGACCCACTTGCCTCCAGCCTTCTCTAGTCATTTCTTTAGAATGGACTTGATAACTTTATTGACAGTTTTGACTTGTCTGTTCGCTTGAGGGTGAGCTACTGCGGAGAACTTCTTCTGGATGTAGTAGCGTTGACAGAAATCTTTGAACTCGATACTATCGAATTGGGTCCCGTTATCGGTTACCATTGTGTGTGGGAGGCCAAAACGACAGATGATGTTGCGTATAACAAAGTTGATTTCTTTCTTCGTTGTGATGGTACCAAGGGGCTCACCTTCGCCCATTTAGTAAAGTAGTCAACTACAACGATGGCGTACTTCGCACCACCTTTAGCCAAAGGTAAAGACCCTATTATATCAATACCCCATGTGGAATACGGCCATGGACTGACAATTTTAGTGATTTCAGTAGGCGGGGCTCTTGGAATTCTGGCATGTTTTTGGCACCTATCACATTTATTTGCATAATCCGATGCATCTTGGTTCACTTTCGGCCAGTAATATCCATATCTATGTATCTTTTTGGCAAGGGCTTGCCTGCCAGTGTGATCACCGCACTCTCCCTCATGAACATCATGCAGCACTCGTTTAATCTCGTCGTGGGCATTACACCGGAGAAAATGAATAGAATATCCCCTCCTATACAGGACTCCATTCTGGATAACAAATCGCGAAGCTTTTTGGAGAACCTGTCTTTTCTTACTTCTGCGCTCTAGTAAAGTTCCATGTTCAAGATAATTTCTGAATGGAGTCATCCACGACTCCTTCTCGGGCGTTGCCTCGTGCACCCAGCGTATCTCCATTTGGTCAATTCTCGGAGCAGTAAGTGTCTCAACTGGGATGAGTCCCACTTGTTGTGCTTCGCCAGTGCTGGCCAGTTTTGCTAAATAATCAGTTTTCTGATTTTTCTCGCGGGGTATACAGTGGGAGGCATAATAGTCGAACTGATTCAATTTTTCCTGAACCCGAGTGAGGTAAGTGGCCAATCTCCGGTCTCTGGCTTGATACTCTCCTCGAACCTGGCATATGACCAATTGCAAGTCACAATTAATCTCCAGAGCAATAATTCCCAAATCTTTGGCAAGTCAAAGTCCAGCAAGTAGAGCTTTGTACTCGGCTTCGTTGTTAGTTGCACGGAAGTCAAACTTTAGAGCATATCATATGGATCGACCTTCTGGGGTTTCAAGTACCACTCCAGTGCCTGAGAAACGGTCATTTGATGCGCCATCGGTGTATAGCTTCCACACATGCTTAGGAGATTTGCTGACTTTGGTCAAGTCTTCAAGTATGGTGAATTCGGCTATGAAGTTCGCCAGAACTTGTCCTTGGATGGCTCGTCTTGGTGTATAGGCAATATCAAATTGACTCAACTCGATGTTCCACTTGGGAAATCTACCAGACGTCTTAGGTCATGTTAGGATCTATCGTAACGGCTGGTCGGTATAGACTGTGATCGGGTGAGCTTGGAAATATGGACAGAGCTTTCTCGAGGCTATGACGAGACAATAAGCCATCTTTTCTAACATCGGGTAGTTTTTTTCTGCCCCTGTCAATCACTTGTTTATATAATAGACCAGTCGTTGGATCCAATCCTCTTCCCGAATTAGTGCAGCACTGATCGCGTTTGCCGAAACCGCCAGATAGATGTATAATTTCTCATGATCAACCGACTTCGACAAAATGGGAGGTGTCACCAGATGTTGAAATAATCCTTGGAATGTGCCTTCACACTCCTCTGTCCATTCAAAATTCCGCTTTTCTTTTCTAATCAGATCGAAGAAAGGAATGCACTTGTCTGTAGATTTGGAGATGAACCTGCTTAAGGCTACCACCTTCCCGTTGAGGCTTTGCACGTGCTTTATGGTTCTGGGAGTTTCGAGATTCTGAATCGCCTAGATTTTCTCAGGATTGGCTTCAATTCCTCTGGCGTTTATGATGAATCCAAGGAACTTCCTTGATTCAACTCCAAAATGACATTTCAATGGATTGAGCTTCATTCTGTACCGTCGGAGTATGTTAAACATCGTTTCCAAATCTTGGACATAGTTGATGGACAGTCGCGACTTCACGAGCATATCGTCCACATACACCTCCATGGTCTTTCCGATCTGGTTAGCGAACATTCAGTTCACAAGCCTCAGATAAGTTGCTCCTGCATTTTTAAGTCCAAACGGTATCACCTTGTAGCAATAAATTCTTAGATCAATGATGAAGCTAGTATGTTCCAAGTCAGGTAAATGCATCAGTATTTAATTATAGCTGGAATACGCATCCATGAAAGATAAGAGCTCATGTCCAGCTATTGAATCCACCAATTGATCAATTCTGGGAAGAGGAAAACTATCTTTAGGGCAGGCTTTATTCAAATCTGAGTAGTCTACACATGTCCGCCATTTGCCGTTTGACTTTTTGACAAGCACTGGATTAGATACCCACTCCAGGTATAAAGCATCACGAATGAACCCATTCGACTTAAGTTTATTTACTTCTTCCTTAAGGGCCGCAAATCTCTCTGGATCCATACCGCGCCTTTTTTGTTTGACCGGGATGTGCCACAGTTCCTTATTTAATGCATGGCTTGCGATGTTCAACGAGATCCCACACATGTCCGAATGAGTCCAGGCAAACACATCGAGGTTTGCCCAAAGAAAATCAACCTATTCCAGTCTCATTTGTGGGCTGATTTGAGACCTGACTTATACTGTTCTAGAATCGTCATCATCGTGGATCAGAACATCGATTATCAACTCTACCAGGGAGGCCCGATTGTCTTTGGCTTCCTCTTCATCATTATTATCTCGAGGATCAATATTTTTTAGGAACTGGTTGTGGTGCGCGGGCCAAGGCCCAGGCGTTAGCTGTCAATTCTCAGAAAAACGGACGTAGAGAGAATCCTCTATGCCCTTTCCCTTCTCCTTATGCTGCACATTCCGCAGCTTAGCAACATAATAGGCATGTCCAACCGCCCGATCTCCATGAACTACTCCAACCCATTATCAGTGTGGGACTTTAGAGTCAAACACCATAGGGCAATCGCTACCCAAAATTCAACGAGGGCCGATTGGCCCAAGAAAGCATTATAGGTGGAATTAATGTCTAACACAACAAACTGTAGCATCCGGACTCTCCGGCGATCTCCAATACCTAACTCAACTGCCAACTCCACCATCCTAGCCGGTACAACTGCACTTCCATTAAAGCCATGTATGTGGGACTGACACGGTTTTAGATCTTTTGCCTCCATTCTCATCTGGTCGTAAGCTCGCTTAAAAAGAATGTTCACGGAGCTTCCGTTGTCGACCAAGATCCTCTTCATCAAAGCAGGACGTATTTGAGCTGAAATGACCAACGGATCAATAGTAGGGGCCTCAACTCTGTCAACATTGCGATTCCTAAAAACGTATCATCTGTCATCGTTCTCTGTTGTTTCGCCGGGGCCCCATCGTTAGAATTAGTACAACAATCGAAGTCCACATGCCTAATCGAGCTAGCATATGACTCCATTCCCTTCCAGCTTCGATCAGCTGGATGAGCACCACCACTCACTGTATTTATAAACAACCTACCACCAGTACGTGTGGGTTCTTCAGGCCTAGCCTAGCCTTGACCTTGATTCGGGTTAGATGGGCCCGCACCTCCATCCTGCAGTGCCCGAACAAACTGTTCCAACTTCCTCTCTCTAATCAACTTCTCAATGATGTCTTGTAAATAATGGCACTCATTCGTGTTATGGCCGTAACAATCATGGAATCTACACATCAGTCTGAATTTGTTTCTCAGATGATGGTTTCAGAGCTGGCTTCTTATACCGTCCAGTATTACAAGTCTACAAATTTTTTTTTCCAACGATGTGTTTAAAGGGGTATATCGGTCGAACATGGGTGCTCTGGGCCTCGGTCCGCGATTTGGGTCTCTTTTCTTCCCCTGACCTCCATTGCCCTTCTATTGACCTTGCTTATTCTGTATGTTCAATTGTACTTTGCTGGAATTCTCACCGGTCTGTTTCATAGCAACATTACTCTGAATGCCTTCAACACCAGGCCCCGCATTGTCCTGCTTCCAAGATCGTCTAGCATCTTCTCTCCTTAGAAATTGGGCTGCCTTAGCATAGAAATGATCCAACGAAGCACGGGGTTTCCCAATCAACCAACTGCCAAACTCGAAATCAGGATTGATCCCTTTAGTTAATGCCATCAAAATAGAATTGTCATTGGGGTTGCTGACCTCAGCATAAGCAGCATGAAACCTTTCCAGATAACACCTAAGAGTCTCTCCTGTAGCTTTAGTGACACTGGACAAGGTGTTGACATCCTTTGATCTCGTGACATGCATATGGAATTGTTCAACGAACTTCGTAGCCAACTAATCGAAACATGAAATGGATCTGGGTGGTAGATGAGTGAACCACATAGTGGCGATGTCACCTAAGGAGAAAGGAAAGATTCTACACTTAACCGCGTCGTCAGCTCGAGCGGCATTCATGAGCCATTCGTACTTTAAGATATGCTGGTTAGGATCTAGACTTCATTCATACATGGGTAGGGTAGGCATCCTGAATCAACGAGGTGGCTCGGCATAAAGGATGTCATCAGTAAATGGAGTATGACTTCGGGAGATTCCTCAATCGTCTTTAGTAAGACCTTAACTTTCTTGGATCATTTAGTGGATCATGGTTGGAATGTCAAGCATCTGGATGTTCGGGGCCAAGGCTTGGTCGGGTTCCATGTTGCGAGGATGGTCCAGGCGTTGTCGATGGTCCGTTCCTCGCCTCCTTGGCTCCTGGTCTTCAAGAATGTAGGGTTCATGAGCATGGATCTATCGACGAAGGGCTGGATCTGGCTTGTTCTGGATCTTAGCTTCTAGATCTATAGCGGCAGCAGCTGCATGGTCATGAATGGTGTGATAGGAAAGTGCCCTCCTCGGGAGTAGGGTCTAGCTTGGTACCTTGTAGAAGGACCAACCCCGACTTGTCCGAGATTTACAGCACCCTGATGCCCGGAGGCTTCCGCATCATTTCCATCCAACCGACGGCGTGTAGATCTATGGTTGAAGTCAGATGAAGCCGAGCTTTCAGTAGAGGAATAAGAAGCATGATCCCTCCTGGATCTCCTTCGCCTTTCTTCGTTCAGCTGGTTTGTGAGCTCCATGTTGGCACGGATCTACTGAGTGAGCTACTGACGGCTCTGAGTTAGCTCTTGCATTAGGATCTGGAACTCCTCTCTAGTTATAGGACCTTGTGGATCTGATGCTCCAGCCGATGTCTGGCCTGCTATGGCTAGCTGCATGGGATTCTACTTATCCCTTCCTTTTGGATCTACAACATTTGAAGCAGTTCCGGTAGTTACCATGTTGAATGTAGCTCTTTCCTAGATCTGGAGTAGTCTGAATAGAAAGGAAGGAACTACTGGATGACAGATCTGGATCTCCTCCTTAGATTTTAGCAATCCAACAACGGTAGTAGATTCGATGAATCAGAGAGAAATGGGATTTTCTCAGTGAAAGCACCAAAGTGTTTGTACCAAAATTGGGCACAACACTCTTAGGATGTGATTGAAGAGATTAAAATGAAGAAATTAAATGGAAATCGAGGCTAATCTAACAATCACACCAATAAAAGCATGCAGAAATAGAAAAAGACAAGAAATTATAGTGGTTCGGCGTTGTAGCCAACGTCCACTTGAATGTTTTTGCTATTTATTGATGATTGAAAATTGATTACAACAGAAACTCAAGCGCTCGAGTTACAATGGAGTTGCAGTAGAGCAATGGCATAGCAGAGTGAAAATTCCTTTTTCTAGGTGTAGGGGTTCTATTTATAGGTGTAGCTCTGAAATATCTGCCCTAAAGTTCGGAATATTTCTTCTCACACGTGGATGTGCCCACCAGATCATTCTGGGGTCATTCAGGATCGATTGGGATCGATCCCCATTTCCATCGTATCGATCAAAATGGTGTCCATTTGGACTGAGATCGATCATGAGCGTTCTTGAGGTGGTAAGCAAGCTCCTGTGAAAATTTGGTAGTATTTGGACTTGTAGATTACGAGTTATGATCGATCCAAGGTTGGCTAACAAAAGGGCTGAAGTGTGCGTATCGATCGCTTCGTATCGATCAGTGCATACCGATCCAAGCGTATCGATGACGTGGAGCGGCAATTCTGGGGAGATCAACTTTTCATGCTAATGGAATACTTTTCTTGGTTGACCAGGCTTTCTCCATATCGGTCTTGTGTGGTTTTGTTCGTATCAATACTTTGTCTGTTATTTCGTATCGATGGAATCCCATGGCCTTCATATCGATGACTCCCCATTGTCTTTGTATCGATGTCTGGCCCTTAGTTTTGTCACTCAGTTGATCGATACGAAATGTGTAGAAGGGGGGACCGATACGAAGTGGGCAACAGTTGATCAAATGGATCCAGATCGATGCCAACACCTGATGGATACAAAGGAAGAGGATGTAGACTTGATGGATACAAATATGATGGATACGAAGTAAGCGTGTTTCTCGTGAAACTTGATCGATCCGTAACTTGAGCATACGAACTCCGATTAACCTGAAATTTGGAATGTTGCCTTTTATAGCTTTGTTTGTCATACCATGCTAATTGTAGCTCGATCTGGACTCGGACCAAATTTGCCAGCATCCATAGTAGACCTATGTATAACCAATTTTCGGGACAGATTGTCCTTGGTTTCTAGTTAAGTCCCTGGTGTTACGGCCTTGCCAAAAGGCGGGATAACACCTTGGTGGTGAGGTGAATGCTTTGTTGGGTGTCATGGAGTTAGAAGATGAGTTGAGCCGAGTTTTATTGGTTAGAGAATTTGCAGATGTTTTTGAACCTGTAGTAGGATTGCCACCGAAACAAGCTATTGAGTTTTGGATAGATTTGGTGCCTGGAGCAGAATTAGTGAGTAGATCACCCAGTAGAATGAAACCTACCGAGATGAGAGAGTTGAAGGTGCAGTTGGTGGAGTTGGAAGGCAATAATTTTATTAGGCCAAGCTGTTCACCTTGGGGATCAGCCGTAGTGTTTGCCAAGAAGTCGGACGGATCATTAAGGTTATGTATCGATTATCGTAAGTTGAATGAGAAGACGATAAAAAATCAATATTCGTTGCCTAGAATTGACAATTTGTTCGATCAGTTGAGTGGAGCCAAGGTATTTTCTCATTTGGATTTAGCAATAGGTTTCCATCAGCTTAGAGTAGTAGAGGGTAGTATTCCTTTGATGGTGTTTAGAGCTAGATATGGATTGTACGAATGGTTAGTGATGTCGTTCGGACTCACTAATGCACCAGCATTCTTTGTAGATTTGATGAACCGAATTTTCCGAGGGCACTTGGATATGTTTGTATTGGTGTTTATAGATGATATTTTGATATACTCTAAGGATGAAAGGGAGCGTGAAGTTCATCTTAGAGTGGTGCTTGAAATGCTGAGACAACACTAGCTGAAGGCAAAAATTTCAAAATGTCATTTCTGGAAGAAGGAAGTGACGTTTCTTGGTCATGTAGTCTCAGAGAAAGGGTTGTCTGTAGATCCAACTAAGATCGAAGTGGGCAATAATTGGACCAGACCTGAGACAGTGACTAAGATAAAGAGTTTTCTTGGATTAGCTGGATACTATAGGAGGTTTATTAATGATTTTTCATGGATAGCAGCACCGATGATCAAGCTAACGCGAAAGGATGTGAAGTTTGTTTGGATCGATAAGTTTGAGGAAGCCTTCCAGAAACTGAAACACTTGTTGACTAATGCACCTGTGTTAGTTGTTTCGGAAGGAAATCGGGATTAGGTAGTATACACATATGTGTATGGAACTGGATTAGGAGCTGTGTTAATGCGGAGAGGTAAAGTGACTGCCTATGCTTCTCGACAGCTTAGACCACATGAGGTTAGATATCAAACACATGATTTGAAATTAGCTGCGGCGATGTTTGCATTGAAGGTGTGGAGAGATTACCTTTTGGGAGAGAGGTTTGAGCTATACATGGATCATAAGTCTTTAAGATACTTATTCTTTCAGAAGGAGCTAAACATGAGACATCAGAGATGGTTATATTTTGTTGTTGATTATGATTTTGGAATTGAGCACACACAAGGGAAAGGTAATAAGGTTGCAGATGCATTTAGCGGAAAGCATCAGAATGCAGTGTTGGCAATGATAGCAGAGTGGAAAGATTTGGAAGCCTTGTCGACTTGCAGAGTGTAGTGTAGATCTGAAGCTAGGTCTAATGGAGGATCTGTTGTGTTATTTTGTTTAGAAGTTCAACCGGTGATGATCGAAAAGATTGCTTCTAAATAGGAAGAGGATCCAATATTGGTTGAAAGGATCATAAGGTTAAGAGATGGAATAGAGAGCGATGTTGAAGGATTTTAGTCTTGACCAGAACGGGTGGTTGAGAAAGAAAGTAAGGTTGTGTGTTTCGAATGTTGTAGACATAAGAAAAGAGGTTTTAGAGTAAAGCCATCATTCGAAGTTCGCTATTCATCCGGGAGGAACTAAGATGTATCAGGACATGAAGAGGAGTTTCTTCTGGGATGGTATGAAGAGGGATGTTGGTTTAAGGGTAAAGCAGTGTTTGAACTGCCAATAGGTAAAAGCTGAACATCAGAAGCCTAGTGGGTTGCTTCAGCCATTAGATATTCCAGTATAGAAGTGGGATTCTATCTCTCTGAATTTCATAGACGAATTGCTAAGGTTAAATAGAGGAAATGAAAGTATATGGGTCATAGTTGACAGGTTGACCAAGAGGCCCATTTCATTCCAGTTAAGTCGACCAGGATGGCACCTGTTTTAGCTAAGTTGTTTATAAAGAATATAGTTAGACTTCATGGAACTCCTAGTAGTATAGTAAGTGATAGAGATTCATTATTCACTAGCGAGTTATGGAAGAGTCTACAGGAGATTTTAGGAACCAAGCTCAAGATGAATACCGCTTACCATCCACAGATCGACGGGAAAACGAAAAGGGTTAACAAAGTCTTGGAGGATTTGTTAAGAGCTTGTGTGTTAGATTTTGGAGGATCATGGGAAGACCATCTACACTTAGTAGAGTTTTCTTACAACAACAGTTATTAGACTATTATAAGGATGGCACCATTTGAAGCTTAGTATGGAAGACCATGAAAATCTCCCGTTTTTTGGTTAGAGACTGGGGATAGAGTTGGTTCTTGGTCCAGATTTGGTTAGGGGGCTGCAGAGAAGATTGAGTTGATTCGATCTAGAATAAAGGATGCTTAATCTAGATAGAAGAGTTATGCAGATCGAAGACGGAAAGACTTAGAGTTCTCTGTTGGAGATCATGTTTTTATTAAGGTGTGACTGATGAAGGGCGTGATTCGATTTGGAAAATCAAGGAAATTGGCATCGAGATTTGTAGGACCATTTCCTATTGTAGAGAGGATTGGGAAACTCGCATATAAAGTAGAGTTACAGAATAGTTTGGCAAGAGTTCATGATGTTTTCCATGTTTCTCATCTAAGTAAGTTTGTTAGAGACCAGGAGTCTACTATAGCACAAACTGTGTTAGATGATTTGGTAGTAGAACCAGACTTGACTATAGTTAGAAAGATAGTTCGTATATTCGCAAGAGATGCGTAAAGGATAAGGAACAAGATAGTCGGATTAGTTAAAGTCCAGTGGAGCGACGATGAGAGAGACTGTACTGGGGAGACTGAGAGCAGGATTAGAGATGCTTATCCTGATTTGTTTGATGGTATGTTTTACTTTTTGATTGTTTGGTTATGTACCTTATCGTAATTTCGAGGACGAAATTACTTAAGGAGGGGAGTTTATAATGACCCTAATTTTTAGTAATATTATTTAGTAACACTTAATTAGGTAACTCAAATGAAACAATGTGAAATGGTTAAGGGATTGAGATTTGTGATTAGTAAGGATAGCCGCGCCATGTTAACAAATGGACTAAGTAAACCGAAATGGAATAAAGTGTTAGGAAATAGACAAGGGAAATATAGGAATAAGTGTTATTCTTATACCCTAAACACCTTAAGACATATTTTATACGTTCATTTCTATATTTACTAAACTAAAATCTAAGTAAGAGGCCAGCCACCATTAGGAAAGCAAGAGAAAATAAGAAGATTTCAAGAGGAAAAGCATAAGCAACTTAACCAATATCAAATCTCAAATCCTTAATCTCAAAGCTAAGGTGAATAATGACTACGTCTTATATTTTTCTTGTTTTCGATTTTATGATGAAATCCGATTTATTTTGCAAAGTTATTTGCCATGTTTTGATTATATAAATGAAGATATATGCTTATTGATGATTTATGCTTATTCATAGCTTTTATGATATGTTTTAATGTGAAAGCCCTATCAAATGACATCGAAATTCCTTGCGAGTTTAGATTTAGAACAGAAATGATATTTTAGAGATGGGTTTCAATTTTCATAATTTTCTGAACTAATGTGGAACTAATATAATTTTCTAGTAAAGAAAATGATTATTTGGGTTTAAAACAATTTACGCCTAAATTATTTATGTTTTGGGTCTGGAATTATTATATGTTAGAGAACATATTAAAAATGATTTTCAGGAATTATTGTTGAATTTTCCTAAGTGCTATATTAGATATATAAAATTATTTAAGGTATAAGGCATAAATGTTTTATTTATTTACAAAAGGAGAGGGGGTATTTTGTAAATTATTTAAATTGTTTAACTCTGAAATTTTGACATTGCTTTCGGAAAAGAAAGTTAGAAACCAATAATATTTTAACAAACAAGGCAGTTAATTGAAAAGATTACTTTATAAAGCTAAAAATCAGTTTAAACATGATTTTTACATGTTTCGCCACTTTCGGCACCTTGCTTTCGATCCAGTACTCCCGCCTCCATCTCAGTCGAAACTAATGCGCCTGATATCAATACTTTGTACACAGCGAATTCGACTAAGGTGGAAGGTATGAAGTCGAAAGGGGGGTTCCGAAGGAAGTCGATGCTTTACTTTGTTTTAAATGAAATTGCGCATGTTTTTCTTTCGAAAGGAAGGCTTATGACTTGGTTGGCTTTCTGCTCAGTCAAATGCTTTAAAGGAATGGTTTATAAGAGGTTGCACCGTTTTTTTAAGTAAATTCTTTAATCGGGGTCTGTTACCCGGATGATTGACCCGACTATAGGATGTTGATCATATAGGCTTTTGTTTCAATCTGGGTGGTTCGGCCCAAATAAAGGGATTGAGTGTTGCTCGGCTTAGGATGGAAGTGCACCGTTCGGCCTAGACGTGTTGTTTGCACTACACCATAAATGACCTTCTGCAACACTTTTGCAAGGTGTTCCCAGCTAAAATGTTGCGACAGCTATAAAATTTTGGTCCTACTGCAACGTTGCATTTTTGGTGTTACCTTAGCCATAAAAATGTGTTGCTCTAGCTAAACAAGTGTAACACGATGCAACATTTTTATATAGTGTTGCAATAGATGTATTCAAATTAAAAAATTAATAAAATTAGCAATCCACGTGAATACGATCCAACGATCTACATTTAATCTGGTTGTTAAAATGGATCACCACTGCAATTTGACCCAAAATTTCGTTTTCCCACCTAAACTAGTTCAGATCCCCTTTTGGTTTTCATTTCAATTCGTCTCCTCCCATTCGCCTCCTCCCAGTCGCCTCCTCCCATTTGCCTCCGCCACCAAATTGTCTCCCTCCTTTTCTTCTGCTTCCTCGTTCGCCTCCGCCACCAAATTGTCACCCTCACCCCCAGCTACCCCTTGACCCATCGCGACCATCTAGCTCCAACCAGAGCCCTGTCACGACACCAAAACCCAAAGCCAAACAAAGTTTTCCGTTCAAACCCCTTTTGCCACCGCTGTCGTCGCCATCAGCTCTCGCCTCCAACAGAAGACCAGCTCGCCACCAACCCCTCTACCTTTCTCCTTTAGACCACTTCACCTGAAAACTCTTCTAGCGCCTTAATTTCTCCCAAGACCTGAACTGCTCTCGAGATGTAGCTGTCATTCTCGCAACAATTAATCTGCTAATGGTAATAGATTGCAAGATGATGACATTATTAAGGATAAGCATGGGAATGGTACTGGTAATTTCAATAAGGTAGTACGCCCCCCATATGTTTGTGCAAATGCTCCTTTGGAACTTATATCATTTTCTAGTTATATTTTTGCAGGTATCATGTGTATATAATTCACATTATATCATTTTCTTCTGTCGGTTACTAGTTAATACTCACAGACTTGTATATATACATCCTCCTTATAGATAATTTTTAGTGTTTTATTTTTAAATTGTTGTTAAGGGAGATAGTGTTGAATTTAGGAGCTCCAAGTTCAGTTTTATAATCTAGTGCACGTTTTCATGTATTACTGCTGTTTGATGGTGAAATGATGATTACAATGTTCAGGTTGTGAGTGGCAGAGGTGATTGTTGGTAGAAGTTTTATTGTGGTGATGTGAGTGTTCGGCAGGGGTTGTTGACGGTTTGAAGGTGGCTGTTGGTCCAGTTATTACAGTTGCCTCATTTATTGTTGTAGTGCTTGCAATTACCATTTGTGCATCATTTTACGTCATTTCAAAGAAGGCTGCGCCCGGACCCGCTTCTCGGCTCGCCTTCGGCTCGGCACTCGGCTCGCCTTCGGCTTGGCATATATTTGTCAGTGTCGGTGTATGTATAAATTGAAACTGCATATGTAATGAGTGAACTGAGTGATGTAGTGAGGAATATTTGTATATGTGAATATCAGTGTTATATATCATTGAATTGTAAAATAGTGGAGTCAGGAATTTGTACTATTTCAAATGTTGAAATAAAATATTTATTTAAATAAATTACTGTTTAAATATCAAATTCTGTGTAATAGCATTTTATTAAATAAATATTTATTTTTATTAAAAAATCAAATATGCTCTACATTGTGGGCCCCACAAATTCAAAAAGTTCATATCTATAGCAACATTTTGGAATGTTGCTACAGATACCTATGGGTGTAGCCATAGACCCAAATAGGGTTCTATTGCAACAATATTACTTATGTTGCCTTAGATAGTCAAAATGTTGCCTTTGAGGTCTAAGGCAACGGCAAAAATTGCATCACCCTAAAAGTGTTGCCATAGACCTATGGCAACATTTTTCGGGCCTGAGCCAACATTTTTTTTGTGTTGCAGTAGGCCATTTATGGCGTAGTGTTGGAATGCAAGTGTCGTTCGGCCTAAGTCCATCGCTCGGCATCCTTCATTCAAGCGCCATCGCTCAGCTCTCTTTGTTTAAGTGCCAACGCTCGACTTCCTTCGTTCGGCCTGGATATGTGGTTCGGCCTGCATACCGTTCGATCAACGACCTTCGTTCAAACGGCATTGCTCGGCTACCTCCGTTCAGCCTGGATATGTGGTTCGGCCTGTACTGCTTAGCAATTATCGTTTGGCTAGTTTAAGGAGACGAGGTAGCTCGTTTTGGAAGGTCTGGTGAATGTCGTTCGGTCAGGGCTGGTTCAGCACGAGCGTTCGGTATATCTATTTCAATGCAAGAAGAGGGGGTTAGCTTATTTGTGGAGACCAACATCAAGGTAAAGGGTTCAGTACTTTTCTATTCCAGGTTCCACCACGAGTTGCTCCGAGTCTTTTGAGGACTTACTTCGAGACATTTGATAAACGACCACCAACCGGCCATGATGGGCCGGCATCTCTCGATCGGCATGTTCCGATCGGTATGACTCGTTCGGCATACTAGGCTCGGTGCATAGAAGTCACCTACCGTGGGCCGAAGTACCTTGTTTTTGGGCCCGCGGAGGAAGTCCAGCCTATCTTCGTCTATAAATAGAGAGGCAGGGGTGCAGTGAAATGGGACCTTTTATTCGAAAACTCCGGGGAGATTCTGCCATTATGAAGACCAGTCTATTTTCGATCCAAACATGTAATCAAGTCATTATTGTACGGATTGTATCTATATTCAATAATTGGAAGAAGCAATAAAGATTAAACTCAAAGTGGACGTAGGCAGTTACGCTGAACCACTATAATTCTAGCTAATTTTGCATAAATTCCTCTATTTCAATTTTCTATCTTCATTAATCTCTCTACACAAATCCTTTCTTGAGTATTAGTGACCAATTTTGGTGCTGACATTTTGGTGCTTTCACTGAGAACGCATTCTCAGGCTGTTAGGATTTCCTTTGTTGCTACTGGATTGAGAAAATCCCCCGAAGAAGATCCGATTTTATCCACAAGAAGTCCATTGATTCTATTCAGAGTTCCAACCGATAACTCTACAATAGGAAGACCATGTACTAGATCAGCCTCCCACAATGCAGATGTCAACAAGACCGCTAGCGTCCAACAAGTAGGACCCAGTAATCAACAAGCTAATCCGGGTGCAGGGACCATCACCGCCCAAAACAAAACGGAAGCTGTCACCAGGACAGAGTTCAACGAGCTGATGAGAGAACTCATGGAAAGCAGGAGACATCTTAACGAGCAGATTCAAGCTAACGCCAACCTCATAACTCAGCTTACTCAACAGCAGCATCAGAATGCTGGAAGAATTCCCGTTTCCTATTCCTCATCCGACAGCTCTGCTTCATCTGATGAACCTCACAGGCGTAGACGCCGTAGAACTGAAACAACGCAAATAGGTGCAGTGCACCAGGAAAATCATGCTCAAGCTGAAACAGTAAACTTAAGATCTGAATCACGAGTGGAAGCTGGACGGCCAGCTCATCAAAGTCCTAATGATGCTGGTCCCCAGGATACATGCTTGGTAGATCACCAACAGAGGAGGCACCAACCAGAACGGTCTCGCAGGACAGACACCAATCTGCTATCTTCCATACAAATCCCATACCTATCAGCTATGGTTAGACAGCAGATAAGGGAGAATCAACGCTTATCAAATGATGATTAGGGGATATCCAGGAGTCATACTCCATTCACAGATGCTATCTTACAGGCCGAGTACCCCAGGAAGTTTAACATGCCGACTATTCCAGCCTACGAAGGAAAGACTGATCCCCGATGGCATGTGATGAGATATGAATGGATGATGGACTCAGCTAGAGCAAACGACGCAACTAAGTGTAGATGCTTCCCAATAACTTTATGTGGAATCGCTACCATGTGGTTCAACCGACTTCCTCCGCGGACTATCTCCAACTTTTATGAGTTAGCGACGAAATTTGTGGAACAGTTCAGGATTCATGCTACCCATCCCAACGATGTGATGTCCTTGTCCAGTGTGATTCAGGCTCTAGAGGAGTCGTTAAAAGAGTACTTACAAAGATTCCACATTGCCGCGACTGAAGTTAGCAACCCCAACGACCATGCTATTTTAATGGCCGTGATGCGAAGAGTAAATATGGATTCACAGTTTGGCGATTGGCTGGCGGGAAAGCCTCTGACTACACTAGAACGTTTTTATTCAAAGGCACACTAATTTATAAGAAGGGAGGAAGCTAGGTGGACGAGGCGAGACAATGCACCCGTACCTGGCAAGGAGACTGTGCATAGCAACATTGTTGTAAAACAATCCGGTGACAACTCTAGAAAAGTACAAGTCAATGTTCAAAAAAAGCCTGAACAATCTAAATGATCTGGTGGGGGAAATCACGGAAAGAAAAGGGAATCTGGAAAGTGGAAACCAAGGATCCCAACTTACAACGAATACACTCTTTTGAATGCATCTCTGGAGAATATTTACCTATCGACTTGTAATACTTTCCAATATTGAAAGCCACGACCAAAAGAGTCCACCAAGGAGCAAAAGTGGACTGGGAAGTATTGCCGCTTCCACGAGACTTACGGGAACAATACCGAGGAGTGTAGGCACCTCCACGACGCTATAGAAAAGCTGATTCGACAGAAGAAGTTGTAGGAATTTGTCAAGAATCCACCGGAGGGTGGACAAGGAACATCAAACACCGATCGCGTGCAAGCTCCACGCCATCCTGAGGAACCAGCTCGGACCGTAGGAAGATTAATCATAAACACGATAGTCGGAGGGCCTCACCCGGCAGACAAGAGTTGGCAAGAAATGGAATGCTATGCTAGTTCCTTAAAACATGTAGAATTTGAATGTTGTTCAAACGCGGAAGATGGAACTTCGGCTAAGCAACAGCGAATGATGATGGATGATATAGTGTTTAGAAGTAGAGATGCCGATCAGGTGGAGGCGCCTACCATTGACCTGATGGTCATCTCGGCCACTATTGGGCTAGCGTTTGTGAGAATGATACTGATTGATTGTGGAAGTTCTATTAACATGATCTTCAAAAAGGCATACAGCCAGATGAAGATGGAGACAACGGATCTAAAACCATCTAAAGCCCGCATTCATGGCTTTAATGGTGCGGCTACTAATGCAGTGGGTTTCGTTGAGTTGCCAGTCGAACTTGGAGAAGGTGAACGTAGGAGGGTGCGGATCCTACCATTCGTCGTTTTGGATGTCGATTCTCCGTATAATGTGTTTTTGGGTCGACCGGCCCTGGCAGAGTTTAGGGCAGCTTTGGCCCCGTGGTGTTTAACCTTGAAATTGCCGACGGATAAAGGAGTTAGTGTAGTGCATGGTGATCAAGCGACTGGCCATGCATGTATGTTGCTGAGCTGAGAGAGGCCCAGCGAAGAGAGAAAGGAAAGGTTGTGGACAGCTCCATCCGCATCCGAGTCGCAAAAGATTGACAAGTAGTGCCCAAGCCTTGGCTCGGACAGCACGATCGGATCTACAGAGACGTAGATCCGAGAGACGAGGATGAAGAGACTAAGGGGTCTAAGGCTGCACCGACAGAACTGATAATCGACATTTCAGTCAGCCATGATGACCCATCAAGGGTACTAAAAATTGGATCACAACTCACTCCCTCGATGATTGAGGACTTAACTGATTTCCTTCGAGCAAATCTGGATGTTTTTGCTTGGACACATTCTGATATGTGTAGGATTTCTCCCGCCATTGCAAGTCATATGTTAAACATAGACCCAAAATACGTGCCAATAAAGCAAAAAAGGAGAGGGATGGACCCGGGGAGGTCCGCCGCTCTCAGAGAGGAGGTGGACAAACTCAATGCCAATGGGTTTGTCCGCGACGCCCTCTACCCTGAATGGGTATCTAACCCCATGCTAGTGAGAAAAGCGAATGGGAAATGGAGGACCTATGTTGACTACTCAGACTTGAACAAGGCTTGCCCTAAGGATAGTTTCCCTCTACCCAGAATTGACCGGCTGGTCGATTCAACTGTCGGGCATGAGTTATTGTCATTTATGGACGCGTACTCAGGATTCAATCAAATCCCAATGCATATTCCGGATCAGGAGCACAGTAGTTTTGTCACGGATGTCAGACTGTATTGTTATATGGTGATGCCTTTTGGGCTGAAGAACGTAGGAGCGAATTATCAGTGCTTGGTGAATCGGATGTTTAAAGAACAAATCGGTAGGACAATGGAAGTCTATGTGAATGACATGCTTGTGAAATCATGACAGTCAAACGACCACATTCGAGACATGGCAGAAATGTTTGATATACTCAGGTATTCTGGAATGAAAATTAACCCACTGAAGTGTTCCTTTGGTGTCGCATCGGGAAAGTTTTTGGGTTTTATTGTCAATGCACGAGGAATTGAAGCTAACCCGGAAAATATTCAGGCTATTCGAGACATACAAGTACCAAGAACTATAAAGCAAGTGCAGAGTCTGAACGGAAAAGTGGCCGCGTTGAGCCGATTCATATCCAGAGCGACAGACAAGTGTATTCCCTTCTTCGATGTGATAAAGAAAGGGAAGGGAAACTTTGATTAGACGCCCGACTGTGAGGATGCATTTCGAGCTTTGGTAAGGCATCTGGAAGGTCCACCGGTGTTGTCAAAGCCTATAGATCACGAAGTGTTGTATGTATACTTGGTCGTATCTCAACATGCCATCAGTACAGAATTGGTTCGCGATGAGGACCGAGTTCAAAAGTCGGTGTACTATGTCACTAAACGTCTAACGGGGGCAGAAAGGAACTATCCTAAAATCAAGAAGCTGGCCTACTGCTTGATGATTGCATCACGCAAGCTTCGTCCATACTTCCACGCACACCCGATCAGTGTTTATACCGATCAAACTCTACGATAGGTGCTCCAGTGACCAGAAACCTCTGGAAGGTTGCTAAAGTGGAACATCGAGTTAAGTCAATTCGACATCACCTACCTGCCGCGGAGGGCTATCCAAGGGCAGGCGTTAACAGACTTTATTGCAGAATTCACAATACCTATCGAGCAAAGTAATGAAGACATTATTCCCCCCATTTGATGGAAGTTATACACCGATGGGGCATCAAATGACCGCTGTTCCGGAGCCAGAGTTATTCTTGTGACTCCCGAAAACCGATCGATTTGTTATGCTTTGAAGCTTAATTTTCCGGCCACAAACAACGAAGCCGAGTATGAAGCGTTGATTGTCGGCTTAAAACTCACTAGAGAACTGGGAATAAAATCGGTCGAGATCTTTTGTGACTCGCAATTGGTGGTGTACCAAGTTCGTGGAGACTATCAAGCAAAGGGGCAGAGACTCGCCCCATACCTTGCATGAGTTCAAGAGCTCTTGGCAGGCCTTGAATATTACGATATTTCACATATTCCGCGCGAACAGAATGGTATAGCCGACTCGTTGGCAAAATTCGCAAGCAATGGTTAGGCACATCAGTTTGGCTTAGTTCCCATCGAAATCTTAAATGCTCCGAGTATAAATGAGATGGATGTAGACCCTATGCTAGAAACAAAAGTCGAAAAGGAGTCATGGATAACCCCATTCAAGCAGTACCTGTTACACGGAGCTTTGCCTGAAAAGAAGAACGAAAGACGACAAGTCATTCGCAAAGCTTCGAGATATGTGATGCAGGACGGAATAATGTATCGAAAAGGGTTCTCGGTTCCATTACTTCGTTGCAACGCCCATGACGAGATAAAACGGGTCTTGAAAGAAGTTCATGAGGGCGAATGTAGCGACCATACTATGGGTATACACTAGCAAAAAAGATCCTCTGCTATGGATACTATTGGCCAACTGTAAATCGGGATGCTACAAACTACGTAAGAAAGTGCAACAAATGCCAAAAATTTGCGAAAATCCCAAG
Source organism: Allium fistulosum (assembly GCA_030737815.1). Taxonomy (NCBI): domain Eukaryota; kingdom Viridiplantae; phylum Streptophyta; class Magnoliopsida; order Asparagales; family Amaryllidaceae; genus Allium; species Allium fistulosum. The sequence continues at coordinate 973,965,052 of CM060904.1, forward strand.
AGCTCCACAAACGGAACTCACACAAATGCTTAGTCCCTGGCCATTTGTGATTTGGGGGATCAATATAGTCGGTTCCTTACCGATTTCCGGAGGTGGCGCAAAGTATGCAATTGTTGTGGTTGATTACTTTACTAAGTGGGCAGAAGAAGAGCCTTTAGCTACGATCACCACTAAAAAAGTAATTAATTTCGTTATACGAAACATCATATGCCGCTTTGGCCTCTCACGAACTATCATTACAGACAATGGAACCCAATTTGAAAGTAGGGAGTTCAAAGAATTTTGCCAAAAGTATCACATTGAGAAAAGGTTTGCGGCAGTCGCTCACCCAAAAGCGAATGGACAAGTTGAAGCCGTAAATAAAATAATTAAATCAATATTAAAGAAATGTTTGGAGAAGGCTCGAGGCTAGTGGGTGGATGAGCTCCGACAGTGCTCTGGGCTTACAGGACCAACCACAAGTCCGCCACTGGCCACACTCCATTTGCTTTGGCATACGGCGCTGAAGCCATGATACCTGTGGAACTTGAAGTTCCCTCTCATCGGGTAACTTATTATGATCCCAAGACAAATCGGAATCTCTTACTAGAGTCGTTGGACTTTGTTGACGAAAAGCGTGAAGAAGCTGATTTAAGAGCGGCTGCACATAGGCACAGAGTTGCTCGATATTATAAAGAAAAAGTCCGACCAAGAAGTTTTAATGTGGGAGATCTCATTTTGAAGCGAGTCTTTCCGGTCCCATCACATCTGAATCCTACATGGGAAGATCCGTATGTCATCGAACGGAGGCTTGGAGAAGGAACTTTCAAGATAGCGACCGTAGATGGCATGACACTTCCCTGCACATGGAATAACGAGCATTTGCGTCGTTATTACACCTAGTATTTTTCTTTTGAATTTTAGTGGCAATTGTTTCCAGTGTATGTTCCTTTTGTTGTTTTTAGTTTTCGGCATGTAATAAGACAATTTAGTTTGTTTTCATTTGTTATAATCAATAAAGGCGTGAAGCCATCTTTTCTATGAACTATTGATGTTGTTGTATGCTACAACTTTGTAACAAGAATTAAACTATATTGTTCTGTACGGCGTATAAACGCATGCATAGACTAAAAATCTCTAAGTCCCCAGAGTGCGGACTAGAGTATAAACGACTTGAAAAAATCTCTAAGTCCCTAGAGTGCGGACTAGAGTATAAGCGACTTGAAAAAATCTCCAAGTCCCAGAGTGCGGACTAGAGTACTCTGAGTCCCTAGAGTGCGGACTAGAGTATAAACGACTTGAAAAAATCTCTAAGTCCCCAGAGTGTGGACTAGAGTACTCTGAGTCCTCAGAGTACGGACTAGAGTATAAACAACTTGAAAAAATCTCGAAGTCCCCAAAGTGCAGACTAGAGTACTATGAGTCCCCAGAGTGCGGACTAGAGTATAAACGACTTGAAAAAATCTCCAAGTCCCCAGAACGCGGACTGGAGTACTCTGAGTCCCCAGAGTGCGGACTAGAGTCTATACATCTTAAAAATCTCCAAGTCCTCAGTGTGCGGACTGGAGTACTCCGATTCCCCAGGGTGCGGATCAGAGTATAAGCGATCCAAAAAATCCTTCAGTCCCCGGAGTGCGGGCTAAGAATATTCTAAGTACCCGAGGCATGGAATAGAGGATCTACGATTCCAAAAAAAATCTCCGAGTCATATGGGAGTGGACTAGGGCATAGGTAACTCACAAGATTTTGGATTTCGACTACAAGTTATACAGTAAGTTGAACAACAAAAGTCTTTTGAAAGAAAAAGAACGAAGTTTTATTCATTAATCCAAAATGAAGTTCCACTACAACTTCTCCTAAACTCGGGGCAAAAAGTCTACCTACAACGGCTATAAAAATAAATAGAGATAATTACATAATCCAGACTGATTCTCATTGAACGAGCATGACAGCTACTTCTTTGACTTCTTCTCCTTCTTCGGTTTCTCAGACGAATCCTCCCCCATGCGTTTTCTCTTGGACGTTTTGCTCGCTAGAGAAGGGGTGTCAGAGGAAGGAGGAGGAACTTCTAACAACCTGGTCCCACCTGGAAGAATAACCTTTAAAGGCCTGATCAGTGGGTCATCGAGTTCTACCACTTGAGGCTCAGCCTTAATTTTGGTTTTCGTTTTCTCCTCTTCGATGATTTGTTCCTCCATGCTCAGCTTTGAAGTATGTTTGGAGGCGCCTGTAATTTCAACTTCATAATGTTCTTCTGAAGGAGAAGTGTTTTCAAATTTGTCTTCATTGAGTGCTAGGTCCAGGAGTGTCTTCGGTTTGAACAGGCTCTCCCATTTTCTTCTCTCTCTCCATGGCAACATCGCTCCTTGGAGTAGGTTCGGGATCAGGATGGCCTACACGAATTCATAATAAACAAATGTTAGAATACATTTATCACTCGTTGAAAACGAGAACCCTTTGAACTTTGGAGGAAAAGTTATGTACCAGTCTCTGTCTGACTCTCAACTGTTCGGGGAGTTTCGCCTTTTGGGATAGGAGATAGAACGTGAATATTAAATCCAGGGTCCTCTGGGTCATAGCCAATATGTTGCTTGAAGGGGTCAAGTGATGGGCGACTAGACGTCTGAATAGGGGGAGGAACCGGAGACTCGGTTCCGGACGGACCGACAATGGCATCTTTTCCTTTTAATAAGGGGGAGTCTCTGCTGTAAAGAGCCTTCGCCGTAAACAAGTCTGAAGGCTCATTCCCCCGAATAAATTCCTTCACTAAAGCTTCTTCGTCAGCCTCTTCCGTTCCCAACTCAACCTTTTTGATTTTAATTAAAGTGTCCCATGCTTCGGCCAAAGATTCGAGGTAACCCTCGCCTAGAAATGTTAAGTCGGGATGCATGAGAACTCGAGCATTATATTCGGCTATGAGCGGATCAAACATGCACTTGATTTCCTCCCTACCAGCCTCAGTAGCCGCCTCAAGGCGAGAATCAATCCCTGAGAGCGCTATTCTTTTACCCTCCTCATAGGCTTCATCCTTCAGCGATTTGACCTTGGAGAGTTCTTCATCGAGCTTTGTTTTCAGAAGCTGCGTAGCAACAATCTTGTCGCAATGTCGTTGCGACTCCTCCTGAGCAGCAATCTTTTCTTCCTTCTCTTTGAGAAGTAGATCTTCCAACTCTTTGACTCATTGAGCGAATGCATCTCTCTCCTTTTGAATGGAGTCTTTCTCTAAAGCTAAAGCGCCACAGCGTTGGATAGCGTCATCGATCTCCTTTTTGTGTGTGGCCTCCAGGTGACTAACTGCCTCAGCAGTATCTTTAGCGTTCTTCTAGGCAGCCTCAAGTTGAGATTTATAGGTGGAAAGCTCTTCATCTTGAGCTCTAATGATGTCCCTGTCATGGATGGCCTCAAGCTTTAGACGATCGATTTCATGTTGGTGTTCCATAGAAACTTCAGAAAGTTTTTCTGCCAAGTGAACGAATGCGTCGTGTTGGACGTAAACATCATTGCTGCAAGCAATGGCACTCTGTTTAACATGCCCCAGAATAGGATGGATGGCTGGAAGAAATTTTTGTCCGTCAAAGCATATTTTTGGGAATGTGGTTTAAGCTCGGCTAGTTTCTCCGCTATCGACGGATCATGTGCAGGAGTAGAGGAAGTTTGTTTAGTCGAAACCACGGACCGCTTGTGAGCCTCCCGAGATTGCCTAGTACTTGAGGAACCCAATTATTGGTTGCAAAGGGTTTCTGATTGTGATCCCCTTTGACCTGATTTCTCCCTACCTTGTTCATGTGGAGGAGGAGGATCGTTGGAGTACGATGAGTGACTGTGAATTTTCCTTCGAGAAGATTAATCTCAGGGGCGATAATCTCTATCGTTGTCATCATCTCTATCTCGGCGTTTACCATATCCATAGTCTCGGCCAGAATGATGGAAAATAGAAGAGCCGCGAAGGCGGTCAAATCCATGTGAGCGTCCCATATCACCTGCGCATAAATTAAGTGATGACAAGTTAGCAAAAAATGCCATGATGGCTGAAGTTTAAGTGCAAGGTGAAGTGTGAGTGTTCGTGTGTGTCCTAGTGTTTCCCCCCGACGGACCGGTTTTCTTAGCTTTACTTATCGGAGTTTTTTCTCCTTGGTGATGGGCTTGAGTGCCTTTGTCGCCTCTCGTGGGCAAATGAATCTTTAGGGCTTCTGGATCGTCGAAGCCGTAGTTGAGAAAGTCATCAGGAATAGAAAGGTCAGACAAGCCCTTCAATGAACCCTCTAAGTGTTGTGGGGACGACCCTTTCTCCATTGGAGTAATTGTCACTTTCGAAGCTCCGTCCACTGTCTTCTTCCTCAACATGTAAGCTAGTTTCTTTTTTCCCTTTGAAGGGGGAGGCGGTTCATCAATGCCATGTGCCTCAACCACTGGTTTCGAAGCGGGACTTACATTCTCACCCAGCGCTTCGGCCCCCTTTATTTCACCTTCCTCGGATACATCGGGGGTCTCTCTTGTCAAAGGCACCGAAGGCCCAGCTTGCCTTTTGCCTTTGTCCAGGGAAGGCCCGATTGTAGTGACGGTGTGGGGGAGACTTATTCGGCTACCTTCCGCCAACAACCCAAATTTTGAAAGCGATTCGTTGGAGATAATGGATTTAATGTCCCAATCTCCTGTAGGAACAGCTCGAATAGCTTCGACGGCCTCAGAGTACCCGGAGCCTTCGGGACGTGGGCTAATACCTGTAAAAATCGAGAAAAGGTTTAGAAAGGAAGCACTTCCTGCCACATACAACTACTGATCTAGAAAAGGAACTTACTCCCTTCCAGCCATCTCCTTGCAAAACCAGGGGGGCAGCGCACGTAAAACCATTCATGTTTATATAGCGCAAATTTGCTCCATGCCTCCATTAAGATTTGGCACTTGGAATGTGGCTCGAGGAATAGGAAGGATGGGCTGTCGGACCATCTCTTGAAACGATAGATATATCGGATATCACCGGGAGTGGGTAGTCTGAACGGAACACTCATTAAAAGAATGCACATGCCATAGATGAACGTGTGACTGTTGGGATGTAACTGTGCTGGGGCGATCTCCATATACTACAACACATCACGAAGGAAGGAGCTGAAAGGTGGCACGCTACCGACCTAGCACATAAATTTGTTGCAAGCCGTATACACAGCTGGGGGCAGATGAGGACAATCTTGTCCCGATGGAACTAGCACATCATCAAAAGGGATTCTATGGATTGAGCATAGTCGGCGTAGAGCATTTTCGTTGATTCTCGAAGCTTGAGAATCGACCGGATTGTCTAGAATAATCACTGCATCTATGGCATCAGGAGCCAAGTCAATAGTCGCAGTCGTTGGACTCGGGATATTTTGTGCAGGAGTCATCGATGGATTCGAAGTTTCCACTACTTCCTGTCGAGAACTCGGCCCGGGTTTATCTGAAACTGTTGCGGAGCTCGATTTTCTAGACATCCTCAACAAACGCCGAATTTGGGTAAACACCTGTTTGAACTATACCTGAAAGACAATCCATATTAGATATAATGGCGAAAGAACTCCCCCGGTGTGGTGTGTGGACTAGTGCAATCGTTCGAGCATAAGTGTAAAAGAATTAAAGGCCTAAAAGCCGATAGAGTAAGGTTAAGCATTGAACTGTCGTCTTCGAAGACCGTCATCTCTGACCGTCTTCGAGAGCTTGTCTTATGACGGTTTTAGTTTTGAACTTGGACATTAGAACTATATGTTAAAGTCTGTTATTTTTTTCTATTGAGTTGGACTCAGGTTTATAGTTGTTGGAATTGGGGAGTTATCAGTCAATATCAGTTTGATATGCTTGTATGCTTAAATTACTGTCGTTGTTCAACATTTTGTGGTAAGGCATGAAAGTATGAAGTTTTGATATGTGCTGTTCTTAAGTGGAGACAATCAAGATTATCAATGCGAGCCTCAAGGCCTGGAGCCGAACAACCTACTAGACTGACATTGTCGAACCACTCACTCTTCTCTCCGACACTCTCTCTTCATCGTTCGACCGGCGGGGCTCATGTCGAGCCACACTCGCTCGGCATGCCAAGCCCAAGTCACTGTCTCTGACCGGGCCGTAACACTACACTCGAGTGATTAGACCATACTCTCTCCCTCACACCGAACGATACCAGGCCACTATCCCTGGCTCCAGAAACCGCCCATACCAACCGAACCAATTGTTCTCCTTCAACTCACTTCCTCGAGTAGCTAAACACTCCCCTAGTTGCTCACCAAATGACATTCTCACTCATACACCGTGCCCAACCTGCCAACCAGTAGACTCCCACACAACCTAACAATTTAGTGTTAACACTCGACCAACACTTCCTAATCTCACTAAATCCTACCAACCCATCACTACTTCCTCTTCCCTTACTCGGCAACCCAACAAGAGCCTACGTCCTAGATACCTCCGATATCCTTTTCCTTCCTCCTCTCCATCTAACCCTAAGGCATGTTTAAACCTAAGATTCATCTTCCTCATCTACACGACTTCCACCGTCCGTAATTTGAAGGAAAATCATGAATTCAAATCTCGTACAAAACCCCAATTTGGGAGAGTTGATCAAGTGAGAAGTTAATACCTAAGAGAATGGGTCGAAGCTTAGGGAAATGCTTGACTTGGAATTGAAATCAATTCAGGCTCGTTGTTGGGAGAAGTGTGGGTCAAACGTACTGGAGTCAGGAAGAAAGAGGAACTTTGAGGAGGTAGTAGGAGTTTGGAGGAAGGCAAGTTAGAAAGTCCTATAGAGTGGAAGTAAAAGTAAAGGGAAGAAAAGGAGAAGTATTGGCTTATATAGAAAGGAGGGGAGGTGAGGTGAACAGGCATCAACCAGTGGACCCGGTCAAGGTATCTCAGTGGCTCGGTGAGCAGTCATACCAAGCGACAATTAACTTGCCGAACGAGTGGTTCGGCACACGAACATCGACCGACCCGCATCATAGACATGGTACGATAGAAGACTCAAATGTGGTTCAGCATTTAGGAGATCGTGAGAATCAACTGATGAGAAGTCGAAGCAAGGTTTTAAAGAAAAAACATGGATTGCTCGTGGTTCAAAGCGCATCATGTTGGCTCACACGATACGCTTTGGGGGGCAAGTGTTACTCGGATGATTGACCCGGCTATAGGATGCTGCTCATATAGGCTTTTGTTTCAATCTGGGTGGTTCGGCCTAAATAAAGGGATTGAGTGTCGCTCGGCTTAGGATGGAAGTGCACCGTTCGGCCTAGACACATTGTTCGGAATGCAAGTGTCGTTCGGCCTAAGTCCATCGCTCGGCATCCTTCATTCAAGCGCCATCGCTCGACACTCTTTGTTCAAGCGCCAACGCTCGGCTTCCTTCGTTCGGCATGGATATGTGGTTCGGCCTGCATACCGTTCGGCCTGGATATGTGGTTCGGCCTGCACTGCTTAGCAATTATCGTTCGGCCAGTTTAAGGAGACGAGGTGGCTCGGTCTGGAAGGTCCGGTGAATGTCGTTCAGTCGGGGCTGGTTCGGTGCGAGCGTTCGGTATATCTATTTCAGTGCAAGAAGAGGGGGTTAGCTTATTCGTGGAGACCAACATCAAGGTAAGGGGTTTAGTACTGTTCTATTCCAGGTTCCACCATGAGTTGCTCCGAGTCTTTTGAGGACTTACTTCGAGACATTTGATAAACAACCACCGACCGGCCATGATGGGCCAGCATCTCTCGGTCGGCATGTCCCGATCGGCATGACTCGTTTGACATACCAGGCTCGGTGCGCGGAAGTCACCTACCGTGGGCCGAAGTACCTTGTTTTTGGGCCCGCGGAGGAAGTCTAGCCTATCTTCGTCTATAAATAGGGAGGCAGGGGTGCAGTGAAAAGGGACCTTTTTTCGAGAACTCCGGGGAGACTCTTCCATTTTGAAGACCAATCTATTTTCGATCCAAACTTGTAATCAAGTCATTATTGTACGGATTGTATCTGTATTCAATAATTTGAAGAAGCAATAAAGATTAAACTCAAAGTGGACGTAGGTAGTTACGCCGAACCACTATAATTCTAGCTAATTTTGCATACATTCCTCTATTTTAATTTTCTATCTTCATTAATCTCTCTACACAAATCCTTTCTTGGGTGTTAGTGACTAATTTTGGTGCTAACAGGGTCAAAACCCCTTTGCTACCGCTTTCTACCTTTCGAAGCGACATCTTCGAAAGGGCTATTTTGTTTTATAACACCCTAGTCGCTTCTCCAATGCTTTCGGAAGGTTGGTTTCGACACCATTACTTCTTTACTTAGGAATAGCTTTCGAAAGTGTTGCTTTCGACCTTGTTCTTTTACGACCCTTTGAGATTTTTAAAGATAAACTTAAAAAGGTTTTGAAAGAGATAGTTTTGAATTGTTTTGAAAGGTTGTTCCACATGTATTACTTAAACCCAAATGCTTTCGAAAGGTTTGATGTTTTAATGCTTTCTATAGGTTTTAATGAAGGTTTCTAAGGGTTGGTTTCCCAATGGTTTCGAAAGGTTTAAAAGGAAGATTCCTATTGTTTTCGAAAGGCGATGTTAATTCTTTTAAAGGTAAGATGTTTAAGGTTTTAAAGCTTTCGAAGGTATTGTTTTTCAAAGGTTTCGAAAGGTTTATTATGAAGGGTTCCGAATGGATATTTTTTGGCCTTTCGGCCTAAGGTTTCACTTATATCGAAAGGGGTACTTTCAATGGGTTCGAAAGGGGTACTTTTAATGGTTTAAATGTTTTCATCGACAAAATTTTGTGTAAAGTATATATAACATGGCAAGATGATTTGAGTAAAGAATAGAGTATATTTTCCTTGTTTAAAGAATGATTTAAAGGTTTAAATCAATTTGAAAGAAATGGTTTTCTAGGAAAATTGATGGGTAATTAAACCTAAGTAGAATGACTCGGATATTAGAATACCAGATAGGACTGGTATAGGGTCACGCCCTATACATTAGCTATTTGCCTCTAGCTAACTTAGTCCAAAATTCCAATGTGTAGGGCTTTGTCACATGTAAGACTAAAATGATGTTACACATAGAAAGGAATATATTTGTACAAAGGTAGGTTATTTGTGAGCCCGCAAAACCATTAGGATCAATTGACCTAGAGAAAGTAAGTTAGGGGCAGACCATCCAGAAGAGGAGTATCTAACAGATGTTTGATTATTTGTCTATATTGTCTGGTAGGCCCGAGTCAGCCAAAAGTTAGTAGTTAGCCAAACAAAACTATAATTTTCAAACAGATAGTCCATTTGTTACCTGATATGTATGTTTACATGATAATGCTTTACCATTTTAACAAGTTTTTGTTGCAGGATTATGATTTGCAAAAGATATGTTTTAAACGGATGTTAGTGAGGGGAAAGTAGTTCCTCCAAGCGGCATGGTTTCACTTAATATCAAATAATTGAGATGTATAGTATTATTCACACCAGGCTTTATGTCTGACTCGAAGTTTATGCTTTTCCCCTTAAACTCTCGAGTGCTCAAAATTGATTTGAGTAGGCTGAGGGTTGGGATTTTCAGGTTTTAGTAGGTTGGTGAATAAAGCTTCCAAAGACGAGCAGGTGGCTGACGGATAGCTATTTAGGAGTTGTTGTTTTATTTTATTTGATTTCGCTATGTTGTATTATGTCAGTTATGACTATATAGTAATCTAGTCAACCAAGGGGGCATCTTCATATGTCGCTCTTAGCGTATTTTGTAATAATTATATTTGATCTAAACCTGGGAAACGATTGGGATTATGTAATGGAATATGAAACATGTTTTGTGAAATGTAATCAGAAAAGTTGTTTTTGAAATTTGTGATTTTATTTCATGTGCTTCTGATATTATGGGTACTATTAACATTATCGTATTTGGTCACCGGGAGTTAATACTATGGATGACTGCAACATCTATAGCGATTAGCTTCGGGCCTCCATATAGGGCATGCTACAGCTGTCCGAAAAAATAGGGCACCCAGAATTTCAAGGAAAGAAAATAAACTCTGGGTCAAACATGGATCTGGTGTGAGTAAAGCATATGGTTTGACTTTATAAAACTTTAAACAATGGTATCTCGTAAGACTACGCTGCACATAAACACGGATGGGTTTTACCTTATGATAACCAAACTATTCCTATATCAGAACTTCAGATATTATCATAATGTCTAGGTTTTAAAATAAATATGAAATATAGCTGAAATGCTTGCATCTCACATTCCAGAAATTGGGCACAACTAAGTCCATAAAGCTTGTAGTGGAAATGGATTCCATCTATGAAATGTTAAGGGTTTACCCACCAAATCCGTACACCTTTAGATAAAATGTCCGGGAGGCTACAACAATGTTGCACCTCTGCTACTCAGGACTATCATTACCCCCCTTCTTATGTAGTACTAAATATGATCACCCCTTGGTTGTGATCAATAACCATATAGTGGGATCCTGAAGCTTACATGAATATCGCTCTATATTTGGAGTGTTCATACCCATATAGGTGTGCCCCACATAACCCTGCGACACGTCCCTGCTTTATTCATTTTTCCAGTTGTAAGACTTTGAGAGGCTACGCTCTTACCACTTCCACCTAGCAACCCATCTTGGAATGCTAATATTGCCCTCTAGGTAATCAATGCAATACTATCATCCATCCTTAGAAGTTGTTACAGGATCGAACAAACATTCACAACTTACTATCTTCCATATTGGAACCACCCTCAAGAAGGATAATATAACTCCACAACATACTCCATAATGATCCAACATGAAAGTTATTAGTTTGGAGTGGTTCGAAATAATCATATTACCTAAAACCGATGTCACCAAACTAAATGATAGTTCCGACTAACTCAATTCCGGTTCCCTTGGAAGTATGCACATGTATTTGAGTCCTTACTGAGGAACTCGAACTTATGAACCAAACTCCTTGAGTTAAAATTAGGTTAATTATAATAGTGGAAATCTACTATTCAAGGAAGATTATACACAGCTAATTTATGGATAACCATCTATTTAATTAAATGTGAAGCACTTATGAAATTAAATCTTTTACACCTATCACATTTCCAACATTTCGACCTTATCCTACCCTTTGCCTAGAGATGAACTCTAGACCTCATAAGTAGGCAGTCAACCTACTCATCAAATTTTAGTGCTAGCTATGGAATGACTTATTTCCCACAAATGTATCACCACATTACTTGGGTTTTGGTATTTTTTCAAGGTTACTTAAGGGTAAATGATTCAGAAATCCTGTGATTTAGAACAAATTCAAAAAGCAAAAATAGTTTAAATAAACTGATATTTTAAAATCAAGGAAATATTTAAAACTTTAAACCCTTATTAGTTAATTTAATAATCTAATTTAAACCTTTCTTAAATAGTAACTAAACTTAATTAAACCCGAATCAAAACTTGGTTATCCTTGATTAGTAATTAATTAGTATTAAACCTTATTTAAATAATAATTAATTAATAATAATCTTAAAATAATCATTAATTAATAATTAATTAATCATAAATTAATAATTAAATAACAATTATCTTAATTACTTTACTAATTACAATTAACTTAATTGATTAACACTTAAGTATAAGCCACCTTGTTCAATAGTGATTAAGTGTTAAATACCTTCTTAATTACTTAATTAATTAAATCAATAAATAAATAATCAAATAAAAACTTACTAATTACATTTAAATATCTTAATTAAGGTAAGAAAACATTTCCTACAAATTTTTTAAGTGTAAACACATAAGATTTAGAAAATTAATTCGTTTTTGACAAACTGCGCGTATAGCAACTATCGCTATACGGACCCAAAAATTTAACCTTTGGAACTTGGATTCCTTTGTTTTAAAACTTAAACTTTGAACTCTTATCTTCTTTAAAACATGAAAATAAACTTCTGAAACCAAAATCAAAGATTTAAACTTGAAAACATTTCACTTTGAAACAAAAACAATTTTTCGACAAAAAGAAGGATTTCTATGTCGCTTTTGGTTAGCAAATCACTAACTTCATGTCATGAACCCCCATACAATAAATACAAATTCAATCACAATACCACATCATAACATTATAGCACAATCATAAGCAAGAATATTACTTTAAAAATACTAACTAACTTTTCTAATATTCAAGGTATAATCTTTATAGCCCACTCAAACTTTGGCATAAGCAATCAACACCAAATCAACATATATGCATGCATACACAACATATAACATTACTACATACATAAGAAACATTTTAAGTAATAAATTTTACCACTTTAAAAAGTTAGTAACTTGAGTTTTAAATACATGAACTTTACTCGCTAAGCGTTAATTTTTATTAACAATTATTTATGTCAATTCTCTTCTCAACACTATATCACATGAAGACTTATGGAATTTGATTTTGATAAAAATTTCACTATTATTCAAAACTTGGTTAGCCCATAAACAAAGTCCTTGGTTCAATAATTACATTTAATATTAAACGTACTACACTTGCCAAAGATATTGACTTTGAATTGACTACAAGTGACCGAGATACTAACCTCATGCAACTGAGGAGATGAATTCTCCATTAAACAGTGTTTTACTTCCAATGCTTTCACTTTGACCTAGATATTGTTGTTCGATGGTTGCCATGTCATGATTTAACTATAATCAAAGTGGAGATTCCATATTAAAGCTCAACAGTATTCTCAAGTCAAGAGAACTGTGTAAATACCACTCTGTAACGACCGGCCTTTTCGACCATCAAAAGTTGATACTAATACATCCATGGTATTCACGCGCCGAGCATCCAAGAGCCGGAAAGATAGATTGTTGGGGTGAAAGAAAAGAAAAAACATAATAGAATCTCACATCGTGACGAGTAATATATAATATACACATAGTCTTTACAAAAGAAAACCATAATATACATACATCAATCAGAGTAAACTAACATATCATCAACCTAGACAGTTATAACAGCATGTCCTCACAAATGTTGATAAATACAAAGAAAGAAATGCAGCGGAAATAAAATATACGTGAATATATCTCGGAGGCATCCATCTCGTCTTCTAAAGCTCCAAAGTATCCATAACTAAATCTAAAATATACTCAAAGCTGACTCGAGCATTATAAGAAAATAACACCTGGATCAGTCTGGTAAACTAGCGTGAGAAACACAAATCACATGGATTTTAATATTATAAAACATTTCAAAAATAATGGCATCTCGTAAGACCACGCCATATACAAACACGGATAGGTTTTTACCTTACGATAACCCGACCATTTTATTAGAAAATCCAATGATAATATATTAATATCTATGGTTTAAAATAAATATTTAACATAGCACAAATGGTTATATTAATTACATTTTAGCATATTTGGTATACAACTAAGTCCATAAAGGCACGTATTGAAGAATGGATTGCATATGATGACAAGGCTATTGGGGTACCGCTTGTCGCAATACACCTCTAGAAAAATGTACCAAGAGTCTCACATGGACCCCTTACAAATCAGGACCAGCCTACCCCTTCCTGGATAGTATCGAATATGTCATCACCCCAGTTGTCCCTGACAAATCGTTTCCAAAGCCACAAGCACACAAAATTCGAGAATATCGATCGAGATACCGGTGATGACCATACCATAATGGTAGCGAACCATATTGTCCTCAAGCATATCCCATGTTTTAGTCATACCAGGTGTGAGACATGTGGCTACGTTTTACCATTTTAGCAAATTTAACTTGGAATGCTAACACTGTCCTCCAAGCAAAAATGCAATGCTAGCATTCATCCATACAAGTTGTTCAGGATATAAACAAGCTGAAGACACTACTTGTACTACTTTCCTTTTGGAATCACCCACAAGTTTTTTGGAATTTCAACTTTTCATTGATCAAAAGTTGTCGGATCTTGTTGTGCATAATAATGTACATATATGTACAAATAAGAAAACAACTTTACTAATTAAAGGGTTTAGCTAAAAACAAATTAAATAAAACAAATTAAAAAAATGAAGTAAAATGGACTTTTCTTTTTATTCTAAAAAGTAATAGAATACAAATATTATTACATAAAGGACATCAAAAAGGAGATATGATGGCTTAGTACCATGGCATGATGAAAGGGAGAAGTGTTGTCTAATTTCTAAAAGAGGGTATTAGCTTGAGGTTAAATTGGTAATTTGCCACTTCTCATTTTTATGAAAAAAACATCTCATTTCCACTTCCTTTCTTTACCTCATTTTCCTTTTCACTTTCTCACTTCTTCATTTTCTTCACCTTCCATTCTTTTTCTCAAATGTCCATGAAAGAAAATCATTTCAAAATCACTCCTTTTCTTCTCTAATTTCTTAGACAAACCGCTTGAAACATAGATAACCTTAACTACATCACAAAAATACAAAAATTAAACCCAAACTTCCTTGTTCCATCCATGGCCGTGAGCTTCTAGGAGGAAGGGGGATTGCGTGAGCATTAGGGGAGAATATGAGGTGTTTGCAAGTTCTAAGCAAGCTGTTGTGTTGGTTTTTGGAGTGTAGTAAGGAGTCATTTCCTTTTTCCAAAGTTTGGTTGAATTTGAAAGTGAGATATCTCACTTTAAAATAATTTTAAGATTAACAAAATGCTGTAATAATTTAATGCTAGCCTATAGTGTTATATCTATGTACTTATGATGCATATATTTTTGTGTTGTTGATTCTCGCTTGGAAGCAAATGATATAAATAACCATTGTATTGCACGTTACTAAAGCAAAGTGAATGAAAGTCGAAGTATCTTCGTAGTAAATAGGTCATTATCGAAGCACTTTGAAGAAAATAGAAATTTTGTAGAGATCCTAAAGGACCCCCCGGTTGATTGTTATTTGCATATGTTATTGGTTATGTTAATGCTTGTGTATATGGAAAGTGAATGTTGCTTAGTTATAGTTAACATACTTGTTGTTGATTTTATTGCGACTTTTAAATCTCATGCTCGCTTTTAAGCGATTTGCCACTTGTTTTCTAAAGTGTTTTGAAATGGTTTTCGAAATTGACTTTTGTTTTCAAACCTTTTTGAAAAGTTATTAAAGTGGTTTAAATATAAAAGGAAAGGTTTAAAAGCTATTTTGATTTTAAAAAAAGTTTTAAAAAGTTACGGTCCATATAGCGATAGTCGCTATGGATATAGTTTGGAAATCGATAATTTTTGTACAGTAAAAAGAGTTGTCAATTTTAGATATTTTGAAAAGTCTTTTTAAATGTGTTTATAAGTATTTAAAAGGAAGTTCCATGTTTTAAAAATAATTTTAGATACAGTACCGTAAACTCCACCACCCGGTGGGCTATTAGGGAGCATTCCATAGGTACGACACAAATCAAAATCGTAATGGGCCCGATAAGGCATATGACAAGGCACATGAGGCTATGCCTAGGGTAGAATTCTACCATTATGCACTCCCGGACTGGTGGTAACGCGTAGTAGCTACTACCGCCCACCTCGAGACCCACTCTCATAATCAAAGGTACACACCAAATCAAATCACAAAGTAAGAGAGATGGTTTCAAAGAAGCGTGTTCGATAAGGGGAGCGACCCCACTTGGCCCGGTATAGCTCCTGTTTTAGTCATATCAAGCTAACCAGAAGGTCAGGGCTACGTTTCTTACCTCATACCAGTAGCGTCCACCAAACCATCCTACTTCATTCTGGATTCTCCACCACGTGCATAGTTGTTAAAGTGGTTTCGAAATTGGCAGAGAGTATGACAATATCCGACCCCGGTCTCTTTAACAACCAAATGCTTATTTCACACCGTGTTCATTTGATAAAACATTAAATAATAAATCCCAAATTATAAATTAAATCAATACTAAAACCTCAATTATATTTTAGATTTAAAACATTTATTTTACAATTCATATTAAATCAAATTATTACATTCCAAAAAAACATCTTTAAACCTAAGTAAAGTCTTAATTAAATTTAAATCCTTTAAATAAAATTTAATTACATATTATTCTCCACATAACTTCTTAAATTTATTTATTAAAGTTATTATATAAAATCTATATTTATTATATTAAATTAAAACTATATTTATTATATTAACTTAAATTTATAATTAAATTTCTTAAAAACTATGTTAGATATCTTATTAAATTAACTTTTAAATTATTTAAATTATATATTTTAGAACCAAAAAAAATTATAAGTTAAAATCTTAAAATTAAATTTAAACCATATTTAGTTCATAATTTAAAACTTTATAACATATAAAAATATTATTCTTTTCCAAATATAATTTTTTTAGGTAAAATCATTAAATTAAATTAAATTTTAGTAATCAAATTTATTAAATCTAAACATACTTTATGATTTAGAAAATAATTTAAAATAATTTAAAACGACCAATGGTGTCTATATATAATTTCTACCATATGGTCAAGTGATTGGGTATATATCATTTCAACCCAAAATTATAACTAAATTTCCGCTATATATCATTCTAACCTGTATCTCAAATCCAAATCAATAAAATCGCTCGAGTTTATCATTTCAATCCATAACGATTTTCCATAATATACAAGGTCATTCGGGTATGTATCATTTCAACCCATAGTCACGGAACTTGTAGTGTGATATAAATAAGTAAATAACATAACATATTAGTACATATCATAGAAAATATCATATAACAAATCATATCATGTCAGAGGTGAGCATCATATCATATCATATAATATTAACTAAGAAAATCTAACTATAACAACATTTCAATTGACATTTCAAAAGATATCCATTCACTTAATCATAGGAAGTTAGTCGTGGGTGGTTCTCACCTTTCGTGGCTAACGAAGTGACAATTACAATGAATGGACATGAAGCGAATATGACACGGAGATGGAGACCGCAAGCCAAGCAACAACGATCCAAAACTCAAAGTGATGCGGGTACGACAAAACAAAAATTTTGAAAATATTTTTTTAATAAAAGAGAAGAGTAGGATGCAAAGGGATTTGGCCTACGCTTGGTGGGCTCGACTTATGGGTGCACACAGCCTTGGGTGGGGTGGCCGAAGTGGGTGGATGGATTTGTAGGTGTGGATGTGAAGGAGGGTAGTTAGGCTTGGGTAGGGGTGCATGTGAAGCTAAGAGGTTTGGGGTATGTGGGTGTGGTGTGTGGCCGAGAGGAGGTGGAGGTTCGCCTAGGGTGGTTCGGCCGTGGTAGGGTATGGGTGATGGGAGATAGGAGGTAGAGGGTAGGGTCTAGAGTGGTGGCGCAAGGCAAGGAGAGAGGGGGAGAGAGAGAACGGGGGAGGGAGAGAGGGAGGAGAGCTAGGGTTAGGGCTATAGGAATTAGGAGGAGATGGAAGCTTGGAGAAGGAAGGAGATGAAGTTTATTGTAAATTTTCTCAAGCTGAAAGAAATGAGGAGGAAGAGGAACCAGGAACTAAATAAGTACGTACATCATTTCTCAATAGAAATGTCCATTCAGAAATTGTATATATGCATTTAGGTGGTCTTTAGTATCCAAGCCCAACAACCAAGCCTAATAAATCAATCCAAAGCCCAAAAACAAATAAAAGAATATAGGCAAAACACATAAATATTCGCGCGTTTTTACATAGAAAATTGTAGATTTAAAGCTGTAGAAATCGGATTTTAACGAAACGAAAAGTGGAGACCATTTCAGAATTTGGTCTAGAATTAGAAAAAAAGAATAAATTTAAATTTTAAAACTTTTAAATTTTCAAAGAAAAATCAAACTTTGACCAAAATTTGAAATTTCACAAAATTTTCCATTTTATTGAATTTGGAAAAATATGTTACTCAATGTCCCAAAATCGTTATTTAAATTCGATTTTTTTTACATTTTAAAATATTTAACTCAAAATTCAAATAAAATTTCTTCTAAAATTTGACTGAATTTACAGGTCATTACACTCTTCCCACGCAAAACTTTTTGTCCCTGAAAAGGAACGAAAAAGGAGAATAGAAACAAGCAAAAAAGATAAGATAGATTTGAAACAAATAGTACCCGATACAAACAGTTCAAGATTCGAAGCACGCATGCTCTCCTTCGTTTCCCAGGTACAATCCCGGTCGTCTGTACTCCATTGTACTTTGACCAGGTTGGCAAATTTCCTCCTCAACTGCTTCGTATATGAAGTGGCTTCCTCTCGACAGTGAGGTTTGGCTCAACATCCAAAATCTCAAGTAAAGCAGGCTGAACAATCAAAGATGGATCATAAAGATACTTGCGAAGATGCAAACATGGAACACATTATGCACTCCAAGAAGCTTCTTTGGCAAATCCACTCGATAAGCTAAAGAACCAAGTCTCTCTAAGATGCAGAAAGGACCAATGAATCTAGGAGCAAGCTTTCCTTTCCTACCAAAGCGAATCACATTCTTCAGCGGCAAGATCTTAAAAAATAACTGATCGCCTACAGAAAATTCCAAATTCCTTCTCCGCCTATCAGTATACTTCTTCTGCCTATCCCGGGAAATCCCCATCTTCCTCCTAAACTCCTCAACCTTCTCGGATGCTTCTAGAATCATATCGGGTCCAAGAACTAAATGATCACCGGATTCAATCCAACAAGATGGAGATTTGCAAGGTCGTCCGTAAAGAGCAGCAAACGAAGACATTGCGATACTAGCCTAAATTCAAAGGATGGGATTAAATAGATTAATGCTTACAGTAACCGTAATTTAAAAATTAAGATTATACCTGATAGTTGTTATTATAAGTGATTTCAACAAGATGAATATGATCTTCCCAAGATCCTCTATAATCAAGAACACAAGCACGAAAAAGATCTTCCAGAATCTGATTAACTCTTTTTGTCGGACCATCGGTCTGTGGATGATAAGATGTGTTTAGATTCAGACGAGTACCCAGAGCTTCCTGAAATGCTTTCCAAAACTGGCTGGTAAAGATAGGATCTCGATCACAAACAATGCTGGTGGAACACTAAGAAGCCTGACAATCTCTCTCATATAAATCCCAGCTAAACTCGAAGCAGTGCGATTAGACTTGACCGGAATGAAATGAGCCGACTTGGTCAGTCTATCAACAACTACACATATACTCTCATTTCCCCTTCTCGTCCTCGGTAACCTATCTATAAAATCCATAGAAACCTAATCCCACTTCCAAATGGGAATCTCTAGGTGTTGCAACAATCCAGCGGTCTTCTAATGATCATCCTTAACCTGTTGACAAGTGGCACATCCACTAACATAAAGGGAGATATATCGCTTCATACCACTCCACCAATACAGCTTCTTCATATCCTGGTACATCTTCGTAACTCTTGGATGGATAGAGAATCTAGACTGATGATTTTCCTTAAGCACTTCTTGCCTTAATCCATCGACATTCAGAACACAAATTCGATTATTAATCCTTAGAATTACATTTTGATCGATTTGTGCTCACAATTCACCTTGGTTACCACCTTCCCTACTACGAACATTATCCTTTATTTACTTAAGAGTCCTATCTTCATCTTGCTTGGCCATGATACAACCCAAAAGGGACGAATAAACCACAATCTGACATAACATTGCCTTTTTCCGACTTATGGCATCGCCTACCACTTTAGCTTTCACTGGAGTGTAGTTGATATCAAGGTCATAAGCTACTAAGAATTCGAGCCATCTAACTTGTCTTTGGTTCAAATCCTTCTGGGTGAAAATATACTTCAGCGATTGGTGATCCGTATAGAGCTCAAACTTAGTTCCCAAAAGATGGTGCCTCCATAAATTCATAGCAAACACTATAGCAAGCAATTCCAAATCATGAGTTTCATAATTGGCTTCATGAGTCTTCAACTGACGATTGGCATAAGCAAAAACCTTCCCACTCTGCATCAAGACAGCTCCCAAACCTTCTCGACAAGCATCGGTGTATACTGTTAAACCTTTACTTCCATTCGGAATTGTAAGAACTGGTGTGGAAGTAAGCTTTCAGTTTAACTCATTAAATGCAGCTTCAAACTTATCATTCTAAACAAACTTGGCATTCTTACGAGTCAAAGCAGTGAGAGGTGCAGCAATCCGAGCAAAATTCTCAATAAACCTTCGATAATAACCAGCTAGGCCCAAGAAACTACGAATATCTGATGTAGTCTTAGGTTTTTCCCAATCCTGAAACAGAATTGGGTGTGTGAATTCAAAGAAAGATAAGATAATTAAATTACAATAGAAGAAAGGTGGATAGACTTACAATTATTGCGGCGACCTTAACAGGATCGACCGAAACCCCATTTCCAGAAACAATATGCCCAAGAAATCGGACTTCATCCTTCCAGCAATGACATTTGGAAAACTTAGTTTTCAACATATGACTCCTAAGGGTTCCAAGAGAAAAAATCTAGTGCGATTCATGCTCCATCTCTGACTTAGAAAAGATAAGAATATCATCGACGAAGACAAGAACGAACTTGTTGTGAACATCACGGAAAACATGATTCATAAGATCAACGAAGAAGGCGGGAGCATTAGTCAAACTAGAAGGCATAACTAACCATTCATAGAAACCATTCTCAGTATGGAAAGTCGTCTTGGGAATGTTCTCCTCAGCAACTCTGAGCTGGTGAAAACCGGTGGCAAGATCAAGCCGAGAGAAAACTTTAGCTCTGTAGAGCTGATCGAACATGTCGTTGATTCGAGGCATAGAATATCTGTTTTTCATAGTAAGCTTATTCTGCTCCCTATAATCAACACACATCCTCAAAGAACCATCAGACTTAGTGACAAATACCACAGCTGCACCCCATTCCGAATGACTCGGCCTAATTAAACCCTTGGAAAATAAGTCTTCTATCTGCTTCCTTAACTCGACTTTTTCCCTAGGTGCCATCCTTCTAGGAGGAAGAACTACCGGTCGGGCTCCAGGAAGAAGATCAATGTAGAATTCAATTTCCCGCCTAGGAGGAAGAGAAGAGACTTCACCAAAAACATCAGGAAAGAGTTTGACAACAGGAGTGGAGTCAAGGTCACTAGGATGAGAATCAAGAGAAAAGATAAAACTTCCAGCATAATCCTGAGGCATTCGGCAAGTAATCCCCAAAGAATTACACCGGTCATCTATTAAGGAAACGGTTCGGGCTTCGCAAGAGATGACTGCATCAAATCTCTTTAACCAATCACCTTCGAGCAAGAGATCAAATGCATCAAAACCAAGAACATAAAAATTCCCTATGATTCGATGCTCAATGTAAAGGAGTTTCACCCCTTTACAAATCATAGTGAGGTTGGCGGGACCGCCGATGGGATTAGATACACATAAGGATATAGTTGCCAATTTGTCTTGCAAGATGTGTTTAAACATACTACAAAGATCAACAGAAATGAAGCTATGAGATGCTCCAGTGTCAAATAGAACATGAACAGGAAAATCAAGCAAAGAAAAGGTGCCTTGGAGAGTACCTTGGGTATCACTAGGAGTAAGAGGAGTGGAAGAGGTCAAAGCAAAAACTCTGGATGACTTACCCTTCTGCTGAGTGGGACAATCCTTCTTGAAGTGGCCAGGCTGCAAGCAAATGTGGAAAAGGTTGTTCCTGGTCATATAGACTTGAGGAATAGCGGCTCCGGATGGACAACTGTTGGCATAATGCCTCTTCTGGTCGCACTTGAAGTAGGTAATGGAAGATAAGCCGATAGGCTACCTCTAAGAAGAATATCCAATACCTTGAGAATTCTGCCATTTCTTCTTCTGTTGTTGAAAGTTGAACTTCCTCTTCTTCGAGCGGCTAGAAGTTCCCTGAGACTAAGGTGCTCGCACAACTTGCTTTCCTTTGGTACAAGGGTTCTCGAATCTGGTGGCCATATCCATAAGATTTGAAAAGGTGCTGTGAACATGATTAACCAGACGATCATAATACTCAGGAAGGGCTGCAGAGATAAACTTCTTGTTCTTCTTGAGCGGAGTGTCGATCAAACTATGCCCAAACTTGGATAACTCATTAAACTTACTCTCATACTTTGCAAAAGACATATTCCCCGCACCAAATCCATAAATTCCATGTATAACCGAGACTTTCCGGCTTTGGGCATCCACTTTTCCACAAAAGCATCCCTGAAAATTTATCGATCCAAAATCTGAGATGAATTCCAAAGAGATAACCTAACAAACAAGGACAACTAAGGATTCTACCTAAACTGCTGCCAAGAGATATTTTCCTCAATGGCTTGGGCGGTAACTGATTCCCACCAATGCTGGGCAGCTTCCTGCAATTGCCAAGTAGCCAACTAACGCATTTGAGCATCGGTAATTTCAAGTCCGGTAAAGATCCTCTCTAAGCTCTTCAGCCACTGCTGAGCCTCAATAATACTCTCCAATCCAGTGAACTTGGTACCCCCAAGTTGAGTGTACTCCTTAAAAGAGTGGTGAACTTGACTGGCTGAGCTGGCGGAGCAACCGGTGCAACAACTGGTGGAACTGGGGCATATCTATGACCCCTACCTCTGACATTCCTACGGGTACTCATATAGAAGATTCAAAAATGGATTTTAGAACAAAGGAAGAGATTCAAATTCAAAGGAATCCTAATCAAAGAGAATTCTAACAAAGAATCAAGCTGAAACTAGACCGATTCTGTAATTAATTCTACTCATTCTAGGATATTACTACCATATCTCTAGTGAGTTTTTACCCCATAGGCTAAGGTTTGCCTAAACCAAAGTTCTGCTACCAACTGTAACGACCCACTATTTCGAACTATTCAAGTCGACAATAAAACCACACATGTCTAACTCGAATCGTTCAAAACAACAAATTGTTTTATATATTTTTGGGGTAAATAGAATCAATCACGGAATCACAGACATAGAATATGCAGTGGAGTAAATAAAACATAGTAGTTCATGAAGCTACTACAGAAACAACAGAGTCGGAAGCAAATACAACAGAAATCCAAATACATAGAAGTTCACTAATACATAAGCAAATGACAAATGTTTGAACATAAATAACTCAAATAACAGAAATAGCTAAGCAGATAGATAGACAGATAGAGAGACCTCCAATAAAGTCTCCAGCTCCAAAAGGTGAGTCATGAATGCTGTGAAACTCAGACTGACCAGAGCATAAAATAAAAACAAAACACTCGAGTCAGGACTAACATTCCCATGTAAGTAAATCAACTCAAGTGAAATGTAACAAATGAAATGCAACAATAACTCAAAGGATGTTTGGGATTCCCATCCTTTAAGGATGCGTTAAACTATTTGCATATGTATTAATATACGATATATATGTAATGTCTAGTAGTAATGTATAATATTGAAAAATAGCATTAAGGCGTTACCCGTATCCCCCTTAACACATTTTTATAAGTGTCGTAGTCTATACAGTACTATAAACTCCACCACCCGGTGTGCTATCAAGGAGCACTCCATAAGTACGACACAAACCAAAATCGTAGTGGGCTAAATAAGGCATATGACAAGGCACGCGAGGCTATGCCTAGAGTAAGATTCTACCATTTTGCACTCCCGAACTGGTGGTAACACGTAGCAGCTACTACCGCCCACCTCGAGACACACTCCCATAATCAAAGGTGCACACCAAATCAAATCATAAAGTAATAGATATAGTTTCGAAGGAGCATGTTCGATAGGAGGAGCAACCCCACTTGGCCCGGTATAGCTCCTGTTTTAGTTATATTAAGCTGACCATAAGGTCAGGGCTGCGTTTCTTACCTCATACCAGCAGCGTCCGCCAAACCATCCTACTTTGTTCTGGATTCTCCACCACGTGCACAGTTGTTAAAGTGGTTTCTGAATTGGTAGAGAGTATGACAATATCCGACCCCGGTCACTTTAACAACCAAACGCTTATTTCACACCATGGTCATTTTACATAACATTAAATAATAAATCCCGAATTATAAATTAAATCAATACTAAAATATTTAACCTCAATTATATTATAGATTTAAAACATTTATTTTACAATTCATATTAAATCAAATTATTACATTCCAAAATCACATCTCTAAACTTAAATAAAGTCTTATATAAATTTAAATCCTTTAAATAAAATTTATTTACAAGTTATTCTCTACATAACTTCTTAAATTTATTTGTTAAAGTTATTATATAAAAATGTATATTTATTATATTAAATTAAAACTGTATTTATTATATTAAATTTATAATTAAATTTTTTAAAAACTATATTACATATTTTATTAAATTAACTTTTAAATTATGTAAATTATATATTTTAGAACCAAATAAAATTATAAGTTAAAAATCTTAAAATTACATTTAAACCATATTTAGCTTATAATTTAAAACTTTAAAGCATATAAAAATATTATTATTTTCCAAACATAATTTTTTAAGTAAAATCATTAAATTAAATTAAATTTTAATAATCAAATTTATTAAATAAAAATATACTTTATAATTTAAAAAATAATTTAAAACCGACCAACGGTGTTTGTATATAATTTCTACCCTATGGTCAAGTGATTGGGTATATATCATTTCAACCCAAAATTATAATTAAATTTCTGGGTATATATCATTCCAACCTGTATCCCAAATCCAAATCAATAAAATCGCTCGGGTTTATCATTTCAACCCATTACGATTTTCCATAATCTATAACATCGTTCAGGTATGTATCATTTCAACCCATAGTCAAGGAACTTACGGTGTGATATAAATAAGTAAATAACGTAACATATCAGTACATATCACAGAATATCATATAACAAATCATATCGTGTCACATGTGAGCATCATATCATATCATATAATATTAACTAAGCAAATCTAACTATAACAACATTTCAATTGACATTTCAAAAGGTGTACATTCACTTAATCATAAGAAGAGAGTCGTGAGTGGTTCTCACCTTTCGTGGCTAACGAAGGTGACAATTACAATGAACGAACACGAAGCGGATACGACACGGAGATGAAGACCACAAGCCAAGCAACAATGATCCAAAACTCTATGCGATGCGGGTACGAAAAAACAAAATTTTGAAAGTAATTTTTTATTTATAAAAGAGAAGAGGAGGATGCAAAGTGGTTCGCTAGGCTTGGTGAGCTTGGCCTATGGGTGCACATGACCTTGGGTGGGGTGGTCGAAGTGGGTGGATGGGTGTGTTGGTGTGGATGTGAAGGAGGGTGGCTCGGCTTGGGTAGGGGTGCATGTGAGGCTAAGGGGTTTGGGTGTGTGGGTGTGTGGCCAAGAGGAGGTAGATGGTGGCCTAGGGTGGTTCAGCCGTGGTAGGGTATGGGTGATGGCCGAAAGGAGGTGGAGGAGGGTAGGGTATAGGGTGGTGGCGCAAGGCAAGGAGAGAGAGAGGAGAGGGAGAGAGAGGGAGGGAGAGAGGGAGGAGAGCTAGGGTTAGGGCTATAGGAATTAGGAGGAGATGGAAGCTTGGAGAAGCAAGGAGATGAAATTTACTGTAAATTTTCTCAGACTGAAAGAAATGAGGAGGAAGTGGAACCAGGAACTAAATAAGAACGTACTTATCATTTCTCAACAGAAATGTCCGTTTAGAAAAGGTATGTATTCATTTACACGACCTTTAGTATCCAAGCCTAATAAATCAATCCAAAGCTCAAAAACAAATAAAAGAATATCGGCAAAACATACAAATATTCGTGCGTTTTTACACAGAAAATTGCATATTTAAAGTTGTAGAAATCTTATTTTAACAAAACGAAAAGTGGAGACCATCTCAGAATTCAGTCTAGAATTAGATAAAAGGAATAAATTTAAATTTTAAAACTTTTAAATTTTCAACCAAAGGTCAAACTTTGACTAATTTTGACCAAAATTTGAAATTTCACAAAATTTTCCATTTTATTGAATTTGGAAAAATATATTACTCAATGTCCCAAAATCGTTATTTAAATTCAAATTTATTTATATTTTAAAATATTTAACTCAAAATTAAAATAAAATTTCTTTTAAAATTTGACTGAATTTACGAGTCGTTACAAGTCAAGTTTTGTTAAAAGCGACCATCTTTAAAAAGGATGTTTTAAATACAAATTTCAAACTTATTTTATAGAGTTTTAAAAGTAATTTCAAAAGAGGAAGGAAGTATGAATTACAACACATTTTTGAATAAATGTTTTTGAGAAAAGGAAAACGAGATCATAGACTGTAACATTTTTGCTATAGTAAATGGCTTTGGGAAATTGGAAAGGAAGTTGATTTATAATACTTTATTATAAATAAGTTGTTTACTTATGTAAAGGAACGATGTTTTAGAGTTGTTTGGAATTAATTAATTAAAAAAATGTTTACTTCTACAATGGAAAGATGTTGCCTTTTTAAATTAAACTTTGTTTTAAATAAGTGATTTTTCGAAAATATTTTTAAGAACAAGTATATTGGAACTTTCGGATCCTATTTTTATTTCTAGACTTTGAGGTATAGAAACTTGTTTCTATTTTGAAGTTATAAGAGAATGTTGAGTCAAGGTTTGAGAGGTAGTAATACCCCAACTTGGATGGTTTCATTCCTAACCGATGAAAGGTACTAGTTTGAAATCGAGGACTAGTAATAAAATTATGGAGTTAGTTTTCCGATTGTTTTAAAAGGACTATGTTTTATGCAAGGGATTTTTTTGTCAATGCCATTAAGTAACATAAAAAATATGATAAAGGAGTGCTAAAATATTGACATGTTAATGGAAAGTAAGTCATCTTATATTTAGCACTAAAAGCCGATGAATATATTTTCCTCTATCTATGAGATATAGAATCGTAGTGTTTTAACTAAGGCAAGGCTGGCACAACTAGTGCTCTGACTTACTGCTTTGATTCTAGGCGAGGGATAGAGAAATTGAAATGTTGGAAATGTGATAAGTATGAGAAGGTTAATTTCAATAAATAGGTCATGATTAATTAAGTATATGAAATGTACTTTATCTTATACTCGATACTAAATTTCAAAGTAGGGAAGCCCGTTTTCTATCTATTAGTGTTAAAGAATGTACGTTGAGGCAAGGGTATTTCTCTAACTTGTCCGACTTCGTTGTTAATCGAGGGATAGTATGGGTTAAAATTGAAAATTGGTGATAAGTATATGATATTCTATTTTCCATATGAAAATTATATATTTATCTACATAGTGGTTTGTCCATTATTGATAACTTGGCCTATTTTGACTTAGGAAGTGTATGAAAGCTTCGCAATTTTATATGGTTTGAAATTATCATGGAAGAATTCATTACAATGAAACATCTCTTACTTTAAAGGGTATATTAGAGATCCCCTTGGGAGTCTTATATAATCTGCTTACTTCTGAAAGAATAGAGATTGAGTCAATCAGAAACTATCAATTACCAGTTCGGAGGGAGCGAGATCGGAGGAGCATGAGTTGTCTGAAAACCACCACAAGTTGGTATAAGTGTTCGAATTGGAGACATCTTGAAGATGATGGAATCGAAGATGGAGTCTTTAAAGTGCAAGAGATACTTGCTGTTAATCCTGATGGTAATTCCAAAAAAGGATGCAGTAGAAGTAGCACCTTCAGTTTGTTTATAACCTAAACAACTTGTATGGATGAATGTTGGCATTACATTGTTGCTTGGAGAACAATGTTAGCATTCAAAATGGGATTTGCTAAAAAGGCCAAACGTAGCATCAAGCCTCACACCGTTTATGAATAAAATAGGGGATATGCATTAGGGCTATGTGGTTTGCTACCATTAGGGTATGTTCATCACCCAATCTAGATCGATACTTTTAGACTATGTATGCTTGTGGTCTGGTATGGTTGTATGCATCAACTGGGTGGTAACATATTTGGTACTATCCACGAAAGGGTAGGCCGGTCCTGATTTGTCAGGGTCAATATGAAGCCCACTACACATTTTTCTAGAGATGCACTATGATGATGGTACTCAAGTAGTCTTGTCATTGTATAGAATCCATTTTCCAATACGTGCCTTTATGGACTTAGTTGTATACTAAATATGCTATTGAATGTAATTAGTGTAACCATTTCGGCTATGACTCAATATTTATTTTTAAACCATATAAATTATTATAATATCATTGAATTTCCTATTTGAAATGGTTTGGTTATCGTAAGGTAAAACTCATCTGTATTTATGTGCAGCATGGTCTTACGAGATACCTTTACTTTTGAAAGAGTTTTATAAATATAATAATACATATGAGTTGAGTTTCTTATGTTGGTTTACTACACTAATCCGGATGTTATTTTCTTATAATACTCAGGACAGACATGAATATTTTTCCAGAGTTAGCTTTGCATGCTTTGGAGCTTCAGGGTACAAGCTGGATGACTCCAAGACCTAACGTATTTTATTTTTTGTTGTATTTCTTGTTTTGTATTTATTAGCATTTGTTAGGACATGCTATTATAACTGTCCTAGCTGATGATAGGTTAGTTTACTCTAATTGTTGTATGTATAATAAAGTTTGTTTTTGTAATGTTCATTTGGATATTATATATTACTCATCACGATGTGAGATTCTGTTCTATATTTTCTTCTATCACGCAAACAATCCGTCTTTTCGACATTCGGATGAATGGCACATGAATACTGTGGATGTATTAGTGTCGACTTTGAGGGTCAAAAAGGTCGATTGTCACACTTGATATCAGAGCTGAAGGTTAAGCAAGAACCTTAGCCTTGATAGAATAAACTCATTACAGATTGGGTAAGTGACACCCTAGTATGAGTTTGAGTGCATTATATATGAGAGCACGTCTTTGTTAGTGCTAGAAAATTGTTTTATATTATGTTGAAATTGGTATATTAAATAATTTTACATAGGATTAAATTATATATATATATATATATACATAAGACTAATTTTCAAAAATAGATATAGTTATTTTTGTTATGACTGTTTATTAGGGAAGATGATATTAATTTGTCACTATTTAATGTTTAATTGAATTAAATACGAACTCCTTATGAATTCAGTTTCATGATTTGACTATAATGCATTTGTTAATAATGTAGGTTTAGCAAGTTTAGTTTGTTAAAAGGGTTATTATAACAAAGGAAGTTATTTTATAAAGGCAATTTTATGTAAATTGGGTTGTAAGGTGAGTACTATAAAATAATAAGGATTTTTAAGAATTTGAAGCTTGAAGTCTTTGAAAAAGATTTCAAGTGATTTTTGAAAAAATGAGTAATAATAGTATTACCTGAAAGTATTTATAAGTATAACGATTTTAAAGAGAATTTTAAGTATGCTACATTTTCTTTGGGATATTTCGAGGAAAGCGCCTCGATTCGTTCTGTGGTAATCTGAATAATCTTTTTAGTGGCGATCGGATGTTTACTTAGGTGAACAGTGTTGTGCAGTTAGTAAATTATTCCCTTTGTCATTATGTGATCGAAACGAGTTCGAATCCGAACGAAACTAAAAGCAAGTTTTAGTAAATAAAGTGCTAAAGATATTATATATATATATATGTGTGTGTGTGTGTGTGTGTATGTATGTGTGTATGTGTATGCGTGTGTGTGAGAAATATATACAGTATTGTTTCAAAATGAGATTTGAAAAGGAGGAAATATTTTTATGTTGGCTAGTTCGAGTGGCTTGAAAATGACTAAAAATAGGCAAGAGATGTGTTCGGATGGTAAGCACTTCTCTTAAGTATTACCCTTCTTAGTAAGGGGATGTATGATACTATTTGATAGGACCGAGTTCCTTGGTATCATTTTGATGTTACTCAATCTATATGTATATTTTCTATGGATAAAAAATATATATAGTATTATTTCAAAATAGGTTTTCAAATAAAACCATGTATTTATTTCTTTGTTAGTATCTTAGGCATTGGTTTGATGACAACAATCATATGACATTATATAAAATATAGATACTAATGCTTTTATCAAGATATATATAGTATATTTCCAAGGTATTAGACTGGGTGTTGATTAAGAGGACTGTGCAGTATCAAGAGAAAATTCAGGAGGATGATATAGAGATTCAAGAGTTAGAGATTGAAGACTCATGAGTATTGAAGATTCAAGATAACAAGGTAAGTTATTGAATCATAGATTATTTTGTTAAAATACTAGTAGCACTTTTTGATCTCTCTTCCACTTCTTAAAAAGGTTTTCTAAAAGAAATTATCTGATTTTAATATTTTTCAAAATACTTTGGTTTCCAAAAATGATTTTTAAGAACCCCTGTTTTCTTTTCAAAATTATTTTCAAATGATTCCTAACTTTTTAATTATTTATTTACATGTTTATTGTATTTTTTGTAATTAAGTTTTTATGTATTTTATATCTTAATATGCTTTTAAATCTATTATATTTTGATATAGTTTATGTTTACTGATTTCTAAATGTTTATGGTATTTTAAAGCATATTTTGACATTAATTAAAACTATGATCTTAAATATATATTCACTTATACTTTATATATATATATATATATATTCAAAAGAAATTTATATTTAAATCCTTCAAATATTAAAAAATTTCAAAATAATTTTACAAAGTTTTCTTAAGTTTTATTATGATTAAAATTTGTATAAACTATGCTTAAATGATTTTACAAAGTATCAAAATTTTACAAAACTTAATATTTTCAAAACAACTTTTGTTTAGTGATTTTCAAAATTACAAAGGATATATCGGCATATACCCATCATGTATATCGACATACAGGTTGGGAATTTCATATTTAAGTTTGAATGGAAGTGTTTTTTCGTCGTATCTCTTCACAAATGGACATGACTGTTGTTCCTCTATAAATAAGAATTTTCCAAACGAATTTGTGTTAACTACTTTCTCATATTTTCTCTCCTCTTCCACTCTCTTGATTTCTAAACGAAAGTTTACTCAAAATCTTCGCAAATTCAAGAAGAATCAAACTCAAACTCTATTGGTTTGATTCTATACTATTTCCTCTCTGATCTCTCTCATCTCTCTCACTCAAACCAAGATCAAAGTGCTATTCAAGTGGTTATAGGAACATTTGTATTCAAGATCAAGAAATTGAGTCTATATACTCTATAAAATCATACTTTTATACTCCACGGTGTGCTTGGTATCCCTGAAATCCAAGGAGGTATGCTTCTAATAGAATTAGGGATATTCCCTAAGGGCAATTATGTAATTTGTTACATATATCTAACTCGTTGAACAATCTTGGTCATAATAAAAGTGTTTCTTTCTATTATATACTTGATATAATGTGGTTTAATTAATTTAATTAAAAATATATTTAATAGAAAATCCATAAATGGCATACTTTGTGATAGTAGTTACAAAGTGTTGTAACCATGAGTAATTTATCACAATAAAACAAATATACCATTTTAAATGTTCCTAGTCAAGGTGCATCGAGACTAGCAATCGATGTATCCGTTGAGACTAGAGTATGTAACGCTCTCCAAATATTGGGCAGTGTATTACTCATAATTGCTGGAGGCACCTAGGGGTTACGTTCTACTAGTTATTGGATAACTATGGAACGACTCACTTAATAGTTTTCTATTGGTTAATATAACTAAGGTCAAACAGAAAATATCGATGTGACTGATTTACATAGTTCTCTTTACTTAAGAATACTGTGGATCTTCAATATGAAAGCTCCGCTTTGATTATAGTCAAATCATGGCATGGCGTTCCACCGAGTGACTATAGTTGGGTCGAGTGGAAGGATAGGAAGTGAAGCACCATTCAAGAGAGGATTCATCTCCTAATTTATATGGGGTTTGTATCATGGTCAACTCAAGTAAACTTAAAGTCAAAGTCTCTGGCCAGAGCATTTCGGTTAATAATGATTTTTATTATTGAACCAAAGACTTTGTGTTTGGACTATAAAGTTGTATGTGGATGATATTTGAATTTCGACCATTACCAAATTCCACAAATCCAAAGTGATATAGTTTTGACAAAGAGAATTGGTGTAAATAATTGTCACTACTAGGTACCGCTTATAATAAGTAAAATTGGATCTTACCAAAAGATGTGTAAGCGATGAATTCAGCTAAAATCACACTACCTACTAAGTGACATGTGAACATTGATATTTGAATTGTTCAATATTAATCGCTGACTGAATTTACACCTTTGAGTTGCACAACCGAAATGATGAATGATTTAAATGAACCACATGATTTAATTAATTTATAATTATTATAAATTAATTAAATTAATTAATATTTATGAACTATTAATTACTAAATTTTTATTTAATTTGTTTGAATGCCCTTAGCATTTAGTAAAGTGCGTATATATATGAGTTATAAACGTGCATATTGATATATGATATCATTAGTGTTTAAATTTGATTTAAACATGATAAATACTAAAATGGGTTTTTTAAATAAATTAAATTAATTAGTATTTATGAAATATTAATTATTAAAATTTTATTTTAATTTATTTGAATAACATTAGAATTTAATGGTGTGCGTATATAAAAGTTATAAACGCGCGAACATTTGAATTGGATTTAAATGGGATTAAGGGTAATGAGATTTTGGAAATTTTTGAGGGTCCATGTGTGTAACGAACGCGATTTTTCGACGCTCGAAAATTGACATTAATACATTCACTTTATCAACTACCGAACAATCGAATGCCGGAAAACCGAATTGTTATAGAGAAAAAGAAGAGGTAGAAGAAAAAGACAGAAGAAAAAGAAAGAAGAAACACCAGAAAACACAGAAACAGAAACAATATCAGAATCTCACATATCGCAGCGGAACAACATATAATAGATAAATGAATAATCTTTAAATCAAAGAACTATATCATTTTATACATTACATCATCATCAGAGTTTACAGCAACAATAATCAACACAACTGGACAGTTATATAAACTTGTCCTCATACAGAATACACAGCGGAATAAATAATATCATATACAAGTGGTACGTCTCGCCATCCAGCTCGCCAATGAGCTCCACAGCATCTCCTGAATCCAGAATGACCTGATAACCTGACTCTAGACTGCCCGTGTGGAAATTGGTGGGCACCCAGAGTTTAGGAAGGAAACAATAAACTCCAGGTCAGTCATGGTGACTGGTGTGAGAACTAAAACAGTTTATCTCAAAGAAAATAAAACATTTTTGCAATGCTTTTGGAAAATGAAACTACCATAAGACATCCCGCCACACACACAATGCAAACGCAGAATTGGAGGAGATTTCTTCTTATGATAGTCAAAAATGCTTACTACGCAAAATCATTCGATATTATTATCATTAGTGCATAGTGTCTAAAGCCATTTCGAAAATATAATATTAATCTTAGCCAGCATACAACCATTATTGTATGCCTACTATAGTTACTACGTTCAATAGCAGGTTACCACCACATTCCATAGCAGGTAATACAACTAACACCGTACAGGGTTCATATTGTTTCTTCGGATTTCCAACAAATGGTCAGGCTAAGGAACTTCCTTACACCGAAATAGAAAACGCCTCTGGAAAGACGCCCCGGATCCTAACTGGATCTCTGCAAACACATGGCCGACGCTACCTCACGCTTTAACCAAGCTGTAACTAGGTATTAACACACGAGCTATGTCATCCCTCGGTCGTCACCGACCTTTATTCGAGGATCCTCAATCACAAAGCAAAAACCACAAAGTATAATCAACATAGGTAAAATATCTGGGCTCCATAACATGATATCACCTTTTATCCAGAAGGAAATGACATACCCTAGGGGCGCTACCCCTACAAACCTTTGCCGCAACATTCCTGTTTCGACCATTACCGGGTTGTGAGGCTCGACGAAGTCTCATCCACAAAGCAACGCTTTTTCACAAAGCAACGCTTTTTCACAAAGCAACGCTTTTTCACAAAGCAACGCTTTGATCAACAATTGATCAGCAGTACTTCGTGTGCCACATTACCAAATTGGGAATGTATCACTAGTAACCATCAACTACATAACCTCTGAGCTCGTACGTCTCAGAGAAGGGTGTTAAGCTAAGAGAATAAATTCTCCGCCACCAACAGAAATGTATTTGATAGAAACCAGCTTTACATCTCAAAGTGTAACGTCAGACACACATCCATACAAGTCCGTTCCGGGATCGAACGGAATGGAAGGCACTACCAAAGAAGCCCTTGCAATCCGGATATTCACTAATCACGTCTGGACTTCCCATCACAAGAAGAGTGATATAAATCTCTATACCGGAGCAACTCGTTGCAGAGACATTCGACAGGTCGTCCTTTAATTTTCAAAAATATCCGGTCTTCACCACCGGTCTTCAATACGATCCATATCGTCGTATCACTAATTCGGAATGGGTTATATGACACAAAGGTCCTTTCTCGGCTAACCCGAATAGTGAGCGTTTGTTTTAAAAACAAATTAAGTGCCATTTCAAAGGCAAATATTAATAGTTGGTTATTTAACTATCAAACAACATCCACAACAAACATTCAATTTAAATAATTTTTCCCAAATTATTAAATTTCAAATCTCTTCGCGAGATACGGTTTACACTTCAACCATTTGAAAACAATTTCAAATCACATTCATTTAAACCAATTATATAAATCCTTATCGATTTATTTCAAATTTACATCTCAAATCTGTAAATTTATTTCCACACTTCATCACTTTGAAACCAATTTCAAATCATATTTTCCACACTTCAAAAATAAATCAATGTTTATTTTTAAAACAAATTCCCCATTCCTTTATAAATTCCATTGTGAAATTAAATTTCCAAATATCCATTTTTAACTCCAAATCAACTTTCAAATTGATTTCCAAATTTGTTTCAAAACCCAAATTGATTTTCCAAACATTTATTTCAAACACCAAATCAATTACAAATTGATTTAAAAATTCATTTCAACACAAATCAAGTTTTTTTCATTCAACATCAAATAAATTATCATATCGATTTCCCAAAGATTTATTTTCAAATACCAAATCAATTATAAATTGATTTCTAGAAATTAATCGCCTTTTAAAATAAATTCATTTATCTCTTCCAAACCATTTAAAATTCCATTTTAAATAAATTCTTCAACTTTCAAATAATACTATTCAAAATCTATTTATAAAAACCTTTTCCCATATTTTAGAAATAATTCGATAAGATTTCAAAAATCAACTTTATACTTTTGTGAGGACCCAAAATTATTGAGATAAGAATAATTTAAATAAAGTCAGAAAAAGGAGAATTTTCAAGGAAGAAAGAAATATTACAGCCTGAAAATAAATAGTGAGAATAAGTTAAAAATATAATGAAGGGAATAGTTGTTTTCAGTAAAACAAAAATGAAAATGGTAATTAAATATATGAATACATTTGTACATCAAGAGAAAATAAATAGCTTGAAGCATTAACAAGGAATCAATTCATAAAAGGATATACATG
Organism: Allium fistulosum; assembly: GCA_030737815.1. Lineage (NCBI taxonomy): Eukaryota > Viridiplantae > Streptophyta > Magnoliopsida > Asparagales > Amaryllidaceae > Allium > Allium fistulosum. Next base: position 974,000,363 of record CM060904.1, read on the forward strand.
TATACATTACAGTTTAGCATAAAGAAAATAAACAATGCAAGAAAGTCACATGAGAATAAGGTGTGTGTATGAAACATGCAAATAGCATGCAAATCAGAAAAGAAAAGAAAAGTTAAAGCAACTGAAAATACCCGAATTGGAAATCAGAAAGAAAATGGCATTTCTAGCCATGACATCATATGTAAAAATTCTCTCAACTGTATGGGGATAAGATGGGTTTTTCACTCTACTAAAACCCTAAACAATGTTTTAAAAATTAAAGGGGAAGCAGCAGTCTCACTGTAGAAAAACAGAAAATATTAAGAAAAGAAAGGAGAGCAATCCAAAGCCATTGTTCAAGTTAAAGAATTCTCAGGGAAAAGAGGCAGGAAGGTGAGTGATTAATCAATCTATGAGGCTTAAGGCATTAAGACCCAAGTTAAGGGCAGCCATATTATTTTATAAAAACCATATCATGTTTGTGCTTGATCTATTTTTCAGTATAAATGAATGCTGAAAATGGTAGGTGTTTTGATAAATCTTTGGTTGATGCTTGGTTTGCTTTGTTTGATTGTTTGATAAGAAAAAAATACCATGATCACTGATATAGATCCAGCACCTTAAAACACCAGTTTATAAATATGGTTAGTAAGATAAATACATTTTTATTGTGAAGTAGGGTATTACTGAAAAATGAACTAGGCAGTGTGAATAAAGGAGGTTCATGCTCATGTCTGGATTGTTTTAAACTTAAGGTGAACAATGCAATAAATCATTTATGTGCTGATTTGTTCAGATCTTAAGCTAAAATGTTTTATGGGTTTTTCTCAAAAACCTTACCCTATGTTCACAGTAGAATCGAGTATAAGAATTTCTATTTGACTTTACAGGATTTGTTTAAGTGATCATGATATTCCTGAATATAGAAGATATGCAGTGTTAAAACAAATTTTGAATAAAACAACTGGAAAATGAGATGTGGTATTCTTTTCATGAATGTTTACTATGGTTAGCTGAAATTCCTGAGTGAGTTAACCCTCTCTGATTAAAAAAAAAGAAGAAGAAAAGAATATAGCAGCATTTCAAGAGTTAATAAATTTTTCTGAAAGAAAATGAGAATGGTCTCTAGATTATAAAAAACTAATCTAGGAGTAAAGCCTTGATCTATCCATCATAAGGGGGATGATGGGTATGTGCATGACTTGTTTAAGTCCTATAGGCCTTTGTGCAAGGGTTAACAGAATTGAGTCCCTTGCAATGCACACATGGTGTTCAATGGTAAAGAGTTAAGACCAAATTAAAATTTTAAATTGAGATTGAGAGCTGAGCTATGGAAATTAAAATGAGTTAATTCCATAGGAGTATGTGTACATGTATACTGTATTGGATGGATGAATGGATGCTTGTGTGCATATGTGTTAGTAGGGGCTTATACATGTTCATATACCCAGTTTACATTATGAATCCAAATAAGCATCAAGTACATAAATTCTCTGCACAATAATTTAAATGTCAAGTTATTATATTTTGATTTCACTCATACCAGAATTTTATTCTGACCCTATTTGTTGCCTTGCAATAATTGGGGTGTCTCATTTTTATGGAGGCAGTCCAAAATATTGCTGCAGGAAAAGATGTATAAGTGGCTTGCTTGCATGGATATTTGAAGATCTTCATGAATTAAGGAAAAATAAATGCTTAAGGAAGTAGCAGTATAATCTGTAATAGATAATCTAGGCAAACTTCCTTTTATTTTGTGTACTCTCAGCAATGATGCTTATTTTGTTCACTTGAAAAGAACATGTAAAAACTTAAGTATTCTGTGGGGTTTGTGAGTTACTGATTTAAGCAACTTATTTATATGATTTCTGGTGGAAAAGTGATGAAGGAAGTATGCCATATAATATGATATGTGGACATACATCCCTTGGCAAGGTTTAAGTGATTTTAAATTATAAAGATAAGGCTGTTATTGAAAAGTATGCTATGAATTTTGTTAAGTGGATAGGTTGAATCTGGTCCTGGCTAACCAGTAAGGCTTGACCATGACTTATAATTGATATAGGTCCATGCAAAGGCTGGAAGGCATAGCCTGTAATCTGGTTTTGGGCAATTGATTTTTCCCCAGCAAAAACTTGTATTGCTTGGTGTAATAAGCCCATATGTATGCTAGATACTTGTAGGCATCACTGCAAATTAGACTTATCTAATTCTTGTTATCTGGATACTTAATTCAAATCTGGTAATATGGAGTCATAGTCAAAACCAGTAGTAATTTGTAGAGGCATGTGGTCTTGTTTGTAATGAGCATCTCCACCATTCAATAGAATAATGACCACTAACAATTGTTATCTTTCCTAGAAAATCATCAGTTGTTTTCATTATAAGTTCACCGGGAAGTCTTGCATTTTGTCAGGTCATTTTGCCTTTAGACACACTGTCTGCACACATGTTCTTAGTCTCCATTTAGCATGATAGTTTGAGTTAGCACTCTAGTCTGACTGTATTGTTTTCCTCTGCTTAGCCTTTAAATCAGTTTGTAATTTCAATGTTCACCTGATTATTGCAACTTAATAAATTAAAGCATGGGTATTTCATCTGATATAAAAATTGTTTGAAGTTGAAATGAGTAACACAAGCTAAACTAATAAGCTTGGGTTAGGTTGAACACTTTTTACTTAATATAGAACAATAAGTATCATATTACAAAAATCCCAGGATTAAATTGTATGGCTTATAGATTCAGGGATCAATTAATAGGTGAGATAGGATAAGAAAATAAGAGAACTAGTGGTATCTAATCCTAAGGTTAATCAGGCTTGAGTTCTAAAAAAAAAAAATGAAAAACAAAAATTGTGTTTGAACCGACCAGCATAGCACTCGAACTCGTGACCTTGTATGTATAAGTTAGGCGCGTTTCCATTACGCCTAGATGTTGCTTGTGTTTCCTTAGGATCCACTTTATTTTATACTGATTTTGACACTATTCAGAACTTAACACAAACATCTATATTAAAAGCTTGTTTACTACTGATTATTTCTTGATCACTTCTTAGTTAGTATAAACAGACTAATGTGTTTGTTCCCAGTGGATTGTTTGATAAAAAAAAAAATAATAATAATATAATATATAGGAATGGCTATGCGACACCAAATCTCTTAAATATGAGAGATAAGGTAGGAATGAGTTGCTTTGCTATTTTAATCACTCTGATAAGCAAAGAACCATTTATATATCTTCACATATATAAATGATAGGATTTATTTTAAATACTGAAATATTTATATTAGTAAAATTCAGGATCTTGGGAAGAATTAAATTAAGGATAGTGATCCATTGACATGTATATATATGTATATACAGTGTGAAAAAAAAAACTCAACAGAAAAATTCACTAAAAATAAATCATAAAGAAGTGGGTCACTTCAGTTGGTATCAGAGCTATGTTGTTAAAACATAACATAAATATATAGTAATGATAGAAATAAATATTCCCAGTAGAAATAAATTGCAGAAAATAAAATATGACTAATTAGCTATGCAATTGAATAGTGAATCATGGTAGGAAGACCACCAAGTCATGGAGCAGGACCCTCCAATACAACACCAATGGTCAATTTGCAAGATTTGGTGAGGGCATTTAGAGAAGGAGCAGTGCATAGAGAAGAAAATCCTCATGAGGAATTATCTAAGCTATTGAAGACATTTTCAAATTTAGGAGGCAAGGATTTTGAAGGCACTGAGGGAGTTATGGGAGTGCAGACATGGTTGAGAACTTTGGATAGGATATTTGCAGATATGCAAATAAATGATCAAAGGAAGAGGCAAATTGCTTCCAGAAGACTCAAGGGAGCAGCACTTGATTGGTGGGAGGTCATTATCACAGGGAGGCCAGAAAATGAGATAACATGGGATCAATTCAAGGAGATGCTTGAGGCAAGATTTGTCCCAGCAACAGCCAAGGCAACACTACTGGAGGAATTTATAAGGCTGAGGCAAGGGCCAATGAGTGTAACTGAATACACACAAAAATTTGAGAGCTTATCCAAGTATGGAACCATGCTCATAGGGAATGAAGAATTAAAGAATTCCAGATTTATTCAAGGACTTAATGCTAATTTAAGTAGAGCAATGCTACCCTACAAAGACAAAACCTTTGATCAAGTCATAGATCTTACTCTCTCTTTTGAACAACATGATAATGCCAGAGAAAAATTCAGGAGCATGTGGGCTAACAACAACAATAAAAAAGGGAAAAATAGAACTCACCCTTATGATAAGAGAAATTCAAATCAGAAGGTTGAAGGAGCAACCAGTGGAGAAGTCAAGAAGAAGATTAGTTGCTACAATTGTGGTAAAGAAGGACACATGAGTAATAGGTGTCAGGCAGCTAAGAAAACCCCATTCAGTTGCTACAACTGTGGGAAAGAGGGTCATATTAAAAAGAATTGCCCAGAATTCAAAAAGGGAGCAAAGGTAGGAGCACTTGAGGGAAAAGCAACTGCAGTGGGAAGTTCTGGACAATTGGAAGGTATACTTCTAATTAAAGATCACCCCATCTCAGTTATATATGACACTGGAGCAACACATTCACTAATATCCCAAGACATAGTGAATAAATTAACTCTCACATGCTATTTAGTTGATAATCCCTTGTCTATTCAAAGTCCCCTGGGTAGCTCTTGTTTGCTAGGATTGAAATGTTTGGGAGTAGAATTAAACATAGGAGGAAATGTGTTTAAATCTGATTTGTTTGTATTAAAATACCCTGGAATAAGAATTATTTTAGGGGTAGATTGGTTGAGCAAATTCAAAGCAATTTTGAATTTGGAAAATTTTACTATTTCTCTGAAAACAGAAAATGGTAAAAAATATTATAGTCATGAGTGAAATTGCTAAAATCAATTACCTTAACCAAATATGTAGCATGACTGAGAAAGAATTAACACTTGAAGACATAAAAATTATAAATGAATACCCAGATGTCTTTGGTGAAGTCATAGGTGTTCCAGAAAATAGGCAAGTAGAATTTCAAATAAGGCTAATCCCAGGAGCAAGCCCAATCATCAAGAAGCCTACTAGGATGGGTCCTAAAGAATTAGTGGAATTGAAACATCAGTTGGAAGAACTGGAGCAGAAAGGCTTCATAAGGCCTAGTAGTTCAAACTGGGGTTCTCCAGTTGTATTTGTGAAAAAGCATGATGGTACTTTGAGAATGTTCATAGATTATAGGGAATTAAACAAAGTCACCATCAAAAATAAATATCCACTTCCCAGAATTGATGATTTGTTTGATCAAATAAATGGAGCAAGGATTTTCTCAAGGCTAGACTTAGCCTCTGGATTTCACCAAATGAAGGTTGAAGAGGAAAGTATTAAATACACAGCATTCAACACAAGGTATGGGCTATATGAATATTTAGTAATGCCTTTTGGATTGACAAATGCACCATCATATTTTGTAGATTTAATGAATAGAACATTTAGAGATTTTCTAGATAAATTTGTGGTTGTCTTTATTGATGACATATTAGTGTATTCAAAATCAGAAGAAGAACATGCAAAACACTTGCATCTGGTTTTGTCTAGACTGAGGGCACATGATTTAAAAGCCAAATTCTCTAAGTGCACATTTTGGCAGAAGGAAGTAAAATTTTTGGGGCACATAGTATCACAACAAGGGGTTAGTGTAGACCCAAATAAGGTGATGGCAGTGCAATCTTGGAGCAGACCCAAATCAGTAACTGAGGTGAGGTCATTTTTGGGAATGGCAGGCTATTATAGGAGATTTATAAAAGATTTTGCAAGGATAGCTATCCCATTGACCAAGCTAACTAAAAAGGAGCAACCCTATGTGTGGACAGAGAAGTGTGAACAAGCTTTCATATCACTAAAGAAGGCACTGGTAGAAGCTCCAGTTTTACAAGTGCCAGAAGGCAATGAAGAATTAGTAGTTTACACAGATGCTAGTGGATCTGGATTGGGGGCAGTGCTTATGCAACATGGTAGAGTCATAGCTTATGCATCAAGGCAACTCAAGCCAAATGAAACTAGGTATGCTACACATGACTTAGAACTAGCTGCTGTGGTGTATGCATTGAAACTATGGAGACATTATTTATTGGGTGCTAAGTTTGAATTGTTTACTGATCACAAGTCACTTAAATATTTGTTTTCCCAAAAAGACTTGAACATGAGGCAACATAGGTGGGTAGAATTTCTAGCTGCCTATGATCTTGATATATTGTATACCCCTAGAAAAGCTAATAAAGTAGCAGATGCATTAAGTAGACATCAAGCTAAATTGGCAAGCTTAATGATGGCAGAGTTCAAGGATTTGACAATTCTTAGTGAGGTGGAAGTGAAAGAAGAAACTAGTGTATCAGATAAGGCACACAGTAAGATGATTGAATATGGTAAATTAAGCCTCATATCCTTAAATTCAACATTGGTTGATAAAATAGGACAAATGCAGAATCAAGATATAAATTTGAAGGAGAAAAAGAACATGATATCCCAAGGCATGACAGTGGAAAACTATGAGGTAGATGGCAAAGGATACTTAAGGAAAAAGGGGAAACTCTGCATACCAAATGTAGAGGAACTAAAGCAAGAAGTTATGGATGAGCATCACAAAACAAAGTATACTATCCATCCTGGTGGTACAAAAATGTACCATGATCTCAAGAGAAATTATTGGTGGCCAGGAATGAAAGGGGCAGTAGCAAAATATGTGGCAAATTGCTTAACATGCCAACAAGTAAAGGCAGACTATCAGAGACCCTCAGGCCTATTGCAACCTTTGGAAGTGCCTACCTGGAAATGGGAGAGTATATCAATGGATTTTGTGGATGGTTTGCCAAGAACAAGAAGGGGAAATGATAGTATTTGGGTAGTGGTTGATAGACTCACAAAAACAGCACACTTCATCCCAATAAGTTCAAACAGAAATGCTCACAAGCTAGCTCAATTGTTTGTAAAGGAGATAGTAAGATTGCATGGCATCCCCAAGACTATCATTAGTGATAGAGATACTTTGTTTACTTCAAGGTTTTGGAGTAGCTTTCAAGAAGCTATGGGGACAGAATTAAGCTTAAGCACATCCTACCATCCACAAACTGATGGGCAAACTGAGATTGTTAATAAAGTTTTAGAGGATTTGTTGAGAGCATGCATACTTGATTTTGGAGGCAACTGGGAAGATCATATTTATTTAGCTGAGTTTGCTTATAATAATAGCTACCAGTCCACTATAGGAATGGCTCCATTTGAGGCTTTATATGGGAAGCCTTGTTTATCTCCTGCATGTTGGATGGAGGCTGGTGAAAGGGTGTTGCTTGGACCAGACCAGGTAAAAGAAACTTCTGCAAGAATTGAATTAGTGAGGCAAAGAATGAGAGTGGCTCAAGAGAGACAGAAAGCTTATGCAGATAAAAAGAGAAGGCCAGTAGAGTTTGAGGTGGGAGACTATGTGTTTCTCAAAGTTTCACCAATGAGGAAAATATTGAGATTTGGAAAAGCAGGGAAACTGTCACCAAGGTATGTAGGACCATATGAAATTGTTCAAAGAATAGGGACTTTAGCTTATAGGTTGAAGTTACCAGAGGAATTGAGCAAAATACATGATGTATTTCATGTATCTCAATTAAGAAAGTGGGTGCATGATAAGAAAACTATTCTTGAATCCCCTACACATGTTGAAATTCAAGAAAACCTGGTTTATACAAATGAACCAGTGGGCATAGTGGCTAGAGAAGAGAGGAAATTAAGAAACAAAATAATTAAATTGGTAAAAATTCAGTGGAGTCTGGATGAGAATGATTGTACATGGGAGGCTGAAGATAGAATGATGGATAAATATCCTAATCTATTTTCTGCTTAAAAGGTATGTTTAAAACTATGATGAAACCTTAAAATTTTTTTTTTATGTGTGTTTGATTGATTTAAAATGAATGAGTTTCTGAAAATTCATTCAATTGAAATTATGCTTTGTATACATTTGGATGGAAATGTATGAGAGAATAATTGTGGGACACAATTCCTTTTAGGAGGAGAGTATGTGAGGACCCAAAATTATTGAGATAAGAATAATTTAAATAAAGTCAGAAAAAGGAGAATTTTCAAGGAAGAAAGAAATATTACAGCCTGAAAATAAATAGTGAGAATAAGTTAAAAATATAATGAAGGGAATAGTTGTTTTCAGTAAAACAAAAATGAAAATGGTAATTAAATATATGAATACATTTGTACATCAAGAGAAAATAAATAGCTTGAAGCATTAACAAGGAATCAATTCATAAAAGGATATACATGTATACATTACAGTTTAGCATAAAGAAAATAAACAATGCAAGAAAGTCACATGAGAATAAGGTGTGTGTATGAAACATGCAAATAGCATGCAAATCAGAAAAGAAAAGAAAAGTTAAAGCAACTGAAAATACCCGAATTGGAAATCAGAAAGAAAATGGCATTTCTAGCCATGACATCATATGTAAAAATTCTCTCAACTGTATGGGGATAAGATGGGTTTTTCACTCTACTAAAACCCTAAACAATGTTTTAAAAATTAAAGGGGAAGCAGCAGTCTCACTGCAGAAAAACAGAAAATATTAAGAAAAGAAAGGAGAGCAATCCAAAGCCATTGTTCAAGTTAAAGAATTCTCAGGGAAAAGAGGCAGGAAGGTGAGTGATTAATCAATCTATGAGGCTTAAGGCATTAAGACCCAAGTTAAGGGCAGCCATATTATTTTATAAAAACCATATCATGTTTGTGCTTGATCTATTTTTCAGTATAAATGAATGCTGAAAATGGTAGGTGTTTTGATAAATCTTTGGTTGATGCTTGGTTTGCTTTGTTTGATAAGAAAAAAATACCATGATCACTGATATAGATCCAGCACCTTAAAACACCAGTTTATAAATATGGTTAGTAAGATAAATACATTTTTATTGTGAAGTAGGGTATTACTGAAAAATGAACTAGGCAGTGTGAATAAAGGAGGTTCATGCTCATGTCTGGATTGTTTTAAACTTAAGGTGAACAATGCAATAAATCATTTATGTGCTGATTTGTTCAGATCTTAAGCTAAAATGTTTTATGGGTTTTTCTCAAAAACCTTACCCTATGTTCACAGTAGAATCGAGTATAAGAATTTCTATTTGACTTTACAGGATTTGTTTAAGTGATCATGATATTCCTGAATATAGAAGATATGCAGTGTTAAAACAAATTTTGAATAAAACAACTGGAAAATGAGATGTGGTATTCTTTTCATGAATGTTTACTATGGTTAGCTGAAATTCCTGAGTGAGTTAACCCTCTCTGATTAAAAAAAAAAGAAAGAAAAGAATATAGCAGCATTTCAAGAGTTAATAAATTTTTCTGAAAGAAAATGAGAATGGTCTCTAGATTATAAAAAACTAATCTAGGAGTAAAGCCTTGATCTATCCATCATAAGGGGGATGATGGGTATGTGCATGACTTGTTTAAGTCCTATAGGCCTTTGTGCAAGGGTTAACAGAATTGAGTCCCTTGCAATGCACACATGGTGTTCAATGGAAAAGAGTTAAGACCAAATTAAATTTTTAAATTGAGATTGAGAGCTGAGCTATGGAAATTAAAATGAGTTAATTCCATAGGAGTATGTGTACATGTATACTGTATTGGATGGATGAATGGATGCTTGTGTGCATATGTGTTAGTAGGGGCTTATACATGTTCATATACCCAGTTTACATTATGAATCCAAATAAGCATCAAGCACATAAATTCTCTGCACGATAATTTAAATGTCAAGTTATTATATTTTGATTTCACTCATACCAGAATTTTATTCTGACCCTATTTGTTGCCTTGCAATAATTGGGGTGTCTCATTTTTATGGAGGCAGTCCAAAATATTGCTGCAGGAAAAGATGTATAAGTGGCTTGCTTGCATGGATATTTGAAGATCTTCATGAATTAAGGAAAAATAAATGCTTAAGGAAGTAGCAGTATAATCTGTAATAGATAATCTAGGCAAACTTCCTTTTATTTTGTGTACTCTCAGCAATGATGCTTATTTTGTTCACTTGAAAAGAACATGTAAAAACTTAAGTATTCTGTGGGGTTTGTGAGTTACTGATTTAAGCAACTTATTTATATGATTTCTGGTGGAAAAGTGATGAAGGAAGTATGCCATATAATATGATATGTGGACATACATCCCTTGGCAAGGTTTAAGTGATTTTAAATTATAAAGATAAGGCTGTTATTGAAAAGTATGCTATGAATTTTGTTAAGTGGATAGGTTGAATCTGGTCCTGGCTAACCAGTAAGGCTTGACCATGACTTATAATTGATATAGGTCCATGCAAAGGCTGGAAGGCATAGCCTGTAATCTGGTTTTGGGCAATTGATTTTTCCCCAGCAAAAACTTGTATTGCTTGGTGTAATAAGCCCATATGTATGCTAGATACTTGTAGGCATCACTGCAAATTAGACTTATCTAATTCTTGTTATCTGGATACTTAATTCAAATCTGGTAATATGGAGTCATAGTCAAAACCAGTAGTAATTTGTAGAGGCATGTGGTCTTGTTTGTAATGAGCATCTCCACCATTCAATAGAATAATGACCACTAACAATTGTTATCTTTCCTAGAAAATCATCAGTTGTTTTCATTATAAGTTCACCGGGAAGTCTTGCATTTTGTCAGGTCATTTTGCCTTTAGACACACTGTCTGCACACATGTTCTTAGTCTCCATTTAGCATGATAGTTTGAGTTAGCACTCTAGTCTGACTGTATTGTTTTCCTCTGCTTAGCCTTTAAATCAGTTTGTAATTTCAATGTTCACCTGATTATTGCAACTTAATAAATTAAAGCATGGGTATTTCATCTGATATAAAAATTGTTTGAAGTTGAAATGAGTAACACAAGCTAAACTAATAAGCTTGGGTTAGGTTGAACACTTTTTACTTAATATAGAACAATAAGTATCATATTACAAAAATCCCAGGATTAAATTGTATGGCTTATAGATTCAGGGATCAATTAATAGGTGAGATAGGATAAGAAAATAAGAGAACTAGTGGTATCTAATCCTAAGGTTAATCAGGCTTGAGTTCTAAAAAAATGAAAAATGAAAAACAAAAATTGTGTTTGAACCGACCAGCATAGCACTCGAACTCGTGACCTTGTATGTATAAGTTAGGCGCGTTTCCATTACGCCTAGATGTTGCTTGTGTTTCCTTAGGATCCACTTTATTTTATACTGATTTTGACACTATTCAGAACTTAACACAAACATCTATATTAAAAGCTTGTTTACTACTGATTATTTCTTGATCACTTCTTAGTTAGTATAAACAGACTAATGTGTTTGTTCCCAGTGGATTGTTTGATAAAAAAAATAATAATAATAATAATATAATATATAGGAATGGCTATGTGACACCAAATCTCTTAAATATGAGAGATAAGGTAGGAATGAGTTGCTTTGCTATTTTAATCACTCTGATAAGCAAAGAACCATTTATATATCTTCACATATATAAATGATAGGATTTATTTTAAATACTGATATATTTATATTAGTAAAATTCAGGATCTTGGGAAGAATTAAATTAAGGATAGTGATCCATTGACATGTATATATATGTATATATACAGTGTGAAAAAAAAAAACTCAACAGAAAAATTCACTAAAAATAAATCATAAAGAAGTGGGTCACTTCAACTTTGAAATCCTTTCTTTTAAATTCAACCAATTCTTTTAAAAGAATTTACTTAAAATTTCATACTTTAATTTCAAAAATCAAATTTCATTCATTTCTGGTATCCAACGATACCAAAAATACATTCGGCTAAATTATAGCCTTCAACAAATTCAATCACAGATATAATCATTCATAGATTATAAATAAATAATCACATGGCGATTATAAATAATTCAACACACAACGTTGAAATAAATTCAAATGTTTGAGGAATCCAGTTGGATCCCACCAACCTGTTTCCCTGCATCAACAGATGTTAGCATAATACCAATTTCACTTCAATGTGAAATTATCGCGGTATATGGGATTTATAAATATTATCCGCTATTATGCGGCGCAATAAGGTCTCATCCGCTATAAAATGCGGTAAATCAACAACTCCAATATATACATATTTCAATATATATATATATATATTGCTATATACATATATAATACCAATTCCACTTCAATGTGAAATTATCGCGTATATGTTTTTAATAAATAACCTCCGCTTAACATACGGCGTATAGGGTCTATTTAACACAATAAATAGCAATCATCATTCAATCATCACAATCAATCGCTATCAACAATTTTAAATCTAACTATTTAAAATTTAAATCGAAACAAAACATTCGATTGAGTGAGAAGTTCTCACCTTGCTTTCAATACCGGTTGCAGCATTTTATTTCGGATAAAATTAAACAGACGTTTAATTTTGCCCAAAATTTTAATTGACTCCAAACCAGCTCCATTGCGTAGAGCTCATCGAAACGATTCCAACGCAAAAAGTTTCGTCGAATTCCGACCTCGTATGACAAAGTTATGATACTTTGAAGTTAATACAATTTAAATATAAACTAATATACAATTTTCTTTTCAATTTTTAAAACATTAACCATCTCAGCCGTTCATTCCAGCATCTCCACATCAGGGCCGCTCCTTCTACCTTCTCCCCCATCTCCAGTTTCACGTTCAAACTCACGTATACAAACCCATATCCGCCTACCTACCACGAATTTTCACGACCACTACACTCAACTTGAATACGATCGGCCACCTCCATCGCGAAGGTTGTCACGAGCACTACACTCGACCAGAGCACGGTCAAACTCGGTCAACCCCATCACCTCGATTTGTGTGAAAAACGCAGCGAATTCCATCTCGATTTGCCGTCAATCCGTGGCTCCATTTCCGATCTCCACCGTTGGATAGCTAGATCTTGATGCCCTCTACAACTTTGTAGTTGACGACTTTTGCTAATTGTTTGTAGATTTGGAGATAATAGAGGAGGAAGTTTCGAAATTCTCAGCCATTAAAATCTAGGGCCGGCTACTGTTGAAACCCTAGGGCTTGAGTGCAAAATGAAATGTTGAGGTCCTTTTATAGAAAAATTCCAAATCACTATTCATCCGAAATTTTCCTAACTCCAAACGAAGCGTGCCGGTTGGCGTTTCTAGGATTTACCCCACGTTCCAGACACAATGGAACGTGTTTCGGGAGCAAATTCGATTGTATGTGAGAGTTACGGAAAAAAACGATCAGATTTAAATTAAAATGATTTAAACCGATTTCGATGCGTTTTGGCTTGCCCCGGACAAACGATATATCCGATTGACACGAAATTAGAACCTTACAATAATATCACATTACGGATCCGATGAAACTAGTTTCGTCGAAATCCGAGACTTTTTGAAAAATGACTATTTTTAGTTATCAATTAAATATTAAAATATTCAATTTTCACAGATTAACTTTAAATTTAATTTTAAAAGTTTACAAATATCATTCTAACTTCAATATGATTTAATATAACTTTATAAATCATTTCTACACATTTTTAATCCAATTTACAATTATTTCTGTAATCTCAAATATTAATTGTCGATTTAATTATACAATTAAATCACTATATTCGAAATTAAATTCATTCGACTAATGAATCTTACTTGTTAATATTTAAAATTAATTAAATATTTGAATTTCAATTGACAGAAATTCTGGGTCGTTACAAACTTCCCCCCTTAAAAGAATTTCGTCCTCGAAATTGCAAAGTAAGAAAAATGTCCCAAAGTCATTAACTTTTCAAAAATCCACTTAGTGAAAATTTTATATTCACTTTTTTCCACAACTTTTAACTTCAACCAAAACAATGGTTTTTATTTTCTAGTTCAATTCCTACTCCTTCATTACAATTTGGAAATCAATTTTCCGTTAACCAAAAAATTTTCCAAAATTTCCCGAAAATTTTCTAATGCCTTAAATTTTCCGAAAAATTCGCCAGCGTCTCCTTTGCGCAGTTTGATCGTAGTAGGATCACAACAGGCATAATTATATATACATCGACCCACCCGGTCGGAAAAGCAGAAAAACATTTCATATTTCCTATTTTTATTGCGTAGGCGTACCTTTTTAGCATTTTTAAGCAAAGCAGTTATTAATTTAGCATATTAGCGCGACCAAATCAACCGAACGGAAGCCGGGGTACCTGTACTTACTCAATTTAAATATGTAAGTGACATATATATAAAGTTATTAACAATTTACTCTTTTAAACAACTACAACATATGCATATTAAAAGAAATGCATACTAAACAAGTTTATAAGCAACTTATATCATTTCAACATCACTTGTAATTGTTTATAACCAATTCATATACAACAACATTCATTTCTTCATTTTCAATTAGTTTACATTCACTAATTTACATTCATATTAGTTCACTTTCAGTTTGTATCAATTCAATTTCATTAAAACTTAATGAATTATACTATATACAATCAACTAACAACCATCTAACAACCAATGTCATCCAACATTACCAAATTATTAAATTTACTTTACTTACATTCAACTTGGTTCAACACTTTTTTAATCCCAATTGGTTTAATATTAAATTGGTTTCCATTCAATTTCCAATTTATTAGCTTTTAATGAATTAACACTTATATTCATTATTCCATATCAATTTATTTACATTCGATTGATTAACATTCAATTCATTTATTAATTCAATTGCTAATTCATTTAACAAATAAAGTTGAATCTCTTTTATAAACTTCAAGTTCACATTTATTTAATAAATTCACTTTATTAATTTACATCGATATCAAAATCAACTTCATTTTACACCACTTAAGTTATATTCCAATTAAACATCATTTGTTTAACTTAACTTAAATTTCCACTTATAAATCCAATTCAGATTTTGCTTTTTTTCTTAACAAAATTATTTAACCATTTCTTTTACAATTGGTTTCACTTACATCTTCTCATTTTATAAGTTACACAACTTATTTATTTAAACTTCCAAATCATATTACAAGTATAAAACTCGTTTCACTTATAATTATCAATTAAAACTTGCATTTTTAATTCAATTTTTTTTATCACAACAAAACTTCAATCTTCAATTTATTATGGTAACAAATAAATCATATAGAAACTCGAAAATGATACTGATGATGCTGCAGTCATCACCCTTATTATTTCCCAGCAACAGTAGTGAATTCAGTGCTTAAATTCTTTCAAAAATTTCCTTTTATTTATAAATCACATTTATAAATCCTTTCTCATATAATTTCACTTCTTATATATAAGACTTCTTTCACAATTGCAAATCATATTAATTATAATTCCATACTTAATAATTCATTTGCTTATATACTTCATTCTTTTACAATTGTTGTTTTTATTCAGATTATTCAAACAACTTTTCATTAATTCATATATATTCTTACATTTTCAACAATCAAACAATCAATTATATACACTTCAATAATTCTAAAAAATTATTTTTTCCTTTATAAACAATATATAACTAAGGTAAAATTATTTCATTTACCCAATTTAAAATGATACTATGTCGACTTGCCTCGTTTAAGTGTTTGGAAACCCCTATCGATAATATGGCGTCCCACATACCGACCAGAATTCACAAACAGCTCAATGGATAAGCAAACACAATATAAAACAATTTCATATTCACTAACAAATACGCGCTCATATCTATTATTACACTCACACTCATTCTAGAGTACTACTGACTCTATCTCTAATGAGTAATTCCCAACAGAGCCAAGGTAATCGCTTAACCATATGCTCCGATACCAAATGTAACGAACGCGATTTTTCGACGCTCGAAAATCGACATTAATACATTCACTGTATCAACTGCCGAACAATCGAATGCCGGAAAACCGAATTGTTATGGAGAAAAAGAAGAGGTAGAAGAAGAAGACAGAAGAAAAAGAAAGAAGAAACACCGGAAAACACAGAAACAGAAACAATATCAAAATCTCACATATCGCAGCGGAACAACATATAATAGATAAATGAATAATCTTTAAATCAAAGAACTATATCATTTTATACATTACATCATCATCAGAGTTTACAGCAACAATATACAACACAACTGGACAGTTATATAAACTTGTCCTCATACAAAATACATAGCGGAATAAATAATATCATATACAAGTGGTCAGTCTCGCCATCCAGCTCGCCAATGAGCTCCACAGCATCTCCTGAATCCAGAATGACCTGATAACCTGACTCTAGACTGCCCGTGTGGAAATTGGTGGGCACCCAGAGTTTAGGAAGGAAACAATAAACTCCAGGTCAGTCATGGTGACTGGTGTGAGAACTAAAACAGTTTATCTCAAAGAAAATAAAACATTTTCACAATGCTTTTGGAAAATGAAACTACCATAAGACCTCCCGCCACACACACAATGCAAACGCAGAATTGGAGGAGATTTCTTCTTATGATAGTCAAAAATGCTTACTACGCAAAATCATTCGATATTATTATCATTAGTGCATAGTGTCGAAAGCCATTTCGAAAATATAATATTAATCTTAGCCAGCATACAACCATTATTGTATGCCTACTATAGCTACTACGTTCAATAGCAGGTTACCGCCACATTCCATAGCAGGTAATACAACTAAAACCATACAGGGTTCGTATTGTTTCTTTGGATTTCCAACAAATGGTCAGGCTAAGGAACTTCCTTACACCGAAATAGAAAACACCTTTGGAAAGACGCCCCGGATCCTAACCGGATCTCTGCAAACACAAGGCCGATGCTACCTCATGCTTTAACCAAGCTGTAACTAGGTAACTAACACACAAGCTATGTTATCCCCCGGTCGTTACCGACCTTTATTCGAGGATCCTCAATCACAAAGCAAAAACCACAAAGTATAATCAACATAGGTAAAATATCTAGGCTCCATAACATGATATCACCTTTTATCCAGAAGGAAATGACATACCCTAGGGGCGCTACCCCTACAAACCTTTGCCGCAACATTCCTGTTTCGACCATTACCGGGTTGTGAGGCTCGACGAAGTCTCGTCCACAAAGCAACACTTTTTCACAAAGCAACGCTTTGATCAACAATTGATCAACGGTACTCCGTGTGCCACATTACCAAATTGGGAATGTATCACTAGTAACCATCAACTACATAACCTCTGAGCTCGTACGTCTCAGAGAAGGGTGTTAAGCTAAAAGAATAAATTCTCCGCCACCAACAGAAATGTATTTGATAGAAACCAGCTTTACATCTCAAAGTGTAACGTCAGAAACACATCCATACAAGTCCGTTCTGGGATCGAACGGAATGGAAGGCACTTCCAAAGAAGCCCTTGCAATCCGAATATTCACTAATCACGTCTGGATTTCCCATCACAAGAAGAGTGATATAAATCTCTATATCGGAGCAACTCGGTGCAGAGACATTCGACAGGTCATCCTTTAATTTTCGAAAATATCCGGTCTTCACCACCGGTCTTCAATACGATCCATATCGTCGTATCACTAATTCAGAATGGGTTATATGACACAAAGGTCTTTTCTCGGCTAACCCGAATAGTGAGCGTTTGTTTTAAAAACAAATCAAGTGCCATTTCAAAGGCAAATATTGATAGTTGGTTATTTAACTATCAAACAACATCCATAACAAACATTTAATTTAAATAATTTTTCCCAAATTATTAAATTTCAAATCTCTTCGCGAGATACGGTTTACACTTCAACCATTTGAAAACAATTTCAAATCACATTCATTTAAACCAATTATATAAATCCTTATTGATTTATTTCAAATTTATATCTCAAATCTGTAAATTTATTTCCACACTTCATCACTTTGAAAACCAATTTCAAATCATATTTTCCACACTTCAAAAATAAATCAATGTTTATTTTTAAAACAAATTCCCCTTTCCTTTATAAATTCCATTGTGAAATTAAATTTCCAAACACCCATTTTTAACTCCAAATCAACTTTCAAATTGATTTCAAAATTTGTTTCAAAACCCAAATTGATTTTCAAAACATTTATTTCAAACACCAAATCAATTACAAATTGATTTAAAAATTCATTTCAACACAACTCAATTTTTTTTCATTCAACATCAAATAAATTTTCATATCAATTTCCCAAAGATTTATTTTCAAATACCAAATCAATTATAAATTGATTTCTAGAAATTAATCGCCTTTTAAACTAAATTCATTTATCTCTTCCAAACCATTTAAAATTCCATTTTAAATAAATTCTTCAACTTTCAAATAATACTATTCAAAATCTATTTATAAAAACCTTTTCCCATATTTTAGAAATAATTCGATAAGATTTCAAAAATCAACTTTATACTTTGAAATCCTTTCTTTTAAATTCAACCAATTCTTTAAAAAAAATTTACTTAAAATTTCATACTTTAATTTCAAAAATCAAATTTCATTCATTTCTGGTATCCAACGATACCAAAAATACATTCGGCTAAATTATTTATAGCCTTCAACAAATTCAATCATAGATATAATCATTCATAGATTATAAATAAATAATCACATGGTGATTATAAATAATTCAACACACAACATTGAAATAAATTCAAATGTTTGAGGAATCCAGTTGGATCCCTCCAACCTGTTTCCCTGCATTCACAGATGTTAGCACAATACCAATTTCACTTCAATGTGAAATTATCGCGGTATATGGGATTTATAAATATTATCCGCTATTATGCAGCGCAATAGGGTCTCATCCGCTATACAATGTGGGAAATCAACAACTCCAATATATACATATTCCAATATATATATTGCTATATACATATATAATACCAATTCCACTTCAATGTGAAATTATCGCAATATATGTTTTTAATAAATAACCTCCGCTTAATATACGGCGTATAGGGTCTATTTAACACAATAAATAGCAATCATCATTCAATCATCACAATCAATCACTATCAATAATTTTAAATCTAAATATTTAAAATTTAAATCGAAACAAAACATTCGATTGAGTGAGAAGTTCTCACCTTGCTTTCAATAACGGTTGCAGCGTTTTATTTCGGATAAATTTAAACAGACGTTTAATTTTGCCCAAAATTTTAACTGACTCCAATTGACTCCAAACCAGCTCCATTTCGTAGAGCTCGTCGAAACGATTCCAATGTAAAAAGTTTCGTCGTATTCCGACCTCGTATGACAAAATTATGATACTTTGAAGTTAATACAATTTAAATATAAACTAATATACAATTTTCTTTTCAATTTTTAAAACATTAACCATCTCAGCCGTTCATTCCAGCATCTCCACATCAGGGTCGCTCCTTCTACCTTCTCCCCCATCTCCAGTTTCACGTTCAAACTCACGTATACAAACCCATAGCCGCCTACCTTCCACGAATTTTCACGACCACTACACTCAACTTGAATACGATTGATCACCTCCATCGCGAAGCTTGTCACGAGCACTACACTCGGCCAGAGTACGGTCAAACTCGATCAACCCCATCATCTTGATTTTCATGAAAAACGCAGCGACTTCCATCTCGATTTGCCGTCAATCCGTGGCTCCGTTTCCGATCTCCACCGTTGGATAGCTAGATCTTGATGCCCTCTACAACTTTGTAGTTGACGACTTTTGCTAATTGTTTGTATATTTGGAGATAATAGAGGAGGAAGTTTCGAAATTCTCAGCCATTAAAATCTAGGGCCGGCTGCTGTTGAAACCCTAGGGCTTGAGTGCAAAATGAATGGTTG
Source organism: Allium fistulosum (assembly GCA_030737815.1). NCBI lineage: Eukaryota > Viridiplantae > Streptophyta > Magnoliopsida > Asparagales > Amaryllidaceae > Allium > Allium fistulosum. The sequence continues at coordinate 974,020,163 of CM060904.1, forward strand.
AGGTCCTTTTATAGAAAAATTGCAAATCACTATTCATCCGAATTTTTCCGAACTCCAAACGAAGTGTGCCGACTGGCATTTCTAGGGTTTACCCCGCATTCCGGACACAATGGAACGTGTTTCGGGAGCTAATTCGATCGTATGTGAGAGTTATAGAAATAAACGATCAGATTTAAATTAAACCGATTTAAACCGATTTCGATGCGTTTTGGCTTGCCCTGGACAAACGGTATATCCGATTGACACAAAATTTGAAATCTTACAATAATATCACATTACGGATCCGATGAAACTGGTTTCGTTGAAATCCGAGACTGTTTGAAAAATGACTATTTTTAGTCGTCAATTAAATATTAAAATATTCAATTTTCACAGATTAACTTTAAATTTAATTTTAAAAGTTTACAAATATCATTCTAACTTCAATATGATTTAATATAACTTTATAAATCATTTTTATACATTTTTAATCCAATTTACAATTATTTCTGTAATCTCAAATATTAATTGTCGATTTAATTATACAATTAAATCACTATATTCGAAATTAAATTCATTCGACTAATAAATCTTACTTTCAAATATTTAAAATTAAATAAATATTTGAATTTCAATTGACAGAAATTCTGGGTCGTTACAATGTGACACCATCTATGGCTAGCCATGCATATAGAAGAGAGAGAGGATCTGATTAGCATTTAAAAGGGAATTAATTGGGAAAGTTCTAAGGAGGAAAGGTTTCTGTCATTCCTTTAAACACATCTCCCTTTGTTTTCTTATACGATTGATTTTTATTTCCTATCATAATCATCCCTCTTGATCTTCTATTAGAGAATTTCAAATTTTCATGGCTTACTAACCTCTAAATTTACAAAATAAAATATCAAATAAAATTAATATCAAACGGTGGTTCTAATCTCTTAATTCTTGCAAAATTCGGAGATTGATTCATGGAATCTAAGAGCCTTTGATTCATCATTCAAAGGTGCATTCTCTTGGCAACATCTCAAGGTGATAATTCTAATTTTATATGTTCATCATTCAACTTGTTTATGTAATTTAGATCCATCTCCTATTTCATCTCATATGTGTATTTGTTTATTTGGTCAAATAGATTGGATCCCTTTTGTTCCATCTTAATTAATTGCATATGTTCACCATGTTATTTTAATTTAAATCTGTTCTAAGGTATATTTTTATTGTTTTCCAATTCTTGTTGTCATTATTAGATCTACATTATATGATCCTATATTTAATTTTTTTCATATTGCTTAATTGTTTAGATCTGAAACCTTTGCAACATATACATATGTGTCTGATTTGTCCTATCTATTTTGTTGTTGTTTCAAGTTTTTTATTTAAAAAGGCACCTTTTGATTAAAATCTAAGTCTTAATTAATGAAACATTTCTATTATTGATTCAAATAGAAAAGATATGTACTTTATTTATGTTTACATGCATGTTTTGTGTTCAATATTTAAATTCAATCTTTTGGTTTTTGCATACTTCTGTTTGAAGTTATAAAAAAAGTATTCTTTATAAACATAAATGGACTTTATTGCACAATATCATAAACCCTTGGATTTCGTTTTAAAATTAAATTTAGGTTTTAGTTGTTACTTTATATTGGAACAGATACTAAGTTATAAATTATAACATAAATATGTATTAAGTTTAAAACATTATTTACAATGATTTTTGTATGTGTATATCATACACACAAATTTATGTGTGTGTATACATACATACATACATATATATACATATATGTATGTATATATATATAATTTGAATTCAATTTATATGATGGACTTTTATGTAAAATCATAATTTTTAATCCTAAAAACTTTCAGTTTGGAAATTAGGTTCAAAATTGCTGACCTTTTGGAGTTATAAAAGTGTCACTTAATTTTATCTCGTTTATATGTATATGTATATTGTATATAAATGTAAATATATGTATGTATATGTATTTGAAATAATACTATGGACAATAAAGACACATATATATGAAATATCATCTCTATACATTATCAAATTTGTTGCACTTACATAATTTACAGTAAAGTACATTTGGACAATGGTTACATTTTATGCCTTGAATAAATTGCCAATTAATATCGTTTAATGACCCAATCAATTTAATTAGAGAGAGAGAGAAAATGGAAGGTTTCTCTCTTCATATAATGTTTATTATACTCTCAATTAATTACCTGTTTTTAGGGAAAGAAATGAATGGCTTCCTTCCCTAAATTAACTCTTATAAACAATTGTTGAGTGTATTTGATGCACTATATAGTTAAACTAAATTAATTTTAAACTTCCTTTTAACCAACTTTAAATAAAATAAGACTTTATTTAATGTTTTAGTAGATCGGATCTAATATACATTTAGACCTCGTAGGCTCATTAAAGATTCAAAATAGTATTTTTTTTGAAATTCACCAGTTTCTTACGCTGTGGGCTGGCCTAGTTGTAACAGCTTGTATCCCATCAAAATCAAGTGGGTGTGCTTGGTGTCCGATTTGAATCAAAGTGGTTGTGCTGATGTCTTGTCCAAACCCGGTGAGTATACCTAGATCTTGGAAAATCTGGAGAGTGTGTCTCTTAGCCTTGAAATCGAGATTGTATTAACTTTGATATTTGAAAATAAATCTATATAAGAATTTATACATGATTGGATGTAGGGTGACTCCGAATCTCTCTGACTCTTTACTTTTTACTTTTACTACATTTATATATGTCTACGTTTGCATCAATGATTGTTAATTATGCATTGTTTAATTATAATCTTAAAAGATTCACAAAAATCAGTTAACACTATTCACCCGCTCTAGTGTTAAATTAGCCTTATGATCTGTAACGTCCCAGATTTTCGCGCTCGAAAATCGACATCCATACTTTACATCGTACTCGAATGCCGCAGATTCGACCGTTCAAATCCGAGTCGCCGGAGCTTATAACACAGTTAAGTAAATACCACAGCGGAATAAAAAGAATAATACATTGATATACAACACTATTACAATATCTGATACACAGAGTGATACAATGAATATCAATATACATCAGAGATATGATACAACAAATAGCAGCGGAAAAGAAATAGATAACATCAGCAGTGGATAGAATGTCTCCAATAGAATGCTCCAAAATAAGCAACGTCAATCCATGAACTCCAAGAACTGAACTAGCTCCAGATAATCTACTAAACCTGAATATCTGAAAAACCCAACTCAAGACTGCCCGTGTGGAAAATAGTGGGCACCCAGAGTTTAGGAAGGGAACAATAAACTCCAGATCAGTCATGGGACTGGTGTGAGCAACAAGAACAGTTTATCTTTAAAACAAGCAACAAAGGCTTTTAAACATTTGAAACCCGCAATGCTTTTCGAAAATGAAACTACCATAAGACCTCCCACCACACACACAATGAAAACGCAGAATTGGAGGAGATTTCTTCTTATGATAGTCAAAGATGCTTACTACGCAAAATCATTGGATTATTATTACTAGTGCATAGTGCAGAAAACATTTCGAAAGTATAATATCAATCTTAGCCAGCATAGACATTTCGAACTATGCCTACTATAGCTACCATCCAAACAGTGGGGCGCCACCATAAGTGAATGATAGGTTCTACAACTAAAACCGTACAAGTCTCATATTGGAGTTTGGATTTCCAACAAATGGTCAGGCTAAGGAACTTCCTATGCCACGAAGGAACGCCTCTGGAATGACATCCCGAGAACCTAACCGGATCTCTGCCAACACAAGGCCGGGTTACCTCTGCAAAAATAGGTTACTACTGATGTAACGACCCGGAATTTTCCAACCCGAAAATTCCAGATAGTTAGGTGAAAAAGAAAAGAGATAGAAGAAAGAAACAGAAAGAAGAAAGAAAAACAGAAAACACAACGTCTCACATTCGCAGCGGATAAAATATAATATCAAATAATAATATCAGTTATACAAAGAAAACTGTATTTGTTAATTTACATTCAATACATCAGAGTTACAACCATTTACAAATAGACTAGACAGTTATCCACCTGTCCCAGACTACTATCAATAAGCTCTCAAATACACAGCGGAATACACTCCATACGTTCCTGCCATCCAGCTCGCCTCCTGAGCTCTAGAACGTCCTAACCTGAAAAGCTGTAATACTCGGTCTGACCCGAGCATTACATCAAAGTAACACCCGGGTCAGGCTGGAAACCAGCGTGAGTAAACCCATAATATGAAATACCGAACTATATAACTTAAGTGAATTACCAGGGTAACTCGTACCTTTCTACAAGTTCAAATCTTATTTAAGTTGATCATTTATCTCAAAACAATATCCAAGAAATGTTACTCAGCTTCAAATAGTCATGTTACTAAATTTATTCTATTCCAGCCTGTTGGTTCCACACCTCAAATTTATAAAGAATTATTGGAGATTACAAATCGAAGTGGTTTCGGGTATTTACTGATACCCGACCCCGGTCTCTTCGAATCCAATGTCACCTTAAATCCAAGTTATTTAAGTGAAAATAAATCAATTCATATTCAGAGTAAATATTCACATAGCAATTTTATTACAAAACATTAAGTTAGAAATCTATGTTTTATATAATAAAACTTCTCTTGAAGGATCATTTAATAACCACCTTGGAAATTTAGTATTTATATAAATGTTTATATTATCAAGTTAACTATTAAACAATGCCAACACAATATATAACAAACACATGAAAAGAATAGAAAAGCATGATACAAACTCATCAAGAACAACTGTAAATTCTTCCTGACCAAGCTTCTAATATATTTAACCTTAGCTAGTAATAATTTAGTTGGAAAACCAAGTACATCAAGGTAGGTAGAGGTATATGAATAACTATTTAAAACTTAGTGCCTGTTCATGCTTTCTATTATATATGGACTAACTTTATGAAATAGTACATATAGGTTCCAAATTTCCATGCTCATAATACATGGCATGTCACTCACATTTAATACATAGGCTACCTAGGCTACTTTTTCCAAAACAAAAAGGCATCAGGTCAAAGAAAAAAAAACGCATGCAACTTCATGGAAGAGAGAGGAAAAAAATAAACAAACAAACTCCAAAGTGTGCTTAAACATTGCTACAAACTAGACAGCAAGTATAATAGAATGCATGGCCGGTACATTCAAAAGCATGTCCTGTTATTACTGTTTACATATAAGCCTATCACTAACTTTTTATTACATAGTCTAGCTTAGTACAAGTGCAGCCTCCTTATCTGACACTTATTATCTTTATAAAAATACAAAATGTTATTGAGCTATATCCATGCATAAGAAGTGAAATAGCCATAAGGCAAAAGCAAGGAAACAAAGCTACAGAACTTTGCAACTTGAAATAATAACTATATAAATAGGTGTTCACTCCTTTCAAAGCTACTAAACAATATAGGACGAAATCATTTACTATATAGGTACTGTCCTGAGCTAATTGTACAACAAAGGTCACATTTATATGGACAAAAGCATGTAGAACTAGGCCACTATTAAAAAAAACGAAACTGTCAGGTGCATTTATATGAAATGTAACAAAGTCAAGAAAGCTATATATTTAGGGTGTTATACTCACTCACCATAGACTTCATAACTTTTGTTAAAAACAATTTTATGAATATATGCGTGTTATATGTTACATTAGACTAAGGGATTGAACACTCTATTTATAAAATCATGCAAGCATTACAAAATAGCTCAAACCACATAACAAAGCAAACAAAAACATACCCCTTATGTACAGTGTATGACATGTCTAACTAAACACCTATAGGCTAATACAATACCTTTAAGTGCTGCTATTCATAACAATGGACTAAACTGAATTGGTTTACAAAATACTTCCTTGAATAATCACTCAGGCATTAGCCATTAGCAGTTAACTACTGATGTACCATATAAACAAACACTATACTAACCCAGCTGAAATCCTCATATGCATCACGATAAGGATAACAAACTAATGGAGAGGCATCGATACTTAAATGGAACAAAATCTTGGAATTTGTCGGTAAGTCATTTAACTTGTAACATATAAATGACACACAATATACACATGCAAATGTTCAATTCCAATTAGCTATGTATATTCACAAGATTTAAAATATATTTATATAGTTTAAACACTTGGTAACAGTAAACAAATACTAGGGTACAAGCTACTCATGCAAAGGAAACTCTCTTGTCACTAAAACAACATCACTCACACACCCTATACTCACACTAACTCTCACGCATGGCTGCTGCACTTTCGTGCCTATTCGCATAAAATCCACTGTCACACAATTTAAAAGTAGAAGGAAAAAAAATGATAATACATACATACTTACGAATGAAAACAAAGGAATCATACAAGCAAGCAAATCATGGTGAGAAAAGAACAAGAAAACAGAGATTTGGCAGAAATCAGTTAAACAAAATTCTAGAACCAAATTGTTTCATTAAGTGATTAACTTTTAATAAATTTTCACTAGGTACTTAAAAGATCCCAGGTAAAACATCTCAAGCCACTAACATTGACAGGCTACTAGAGATGACTATATAGCAATATATGTATCGTGTAAACAAACATGCCAGGCTACTAACATTTCTAGATTTTGAAATTTCCATACTACCTGTACATTTTACATGTACATTCACTAAAATAAAATGAACAATGTTAAGCTATTTGTGTGTGTGTGTGTGTGTATATACCATGTACACTAAGAGACGCAAGCACTAGCAAAGATGTCATGCAAATATTCTTAACACCGGTCTGTACAATCAAGGCAAAAATCAGAGGCCAAGTATGGAGGCAAGATTACTTGCTGGCAAAATTATATTCCAAAACAAGGACCAGGGTATTTAGATCTATATTCAAGACCAAGTCAGAAAAAAACATGTCTCCATTATTTTAGTCTTCATAGTAAATATATGTATTATGTGCCTTAGACACATACTTTTTTTTTTACATGTACCTTTGATACAGAATGGGTTAATAATTTATCTCTAAAATAAACTATCTATAAGAACCAAACATAGGGAGATAAGGAGTGAACCCACAGATCAAATTCTCGTATACGAAAGAATTAATGCATATCAGCAAGAAAGCAGAGCATGCAACCTGAGGCAAAGAAATTGAAATGCAACATACAGTTGGATAGAGATAAAAATTGTGAGAGTGAACTCACCACAAAGTCAGAATCACCCAAATCCCACGATCGTCTCGACGAGCGTTGCCACACCCATCACCTTGACCTTCTTTGTCGCTGCTATTACGTCAGCCACCATCATGCCGACAATCCCCTCTGCCTCCATTTATTCATCGCTTTACCAAATCAACGCGCGCCTCCAATTTGTGCTCTTCCTCCACGCTCACCTCGACTTCACCTCGAGCTCGATGTTGCACTATCTCGCCTTATACAAGTCCCCATTCACCATGGCAACTCGAATTGACTAAGAAATATAATTAGGGATTTTGGGATTTAAATGTGTAGATGAAGAAGGGAATAGAGTAGAAAGTAATCTACTCTCAGCAAAGATGAAAATTTGTTTATACGGTGGCTTAGGAGTTTGGATAGAAAGCTTCGTTGAAGTCTCTCTCGGATCTGGGTTTAGAAGAAGATAAAAGAAAATAAAGAACGAAAGAGAGAGGGGTGGAAATGAATATGTATTGACGTTTCTTTGAGTTTTTGGAAAGAAGCTAGAAAAAAAAAAATTGTAGAGAATAGATATATGATTATATAAGTTAAATTAGGTTTTATTAAAAATAAAGGAAAATCAAAATAAAAGTGACACTTGTTGAAGTATCTTACATTTGTCATTTGTATGTTATATTTATCTTACATTTGTACATTTTCATGAGAAAATGTTTATATATATTTTATTTTTATTAATGTCTTATGTATTTATTTATTACTTAAATCCATGTAATACATTTATACATGTGTGTTTTCAATCTTTATATATTTACAAACTACATTTATTTCAAGTATAACCTTTTAAAGAAATATATATATATATATATATATATATCTTTACCAAATTTTACTTTAAACTAGAATACTTTTTAAATTCATAAGTATATGCATAGACACTATTTTAGTGTCTAAAATCTTTAAATAAACCTTGAAAATAATAATCTTGTCAATTGAATAATTATATTAGGAGATTATCAAGTAGATATTTATAATTCAGCATTATTTATTCAATCTATAAATCAGTATTCCTATTAATTAATCCAGTTAATTATCAATTAACATATGTCCAAAAATCCGGGTTATCACATTCCTTCCCCCTTTGAATCTTTTCGTCCTCGAAAAGGAACGAAGCCAAAATTTATTCTATACTTAAAATCAGATAAATTGTTCTTTGATCATTTTTAAAACATTTTCAAAATCTATATAATATTGCTAAAATAGCTTTTATATAAAATACTTTTATAACTCAATGTCTCAACAAGTCCATCCTTGTTCTTACAGAAATTCGGTCATACGTTGATCAGACGTAGGACTGAAAATCTATAAGTGCCTGGCAGACCCGTTTTCAACATCCAGTGAAAATACTTTAAAAATAATTTTATTGAAAATATTGAAAACATTTTTGAAATCGAGGAAATATCTTTGGTGAGAATGCTCTGGAAATCATCACCCCCATCCAAGGTCACAGTTACATCATGGGTTACGTTGCCATCGCAGCAAAAGTCCATGTAACTGATTACACCATGGAACCCACAACAGATCGCAGTTACATCCAGGGTTACGTTGCCGTCGCAGCAAAAGTCCATGTAACTGTTGGCTCTCAGCGGCACACACGATTTCGCTGTCAAAATGAAACTCCTCCACATAGGTCGCAGTCTACCGATATAAAATCAAACGCAGACTGTTGGCTCTCAGCGGCACAAACGACTTTCGCTATGTTACCATAGTGTCACAGTCTACCGATATAAAATCAAACGTAGACAGTTGGCTCTCAGCGGCACACATGACTTTCGCTATGGTCTGCAGTAGATCGCAGTGACATCGAGTTAAACTGTCGTCACAGCATAACCCAAATGCCTCTGTGGGCACCAGCCCCTCGACTTTCGCTACAAAAATAATCCTCAGGAACTAGTTTATTTCGGACTCCTCACAGGATTAACTTTAGAATCCCCCCTTGGGGTTCAAGGCAGTACCACCCAGTGGCACTCCTGAGAAGTTCATTTCAAGGAAGCGCCTTTTTCCCCAGAGCTATACTCAAAACATTTTATACTATACATTTATAGTATCTTCAAATCATACCCTTTATGATTTATATCAAAATCTCCTTTACACAAATCGATATCCAAAATCGATAATTCTCAAACTAGGCTTTCCAAATTCCCAAAATTGATTTTTCCAAAAATCAAAAGCCTTTCCAAAATTACATAGGTTCTCAAACCTTTTCCAAAATCCTCATAAGATCCTTTATATATATATATATATATATATAATTTTGAAAATCTTTGGATCATTTCAAACTTGTATAAAACCTCTTTTATACTTCAATTATTTCAAAACCCTTTTTATTCTGGCTAGATTCAATAAGGGAAGTTTATCATATTACAAAATACAACTTTATTTATTGCCAAATCAAATATTCAAGTTTGATTTCTTTATAAAGTTATTTACCATTTACTTATCTCCATAAAGTAAATTTCAACCAAAGAAATATCCAATTCCATTATATTTCACAAATATACTTTTCATTTCAAAGATCATTTTACAATCCTTATCCAATTTCAATATCAATTTCATTCAAACTCGTACGATGTACACATATCATCCGTACGCAATATCAGTCTGATCGCTCAATCGATCACAAAATTTCACTTCCGAACTAGTATCGTCCACCCGACTTCCTAGTGCGGACTCAGATCTGGGTTCTTGACCAGAATCCGTCATTCTCCTTGCATAGTCGTAGCTATGATAGAGAATATCCAGAACCAATCAAAAATCCATATTCAGGTTCGCCGTCGAAAATCGAGCGAAAAATCCCAACTCGGATCGATAATACTATCTCGAAATTCTGTGTTCGAATCTGGATCAAATCACTATGCGAATAGAATAATATACGTATATCCTACGTATTTATCTTTGTTGGTTATTATCCAAATCAATTCTCTTTTCTATTCACATTTCCTTTAATTCCATTCACTTATTCTCAATTGCTTCCATTTCCAATTGAGTTATTACTTCAATTACAAACAGTTTGAACTCTGACCAATTTAAATTTAAACAAATATCTTGAAAAAGTTTAAAATAGATAAGTAGTTGAAAAATAGTTATTAGTTTGTAAAATAGCTGTAAAATAGTTTAGTAGGTATAAAAATAGTTAGATAATTGCAAAATAGTTTTTAAAATAGTGATTACATATAAGTAGCTGAAAAATAGTAATTAGTTTATAAGACAGTTTTCAAAATAGTTAAATAGTTTTAAAATAATTGTAAAATAAGTATAAGATAGTTTGGGGTTTAAGAAGAAAGATTGTATAGTAAATAGTTTGGAAACATATACTTGTATTAAAACAATTTGAAAATAATCCAGAGCCAAACTGTTTAATTTCCCAATCTCCATTTCCAATTAATTTCCCATTAATTCAATTTAAATTTCCACTTCCATTTAAATTGACTCAATACTTCAATTTCCATTGAATTTTATTCAATCCCAATTCAAGTTGAATTAATCTTAATTCTTTTCCAAATTTCAAATCAAATTCCATTTGATTTTTAAACTTATTCAAATTTAATCACAATTCCAAATTATTTCAAATCAATTTGGATTTATTTCAAATTGAATCCATTTCAATTTCAAATTATTTTAATTTCTATATGAATTAATCCCAATTTCCCTTTTTAATTTAAACTTATTCAATCTTCAATTTTATTTCAAATTAATCCAATTCAAATTTTCCATTTAAACTTATACTTATCCATCTTCAATCACCATTTTAATTAATTCAAATCAAATTAAATTTGAACTAATTCTATTCAAATCTCAATTTGAAACCATCTCGAATTATATAAATTCGAGTTAAATTTTAAATGTTGATTTAATCCCTTAACAAATTTTACCTTAATTTTTAATTTAACAACTTAAATCTTTAACCATTTAATTCTGAATCTAAATTCCAAAATTCCATTTAAAATTATCTTTACTTATCTTATTTCAAAGTTCAAATAAGAATTCAAAAACAATTTAATCTTTAGATTCTAATTTATTATCCATTTTCAATTTCCAGATCTCAAACCCATTTAGAGATCACTCATAACTCCCATTTAAATTAACCATTTAACTACCCAAGTTAAATTTAAATTTCATCTTGAAATTTCCAATTCAAGTTATTTATTCAAACTTATTTAACTTCCTCCAAGTTAAATTTACTTAATCCGGTCAACTTTTCACAATTTGAATTCCCATTCAAATTTTAAACTTCAGATTAATAGTCTTTCCCCTTTTAAGTTTAAAAACTTACTTTACTTTGGGTTTTACATCACATTCCAATTTAAAACTCAACACTAAGTGTTTATTTCAAATCATCATTGGTATTATATATATTCCTCATATATACATTTTCTTTACACACCAAGTTATACTTTAAATTTTTAAACCACCTTTGGTTTTAATTCAAAACAACTTCTTTAAAACAATTTCAAGTTTTCTGGATTTAGATTTAAAATTTCACAATTTTTAAATTATCTTCAATTTCAATGATTCAACACCAATTTCTTTAATATATTTTAAAAGAAATATTACTTTATATATCAAATATAATCTTATATAAAAATCATTTGAAATCTTTATATATGAAAATAACAAATACGCTCTCATATATATACACTCAACTCGTTCTAGGGTACCATTGACCCTATCCTTAACGAGTAATCCCAACAGAGCCAAGGTTCTCGCTTAACCTTCGCTCTGATACCAACTGTAACGACCTGGAATTTTCCAACCCGAAAATTCCAGATAGTTAGGTGAAAAAGAAAAGAGATAGAAGAAAGAAACAGAAAGAAGAAAGAAAAACAGAAAACACAACGTCTCACATTCGCAGCGGATAAAATATAATATCAAATAATAATATCAGTTATACAAAGAAAACTGTATTTGTTAATTTACATTCAATACATCAGAGTTACAACCATTTACAAATAGACTAGACAGTTATCCACCTGTCCCAGACTACTATCAATAAGCTCTCAAATACACAGCGGAATACACTCCATACGTTCCTGCCATCCAGCTCGCCTCCTGAGCTCTAGAACGTCCTAACCTGAAAAGCTGTAATACTCGGTCTGACCCGAGCATTACATCAAAGTAACACCCGGGTCAGGCTGGAAACCAGCGTGAGTAAACCCATAATATGAAATACCGAACTATATAACTTAAGTGAATTACCAGGGTAACTCGTACCTTTCTACAAGTTCAAATCTTATTTAAGTTGATCATTTATCTCAAAACAATATCCAAGAAATGTTACTCAGCTTCAAATAGTCATGTTACTAAATTTATTCTATTCCAGCCTGTTGGTTCCACACCTCAAATTTATAAAGAATTATTGGAGATTACAAATCGAAGTGGTTTCGGGTATTTACTGATACCCGACCCCGGTCTCTTCGAATCCAATGTCACCTTAAATCCAAGTTATTTAAGTGAAAATAAATCAATTCATATTCAGAGTAAATATTCACATAGCAATTTTATTACAAAACATTAAGTTAGAAATCTATGTTTTATATAATAAAACTTCTCTTGAAGGATCATTTAATAACCACCTTGGAAATTTAGTATTTATATAAATGTTTATATTATCAAGTTAACTATTAAACAATGCCAACACAATATATAACAAACACATGAAAAGAATAGAAAAGCATGATACAAACTCATCAAGAACAACTGTAAATTCTTCCTGACCAAGCTTCTAATATATTTAACCTTAGCTAGTAATAATTTAGTTGGAAAACCAAGTACATCAAGGTAGGTAGAGGTATATGAATAACTATTTAAAACTTAGTGCCTGTTCATGCTTTCTATTATATATGGACTAACTTTATGAAATAGTACATATAGGTTCCAAATTTCCATGCTCATAATACATGGCATGTCACTCACATTTAATACATAGGCTACCTAGGCTACTTTTTCCAAAACAAAAAGGCATCAGGTCAAAGAAAAAAAAACGCATGCAACTTCATGGAAGAGAGAGGAAAAAAATAAACAAACAAACTCCAAAGTGTGCTTAAACATTGCTACAAACTAGACAGCAAGTATAATAGAATGCATGGCCGGTACATTCAAAAGCATGTCCTGTTATTACTGTTTACATATAAGCCTATCACTAACTTTTTATTACATAGTCTAGCTTAGTACAAGTGCAGCCTCCTTATCTGACACTTATTATCTTTATAAAAATACAAAATGTTATTGAGCTATATCCATGCATAAGAAGTGAAATAGCCATAAGGCAAAAGCAAGGAAACAAAGCTACAGAACTTTGCAACTTGAAATAATAACTATATAAATAGGTGTTCACTCCTTTCAAAGCTACTAAACAATATAGGACGAAATCATTTACTATATAGGTACTGTCCTGAGCTAATTGTACAACAAAGGTCACATTTATATGGACAAAAGCATGTAGAACTAGGCCACTATTAAAAAAAACGAAACTGTCAGGTGCATTTATATGAAATGTAACAAAGTCAAGAAAGCTATATATTTAGGGTGTTATACTCACTCACCATAGACTTCATAACTTTTGTTAAAAACAATTTTATGAATATATGCGTGTTATATGTTACATTAGACTAAGGGATTGAACACTCTATTTATAAAATCATGCAAGCATTACAAAATAGCTCAAACCACATAACAAAGCAAACAAAAACATACCCCTTATGTACAGTGTATGACATGTCTAACTAAACACCTATAGGCTAATACAATACCTTTAAGTGCTGCTATTCATAACAATGGACTAAACTGAATTGGTTTACAAAATACTTCCTTGAATAATCACTCAGGCATTAGCCATTAGCAGTTAACTACTGATGTACCATATAAACAAACACTATACTAACCCAGCTGAAATCCTCATATGCATCACGATAAGGATAACAAACTAATGGAGAGGCATCGATACTTAAATGGAACAAAATCTTGGAATTTGTCGGTAAGTCATTTAACTTGTAACATATAAATGACACACAATATACACATGCAAATGTTCAATTCCAATTAGCTATGTATATTCACAAGATTTAAAATATATTTATATAGTTTAAACACTTGGTAACAGTAAACAAATACTAGGGTACAAGCTACTCATGCAAAGGAAACTCTCTTGTCACTAAAACAACATCACTCACACACCCTATACTCACACTAACTCTCACGCATGGCTGCTGCACTTTCGTGCCTATTCGCATAAAATCCACTGTCACACAATTTAAAAGTAGAAGGAAAAAAAATGATAATACATACATACTTACGAATGAAAACAAAGGAATCATACAAGCAAGCAAATCATGGTGAGAAAAGAACAAGAAAACAGAGATTTGGCAGAAATCAGTTAAACAAAATTCTAGAACCAAATTGTTTCATTAAGTGATTAACTTTTAATAAATTTTCACTAGGTACTTAAAAGATCCCAGGTAAAACATCTCAAGCCACTAACATTGACAGGCTACTAGAGATGACTATATAGCAATATATGTATCGTGTAAACAAACATGCCAGGCTACTAACATTTCTAGATTTTGAAATTTCCATACTACCTGTACATTTTACATGTACATTCACTAAAATAAAATGAACAATGTTAAGCTATTTGTGTGTGTGTGTGTGTATATACCATGTACACTAAGAGACGCAAGCACTAGCAAAGATGTCATGCAAATATTCTTAACATCGGTCTGTACAATCAAGGCAAAAATCAGAGGCCAAGTATGGAGGCAAGATTACTTGCTGGCAAAATTATATTCCAAAACAAGGACCAGGGTATTTAGATCTATATTCAAGACCAAGTCAGAAAAAAACATGTCTCCATTATTTTAGTCTTCATAGTAAATATATGTATTATGTGCCTTAGACACATACTTTTTTTTTTACATGTACCTTTGATACAGAATGGGTTAATAATTTATCTCTAAAATAAACTATCTATAAGAACCAAACATAGGGAGATAAGGAGTGAACCCACAGATCAAATTCTCGTATACGAAAGAATTAATGCATATCAGCAAGAAAGCAGAGCATGCAACCTGAGGCAAAGAAATTGAAATGCAACATACAGTTGGATAGAGATAAAAATTGTGAGAGTGAACTCACCACAAAGTCAGAATCACCCAAATCCCACGATCGTCTCGACGAGCGTTGCCACACCCATCACCTTGACCTTCTTTGTCGCTGCTATTACGTCAGCCACCATCATGCCGACAATCCCCTCTGCCTCCATTTATTCATCGCTTTACCAAATCAACGCGCGCCTCCAATTTGTGCTCTTCCTCCACGCTCACCTCGACTTCACCTCGAGCTCGATGTTGCACTATCTCGCCTTATACAAGTCCCCATTCACCATGGCAACTCGAATTGACTAAGAAATATAATTAGGGATTTTGGGATTTAAATGTGTAGATGAAGAAGGGAATAGAGTAGAAAGTAATCTACTCTCAGCAAAGATGAAAATTTGTTTATACGGTGGCTTAGGAGTTTGGATAGAAAGCTTCGTTGAAGTCTCTCTCGGATCTGGGTTTAGAAGAAGATAAAAGAAAATAAAGAACGAAAGAGAGAGGGGTGGAAATGAATATGTATTGACGTTTCTTTGAGTTTTTGGAAAGAAGCTAGAAAAAAAAATTGTAGAGAATAGATATATGATTATATAAGTTAAATTAGGTTTTATTAAAAATAAAGGAAAATCAAAATAAAAGTGACACTTGTTGAAGTATCTTACATTTGTCATTTGTATGTTATATTTATCTTACATTTGTACATTTTCATGAGAAAATGTTTATATATATTTTATTTTTATTAATGTCTTATGTATTTATTTATTACTTAAATCCATGTAATACATTTATACATGTGTGTTTTCAATCTTTATATATTTACAAACTACATTTATTTCAAGTATAACCTTTTAAAGAAATATATATATATATATATATATATCTTTACCAAATTTTACTTTAAACTAGAATACTTTTTAAATTCATAAGTATATGCATAGACACTATTTTAGTGTCTAAAATCTTTAAATAAACCTTGAAAATAATAATCTTGTCAATTGAATAATTATATTAGGAGATTATCAAGTAGATATTTATAATTCAGCATTATTTATTCAATCTATAAATCAGTATTCCTATTAATTAATCCAGTTAATTATCAATTAACATATGTCCAAAAATCCGGGTTATCACAACTGACACGCGTATGCCATCCCCCGATCGTAACCGATCTTCCCGAGGATCCCCGATTCGCAACAAACCACATAATAAGCAGTATCAACATAGGTTAAGTATCTGGGCTCCATACCATGATACCACCTTTATCCAAAAGGAATGACATACACTAAGGGGCGCTACTCCCTAGAACCTTGCTACATCCTTCCTGTTTTGACCATTTCCGGGGTGTGAGGCTCGACGAAGTCTCGTCCACAAAGCTACGCTTTCTACAAAGCCATGCTTCGGGTCAATCAAATGATCAAAGAAATGATCACAAAGATATAAGATCAAACGAATGATCATATCACAAATGATCAAACAATGATCATTTCACAGCAACACTCAGCATGTCACATTACCAAATTGGGAATATATCGCTGATAAATTTCAACTACATAACCTCTGAGCTCGTACGTCTCAGAGAAGGGTGTTAAGCTAAGAGAATAAATTCTCCACCACCAACAGAAATGTATTTGAAAGAAATCGGCTTTATATCTCAAAGTGTAATGTCAGACATACAATCCATACAAGTCTGTTCCGGGTTCGAACAGAACCGAAGGCACTTCTCACGAAGCCCTTGCAAATTCGGATAATTTCCAATCACGTCCGGACTTCCCGTCACTAAGGGTGATAAAACCTCTATATCGGGGATCAGTCGATGCAGAGTAACTCGACGGTAATCCTTCCGTTTTCAAAAATATCCGGTCTTCAACACCGGTCATCAAATGCTATCCATAACGACGTATCACATATTCGGAATGGGTTATACGACCCAAAGGTTCTTTCCCGGCTAACCCGAATAGTGAGCGCAATTAAAAAATCATATGGATATGGGATTTCAATTAAGTCACAGCTTAAAACCCAAAACTTTTCTTTTCAAATGGTTTAACAAATTACCATTTTCATCTTTTTAAACAAAAAGATTCAATTCACAAAGTTCACTTAATTTCACAAAGATCCATTTATAGATTTGAAAACAATTTCCATTTTAATTAAATTAACTCGTTAAATCTTTAAGTCAAGATTTAACTTATAGCTTTCAAAACAATTTTATTTCGAATGGTTTAAACAAATCATCATTTTAAATCTGTTAAAAATAAACAGATTCAATTCATAGCTTTCAAAAAGAATTCATTCATAGTCTTTCAAAACATTTCATTTTCATTTTAAATTTGAAACCTTTCAACACAAATTAGAAGTTCACTTCTCATATGAAAGCTGGTATTATTTGAAAACAAATAGTTTTCTTTTAAGAAAAATTCAATTTATTTGCACGAGTTAAAGCCCTTGAATTATATTCACATTCCAAAATCAATACTTTTAAAATAGTTTAACCCTTATATAACGGGTATAACATCTTTAATCCCTAGTTTCAAATCATAGAATTCAATTTCAAATCTTGAATTTAAGTTTAAATCAAATTATTTAAACTTCAATACTTTATCAAGTTATTCAAAAATAAGTCTTATCTTTGAAACTCCATTTAGAAAGTTTCACTTTAAACCCCAAATTTCTAATTTCAAAATCAATTGAAATTCAAAATTTCAATTTCAAAAACATCAAATTTTAAATTATCTGTGACTTAACCGATTCCCACGTGAAATCCATATTTGTGTGTGTATAAGTGTAGTCCAGGGGTTTTACACACAATAGTGCAACATCAATCATCACAGATATATCGATAAGCGGTATAATCGATATCGCTTATCTTTATTCACAGATCACAGATAAAATAATTTATCGGTCACAAAGATTCACTATTACAATTCGATGTGGGTTTCGGATAACCAACTGGAATCCGACTCCCTGTCGCATCGAAATTCAAATGCCGTTTTATGACCAAGGGTTTCATATTCACATAGTAATATATCACAGAAATAGAAATCACAGCTCAGCAAAACATAAATCAGGGTATATCACAAATGATCATATATCAAGGATATCAAACAATTCACATTCAATAGAATTCAAACATACATAAGTAAAGTCAGTTAATTGTCTGAATATTAATTTAAATCAGATGTATCAATTTATTAATCCGGGTTAATTATCGTAATTTAATTACAAATTATTTGAAAATCTTTCTTTCAAATTTATTAGTTAACCCTTAATTATTAACTAATCATTCTTAAATCAATGAATCAATTAATCTTTAATTATGGAATTAATCTCAATTAATTGCCATTATTAATTAATCCTTTGATTTATTAACAAATAATTAATTCACATTTTAAATTATCATTTAATTAATTACATTCAGTAATTATTTATTCATTACTTCTCTAAGTAATTTTTGTTTTCGAAATCGTCAAGTGATTATTAATTTAAACTTAGATTTAAACTTGTTTTAACTTTGCTTAACAATTTAAATCAGTTTTTATTTTTTTTAGTAACAAAACAGGTTATTAAAACCTGCTACCCAACATACCCGAGCCCCTTATCATCTTGCTTCGAGTAAATCAACTAAATCCTCGAGTCCTCCTGTGACCCCTTTACTTCGAGTTGTACCCCCATTTGCACGAGACAAACCCGAGCTTTCCACACAACCCATCTTCTCCAAATTCAACGTGCACACTGTACACGTGCACTGGCCATCCAGTGCCCTCCGACCATCGACCCACGTCGCAACCTATCACCTACCAACCCATGACCCCATCGCACCCCACCAAAGCCACTGCGTCACTTCGAATCAAAATTTCAAACTCCATTTCAAACCTGGAACTCGAGCTCGGCCCACCCTCAAAACCTGTCAACACCTCCTCTCTACTCCTCCGGCCACCAGAGAACCTCCACCACCGGCCACGCCTTCGCCTACGACCAAGCCACCATCACCTAAAACCCCGTTCGACTCGATCATCCCTAGAGGCCGTACTGACCCAAACAAGTTTCCCATTTTAAACTAGGTTAAAAAATTTAATTATAAATTCCAAAATCCACACAGTTTATTTCTTTGATCCCCTATTTTTCCTAGCTTCCAGGATCACTCCTCTAACCCCCGAACCAATCCCGACTTCTCCGATCAAGTGTGTTGCCCGAGGCAACCCCATCTTCCCAAAATGATCAACACAGCCATAAAATTCTACCCATTACTAAAAAATATAATTTGAACTTTAAAAATCCTATTTATGATTAAGAAATCAGTTCCTAAACTTGAATCGGCAATTCAAGATGTTTAAAATTTTGACTTATGTTAAGTATTACTGTTCTATGTTTATTCCCAGAGCAGCTCAACTCTTTTTAGCATGAATTCAATTTCTAAACCTATTTTATACTCAACCAAACGTATTTTGTTTGAAGTTCAAGATTTAAAAATGGTTAGGTAAAAGAATTGGAATTGGTTTTCAAATTTAACACCCTGTATCAAAAAAAAGTACAGAGAGGAACAACTTGTTTCAGACAACCAGATTTATCACAGCATATATTGTAAATATCATACTGATTACAACATAGTTGTTAACATATAAGCATCTACTATCACCAGAAATTATCACAAGCAACAAGACTACTTAAGTAGAAAAAAAAAGTTACTCGCTTGGTTTAGTTGAAGAGCAGAGCATTCTTTGATGAATCAGGCTTTGTATTTGAAAACTGAGAATTGTTTTACTTGAATGAATTGTTGTTCAAGTTGTAGTTTGTTTAAGCTTTGCAAAGTAAAGATCTTTAAATTTCTTTTTTTCTTTCAGTTATGATGGTGCTCGAATGCAAATGAGGGTAGAAGGCTGATATCATGCTTTGTACAGGGGGATTGTATTTGTTTATACAATATAGGCATGGGTGAAGCTGCTTTTAGAGTTATGGGCTAGAGATATTAGTTTCCTTTACTTCGGCTGTACCTGTTCGAGATCTTTATGGTGGCTGATGATAGTGCTAGTATAAATTGCTTTGTACATTTACATTTGTTTATTTCTTCTTTTATTTGTTTTGAATGTGTATTTGTTTTGTTGACAAATATTTTACTTGCTTTGCTTAGTCGTTTTTATTTGGTGGCTGCAACTTTATTTTGTTTGCTTTTACATACTTATGTCTTTGTTTGTTATTTTTACTTTGTTTTGTTTCTTATTACTTGTCTGCATACTTGTTTCATTTTATTTTTTTGTTACAATATTGAATTAATCCATCTTTAGTATTTTTATAATTTATCTTTAATTTATTTCTATTTCTAGTTTAAAATTTAATTATTATTATTAAAATTAGTCTTTAACCCATTTATTCACAATTTTAAATCCAAATTAATATGTATACTTATATATAGAATTTCAAATTTACTCATATATCATATATACATATATATTCACATATATACAATATTTAAAATACTTTTAAATTTAAATGATTTATATCAAATTTATTTACGATCGGGGAAACTCGCTTTACTAAATCAATTTTTTTCACAGTTTTTATTCAAAAATACTATTAATTATTAATTTAAATTAAATTAAAATCTAGGGTCGTTACATGATCCATCTTCCTCAAACTAACATTCTTAAGTTTTCTCTATGGAAAAAGGGATTCAAAATAAAAAGAGTATTTTGAAAAAAGAATTTATTGATAAATGAAATTGTTAATATGGGTTTATATCACTTTTGGTTAGAGAAGTAATAATTGAGTACAAGTTTTTAAATGGGTTAAATTTAATAAGAAGGTTTTTATAAACTTTTTTTTATTAAAACTGCATCTTCTGTTTTAGCACATCTAAGTGTATAAACTATTTGATGTTATTGGGTTAGCTATTACCTTAGAGATGTCTGAGGAAAAGTAGACTCTAGGATCAGGTTTGGATACCAACATCCTATTTTTCTTAGCAACTTGCCGATTGGATAGTTAAATAGGTCAAAGAGATCAACTCAATATTGAGACCCAAATTTATTTTGGGCCTGCATCTGAATTTAAGGAAAGATAAAAGTTTAAATCAGATAGTTGTATATACTCTCAGAATGTAGTAGGGTATTATACAAATTTATAGCTTAAGTTGTATTTTTATGAAATATTTTCATAAATGATTTTAGAAGAAAAGGAAATTGTATAGGTAAGAACCAATAAGAATAAGTACGTAAGTTATACATAGATCATTTCTTCGCACGGTTCTTGAATTAAGATTTGAGTACACGACTTTGAGGTTATTCACACCGGTCCAAATAAGGATTGATTATTCGATTCTTAATAGCAAACACTTGGTGGGAGTTCTTAATACTATACCGAGGTTTTATATCATGATATATGACTATGTAAGGAGGAGGGAGGTTCCTAATCAAGGAGCCTGACCGGAGTCCACACTAGGGAAATCGGGTGAACGATACTTGTTCGGAAAAAAGCTTATGTATTCGAGTAAGTGATCAATTCATATATTGAGAATGGATGATCTATATACATCGTAAGAGCTTAAGTATATTTTTCTTTAATATTTTGTGGCTTATATGGAGTTAGGTAGATGGCTCTTCGATATGTCATGAGGTAGGGTGAATAATCAATTGAGTATTAACCTATGGCCGTTGAAAATAAGGTATGCTCAATGGATTGTTTATCACCTTATATGTGAGAAGATTGTAAAACTGTACAAACTCTATGTTTGTTTGTTAGTCATTTATAAATGTTAAGGATTGGTATGATTTGTTTCTTGGTTTTTTGTTTGTGAAGAAATTTTGGGGTCAAAATTCTTTTAAGGAGGGAAAGATGTAACGATCTGAAATTTTATCATTTTGATTTGTGAATATTTGAAATTTTTTAAATTTTCAATTAATGGTTTTAATAATTAAATAACCATATTTTAATTAATAGTTATGATAGTAAACTCATTTTGGAAGTCATTTACAAAAATAAGAAGATCGGAGAAAAATTTACAATGCGATCGAAAATCGTTTTTCGGAATTTCAAATTTTCAACGACCGATAATTGTTGGAACTTGTTGTGCACACTAATGTACATATGTAAAAATAAGAAGAAAAAAAACTATACTAATTGATGTGTTTAACTAAAAGAAATTAAATGAAAGTAATTAAAAAATTAAGTAAAGTGGACTTTTCTTTTTATTTTAAAAAGTAATAAAATACAAATATTATTACATAAAGGAAATTAAAACGAAGACTTGATGGCTTAGTACCATGGCATAATGAAAGGGAGATGTGTTGTCTAATTTCTAAAGGAGGGTATTAGCATGAGGTTAAATTGATAATTTGCCGCTTCTCATTTTTATAAAAACTTCTCTTTTCCACTTCCCTTCTTTACCTCATTTTCTTTTTCACTTTCCCACTTCTTTATTTTTCTTCACCTTCCATTCCTTTTCTATAATGTCCATGAGAGAAAATCATTTCAAAATCATTCCTTTTCTTTCTCTAATTTCTTAAATAAGCCTTTAGAAACATAGACAACCTTCTCTACATCACAAAAATACAAAAATCATAACCAAACTTCCTTGTTCCATCCATGACCATGAGCTTCTAAAAGGAATGGGGGACTTGTGTGAGCATTAGGGGAGAAGAGAAGAGGAGGTGTTTTCAATTACTAAGCAAGGTGTTGTGTTTCTTGTTGGAGTGTAGGAAGTAGTTATAGCTTTTGTCCAAAGTTTGTTTGATTTTGGAAGTAAGATATCTCACTTTTATGTAATTTTAAAATTGACAAAATATTGTACTATTTTCGT
Organism: Allium fistulosum; assembly: GCA_030737815.1. Taxonomy (NCBI): domain Eukaryota; kingdom Viridiplantae; phylum Streptophyta; class Magnoliopsida; order Asparagales; family Amaryllidaceae; genus Allium; species Allium fistulosum. The sequence continues at coordinate 974,043,284 of CM060904.1, forward strand.
GCTAGCTTATAGTATTGGATGTATATTTTTGAAGTGCATATTTGTTGTTGTTGATTCCTGCTTTGAAGTAGCTGACATAAATAACCATTGTGTTGCATGGGACAAAAGCAAAGTGAATGGAAGTCGAAGTGTCTTCGTATCGGATAGGTCGCTAGGGAAGCACTTCGAAGAATGGAGATTTGTAGAGGGATCTTATAGGATTCCTCGCCTCATTGATTTTTATTTACATATGTTATTGATTATGTAAATGCTTGTGTATATGAATATTGAATGTTGCTTAGTTATAGTTAACCTACTTGTTGTTTATTTTATTGTGACAATGAAATTTTGTGCTCGCTTTTAAGCGATTTAACACTTGTTTTCTGAAGTGTTTTAAAATGGTTTCCGAACTTGACTTTTATTTTTAAACCTTTTTGCAAAGTTATTAACGTGGTTAAAAATATAGAAAGAAAAGGTTTAAAAGCTATTTTGATTCACAAAACAAGTTTTTAAAAGTTACAGTCCATACAGCGATAGTCTTTATAGATGTAGTTTGGAATCAATGATTTCTATAAAGTAAAAAGAGTTGTCTATTTTAAAACTTTTGGAAAGTCTTTTTAAATGTTGTTATATATTTAAAAGGAAGTTTGCAGCTTTAAAAATATTTAAAGAATTTATTTAGTTATTTCAACAAGAGGTTTAAATTTAACTCCTTTGTTTAAAAGTCATGTTTTGTTAAAAGCGACCATCTTTAAAAGGAATGTTAAAATACAAGTTTCAAACTTGTTTTATAGAGTTTTAAAAGTAATTTTAGAAGATGAAGGACTACAACACATTTGTTGTAATAAATGTTTGAGAGAAAAGGAAAACGAGATCGTAGACTATAACATTTTTTTATAGTAAATGTTTTCCGGAAATTGGAAAGAAAGTTAATTTATAACACTTTATTATTATTAAATAATTTGTTCATTTGTGTAAAGGGGAGATGTTTTAGAGTGGTTTGGAATTATTAATTAAAAAGTGTTTACTTTTATAAAGAAAAGATGTTGCCTTTTTAAATCAAACTTTGGTTTAAATAAATGATTTTGGAAATGTTTTTAAGAATAAGTGTATTGGAACTATTAGATCCTATTTATTTCTAAACTTGGAAGTATGGAAACTTGTTTCTATTTTGAAGTTAGAAGTGAATGTCGAGTCATGGTTTGAGAGGTAGTAATATCCCAACTTGAATAGTTTCATTTCTAACCGATGAAAAGTACCTAAGACTAGTAATAAGATTATGGATCTGGTTTTCCGATTGTTTTAAAAAGATTTTGTTTTATGAAAGGGATTTCTTTTTCAATGCCATTAAGTATCATAAAAATATGATAAAGTAGTGCTAAAATGTTTATATGCTTATAGAAAGTAAGTCATCTTATATTTAGCACTAAAAGTCGAAAAGAAATTTTCCTCTATCTATGAGATCTGGAATCGTAGTATTTTAACTAAGGCTAGGCCAAAGTAATCTGTGCTCTGGCTTACCTAACTTCGATTCTAGGTGAGGTATAGAGAAATCGAAATGCAAAAACATGATAATTATAAGTGGGTTAATTTTGATAAATTGGTCATGACTAATTAAGTATATTGAAGGTAGTTTATCTTATACTCGTCACCAAGTTTTAAGGTTGGGAAGCCTATTTTCTATCTGTGAGAGTTTAAGAATGTACGGTGAGTCAAGGGTAGTTCTTTAACTTATCTGACTTATTTGTTAATTAAGGGATAGTACGGGGTTGAAATCGAATATTGGTGATGAGTATATGGTGTCTGATTTTCCATATGCAAATTACATACATATCCAGATAGTAGTTTGTGCACTATAGATAACTTGGCCTATTTTTACTTAGGAATTATATGAAAGCTTCATGATTTCATACAGTTTGAGATTCCATTAGAAGAATTCATTCTGTTGAAACATCTCCCTCTTTAAGGGTTATATTAGAGATTCCCTTAGGACTCATATATAGTCCGGTTACTTCTGATAGAACCAGGAGTAAGTCAACTGGAAACTATCGAATGCTGGTTTGGAGAGGCCTGGATTGGATAAGCATGATTTATCTGAAAACCACTTTGAAACGACATAAGCATTTGAATTGGAGACATCGTTAAGATGATGAAATCGAAGACGGAGCCTTTGAAGTGCACAGGCTACTTGCTACTAATCCTGAGGGTGATTCCAAAAATAGATGTAGTAGAAGTAGTGCCTTCGGTTTGTTCATCTCTTGAACAGCTTATATAAATTAATGTTGGCATTACATTATTGCATGGGGGAAATGTTAGCATTCCAAGTGGGATTTTCTAAAAAGGTAAAACGTATCCTCAAGCCCGACACCCGGTAATGAGTAAAACAGAGGATATACTTCAGGGTTATGTGACTCGCTACCATTAGGGTTTGGTCATCACCCGATCTAGATCGAAAATTTCAAACTATGTATGCTCGGGGCCCAGTACAGTTGTATGCATCAACCGGGGTGGTGACATATTCGGAACTATTCAGGAAGGGGTAGGTCGGTCCTGATTTGTAGGCGATCCATGTGAGGCCTTCGGTACATTTTTCCAGAGATGCACTGTGACAGGCGGTGCCCCAGTAGTCCCGTCATTGTATGGAATCCATTTTCCAATACGTGCCTTTACAGACTTAGTTGTATACTAAATATGCTTTTGAATGTAATTAATGTAACCATTCCAGTTATGTTCAATATTTAGTTTAAACACTTGACATTATTATAACATCACTGGATTTTCTATTTGAAACGGTTTGGTCATCATAAGGTAAAAACCCGTTCGTGTTTATGTGCACCATGATCTTACGAGATACCTTTATTTTTGAAAGGGTTTAATAAATACAATAATCCATATGATTTGAGTTTCCCATGGTGGTTTACTAAACAAATTCGGATGTTATTTTCTTATAATATTTGACTTAGGCTAGAGAGTTAGCTTTGGATGCTTTGGAGCTTCAGAGGACGAGCTAGATGATGCTAAGAACTGACATATTTTATTTTCTGCAATATTTCCTGTTTTGTATTTATCGGCATTTGTAAGGACAAGCTGTTATAACTGTCTAGACTGATGATAAGTTAGTTTACTCTGATTGTTGTATATATAATAAAGTTTCTTTTTATAAAGATCATTTGGTTATTATATATTACTCGTCATGATGTCAGATACTATTATGTATATTCTTTCTTTCACCCTAACAATCTATCTTTCTAACACTTGGATGATCGACATGTGAATACCGTGGATGTATTAGTGTCGACTTTTGAGGGACGAAAAAGTAGGTTGTCACGCCTGGTATTAGGGATGAAGGTTAAGTGAGAACCTTGGCCTTGATTGGGTAAACTTATTAGTGGTTGGGTAAGTGAAACCATAGAATGTGTTTGAGCGTATTATATATGAGAGCACGTATTTGTTAGTGCTATAAAAATCTTTTATAATATGTTGAAATTAATAAATGACATAATTTTACCTAGGATTATATTTTATATATTAAAGAATCATTTTTAAAAAATAGATATAGTTATTTTTGTTAGGACTCTTTGTTGCGGAAGAAGATATTTATTTATCACCATTTGTTGTCTGATTGAATTAAATACGAACACCTTGTAATTCAGTTTTTCGATTTGACTATAAGGCCTTCATTAATAATGTAGGTTTAATAAGTTTACTTTCTTAAAGGGGTTATTATGATAAAGGAAGTTATTTTATAAAGCAATTTTATATAAATAGTTTTATAAGATGGGTCTTATAAAATGAAGAGTATTTTTGAGAATTTGAATCCCGGTGTCATTGGAAAAGACTTTAAGTGATTTTTGGAAAAAGGATTAATAATAGTATTACTTGAAAGTATTTATAAGTATAAAGATTTCAAACAGAACTTTTAGTAAGTATATTTTCTTTTGGTTATTTCAAGAATTGAGTCTAGATTCAATCTGTGGTAATCTGAATAAACTTCTAAGTGATGATCGGATGTTTGCTTAAGTGAACAGTATCGTGCACCTAGTAAATTCCCATTGCCATTGTGCGATCAAAATAAGTTTGAATCCAAACGAACCTAAAAGCAAGTTTTAGTATTTAAAGAGCTAAAGCTATTTTTTATATATGTGAGAAATATATACGGTATTATTTCAAAATAGAATTCAAAAAAGAGGAAGTATTTTTATGTTAGCTAGTTCGAGTGGCTCGAAAGTGACTAAATATGGACAAGAGATAAATTCTAATGGCATGAATTTCTCTTAAGTATTACCCTTCTTGGTATGGGGATGTATGATACTATTTGGTAGGACTCAATTTCTTGGTATCATTTTGGTGTTACTCGATCTATATGTTTATTTTATATGGATTAAAAATATACAATATTATTTCAAAAATAATATTTTCAAATAAATACTAGGTATTTAGTTCTTAAGTTTCCTCAAAGGGAAAGGTATTCAAAATAAAAAGGGTATTTTGATTAAAAAATGTATTGACAAATGAAATTGTTAATATAGGTATATATCACTTTTGGTTACATACAAGTTTTTAAATAGGTTAAATTTAACAAAAAGGTTTTAATAAACTTTGTTTTATTAAAACCATGCCTTTTGTTTTAACATCTGTTGTCCAGGTTTTTAACCCAACAAAATCCAAAGGAAGTCAGTACATCTACGTCGAGTTAGAACAAACCGGAATCAACCAAAAGGACTAGAACAGCAAGCCAAAAAGAAGCCAGAAGAAACCAGAAAAATAGTAAGGACATGGATCGCTAGCGATCCAAAGTGTTTGCTCATAAGCCCATCTATCTTCCCTGCATCATAATCCATAAGACGAAGACCAAAAAAATTGGCTAAGTATATGGATCGCCAGCAATCCTTACATTTTTATAAGTTCACTGCTATAATAAAGCAGGGGGAATGCACGAAGGCATTAGATCGCTTTCGAGCCTAATCTATGGATCGCTAGCGATCCATAGAGTTAGTTCAGTTCCTGACACAATTTCCAGTGCGCCTTCATGTGTTTGTATGTAAACATTTTGGCAAACGGGCTTAGCCCAGTAACTCTCCAACCTTTATAAATACTCTCCTACCTGCAGCATAAAGGGGGGCCTCCAGACTGGTTGCTGAAGCTCGGCAGAAAACCTTCTTCAGTCTACTCCTACCTTACAATAGTCATCCAAGGAGTTCATTGTGATTCTCCAGTGAACTCTAACACTGGGGACTTAGTCTAACTTAAGATATTCAATCACTTTGTAATCTAATTATTCTTGTAAGAGCAATCAATCAATAATAAAAGTTATAAAGTGGACGTATGCTTCATTAACAGCCGAACCACTATAAAAATATTCTTGTCTTCTTACTGTTTATGTTCTTGATATATCTCTATTCTACTTTATTTTGCTCTGATTAATAGGGCTGGTGCTTTCATACTCTATCTAGGGTGTTGATCCATTTTTTGGGTTAACAACATCTAAGTGTATAAACTATTTGATGTTATTAGGCTAGCTAATAAACATCTTTACCTTAGAGATGTCTAAGAAAAAGTAAACTCTAGGATTGAGTTTGGATACTAACATCTTGCTCTTCTTAGCTACTTGCCAGACCGGATAGGTAATGAGATCGAAGAGGTCAACTCAGTTTTAAGACCCAGATTTTTTTGGGCCTGCATCTAAATTTAAGAAAAATAAATGATTAAATCATATAGTTGTTTATACTCTCAAGATGTAGTAGGGTATTATACAAATTTATAGCTTAAGTTGTACTTTTATGAAATATTTTCATAAGCGATTTTAGAAGAAAAATAAATTGGTTTAAGTAAGAAACAATAAGACCCTGGAAAACTAAACTTTTTTAAAAAAACTTTTGAATGTTTGTCTCCCGCTAATGGCGTCTTCCTCCTCTTCTCTTCCCTCGTTTTCTTTCTCGTTGGATTCTGCTTCGTTTCCTCCTCTTGCTTCTTCTTCTTCTTCAACTCTATCCTCTGCTTTCGTCCCACCGATTTCATCTTCTTCCGCTCAATCTGTTTCCTAATCTCTTCCTCTTTCTTCTGTCTCCCATCAGCTTGCTTCTGAGGAGCCTTGTTCCAAGAATGTCTCGTCTACTTTGAATGCTAATTGGTTTTCTCTTTTCAAATCTCTCCCTCGTAATGCTGGATCATATAAGCCAATTCATTTTGATATCCCTAGGGATAAGTCCCCTAATGTTTTACCAGATCTGGTCAAGGAGGAAGGTTTGAAGTACTGGAATAATCATTTGGTTGGTTTATTTTTGGATGGTACGCTTTCTTTTTTAACAGTGGTTAATTTCTTGAAAAGGTCTTGGAAGCTTAAGGGTGAAGTTGACTTTAAATCCGATGGTTACAATTTCTATTTTAATTTTTCTAATCAAGAGGATAAAGATTGAGTTCTTAAGTCTGACCTAATTTTTATAAGGGGTAGAATGTTCATAATTACTAAATGGGATCCTTCTATTGGTATCTCTCAAGCACAAATCAAAAGAGTACATGTGTGGATTCATTTTCATAGAATTCCTCTTATTCTATGGACGCTTGTAGGGATCAATTGGTTAGCTTGTCATGTTGGTAGACTAATTTGTTTTGATAGTAGTACTGAGAAACTGCAAAGATTTAAGTATGCTAAGGCTCTAGTGGAGATTTCACCTGATTTTGGTTTGCCACAATCTATTGCCATTCCTGAGTTGGGAGATAATTGTCCAGATATCAAATTATCATATGATTGGAGGCCAAAATTTGTACGCATTGTAGAATTTTTGGACATGATACTGTTAGTTGTGAGTCAGTAAACAAGAATAAAGAGAGTGGTGTTAAGAAGGTGGATAATTCAGTTGAGAATGGTGATAAAAACCAAAGTGATCATGGATTTACTAATAATAACATAACAGATCAAAGCTGGAAAAATGTTGAGAGGAGGAATAAAGGAGTATGGAAGAAAAAGGAGACAGTGACTAAAGAAAAGGTTCAATTAAGTGTTGATCCTAAAATAAGCATGGAAATTGGTAAAGGAAAGAACAGTGAAGGAATTAATGTAAATAGTTCTACTGTAACCTTAAATGCCTTCTCAGTTTTATCAAATCTTGATTCAACTACTGATGATCCTGATGTTATTCTGGAAAGTGGTAATAATTGTGATGCAACAAACTCTTTATCTAACTCTTCAATTGACTCTGCTACTGCTAATGTTTTGTCTTCCAGTATTTCTACTTCTGCTACTTCCTCATGCAGTTCTCAATTTAGCTTTAAGTCTCCATCTTTGTTTGCTTCTAACACATCATCACCTTATCTGCATTTATCACCAACTAACCATATTGTTCTTCCCCCTTCTTCCAAATTAGGTGAATGTCTGGAAATCATGATGAGTAAAGGTAATACTAGCACTCACTCCAATTCTGGTGATTTGAATAAAGGAAAAGATTTTAAGGCTCAGGAAGTTCTTCCTTTATCTTCATCAAAAAGTAATTCTCATCCAAGACATACAAGGAAAAATCCATCACCTTTGCTTCCTCCTCTCCCCTTGAAATGAATAATATTGCCTTTTGGAATATAAGGGGTGCTAACTTGCCCTCTAAACAAGTTGAGATTAGAAATTTTATCAAGATAAATGATATTCATTTGATGTGTGTTTCTGAAACAAAGTTAGATATTCAGTCTACTCTCAAGGCTGTTAAATTGATATCACCTTCTTGGTTAAATGATCATAATTTTGTTGAATCTAATTATGGCAGATTACTAACATTATGGAATCCTTCAATCTTCAAACTTTCTAAGATTAATGCCACTGATCAATTCATTCATTATAAATTTTTTTTGGAGCGACACGGTTGTGTAGCGTGGGACTACACAGCCGATTAGATATCATATAAATAGGTAAGTAGCGCGATCAACAAGCCTGATCGCTGGCCAGAAAGTAGAAAGATACAGCAAGCTAGTCATTGTGAGACAGAGTTTTATATACAAAATACATATTGCGAACAACAGGAATGAAAAAAGGCTAGAACTATATAGCGGCTAGTGATGCCCTCGATGTCTGCCAGAAGGAACTGCTGAAGTGCTGCCCGAGGATTCAGCTGGTGGTGAACTGGGGTATGGCAATCTCAGCCTGAACGGCGCAGAGAAGCTATGACCTGATATAGATGAGAAGTAGTGAATAATACGTCTACAAGTTCCTTCGAAGTTGGATATGGGCTTGCAGAATACGCGTGCATTTCGCTCGGCCCAAATGCACCAACTGAATATAGCTAATATGAGATCTAAGTGGTAGTCCAATTTGAATTTTCCCTCCAATTGTGTTCAACTAATTGTGTTCATTTTCCCTCCAATTTGAATTTTCTCTTCACTACAGTTTATGCTCAAAATTCTTTATCATCGAGACAACTTTTTTTGGATCAACTTCCTTCTCTAAACTCTTCTTCTGATCCTTGGTTGATTGGTGGTGATTTTAATTGTATGTTTGCTGGTAATCAAAAATATGGTGGTTGTCCCTTGTCTCTTAAGGATATTGTTCCTTTAAATAGTGCAATCAGATAATCAAATCTAATCCCGGTCAAATCTTTTGGTTCAGTTTTCACTTGGTCAAATAGTATTAGGAGTGGAAATACAACTCTTTGTAAATTGGATCATATTTTTGTAAATACCCCTTTCCTTCAAGTCTGGCACAAATCATTTTATGATACTCTTCAGCCTTCTTTATCTGATCACTGTCCCTTAATTTTTCATTGGGGAGTTGATGACAATAGTGGAAATAAACATTCTTTTAAATTTTTTAATTTTTGGACTAAGCATGTGGATTATCCAATTATTCTTAAACAGGTTTGGAATATGCAATTTGGCAGGAATCCTTTAGCTAATGTTTCACTCAAGATGAAGGCTCTCAAATTTCACTTAAAGGTTTGGTCTGCAGCTAATTTTGGTAAAGACTCTAAACTTTCTACTCATATTAGGAATGAGCTCATTAAGGTTCAGGAAGATTTGAGTGCTAAACCACATGATATTCTTTTACAACATGCTGAACTGGAACTAAGAAAGAAACTTGAACAAGTTATAGATAGAGAATTGTTATCCCTTAAATAGAAAGTTCACTTGAGAATGGAGAAGGAAGCTGATAGAAATACTAAGTACTTTCATAATTTTCTAAAAGTTAAGAGAGCTAGAGAAAGCATATTTCAGATTATTGATATGAATGGTAATCTGGTTAAATCTTCTGATGGTATTAATGATGCTTTTGTTCAGTATTTTTCCTCCATTTTAACACCTTCCAACCCTTTTGAACCTGATATACAACCTCTATTTGATATAACCCTTCCAACCTTATCCTTTTCCCAATCTGCATCTTTGATATGTGCCATTTCTGATGATGAGATTAGATCTGCAGTTTTTAGTTTGGATTCTAATAGTTGTGGAGGCCCAGATGGCTACAATGCTCATTTTTTGCAACAAAGTTGGAATATAATTGGTGCTGATATTGTCAAAGCTATTCAATATTTTTTCCTCAATAATAAACTTTCTACTGGTCTCTCTGCTACTGCCATTGCCTTAATTCCTAAGAATGATAACCCTACTTCAGTTGTTGATTTTAGGCCAATATCTTGTTGTAACATCATTTATAAAATCATTTCAAAAGTGTTGGCTAATAGATTGCAGTTAGTTCTCCCATCCATTATATCCAATAACCAGGCTGCTTATATTAGTGGAAGATCCATTAGTGATAACATACTCTTAGCTCAGGAACTACTGTTAGGATATGAAAGGAAAAACATATCTCCTAGATGCATGTTAAAGTTGGACATTAAGAAGGCATTTGATTCTATTGCTTGGAGCTCTATCATAGCTATTATGTCCAGGATGAACTTTCCTAAACCATTTCTAGCTTGGATTTTCACTTGTATTTCATCACCATTGTACTCAATTTCGAGAGAGGGTGGTCTGTATGGGTATTTTAAAGGTGCACAGGGTGTTAGGCAGGGTGATCCTATTTCTGCCTATTTGTTCATTATTGTCATGGAATTGCTCAATTCAATGTTGATGGATCTAGCTTTAAGGAAAGTACTTGATATTCATCCTAAATGTAAACTGCCTCTCATTACTCATCTTCTTTTTGCTGATGATCTCATCATTTTCACAAAGCCTTCTCATAGTAAAATTCAGTGTATTATGTATTCTCTGCAATTCTTTTATTCCATTACTGGCCTTCAAATTAATCTCTCAAAATCTAATATACTTGTTGCTGGTTTGCCTATTCCTAAGAAGATTGATATTATTAAATGCTCAGGGCTTCAGGAATTACCAAAAAATTCATATTATTTGGGTTTACCTCTCATAAGTTCTAGAATTACCAAGCACAATTGTTTGCAACTTTTTGAGAAAATAATTGCAAGGTTGCAGCTATGGCCTTGTAATAAATTGTCCTAAGCTGGTAGGCTTACTGTTATTCAATCAATTGTTGTGGCTATGACTACATATTGGACAAGACACTACATTCTTCCTATCAAGCTGATTAATATGATTTCAAGTGCTCTAAATAAATTTCTTTGGCATGGTGACCCTTTCTCAAAAAAGCTACAACCCATATCTTTCTTCAAGCTATTTGATGCTAAAAAGTATGGTGGTCTTGGTATCACTAATATTTTCCAGTGGAATAAAGCTGCTATTTCTGTTTACTTCAATAAATTTTTTGCATTTGATCAAAACTTATGGTCTCAATGGGTTAATCAAAATCTTATTGGCAAGAGGAATTTTTGGACTATGAGAATACCCCAAAATTGTAGTTGGAGTTGGAGATGTATACTTAAGCTAAGGGAAACTTTCTTACCATTCATACAATGTAATTATGCATTGATTAAAGGTTTATCATTTTGGCATTCTCCTTGGGCTAAACCGGGTCTGATTTTAAGTTCTTTAGTGGAATATAATTTGAGAAGAAACTCTGGAATTTCAGATCAAGCTATAGTTGATGAATTTATACATGATGGTAGTATTGTATTACCTTACTCCAGCTCCTTTCAGTTAAGGAATTTGTGGACTATAATTACCAATAATCCAATTATCAGTAGCGATAATGCTCTAATCTGGTTAAGTAAAGGTAAAATCCAGTCTATCAGGCTTGTATATAATTATCTTTGTAAAAGTGATTCTGTTTTTCCTTGGCATTCAAGAATTTGGAAAACTGGTTGTTCAGCAAAGGAAAATATATTGTTGTGGAAGGTAATGGCAAATGCTTTGAATACTAAGGACAGGCTTTGTAGAATGGGTATTATTTCAGAGGATTTATGTGTACTTTGCAAAGAAGAATCTGAAACTAATACTCATTTATTTTTTGAATGTCTTTTTGTTTATCAAATATGGAATAGGCTCTTATCTAATGGTAGATTTTATAAACCTTCTATTGTTAGTTCTATTGAATGGTTTAATATATTCAAAGCAACTAGATGGAAGACACGTTCTACCGGGCTTTTGCTCAAGCTTCTAAAGAAATTGATATATGCTGTGTGGACTGAAAGGAATAATAGAATATTTGGTATTGGAGGCAAGAACTCATCTCAGCTTTACTCTATGATTCATGGCAGTATTTTGAGGGATTTAAGGATTGATAATTTTTGAAGACTGATGGATTGTGAGGGAAGAAAGTAGCTGCTGGCAATGCTTTTGTTCTGGCAATGGTTTTTGGTTTCACTACTGATGATTACTTGATGCTTGAAATGATCAATGTACTCTATACTCTAGCATTTAGTTTTGGTTTTTGAGTCATGGTCAGTCGAGTTATTTGTTCATAATGTTGTAACTAAGTTTGAATGTTTGGTTTGTATTATGGTCACTGGGTTTAGTTTGTATTTTGTCATGATAATGGGATTGTGTGAGTTGTAATTTCTTGTAATGGAACATTAGTCAATAAAATGAGCTTATGCTCTTGCTGTTCAAAAAAAAGAAATAATAAGATAAGTACGTAATTTGTACGTAAATCATTTCTTCACACAATTCTTGATCCAAAATTGAGTACATAACTTTGAGGTAATTCACACCGATTCGAATAAGTTCTATCACTCGATTCTTGATGGAGAATGCATGGTGAGGGTTCTTGATATGATAGTGAAGTTTTCTACTATAGTATATGGCTCACAAGGAGAAGGGAGGTTCCTAATCAAGGAGCCTGATTAGAGTCCGCACTATGGAAGTCGGGTGAGCGATACTTGTTCGGAAGAAAGGCTTATTTATTCGAGTAAGTGATCAAATCAAATATTGCAAGTGGATGATCTATATACATCGTAAGGGCTTAAGTATATTTTCCTTTAATATTTTATGGCTTATGTGGAGTTGGGTAGATGACTGTTCAATATGTCATGAGGTAAGATGAATAATCGATTGAGTAATAACCTATGGCTATTGAGCATAAGGTATGCACAGTGGACTGTTTATCATCCTTGTTTGGTGAGAAGGTTGTAAACATGGACAAACTCTAAGTTTGTTTGTTTTCATTTAACAAGTTTGGAAATGTCAAGGATTGGTATGGCTTGTTTCTTGGTTGTTTGTTTTATGATGAAATTTCGAGGTCGAAATTCTTTTAAGAGAGGAATGATATAATGACCCGGAATTTTATCACTTTGATTTATAAATATTTGATAGATTTTAAATATTCAATTAATGGTTTTTAATAATCAAATGACCCTCTTTTAATTATAAGTAATGGTGTAAAACTCATTTGTTGTTTAGAAAAATAAGTAAGTCGAAGAAAAACTGAAAATGTGTTTGAAAATTATTTTTCGAAATTTTAACTTTTCATCGACCAAAAGTTGTCGGGACTTGTTGTCCAAATGAATGTAAATATGTACAAATAAGAAAACAAATTTACTAACTAAAGGGTATAGCTAAAAAATAAATGGAAGTAATTAAAAAATTAAGTAAAGTGGACTTTTTATTTTATTTTAGAAAGTAATAAAGCACAAATATTATTACATTAAGGACATTAAAAAGTAAATATGATCGCTTGATACTATGGCATGATGAAAGGGAGAAGTGTTGTCTAATTTCTAATGGAGGGTATCAGCTTGAGGTTAAATTGGTAATTTTCCACTTCTTATTTTTATAAAAATAACATCTCCTTTCCACTTTCCTTCTTTACCTCATTTACTTTTTCACTTTCCCACTTCTTCATTTTTCTTTGCCTTCTGTTAACCCGCCTTTTGGCAAGGCTGTGAGCAGGCGAATTTAACTAAATCGACTACTCATTTTTCGAGATTGGAATACGAAAGGTTTGAGCTGGTTGGATGGATAGATGATCGGTCATGGATAGTTCGGTGTGGGTCGTTCGGCCAAGGCGGCTCGGTCGTATGTGGCTCGGTCAAGGAGAGGAGGTCATGCATGGATCGGTCTAGATGGTATTGTTCGGCCTGAGAGGTAAGGACCGGTCGAGGAGTGGAGATGAGGCATGGTTCAGTCAGGATGGGTCGTTTGGCCTGGGAGGCATGGATCGGTCGAGGAGTGGAGATCAAGCATGGTTCAGTTATTGGTGGTTCGGCCATGCGGCTCGGCCGTTCGACAAAGGTGGTTCGGTCATACTGGAAGTGTTTCGATGGGAAGGTGGTTCGGCCAAGAACGTTAGGCTGAGGTAGTTCGGCATGTTGAAGTGGGTCGGTCTCGGTGGTATGGCTCGACATTTGTGGATCATCGGGGTCGGCAATGCTTGGTGCTTCAGGTTTGCATGAATCAGGGGGTCGTATCAGAATGGGATCGGCATGTAGAAGCCTGACTTTGTGTCGGCACTAGGTTTTGGGATCGGCATCTTGGAGAGGCTCTTCGGGTCGGCATGTGCCCAACCTCGGGTCGGCATACGAGCTTGGGATCGGCATATCATGTAGCTTCTAGGGTTTGGCATGTTAGAGTCAGTTCGGGTCGGCAGCGGTCTTGCTTTAGGTCGGCATCACATGGAGCTATGGGTCGGCATTTCTGAGGTCGGCATTGAGCAAGGCGCAAGTCACTTCGAGTCATCTTCCATTCTGCTTCGGGTCAATGCTGGGCTTACTTCGGGTCAGTACCCTGGGCACTTGGGGTTGGCATATTAAGAACTCGAGACCAGGAGTGATGAACGAGATGGGCTCGACTATGGTTTTGGTAGGCCCAGATCGATGAGGAAGCACAGCAACTGGAGTTTTGCCTATAAATACAACATGTGGAGCTTCAGAAAAGGGATCTCCATTCTGTCTCTCTTCATCTTCTACACTAAGGCTGCTCTACCACTATTGTTTTTAAAAAACTGTGGATTGTAACTATAATTGATTCTAACATCAATAAAAAGGAAATTTCTGGAGTGGACATAGGCCGGAGTCAGCCGAACCACTATAAATCTTCTGTTCTTACTGCTTTCTTTTTAATATTTACTGTTCTTCACATTATTACTCTCTACATACATTCTATCTATGATCTGTGGTCGTTGATTGTTGCTTTCATCTGGATTTGGGTGTTATTGACCAATTTTGGCGCTAACATTTTGGTGCTTTCATTGAGAACGCTAGCACTCAGGGATTAGGAAGCTTGGATTATGGATTCAAAGGCTTATGATCTCAAGTTCTGGAGATTATGGCAAAGCAATCAACAAGGAGACAGAGGACGGAAAGGAGCCAGTAAGAGGGAAGTCAGGAGGCTTCCTATGGAGCTAACCATGCCTTAATCTATATAACTAGAGACTAGATGGAGACGATGCTGAAAAGACTGGAGGACATGATACAAAACCTACTCCAGTAGATTGGACAAGTTGGAGCACAAAGTCAAGGGAATGGACTAACCGCAGCTGCTGGCAATGCAGAACAAGGAACCGAGGCTGTAGAAGTTTCTGGAGGTCAAAACCAGAACTAGACCGGAGAAATTGAAGGAAATCAGCAAAGGCCTGAGGGCAAATCCCCGGCATTGGATGCTGGAAGGACTGTGAATGAAGCTTAACGAGATGGGACCAACGCAACCACAAATGAGCGACACGAAGAATACTACCTAAAGTATCCTCCAGGATATGGGGGGCAAGTTGGAGATGCAAACAGGGGACCACCCCCGGATGGAGATGAGCAGATGGCTGGATTGATAAGAAGGATTATGAGAGGAGGACTACCGAACAGAGGCTTCGAGGAAGTCAGTCGGAGTCCATTCACTCCAAATATCAAGAATGCAAGGAACCCTACAGAATTCAAACTGCCAACACTGGAGGCCTATGGTGGAAAATCAGACCCAACTATGCATGTAACAAGATACATCGGACATATGGAAGTGCTGGGGGCATCTGAGGAGGTGATGGCAAGATGTTTCCCTCTATATTTGACGGATTTGGCTACACTCTAGTTTAGGAAGCTAGAGACCGAATCGATCAGGACATGGGGCGAGCTAGTGGAATGCTTCATGAGATAGTTCAGGATCCACGTGACGCGACCCAAGAATGTGATGACACTGGCATCAATGAAGCAGAGGACCAGAGAGTCCGTAAGGGGTTTTTTAACGCGGTTCAATGCAGCCGTAGCTTCAATGGAACGCCCGGATCCATCAATGATTTTGGTGGCAGCGGTAGCAGGGATTGCTGAGGGCACTGAATTCAAGGACTCATTGGCACGGGACCCACCATATGATCTTGGGGAGTTCTATCATGAGGCAGAGAGATTCATTCGGTTATAGGACTCACGTGCCAAAAGGCAGGAGATAAACGCAGTGCAAGGCGAAGGAACGTCTGATGAAGGACGAGGAATGGATAAAGGAAAGCGCAAGCTAGACGATGGACCTGGTGGTTCAGACAAACGGAGTAGAGGTCGAGAACCCAAATTCGCGATGTACATGGATTTAACGGATAATTTGGAATGGATCTACTTGGACACCCAGGTGCAGCTCCCCTATCGGAAACCATCCAGGAGGGATCCCACTGAAAGGGAAGTATTACCTATTCCATGAACTAGAAGGGCACTCCACAGATGAATGTCGCCACCTGAAGGATGTGGTGGAGGAACATGTTAGAAGTGGAAGGTTGCCACAGTATGTGAGGAATCGGACAAGAGCAGTAGAACACGAGCAGCTACCACTTGGATCAAACAGGAACGATCCTGGAATGGGGTCACGATTCGTCATCCGCTGATCGTGATGGCAAGGGCCGAGTTCAGGGTTTGGACTCTCGTCATCGAATAATCTTTTCTGATTTTGTTTTAAAAAAATAAATAGCATCTATGCCACTTACACATGTACAAGAATCAGAGTGATCCCCAGGCATGCTCTGAGATGGTAATAGGCTGCTTTGCCCGGAGAGGCAGCCCTTAGCTTTTTCTGTTTATCTTATTGAACATTCAGACCTTGGATTTGATAAATGGATTTTGGTTTTATGCAACAAATACCTAACCGGAGAGTTATGGGACATATGTTGGAAGTCAGTTGGAAATTAATCGCTTAATATTCAGGGACATTGAACCGAAGTGCAGGGAGCGACACCGCTTCGCCGGAGAGCGACAGGATCGGCTAGCTCGTTGTTGTTTCCCCTTCACCAGAGAGTGACAGGATGGGATCCAAGAAGAGCCCGGAGAGGCCAGTCTAGGACTTAGGCCAAGTCATTGCTTAATGTTCAGGGACACTGAACCGGAGTGCAGGAGCGACGCCGCTTCGCCGGAGAGCGACAGGACCAGCTCGCTTGTCGTTGTTTCTCCTTCACCAGATAGTGATAGGATGGGATCCAATAAGAGCCCGAAGAGGTTGATATCGGTCCAGGAGGATCAGGGCATCATTTAATGTTCAGGGACGTTGAACCGGAGTGCAAGGGATAGGTTGCTTTGCCGGAGCGCAACAGGTAAGAGCCCGGAGAGGTTGATATCGGTCCAGGAGGATCAGGGCATCGCTTAATGTTTAGGGACGCTAAACCGGAGTGCAAGGGATAGGTTGCTTTGCCAGAGCGCAACAGGATCTGCCTATTCAATTGTTAAGTTTGGATTGAGCTTAACAAGGGTCCGAAGAGGCCATCAACGATCCGGAGAGATCGTAGGATTTGATTACTGACTTCCAAGGTGTGAGATGGATTTGGATAGTGGCTTCGAACAGCCACAGATCTGGATAAGGACCCGGTGAGGTCCCAGATATGGATTTTAGGAATCGGCAAGGTCCTCGATCTGGACTATAGGACCCGGAGAGGTCCCGAACTTGGATAAAATGATCCGGAGAGATCGTGGATTTGGTTCATTGATTTTGGATGGATGTAGAATTGGATAAGGATTTGGTTACTGGATAGGAATTGGATATCGACTCAGGGCAGTCGTTGGTTCGGATAAGGATATGGCAATGGTACTTGGATAAAATGGATTGGATTATGAATCGAGAGGTATGGCTATGGATAACATATGGACTCCGAACATCGGATTTGAGGCTATTAAAAACACACCTTCCAATAGCAAGGCATATTTTTGGGGGCAAATGTTAACCCGCCTTTTGGCAAGGCTGTGAGCAGGTGAATTTAACGAAATCGACTACTCGTTTGTCGAGATTGGAATATGAAAGGTTTGAGCTAGTTGGATGGATAAATGATCGGTCATGGATAGTTCGGTGTGGGTCGTTTGGCCAAGGCAACTCGATCGTATGTGGCTCGGTCAAGGAGAGGAGGTCATGCATGGATCGGTCTAGATGGTGTCGTTCGACCTGAGAGGTAAGGATCGGTCGAGGAGTGGAGAGGAGGCATGGTTCGGTCAGGATGGATCGTTCGGCCTGGGAGGCATGGATCGGTCGAGGAGTGGAGATCAAGCATGGTTCGGTTATAGATGGTTCGGCCACGTGGCTCGACCGTTCGACAAAAGGTGGTTCGGTCATACTGGAAGTGTTTCGATGGGAAGCTGGTTCGGCCAATATGGTTCAGCCAAGAAGGTTATGCTGAGGTAGTTCGGCATGTTGAAGTTGGTCGGTCTTGGTGGTATGGATCGGCATTTGAGGATCTTTGGGGTCGGCACTGCTTGGTACTTCGGGTTGGCATGAATCAGGGGGTCGTATCAGAATGGGATCGGCATGTAGAAGCCTGACTTTGGGTTGGCACTAGGTTTCGGATCGGCATCTTTGAGAGGCTCTTCGGGTCGGCATGTGCCCAACCTCGGGTCGGCATAGGAGCTTGGGATCAGCATATCATGTTTCTTCTAGGGTTCGGCATGTTAGAGTCAGTTCAGGTTGGCACCGGTCTTGCTTTAGGTCGGCATCACATGGAGCTATGGGTCAGCATTTCTGGGGTCGACATTGAGGAAGGCGCAAGTCACTTCGAGTCATCTTCCATTCTGCTTCGGGTCAATGCTCGGATTACTTCGGGTCAGTACCCTAGGCACTTGGGGTTGGCATATTAAGAACTCGAGACCAGGAGTGATGAACGAGATGGGCTCGATTATGGTTTTGGTAGGCCCAGATCGGTGAGGAAGCCCAGCAACCGGAGTTTTGCCTATAAATACAACATGTGGAGCTTCAAAAAAGGGATCTCCATTCTGTCTCTCTTCATCTTCTACACTAAGGCTACTCTGCCATTGTTGTTTTTAAAAAATTATGGATTGTAACTGTAGTTGATTCTAACATCAATAAAAAGGAAATTTCTGGAGTGGACGTAGGCCAGAGTCAGCCGAACCACTATAAATCTTCTGTTCTTACTGCTTTCTTTTTAATTTTTACTGTTCTTCACATTATTACTCTCTACATACATTCTATATGTGATCTGTGGTCGTTGATTTGTGCTTTCATCTAGATTTGGGTGTTAGTGATAAATTTTGGCGCTAACACCTTCCAATTATTTCTCTAATGTCGATGAATGAAAATCATTTCAAAATCAAGCCTCGGGAAACATAGATAACCTTCTCTACGTTATAAAATTACAAAAATCGAACCCAAACTTACTTGTTCCATCCATGGCTATGAGCTTCTAGGATGAATGGGGACTTGCGTGAGCATTAAAGGAGAAATGGAGGTGTTTTCATGTGCTAAGCAAGGTGTTGTTTTATTATTGGCTCGTAGGAAGGAGTTATAGCTTTTATCTGAAGTTTGGTTGAATTTGGAAGTGAGATATCTCACTTTAAAATTGATAAAATTTTGTAATAATTTAGCGCTAACCTATATTGTTGTATGTATGTATTTGTGATGTGTATATTTTGTTTTTGTTGATTCCCACTTAAAAGCACATGATAAATAACCATTGTGTTGCAGGGGACAAAAGCAAAGTGAATGGAAGTCGAAATGTCTTCGCAGCGAATAGGTCGCTATGGAAGCACTTCGAAGAATGAAAATTTTTTAGTGGGATACTAAAGGATTCCACACCTTTTTGATTTTTATTTACATATGTTGTTGGTTACGTAAATGCTTGCGTATATGGAAAGTGAATGTTGCTTAGTTATAGTTAACCTACTTGTTGTTGGTTTTATTTTGACATTGAAATTCCAGCTCGCTTTTAAGTGATTTACCACGTTTTCTAATGTGTTTTGAAATGATTTCAGAACTTGACTTTTGTTTCAAATATTTTTGCAAAGTTATTAAAGTGGTTTAAAATATAAAAAGAAAGGGTTTAAAAGCTATTTTGATTTACAAAAAAGTTCTAAAAAGTTATGGTCCATATAGCGATAGTCGTTATGGATGTAGTTTGAAAATCGATGATTTTTGTAAAGTAAACAAGGGTTGTTTATTTTAGATATTTTTAAAAGTCTTTTTAAATGTGTATATAATATTTAAAAGGAAGTGACGTTTTAAAAATATTTTTAAGAATTTATTTAGTTATTTAAACAAGAGGCTTAAATTTTACTCTTTCGTTTAAAAGTCAAGTTTTGTCAAAAGCGACCATCTTAAAAGAGATGTTTTAAATATAAATTTCAAACTTATTTTATAGAGTTTTAAAAGTAATTTTAAAAGAGGAAGGAAGTATGGGTTACAATACATTTGGTGTAATAAATGTTTCGGAGGAAAGGAAAGCGAGATCATAGACTAACATTTTTGTTATAGTAAATAGTTTCGGAAAATTGGAAAGGAAGTTGATTTATAACACTTTATAAATAAGTTGTTTACTTGTGTGAAGTGAAGATGTTTTGGAGTGGTTTGGAATTTATCAATTGAAAAGTGTTTACTTTTATAAAGGAAAGATGTTGCCTTTTTAAATCAAACTTTGGTTTGAATAAGTGATTTATGAAAATGTTTTAAGAACAAGTATATTGGAACTCTCGGATCCTATTTTATTTCTAGACTTCGAGGTATGGAAACTTATTTCTGTTTTGAAGTTATAAGTGAATGTCGAGTCATGGTTTAAGAGGTAGTAATACTCCAACTTAAACAGTTTCATTTCTGATTGGTTAAAAGTTCTAGTTGGTTTGATTTGAAATCGAAGACGAGTAATAAGATTATGGATTTGGTTTTCTAATTGTTTTAAAAGGACTTTGTTCTATGAAAGGGATTTCTTTGTCAATGCCATTAAGTAACAAAAAACAAATGGTTATTCGAATAGTGGTTTATCCATTATCGATAACTTAGCCAAATTTGACTTAGGAAGTATATGAAAGCTTCATGATTTCATATGGTTTGAGATTCCCTTGGAAGAACTCATTCTAGTGAAACGTATCTCATTTTAAAGGGTATATTGTGATTCTCTTGGGACTCTTATATAGCCGCTTATTTCTTAAAGAAATAGGATTTAGTCAACCAGAAACTATCGATTACTGGTTCGGAGTGACCGAGATTGAATAAGCATGAGTTATTTGAAAGACACTCTGAACCAGCATAAGCATTCGAATTGGACACATCTTAAAGATGATGGAATCGAAGATGGAGTCTTTGATGTGCAAAGGCTACTTTCTACTAATTCTGAGGGTGATTCCGAAAAAAGGTTGTAGTAGACGTAATGCCTTTAGTTTTTTCATGTCCTGAACAACTTGTATAGATGGATGCTGGCATTGCATTGTTGCCTGAAGAGCAGTGTTAGCATTCCAAGTGGGATTTGCTAAAAAGGTTAAACATAGCCTCTGGCTTCACACCCGTTAATGGCTAAAACAGGGGATATGCTTTAAGGCTATGTGGTTTGCTACCATTAGGGTATGGTCATCATCTAATCTAGATTGAAATTTTTAGACTATGTATGCTTGGGGCCTAATATGGTTGTATGCATCAACTGGGGTGGTGACATATTCGAAACCCTAGACACTATTATAATATCATTGGATTTCTATTTGAATTGGTTTGGTTATCGTAAGGAAAAATCCATCCATGTTTATATGCGGTGTAGTCTTACAAGATACCTTTATTTTTGAAAAGGTTTTATAAATATAACAATCATATGATATGAGTTTCTCACACTGGTTTACTAGACTGATCCAGGTGTTATTTTGTTATAATACTCAGGCCAGACCCGAGTATCTTTCTAGTGTTAGCTTTGGACGCTTTGGAGCTTCAGGGGAGGAGTTGGAAGACTCTTGAACCTAATGTATTTTATTTTCCGCTTTATTTCTTGTTTTGTATTTATCAGCATTTGTAAGGATAGGCTAATATAACTGTCCAGGTTGATGATAGATTAGTTTACTCTAGTTGTTGTATGTGACATATTGGCAACTTAAGGGGGACAAGAGTACATAAAAAGGTCTTTTCAAGCTGGGCATGTAGGATATGGAGGGGACAAGGTTGGTGATGTGTCATTGAGTTTATCGAGGGTAGATACCCTAAGGGTTTTTTTAGTAATTTAGGTGTTTCACTTTATATATATATATATACACACACACACACACATATATACATACACACACACACACATAAATTCCTAATCTTTTATCCTCCTTATTTCATTTTAATTTTCAATTCCAAAGTTTTATCCTCTTTCTCAAGCTTTCCAAAGAATTTTAGTAGCTTCCTTTAAGTTTTCAATAGTTTTAAAATCTAAGATTCATTTGTTTAAAATGTTTTCAAAACCTGTTAATTTCTTCCATTTTACCCGAAATGGTTTCGGCCATAACTTCTTACAAATCTCCAAATCTAGATTTTAATTTTTTCAAACCATGTATATTTCCAGTGGCTACAACTATGTAGTTTATCACTTTTTCTTATTTCGAGCTTAGATGCTCCATAAATGCATATTTTTGCAAGAGTGTTTTTGAACCTAGATTTTGATGTCAAAAAATACATCTCACTGTTTTGGCCATTTCTTCTTTAAACTTTAACATTTTTGAGTAATTATTTTTTTTAAATGATAGAGGAAATAATAATCTAAAACTTTTCTTTTGACCACTATTCCAAAATTCGAGCGTAAATGGTCTAAAAGTCGAGCACAAACTGACCCATTATCGAGAAGAATTTGTGGTTTTCCAAGCTTTCTGAGCGCTAAAGTATTTCAAGTTTTCAAAACTTTTGGTGAGTAAACTTGTAACGACCCCGAAATTTAAATTTATTTAAATTAATAATTAAATGGATTTTTGAATTAAATTGAGTAATTAAATAAATTTTTGGATAAAAGTTTGTAAATTTAATTAGAAAAATTGAAGCGAGTTTCCCCGACTCAAATTCGAGTGAATTTGAAAATAATAAATATATAGATATATACTTTGACTTAAGTTTAAATTGTAAATAAATGATTGATAATAAATATATAAATTTAATATAAGATAATAAATATTTAAATTAGGAATAGAAAATAAATTTGACAAATTCAAATAGATATATATATATATATATAAAAGATGAACTATAAAACTAAAAGTAACACTTAAATATAAACAAAACTAGCAGCCACCATTGTAAAACAAATATAACTACATTGCAAAAGACAGTAAAGTATATTCGTGTACAAGCAAAGAAAATATAGTCAAGTAGGTATAAATTGAAATGTAAACATGTGAACCTGGAAATTAAATCAAGCAAGTGTAGACAAGATAAAAAGAGAGAATAAAAGTAAAACAAAATAAAAATATATTCAAGTAGAGAGTAGAACATATTAAACAAATTCTCAGCCGAAGTAAAGGAAGAAAGGAATATGTAAAGTTGTACAAGCCCATAACTGAATCATTTCAGCCATACCTCTAAAGCAACTTCAGCCATGCCCTGTACAAAGATCAATACATCACCTTGTACAAGTGTTATATACCGTAAACTCTCTTTTATGAATATCAACCTCATTCATTCGTTTATTTGAAACTGAGAAACAAAGAAAAAAAAAGAATAGAAACAAATGAATCAAGGCAACCAGAAAGATAAATATCATTTTCATTCTAAACTAAAACAAATTCAAGTTCTCAAGCAAGTTCAACCAGAGAATCAAAACTGGAAATTGCAAAAAGCCTGGGAAGAAAAATGGAAGCAAACATCATCTATAAAACTCAAAAACAACATTCAAATACAAAACATGATTCAAGAAGAAAATCAATCTGAAGTTTCAAAACAGGAGCAGTTCTCTGTTCTCCAAATTCAGGTGAGTAACCTTCTTTTTAAAATATTTCCAGTGAGCAAACTTCTTTCCTTAAACTTGAACTTCCTCATTTCCTTGAATCTGTGATGATAATAACTTGGATATGGTTTGTATGAGAGTGAAATGTGATTGCATGCCTGGAAAATATGAAATGTTTGTGTGAATATGACTGCAAATATAGGCCTCTGTTATATTAACAAAGTCAAGAACCACATATAGAAAAACAATCTACTCAAACTAGGGATCAAAGAAGCAAGATATCAGTTTACAACATTTTAAACCTGTTACAAATAAACTGCTCTGTTCTTCATCATTTCAAGTGAGTAACATCAACCTTTTAAAATTTTAAACTTGACTTGGTTGCATTTATATCTGGAAAAACAAATATAGTTTACATATTTTGAATGCTCTGTGAGTAAACAATAATTTCAAAGTTTAAGTTGTTTAAACTAGATTAAGATGCATATAAAATCTGGTTTATGAATAGTCCAGTTTGAATATAATGATGTGCATATATATACACTGCTCTGTATATTGTTTGATCTGCCTGTAGTTACAAAGTTTAGTAGGTGATAAATTTTAAATATTACCACTCAATCATTATAGGCTGTGATTTAAACAAGGTAAGTAGTTTCAAATATAAATCAAGTTTTTAAACTCGTTTTCAAATTTTGGAAGAAGCAGATCAACTGGAAAGTTGATTACAGGTTATCCAAATTCCTATGTTAAATTCAAATATTTTAATTTGTCAATTCATCAATATAGTTTGAATCTACATACAAAAGTAGGATTTTTAAAATAAAAATGATGATTTTTAAGCAAGTATTCAAGGTGCAGTACCTTGTTGAACAGAATTTGCTCTTTTGCCAATTTCAGCTAATTCAAACAAATTTAAAATCTGAATTTTGGTGAGAAGCAAGCTTGATAATGTAGCAATACCAGAAAAATGATAGAAATTTTTTCGAATGCATAGATTTTGGGTTTGGATCGAAAGTAGGGTTTTGTTCTTATGTTTTGAGGCTCTGTATTTTTTTGGGTTTGCGTCGCCGTGCCTTGATCGAGTGGCACGTAGGTTGGAGTGAAGGTCGAGGAAGGTGTGGAAATGGCGTAGGCAAGGTGGCTTGGTCTCCGGTGAAGTGGGGTGGCAGAACGTGGTGGCTATCGGAGGGATGTTTGTGTTTCGCGTTCGAGCTGCAGGTCTTTTCCTTCAATTCACCTTTATTCGAAAATCTGGGCTTTGATTTCTAATATTGAGACGAATTGGGGCTTGTGGGAGGCGGAGTGGGATGTCGGAGGGTCGGCGAACCACCGTGCACGTGCACGGTGGCGTGGCGTATCAGTGAGGTCGCGAGTAGCTTCGACTCGAGCGATACTCGAGTAGGATGGAGGGATGCTTCGGGTTATCTGGTTGCGTGCATGAGTATGTTGGTTATCTGCAGTTTATAAATAAAAAGGGAAAGGGGAGGAAGATTGACACAGGTAGAAGTGGGGAAGAACTCGGGGGAGGGAACGAAGAAGTTCCGCATTTTCTCGAGTAAATTTCGTTTGTGTCTCGGATCCACTTGTTGGTGGAGTTGCTTGATCCCTTTAAGTATTTTGTTACATAAGGTTTAATATTAATCAAATTGTTTTAAAGTATAAGTTAAGTAAGTAATAGATTAATTTGTACTGGTATTTTAAATAGATAATTTAAATTTAAATAAATTTGTAAGTAATGATTAATAATTATAAACTTAAGATTTTGATCAATTACCTAAAGTTAATTAGTAAATAAATGGAAATTAACTTAAGTAAATAATTAATGAATAAATAACAAATTAATTGATAATTAAGGATTTATTAAGTAATCAATTGGTAATTAAAAGGGTAATCAACATTTCAATTTAATCAATAATGAAAGTAATTAAGGATTAATCACTTATTGTAATTAATTAAGATATTTTGATTAATTCAAGATAATTAATTTAAGAAAATCATTAGATAAATTGGTAATTAATGATTTGTAATTAATCAATCAGAATTTGATAATAAATTCATTTAACTAGAAATTAATTGAATTAATTAGGATTAAATGATTAATTAATCCTGTTTATAAATGATTATTAAATGCTTGATCTTACTTATGAATATTCGGATTCTATTGAATGTGAATTGTTTGATATCCCTAATATATGATGCTTTGTGATATACCCTGATTTATGTTGTGATCTGAAATTTCTATATCTGTGATATATTACTATGTGAATATGCAAACCCTTGGCCCGTAAAACGGCATTTGAATTTCGATGCGACAGGGAGTCGGATTCCAGTTGGTTATCCGAAACCCACATCGAATTGTAATAGTATATCTTTGTGGCTGATAAATTTATTTTATCTATGAATCTGTGAATGAAGATAAGCGTTATCGATTTTACCGCTTATCGATATATCTGTGATGATTGATGTTGCACTATTGTGTGTGAAACCCCTGGACCACACTGTTACACACACAAATATGGATTTCACGTGGAAATCGGTTAAGTCACAGATAATTTAAATTTGATGTTTTGAAATTGAAATTTTAATTTCAATTGATTTTGAAGTTAGAAATTTGGGGTTTAAAGTGAAAACCTTTTGAAATGGAATTTCAAAGATAAAAGTTATTTCGAATAACTTAACCGAGTTTTTGAAAATTTAAATAATTAGATTTAAATTTGAATTCAAGTTTGAAATTAAATCTATGATTTGGAAACTAGGGATAAAAGATGATATAAATGTGTTTGTATGAATTAAACCATCTTAAAAGTATAATTTGGGAATTTGAATTTAAACTAAGGATTTCAACTCGTATGAATGAATCAGATTTCCAAATTGAAAACTGTTGTTTTCAAATGATAAAAGCTTTTAGATAAGAAAAGAAATTCCAGTTTAAATTAAAGGAATTTCAAGTGAATTGAAAAATGGATTTTCCAAGTTATGAATGAATTGTTTTTAAAAGCTATGAATTGAATCTGTTTGTTTTTAACAGATTTGAAATGACGATTTGTTTAAACCATTAGAAATGAAATTGTTTTGAAAGCTATTAGTTAAATCTTTGATTTAAAGATTTAACGAGTTAATTAAACTGAAATGGAAATCGATTTGGAAAATCTGTGAAGGAATCTTTGTGAAATTAAGTGAACTTTGTGAATTGAATCTTTTTGTTTAAAAAGATTAAAATGATAATTTGTTAAACCATTTGAAAAGAAAGTTTGGGTTTAAGTTGTGACTTAATTGAAATCCCAATATCCATATGTTTTCAAATATTTCGCTCACTATTCGGGTTAGCCGGGAAAGGACCTTTGGGTCGTATAACTCATTCCGAATAGTGATACGTCGTATATGGATCGCATTTGCTATATTACAGCATGATAGGGGGTTCTCGCTTCGCGGTTTGGTGGCGAACGGGAGACTCTTACCCCTACATGTCCCTGAGAGGGATGGGTTGGTTAGGCAGATGCCGTGACAGTCGAGAGGCTGGCCGTAAAAGTAAATGCGAGGTGCTGGTGTAAGCCACGGTGGGACTGGGATGGTTGCAAAGCCTACCGGTGGCCGCTGTCTGTGGGACGTTACAAGTGGTATCAGAGCTAAGGTTGAACTTTAGCTCAGGAGTATAACACGTTAAGTAACTCATTAGAGATAGAGTGAAGTAAACTCTAGAATGAGTAATCCTTAAGATATCTGTCTGTACGCCTCAGTAAATTCTCTTACTATCCACTGATAGTGAGTATGAGTGCAAGAAGAAGACGAGATAGGGGACAGGGGAATATGACTATAATTAGTCAATACCTTG
Source organism: Allium fistulosum (assembly GCA_030737815.1). Lineage (NCBI taxonomy): Eukaryota > Viridiplantae > Streptophyta > Magnoliopsida > Asparagales > Amaryllidaceae > Allium > Allium fistulosum. The sequence continues at coordinate 974,070,487 of CM060904.1, forward strand.
CAGAAGTGGAAACAATCTTTCTCCATCAATATTCTTTGATTCGTTTCCAAATTCTTTTCATTTCTTCGTATTAGCTCCAGAAAGAAGTTTCGGTGTGATGATGGCTCTACGAATCGTTGTAGAAAATTCTTACTTCGTATTTTCATCGTTTTCTTATCAGCTTTTCGTTTTTAAACCTTAATGAATATAAATTGGAAATTTTAAGTTGAGTTAAATTGATTAATAGAATATGAAGCTAAAATTGAATTGAATCAATAAAACGATTTCGTTTAAAACCAAATTTTGAAATTCTGTTGTAATTTCTTGTGAATACCAAAGTCCGAAGAGAGACAAATTGGTATGTATACTCTGAGATATTCCGACTTGAGTTTGGAATTCATATCTTTAGTTTGAGGAATTATAGGAGATCGAATCTATCTATCTTTGTGTTTTCGTGCCTGCGAATTTCGAGGACGAAATTCTTTTAAGGGGGGAAGTTTGTAACGACCCCGAAATTTAAATTTATTTAAATTAATAATTAAATGGATTTTTGAATTAAATTGAGTAATTAAATAAATTTTTGGATAAAAGTTTGTAAATTTAATTAGAAAAATTGAAGCGAGTTTCCCCGACTCAAATTCGAGTGAATTTGAAAATAATAAATATATAGATATATACTTTGACTTAAGTTTAAATTGTAAATAAATGATTGATAATAAATATATAAATTTAATATAAGATAATAAATATTTAAATTAGGAATAGAAAATAAATTTGACAAATTCAAATAGATATATATATGTAAAAGATGAACTATAAAACTAAAAGTAACACTTAAATATAAACAAAACTAGCAGCCACCATTGTAAAACAAATATAACTACATTGCAAAAGACAGTAAAGTATATTCGTGTACAAGCAAAGAAAATATAGTCAAGTAGGTATAAATTGAAATGTAAACATGTGAACCTGGAAATTAAATCAAGCAAGTGTAGACAAGATAAAAAGAGAGAATAAAAGTAAAACAAAATAAAAATATATTCAAGTAGAGAGTAGAACATATTAAACAAATTCTCAGCCGAAGTAAAGGAAGAAAGGAATATGTAAAGTTGTACAAGCCCATAACTGAATCACTTCAGCCATACCTCTAAAGCAACTTCAGCCATGCCCTGTACAAAGATCAATACATCACCTTGTACAAGTGTTATATACCGTAAACTCTCTTTTATGAATATCAACCTCATTCATTCGTTTATTTGAAACTGAGAAACAAAGAAAAAAAAAGAATAGAAACAAATGAATCAAGGCAACCAGAAAGATAAATATCATTTTCATTCTAAACTAAAACAAATTCAAGTTCTCAAGCAAGTTCAACCAGAGAATCAAAACTGGAAATTGCAAAAAGCCTGGGAAGAAAAATGGAAGCAAACATCATCTATAAAACTCAAAAACAACATTCAAATACAAAACATGATTCAAGAAGAAAATCAATCTGAAGTTTCAAAACAGGAGCAGTTCTCTGTTCTTCAAATTCAGGTGAGTAACCTTCTTTTTAAAATATTTCCAGTGAGCAAACTTCTTTCCTTAAACTTGAACTTCCTCATTTCCTTGAATCTGTGATGATAATAACTTGGATATGGTTTGTATGAGAGTGAAATGTGATTGCATGCCTGGAAAATATGAAATGTTTGTGTGAATATGACTGCAAATATAGGCCTCTGTTATATTAACAAAGTCAAGAACCACATATAGAAAAACAATCTACTCAAACTAGGGATCAAAGAAGCAAGATATCAGTTTACAACATTTTAAACCTGTTACAAATAAACTGCTCTGTTCTTCATCATTTCAAGTGAGTAACATCAACCTTTTAAAATTTTAAACTTGACTTGGTTGCATTTATATCTGGAAAAACAAATATAGTTTACATATTTTGAATGCTCTGTGAGTAAACAATAATTTCAAAGTTTAAGTTGTTTAAACTAGATTAAGATGCATATAAAATCTGGTTTGTGAATAGTCCAGTTTGAATATAATGATGTGCATATATATACACTGCTCTGTATATTGTTTGATCTGCCTGTAGTTACAAAGTTTAGTAGGTGATAAATTTTAAATATTACCACTCAATCATTATAGGCTGTGATTTAAACAAGGTAAGTAGTTTCAAATATAAATCAAGTTTTTAAACTCGTTTTCAAATTTTGGAAGAAGCAGATCAACTGGAAAGTTGATTACAGGTTATCCAAATTCCTATGTTAAATTCAAATATTTTAATTTGTCAATTCATCAATATAGTTTGAATCTACATACAAAAGTAGGATTTTTAAAATAAAAATGATGATTTTTAAGCAAGTATTCAAGGTGCAGTACCTTGTTGAACAGAATTTGCTCTTTTGCCAATTTCAGCTAATTCAAACAAATTTAAAATCTGAATTTTGGTGAGAAGCAAGCTTGATAATGTAGCAATAGCAGAAAAATGATAGAAATTTTTTCGAATGCATAGATTTTGGGTTTGGATCGAAAGTAGGGTTTTGTTCTTATGTTTTGAGGCTTTGTATTTTTTTGGGTTTGCGTCGCCGTGCCTTGATCGAGTGGCATGTGGGTTGGAGTGAAGGTCGAGGAAGGTGTGGAAATGGCGTAGGCAAGGTGGCTTGGTCTCCGGTGAAGTGGGGTGGCAGAACGTGGTGGCTATCGGAGGGATGTTTGTGTTTCGCGTTCGAGCTGCAGGTCTTTTCCTTCAATTCACCTTTATTCGAAAATCTGGGCTTTGATTTATAATGATGAGACGAATTGGGGCTTGTGGGAGGCGGAGTGGGATGTCGGAGGGTCGGCGAACCACCGTGCACGTGCACGGTGGCGTGGCGTATCAGTGAGGTCGCGAGTAGCTTCGACTCGAGCGATACTCGAGTAGGATGGAGGGATGCTTCGGGTTATCTGGTTGCGTGCATGAGTATGTTGGTTATCTGCAGTTTATAAATAAAAAGGGAAAGGGGAGGAAGATTGACACAGGTAGAAGTGGGGAAGAACTCGGGGGAGGGAACGAAGAAGTTCCGCATTTTCTCGAGTAAATTTCGTTTGTGTCTCGGATCCACTTGTTGGTGGAGTTGCTTGATCCCTTTAAGTATTTTGTTACATAAGGTTTAATATTAATCAAATTGTTTTAAAGTATAAGTTAAGTAAGTAATAGATTAATTTGTACTGGTATTTTAAATAGATAATTTAAATTTAAATAAATTTGTAAGTAATGATTAATAATTATAAACTTAAGATTTTGATCAATTACCTAAAGTTAATTAGTAAATAAATGGAAATTAACTTAAGTAAATAATTAATGAATAAATAACAAATTAATTGATAATTAAGGATTTATTAAGTAATCAATTGGTAATTAAAAGGGTAATCAACATTTCAATTTAATCAATAATGAAAGTAATTAAGGATTAATCACTTATTGTAATTAATTAAGATATTTTGATTAATTCAAGATAATTAATTTAAGAAAATCATTAGATAAATTGGTAATTAATGATTTGTAATTAATCAATCAGAATTTGATAATAAATTCATTTAACTAGAAATTAATTGAATTAATTAGGATTAAATGATTAATTAATCCTGTTTATAAATGATTATTAAATGCTTGATCTTACTTATGAATATTCGGATTCTATTGAATGTGAATTGTTTGATATCCCTAATATATGATGCTTTGTGATATACCCTGATTTATGTTGTGATCTGAAATTTCTATATCTGTGATATATTACTATGTGAATATGCAAACCCTTGGCCCGTAAAACGGCATTTGAATTTCGATGCGACAGGGAGTCGGATTCCAGTTGGTTATCCGAAACCCACATCGAATTGTAATAGTATATCTTTGTGGCTGATAAATTTATTTTATCTATGAATCTGTGAATGAAGATAAGCGTTATCGATTTTACCGCTTATCGATATATCTGTGATGATTGATGTTGCACTATTGTGTGTGAAACCCCTGGACCACACTGTTACACACACAAATATGGATTTCACGTGGAAATCGGTTAAGTCACAGATAATTTAAATTTGATGTTTTGAAATTGAAATTTTAATTTCAATTGATTTTGAAGTTAGAAATTTGGGGTTTAAAGTGAAAAGCTTTTGAAATGGAATTTCAAAGATAAAAGTTATTTCGAATAACTTAACCGAGTTTTTGAAAATTTAAATAATTAGATTTAAATTTGAATTCAAGTTTGAAATTAAATCTATGATTTGGAAACTAGGGATAAAAGATGATATAAATGTGTTTGTATGAATTAAACCATTTTAAAAGTATAATTTGGGAATTTGAATTTAAACTAAGGATTTCAACTCGTATGAATGAATCAGATTTCCAAATTGAAAACTGTTGTTTTCAAATGATTAAAGCTTTTAGATAAGAAAAGAAATTCCAGTTTAAGTTAAAGGAATTTCAAGTGAATTGAAAAATGGATTTTCCAAGTTATGAATGAATTGTTTTTAAAAGCTATGAATTGAATCTGTTTGTTTTTAACAGATTTGAAATGACGATTTGTTTAAACCATTAGAAATGAAATTGTTTTGAAAGCTATTAGTTAAATCTTTGATTTAAAGATTTAACGAGTTAATTAAACTGAAATGGAAATCGATTTGGAAAATCTGTGAAGGAATCTTTGTGAAATTAAGTGAACTTTGTGAATTGAATCTTTTTGTTTAAAAAGATTAAAATGATAATTTGTTAAACCATTTGAAAAGAAAGTTTGGGTTTAAGTTGTGACTTAATTGAAATCCCAATATCCATATGTTTTCAAATATTTCGCTCACTATTCGGGTTAGCCGGGAAAGGACCTTTGGGTCGTATAACTCATTCCGAATAGTGATACGTCGTATATGGATAGCATTTGAAGACCGGTGTTGAAGACCGGATATTTTTCGAAAATGAAAGGACAACCTGTCGAATGTCTCTGCACTGAGTCGCGCCGGTATAGAGATTTATATCACTCTTTTGTGATGGGAAGTCCGGACGTGATTGAAAGTTATCCGGAATTGCAAGGGCTTCGTGAGAAGTGCCTTCGGTTCTGTTCGATCCCGGAACAGACTTGTATGGTTACATGTCTGACATTACACTTTGAGATATAAAGCCGATTTCTTTCAAATACATTTCTGTTTGGTGGCGGAGAATTTATTCTCTTAGCTTAACACCCTTCTCTGAGACGTACGAGCTCAGAGGTTATGTAGTTGAAATTTATCAGCGATATATCCCAATTTGGTAATGTGACATGCTGAGTGTTGCTGTGTGATGATCAGTGTTTGATCATTTGCGATATGATCATTTGTTTGATCTTATATCTTTGTGATCATAGGTTGATCATTTGTTTGACCCGAAGCATGGCTTTGTGAACAAAGCGTAGCTTTGTGGACGAGACTTCATCGAGCCTCACACCCCGGAAATGGTCAAAACAGGAAAGATGCGGCAAGGTTCTAGGGAGTAGCGCCCCTTAGTGTATGTCATTCCTTCTGGATAAAGGTGGTATCATGGTATGGAGCCCAGACACTTAACCTCTGTGGTTGCTGCAAATTTATTACTTTGTGGTTTGTTGGAAATCGGGGATCCTCGGGAAGATCGGTGACGATCGGGGGATGGCATACGCGTGTCAGTAGTTACCTATTTTTGCAGAGGTAACCCGGCCTTGTGTTGGCAGAGATCCGGTTAGGTTCTCGGGTCGTCTATTCCAGGGACGTACCCATCGTGGAAAAGGAAGTTCCTTAGCCTGACCATTTGTTGGAAATCCAAAGAAACAATACGAGCCTTTACAATTTCAATTGTATAACCTGTCTCCTCAGGAGGCAGCTATAGCAGGCATAATATAATGGTACCTATGCTGGCTAAGATTTATATTCTACTTTCGAAATTACTTTCTGCACTATGCACTAATAATAATATCAAAAATGATTTGATTTTGCGTAGTAAGCATCTTTGACTAACATAAGAAGAAATCTCCTCCAAGTCTGCGTTTGCATTGTGTGTGTGGTGGGAGGTCTTATGGTAGTTTCATTTTCCAAAAGCATTGCGAATTGACTTTAAAATTCTCTGCTATTTGTTTTAAAGATAAACTGTTTTTGTTGCTCACACCAGTCCCATGACTGATCTGGAGTTTATTGTTTCTTTCCTAAACTCTCGATGCTCAAAATTTTTCTACACGAGCAGTCTAGAGTTTGGTTTTTCAGATAGTCAGATTAGTAGGTTATCTGGAGCTAGTTCAGTCTTTGGATCGGACTGCACTTGCTTATCTTGGTGTATCGTTATTGGGAGTTCAAGCTATTTCTGGATTAGTGCTTTGAAGATGGAGATTATCCGCTGCTGGTGTTATCGTTTTCTTTTCCGCTGCTATTTGTTGTATCATATCTCTGATGTATATTGATATTCATTGTATCACTCTGTTGTATCAGATATTGTATCCGATTTTGTATATCAATGTATTATTCTTTTATTCCGCTGTGTTATTTACTTAATGTTGTTATAAGCTCCCGAGAACCAGATTCGGCATTTGAATCTATGGCATTTTGAGTACAAGTGAAGTACGGGTGCCGATTTTCGAAGGTCGATTTTTGGGTCTTGACAAAACTTCTTAACTTTTTGGGAAGAATTTACTTATATATATGTGTGTGTGTGTGTTGGTTATGTGGTTATATATACATATATGTGTGTGTGTGTGTGTGTGTATAATTGTTTGGTTTGAATTATGGTATTGTTTAGATATGTTGGTTAAAAAAAGGTTGTGATTGTTGGTTATGTTTGGTGATGATATGATTTGGTATACTTGAACTTGGATATGTCGTATGTGTTAACCTTGTCTTGAAGCTAAAGCAAGTTAGCATGTAAACTAGTTAGCAAAGTGAAATTACGGGTATCTATAGCGATAGTCGCTATGGATGTAGTTCGCTTAAAATTTCGATTTTTGCAAAGTTTGGTTTTATACTTCAAATTTGTTTTGTGAATATTTTATAAACTAAATAATAATGTTTTTAAAAGTTAATTAAGGATTTAATAATTAATTTTTAATTAATTAGCTTTTTGTAATTGATAATTAATTAAATGTTAACAAGGTTTTGTAATAACCCAAATTCCAGTGGATCCGGATTTTTTGCAAAAATAGTAAAATCCAAGCCCACTGAAGCCCGAGTTGGGTTTCTGGTATCCTACAAATAGGTAAAGACAAATACTTTAAAGCTCGGATAAATATCTCACAGCGGAATTGACTAAAATATAATAGTAAGTAAATACTCACCAATATAATAACACTTTTCTAAACAAGTGTCTCAAAGCTGGAAAGTCTCTGCCATCTACCTAACCTGTAGAATGTTATGAGGAAGGGGTCAGAACTAAGTTCTGGTGAATGGAAAAATTATACACTTCTAAACTTAATTCTACATATACCATTTTATTTCCATTTACTTTATATTAGGTTCATTGGGTTTATAATACTCTCGCCTCTGTGCGTGAATCGTGCCCATCTACTCCCTAGTGGATTAAAACCTTATAACTGATATATATATATATATGTAGCTATATGCCCAATGACCGCATTGTTCCTAGGTACTACCTATAGTACCTTCCGTATCCTCCTCGCAAAGGACTCCATCGTCTTGCTTCTATGGTGTCCTGTGACTACATCTATAAAGGACTGCCTCGTAAGTCCTACAATACAGATGTTCCGTTGTCTACTATGAAAACGTAAAACTGCGTCTGCACTAGTATATACTAATGCTCGAATATCCATAATGTACCATCCGGTGCGTACGTTGAGGACTATACGTAATCGTTCTGTCTACTCCCTGAATTCCGCTTAACAAGGTCTACCTTGTACGGAACTCAGTCGGGGATTTTTTATTTCTGTAAGGGACTGTCGTGTTAGGCCTACAGTATAGATATTCTATTTGGTCTGTCCCTTTTCTTATCGTGGCTATGGTCCCACGCAGCCACCCCTCAACTAACCGAAAGACCTCTAAAGAGCTAAGTGGCTGTGCCCTACTGCAAACAATCTAAACATTCAATTGGTTGTGCCCCTCATCCAATGTCTCGATAGTGAAAGGTTCATTGGACTATTGGTTTAACTCTAGTCTTTCCCGAACTCGCTTCTTGGTTTTGATGCTGGACCGATATCCGCATGCGACTATCTTTTTGGGTCTTGCCCACTAAAACTTACTTACAAGTACGGGGACATACGAATATCCTACTACAAACATCAACCCCTTTTGACTGCCTACAATGGTCCTGCCATGCAAAAAGCAGTCAAGGCATAATCTTTTGATGGAATACCTACAGACTTGCCTCTGGAGGACTACTTCGCTATGCCTACCCCAGAGGGCCATCCTAGAGTACCCTCACGTCCCGTTGAAGTCTCGTACTTCCTTCTTGTAACGACCCGCCACTCATTCCACAGAATGACGCGTCATTAATAAGAAAGAAAGGGGTAGAAAATAGAAAAGAAGAGAATGAAAGAAAGAAACAACAACAACGATCTCACAGCGGAACGAATAAATTATATTAATAACATAAACTATTACAAAGTATACAACACTTATCAGAGTTTACACAACTATACAACACATACTAGACAGTTATAAACATCTGTCTAGATATTACAACTCAAATACAATACGAGACTCTAACACAGATATCAACACAGCGGAATACTATATCTACGAACGCCGAAGCCTCCTGCTCCATTTCTCCTCCACAATTCGTCAAAGCTAAACCTGAATCCCTTGGCTACTCGTAAAATTTGAGTACCCAAGAGTTTATAAAACAGAAATAAACAACTTGGGTCAGACATGGGTCTGGTATGAGTAACAGGTTAAACTTGTTTAACTTTGAAAACCATTTGGAAAGAAAAGGTATCTCGTAAGACTTCCCGCACATAAACACGGAAAAATTTTTACCTTACGATAACCAAAACATTTGATAGGAAATTCGATTGTATTATAATAGGGTCTAGGGTTTTCAAATAAATATGAAATAGCCGAAATTGTTACATTATTAAATTCCAGCATACATAAGTATACAATCAAGTCCGTTATCACTTATTGGAATTTGGATTTCCATACAATGGCAGAGCTACCGGGGTACCGCTCATCACAGTACGGGGCCTAGATCACCGTACCGAGGATCACTCCCAATCCCCTGCAACACAAAGCCGGAACCATCCCTTACTGGATAATTCCGAATAAAATCACCCCACAGATGGCCGTCGCCAACTGCACCACTAAGCCGAAATAAAAGAAGGAACTCTCTAGACAGGGATGACCTTACTCTCAGTGGGTGCTACCCACGAAGCCTTGCTGCACCTCCCCTGTTTTAGCCATTCCCGGTTGATGAGGCTTGAGGCTACGATTTACCTTTAAATCAGAACACATCACTTAGAATGCTCATCGCCCTCCTGACGATGTGTTGAAAGCATTCAATCCATACAAGTTCGTTCCGGGTTCGAACGAAACCGAAGGCATTATCTCGTTACACTCGTATTGGAATCACCCTCAGAGTTAACGACAATAACCCTTGCACTCTGAATCTTCATCTTCACTTGAGATTCACGACCTAACGTTAATTTGGATCGATGTGGTATTCGGGTCTCCAGACCTGGAATTCCGGTATACGGAAACCCGATCCCGGTCTCATCGAAATCCAAAACGTATCTTTTAAGGGCCAAGTTGTTTTAAGGTTAAAACAATTCAATTCTTATCTATATACACAAAGATAGATAATCCAATAGATAATCTACATTATCATCCCAAACAGATAATTCACATTATCATTATAATTCAACCAAACATCCATATCATACATCAATCATATCTCATCAGAGATATCAAACAATGAAATACATTCAATCTCATTCATCCATCCTTAAGCAATGATTTATATCATCTAATTAATTTAAAGTGAATTAAACTAATTACTTCATTCTATAAATCCTGCTTACTTAATTAAACCAATTAATTAATCATTACTCTAAATATCCATCTTAATTAATCATTCCTGATTAATTATACTCTAATTACTTTAAGTAATTAATCCCTAATTAATTTCACAAATTAATTATCTTAAACCATTTCAGTAATTAATCTTAAATTACTTCATTAATTAATTAACTATAATTAATTACATTAATCCTTAATTAATTACAATTAATTAATTACTTTAATCACTAATTATTTATTAATTAATCTTAATTAATCAATCCTTAATTACATCATTAATTTTATTAATTAATGATCCTTAATTATTCTTAATTAATTATCTTATTTAAATTAATAATTAATTAATCATATTTATTAATCACCTTTGATTAATCTCATTTAGTAATTAACTCCCCTTAATTACTTTCATTAACTAAATTAATTACTTCCTTAATTAATTTCTTAATTAATCCCTTGATTAATTCACAAGTAATTAAACTTAATTACTTTCCTTAATACATAACCAATCAATTAATTACTTCCATTAAGTAATTCATTTAAAACAAATTCTATAATTGATTATCTTTAAATTAATTAATCTAATTAATTATTAAAATAATCACATTAATTAATTATTTAATAATCCATAGTTAATGACCTTCATTAACAATTATTTAATTACTTTTCTTAAGTAATTAAATTAGATTAATTATTATTAATTCCAAATTAATAAATCTTAATAACCAATTAATTAATCTCTAATTATTTAATTAATTAAGTGTTAACCATAACTTAATTAATATTTAATTACTCTATTAATTAATTCTTTACCATTAATTAATATTCTAATTTATAAATCTTAATTACAATTTAATTATTCTAATTAATAAATCTTAATCATTAATTAATTAGTATAAACCTTTAATTACCTATTTAATTAATCCAAATGATTAATTAATCAAATTAAATTAATTATCCATTAAAATTCCTAATAAATTAAATAAACACAAATCTCTAATTACTTTAAGATAAAACTTTGTTCTTATTAAGTTATCATTTACAAAGTATTTTAAATCAATTTACTTAAATTTTATCTTCAATATTTCATTTAAATTTAAAGATTTAAAATGAATACACATTATCTTTAATAATGTTAAAACAACATTTCTAAAACTCTTTTATTTAAAACTGAAATACAGATTTAATTCTAATTCCAGATAAAACTTAGATAAAAATTTACCTGCAAATTTAAAACTTCATCTTTTTAAATTCAACTACCTAATCATTTTAAAGTTGCTAAAATATTTTAAATATTTTAAAAAAACTTTATTTTATTTTTGAACTGAGATTCAAACTTAAACTTGAATCAGTTTAAATTTAAATTTTATACTGGTTTAAAACCCTTAGTTAATCATTTAAACTCAGTTTTAAAATTTTAAAACAGTTTAGTCTTTTAAATCTGAAACCCAGACTTTTACCCGAGACCCCTCAAAAATACTTCGAGTCGATAACCATATTAACCCGAGCAAAAATTCAAATGCCACGAGAAACCCCTGGTACCCCTCCTCTGTTAAAAACCAGACTTCACTCAGGCGTATCACAATCTCGTGCACGTGCACCGGAGATACAATCAACTCCGACCATCCACGACTTCTTCACCACTTCGACGATCAACCATCATCCAAACTACGATCACTCGATCACCCAAAATGCCAGAGAAACAAAATCGAGCATCCAAAACTAACTCGAACCCAAAACTGGAACATCTTCAATCCCTGGAACTGCCTCGTCTTCAAAATCTCGACCATCAGAACTTCTACAACTCCGACCATATCTTCATCATCGACCAAACTTCACTTCCTCAAAAACCTGAAGCACTCGATCCACTTGAGAAAGCGTGAAGATCATTTTCCCTAACCTAGTTAAAACTAGGGTTAAAAATTTAAATCCTAAATCATATTTGCCTCTATGCTTTAATCACCTTCCTGGCAATTTTTCAACCATCACCGATCATTCCTCTATCCTTACTGAAGAATACAACACTTCAATCCATAGAGATCAACAGAGCTACCCAAAAATTCATATTTAGCTTAAACCAGAACTATACTTTTATTACTAAACTATAAATTATGATTTAGGTGTTAAAAATCATGTTATAGTTTATGTTTCCAATTTATAAACCTGAATTTATATATTACAAGGTTTGAGTTTCTCTTTTATATAACATGCACTGTGGTTTTTATTTACAGAGACATTCAAACTTTAGATTTGACTTAATTAAAGTTTTTTTTTTAAACATTCCTCTATAATAAATCAACAACTTTTGTTTGTAAGTTAAATACTAACAAGAACTAATCAAGTAGTAAGAGATTTAAAAGAAAATTCTGGAGTCTGGCACAAAACAGAACAGGGAACAATATCATACAGGCATACAATACATCCATAATTCTCACAACCAATTTAACTTGCACATATAAACAATACATATTTATCACAAGAATTTAACATGAAATCTTATTCACAACCTAAACTTTTAGAAATGGTAATGTTACTCACCTAATTTGATAATGAAGAACAGAACATACAAATCTGAAGAGCTTTTGCTTTTGAAAACTGGTTTTAAAACTTGCACTTGAATGCTTTTTGCTTTTAACTTTGAATTTCTTGTTTCTGAATCTTGCATGCAGGCTTGATTCCAGATTAAAGAAAAATGCAGGCTATCGGGCTTTGATTTGAAAATGGTTTCAGGTTTAACACTTCCAGGCTTTTGATTTTCAGATTGAAGAAATGGTTACAGATCTTTGTTTTGAGAATATGGTTTAAGGAATGTTGATTACTGATTTGAAGAAGAATGTTCAGATTGAAGAATTTGTTATAGGTTTAGTTTTTGAGAATTTTGGTTTGAGTATACTTCAGATTTTGCTTAGAGAATAGGCTGAATTCTTTTATGACTTGAAAAGAAATAGAAAAGGAATGAGAATGAGGAGTAAATGAAAATATAGGTTTATTTGTGATTTAATAAAAATAAAAGAAAAATAAAAATAAAAATGACACTTGTCTTCATATGTGTTAATTTGTTTACACTTGTTTTAAACAAGCCTTCATATGTTTACACATGTCTTTATATTTAATTTACATTTATTTTAAATGTAAAAACCTTTTCTTTATTTATTAAACACTTATTACTTATCTATGTATATATATACTTTTAAAGAAAATAAACCAAATATATATATAAAAATAAGATCTTATACATATATTTTAAAATCCAAACTATTTAAATATTACCTCTTTTGAATTTCAAAATTAAATCTAAATTCAAATTCAAATTATATTTTTAAAATCCAATTTAAAGTCAATTTATAAGAACATATTCAATTTGAAAATAACAATCTTATTTTACTAAAGTCTATTTATATCTATATATATAAAACAATACACTATTAATATTGTATTTTAAACTTATATATATATACCCTCTTAAATCTTATTTATTAAGCAATATTTCAAAAAGAAAATAAAATAAACTTTATTATTAATCTTATTTAAAACCATATAGTTATTTTGTTTAAATAGCTTTGAAAAACTTAATATTAAATAAATCATAATTTCTAAACTATCAAAATGTATATTAGAAATTTAAAAACAAGATTTCATTTATTTATTAAATATCAAACACAAGCTTATCCAAATACAATATATACAATTGTATATACATTATAAATAGAAATCATCTTATAAATTTTTAAAGGATAAATTTACTAATTAAATATTCATTTAATTAGATTATTAAATCAATTCAAATATTTATTATCAAAGATTAACAAATCAATTTAATTATTTTTAAACAGATTATTAAATTGATATTGTCCAAAATTTCCGGGATATTACATTCCTTCCCCCTTAAAATAATTTCGTCCCCGAAATTTAAAACAAAGGTAATTTAATAATCTATTTAAATCACAAGCATATATTATCATCTATATGCTAACAACCATAGCAAACAATTCACTCAATCAAACAATTTTAATTATCCAGATAAAATTTTGGATAAAATTTCCTCGAGTTTCCCCAAGTATATATATACCGGGATACTCGCTCTACAACAATCCAAACAACCAATACTACTAAGCTATAGAGCTCCTACTCATCTAGATCTACAATACTAAACAGAATATCAGACTACAGACGAATCTGACTCAACAACCAAATCCTCCAAAACTGCTGGTTCCACAACCAGAGATAAATCAAACACGTACTCTCTCAGAGATACGTAAAATACATTGAATTCCAGTTATCCAAACTAACAATTCAATCCAGTAGATCAAACTCTTATCCAAATTAGATCACAGAAAAGATCCAAAATAACTCGGAGCTACTTCCCAGACTCACCCAATCTTATAGCTTCCTTTAACCAGAGAAAAACTTCACAACCACGAAGTCTCCAACTTCGAATTTCAAATTCCATTGTCTCTTATCCACAAAATCCTTCAGATGATCCTGGGCTTCCTACAAATCCTTCCTGATCAGTTCAACCTTCGCCGATACTTCTAGAAACAAACTAGACTAAGAATAACTCAACAGAATGATCCTCTCACGATCCACCCATAATCCAAAACAAAACTCTTCTTCACAAACATCAGAAGACTGAACTAACTTCTCCTATCTGAAAAAGACAAACAGGAGCACTTGCCAAACTGCTTCTGCCGCACCACTCTGATCTGGAGTAGAATGAAAATGCTGATGATGAACACAAGCACAGACTGGACAACACATCCCAGAAAATTCAGATAACTCAAGAGAATACTCAAACTATCGCAAGTCACTTTTGCGATCAACCTAACCAAAATGCAAAGAAAACTGTTCTCTCTTTACCAATCAGAACAGTTCATACTTAACTATCCAATCCATCGAAGAAATGGATCCACTCTGCTGCTTCTGAACTTCACCTTCAGAAAAACTTCTGCCGAAAACAGAACACTCCGAGCTGCACTACTGCCACTGATGCCACAGACTTCTCAATCCAAAATTCTTCGAGAAATTCGGACTTCAAACAGAACAAAAACATCTTGCTGAACTCAGCCTCGATACCGAAGCAGACACACTTCATTAACTTGTTCCAAAGAAAACATCTTCGAGAACATCCATAGTCACTGCATCTCATCACGCAGCTACTTCTTCCAGAAGTATCAAGATACCATCACTCGCTTCTGTCCAACCGACAACTCCACTTTACTCATCCAAACTACAAAGATAAACTCCGAACCATAACAGTTTCCTTCGGAGATCGATGAAATTCTTTACCACAGTAAAGTTTACTCGAGACGGTATTAGGTTTACAGTCTCGACAAATATACTTCCAACCTCAACACTCAGACTCCTAATCTTAGATGATAAATTATTATCATCTCAACCAATCATTATAAATACCATATACTTTTAAAATGATACTTTTTATATATAGAAAATATATCTGGGTAAAATTATTTCACCTTCCCTTTTTAAAACAATATTGTGTCCGTTGGCCTGGTCCAAGTGTTTAGAGATCCCTATCAATAACGTTAGCTACTCGTATTGACCAGAATCCATATACCACCCAACCGATCAATTAACACAATATAAAACCATTTTATATAACTAACAAATACGCGCTCTCGTATATAAATACACTCAGACTCAAACAGGTTGCTACAGATCCTAATTGAACAACCCTTCCGAACCTAGGTATTCACTCAACCTAGTGTTCTGATATTCACTTAACTAATAGCTTAGGTATTCGCTCAACCTAAGCTCTGATACCACTGTAACGACCCGCCACTCATTCCACAGAATGACGCGTCATTAATAAGAAAGAAAGGGGTAGAAAATAGAAAAGAAGAGAATGAAAGAAAGAAACAACAACAACGATCTCACAGCGGAACGAATAAATTATATTAATAACATAAACTATTACAAAGTATACAACACTTATCAGAGTTTACACAACTATACAACACATACTAGACAGTTATAAACATCTGTCTAGATATTACAACTCAAATACAATACGAGACTCTAACACAGATATCAACACAGCGGAATACTATATCTACGAACGCCGAAGCCTCCTGCTCCATTTCTCCTCCACAATTCGTCAAAGCTAAACCTGAATCCCTTGGCTACTCGTAAAATTTGAGTACCCAAGAGTTTATAAAACAGAAATAAACAACTTGGGTCAGACATGGGTCTGGTATGAGTAACAGGTTAAACTTGTTTAACTTTGAAAACCATTTGGAAAGAAAAGGTATCTCGTAAGACTTCCCGCACATAAACACGGAAAAATTTTTACCTTACGATAACCAAAACATTTGATAGGAAATTCGATTGTATTATAATAGGGTCTAGGGTTTTCAAATAAATATGAAATAGCCGAAATTGTTACATTATTAAATTCCAGCATACATAAGTATACAATCAAGTCCGTTATCACTTATTGGAATTTGGATTTCCATACAATGGCAGAGCTACCGGGGTACCGCTCATCACAGTACGGGGCCTAGATCACCGTACCGAGGATCACTCCCAATCCCCTGCAACACAAAGCCGGAACCATCCCTTACTGGATAATTCCGAATAAAATCACCCCACAGATGGCCGTCGCCAACTGCACCACTAAGCCGAAATAAAAGAAGGAACTCTCTAGACAGGGATGACCTTACTCTCAGTGGGTGCTACCCACGAAGCCTTGCTGCACCTCCCCTGTTTTAGCCATTCCCGGTTGATGAGGCTTGAGGCTACGATTTACCTTTAAATCAGAACACATCACTTAGAATGCTCATCGCCCTCCTGACGATGTGTTGAAAGCATTCAATCCATACAAGTTCGTTCCGGGTTCGAACGAAACCGAAGGCATTATCTCGTTACACTCGTATTGGAATCACCCTCAGAGTTAACGACAATAACCCTTGCACTCTGAATCTTCATCTTCACTTGAGATTCACGACCTAACGTTAATTTGGATCGATGTGGTATTCGGGTCTCCAGACCTGGAATTCCGGTATACGGAAACCCGATCCCGGTCTCATCGAAATCCAAAACGTATCTTTTAAGGGCCAAGTTGTTTTAAGGTTAAAACAATTCAATTCTTATCTATATACACAAAGATAGATAATCCAATAGATAATCTACATTATCATCCCAAACAGATAATTCACATTATCATTATAATTCAACCAAACATCCATATCATACATCAATCATATCTCATCAGAGATATCAAACAATGAAATACATTCAATCTCATTCATCCATCCTTAAGCAATGATTTATATCATCTAATTAATTTAAAGTGAATTAAACTAATTACTTCATTCTATAAATCCTGCTTACTTAATTAAACCAATTAATTAATCATTACTCTAAATATCCATCTTAATTAATCATTCCTGATTAATTATACTCTAATTACTTTAAGTAATTAATCCCTAATTAATTTCACAAATTAATTATCTTAAACCATTTCAGTAATTAATCTTAAATTACTTCATTAATTAATTAACTATAATTAATTACATTAATCCTTAATTAATTACAATTAATTAATTACTTTAATCACTAATTATTTATTAATTAATCTTAATTAATCAATCCTTAATTACATCATTAATTTTATTAATTAATGATCCTTAATTATTCTTAATTAATTATCTTATTTAAATTAATAATTAATTAATCATATTTATTAATCACCTTTGATTAATCTCATTTAGTAATTAACTCCCCTTAATTACTTTCATTAACTAAATTAATTACTTCCTTAATTAATTTCTTAATTAATCCCTTGATTAATTCACAAGTAATTAAACTTAATTACTTTCCTTAATACATAACCAATCAATTAATTACTTCCATTAAGTAATTCATTTAAAACAAATTCTATAATTGATTATCTTTAAATTAATTAATCTAATTAATTATTAAAATAATCACATTAATTAATTATTTAATAATCCATAGTTAATGACCTTCATTAACAATTATTTAATTACTTTTCTTAAGTAATTTAAATAGATTAATTATTATTAATTCCAAATTAATAAATCTTAATAACCAATTAATTAATCTCTAATTATTTAATTAATTAAGTGTTAACCATAACTTAATTAATATTTAATTACTCTATTAATTAATTCTTTACCATTAATTAATATTCTAATTTATAAATCTTAATTACAATTTAATTATTCTAATTAATAAATCTTAATCATTAATTAATTAGTATAAACCTTTAATTACCTATTTAATTAATCCAAATGATTAATTAATCAAATTAAATTAATTATCCATTAAAATTCCTAATAAATTAAATAAACACAAATCTCTAATTACTTTAAGATAAAACTTTGTTCTTATTAAGTTATCATTTACAAAGTATTTTAAATCAATTTACTTAAATTTTATCTTCAATATTTCATTTAAATTTAAAGATTTAAAATGAATACACATTATCTTTAATAATGTTAAAACAACATTTCTAAAACTCTTTTATTTAAAACTGAAATACAGATTTAATTCTAATTCCAGATAAAACTTAGATAAAAATTTACCTGCAAATTTAAAACTTCATCTTTTTAAATTCAACTACCTAATCATTTTAAAGTTGCTAAAATATTTTAAATATTTTAAAAAAACTTTATTTTATTTTTGAACTGAGATTCAAACTTAAACTTGAATCAGTTTAAATTTAAATTTTATACTGGTTTAAAACCCTTAGTTAATCATTTAAACTCAGTTTTAAAATTTTAAAACAGTTTAGTCTTTTAAATCTGAAACCCAGACTTTTACCCGAGACCCCTCAAAAATACTTCGAGTCGATAACCATATTAACCCGAGCAAAAATTCAAATGCCACGAGAAACCCCTGGTACCCCTCCTCTGTTAAAAACCAGACTTCACTCAGGCGTATCACAATCTCGTGCACGTGCACCGGAGATACAATCAACTCCGACCATCCACGACTTCTTCACCACTTCGACGATCAACCATCATCCAAACTACGATCACTCGATCACCCAAAATGCCAGAGAAACAAAATCGAGCATCCAAAACTAACTCGAACCCAAAACTGGAACATCTTCAATCCCTGGAACTGCCTCGTCTTCAAAATCTCGACCATCAGAACTTCTACAACTCCGACCATATCTTCATCATCGACCAAACTTCACTTCCTCAAAAACCTGAAGCACTCGATCCACTTGAGAAAGCGTGAAGATCATTTTCCCTAACCTAGTTAAAACTAGGGTTAAAAATTTAAATCCTAAATCATATTTGCCTCTATGCTTTAATCACCTTCCTGGCAATTTTTCAACCATCACCGATCATTCCTCTATCCTTACTGAAGAATACAACACTTCAATCCATAGAGATCAACAGAGCTACCCAAAAATTCATATTTAGCTTAAACCAGAACTATACTTTTATTACTAAACTATAAATTATGATTTAGGTGTTAAAAATCATGTTATAGTTTATGTTTCCAATTTATAAACCTGAATTTATATATTACAAGGTTTGAGTTTCTCTTTTATATAACATGCACTGTGGTTTTTATTTACAGAGACATTCAAACTTTAGATTTGACTTAATTAAAGTTTTTTTTTTAAACATTCCTCTATAATAAATCAACAACTTTTGTTTGTAAGTTAAATACTAACAAGAACTAATCAAGTAGTAAGAGATTTAAAAGAAAATTCTGGAGTCTGGCACAAAACAGAACAGGGAACAATATCATACAGGCATACAATACATCCATAATTCTCACAACCAATTTAACTTGCACATATAAACAATACATATTTATCACAAGAATTTAACATGAAATCTTATTCACAACCTAAACTTTTAGAAATGGTAATGTTACTCACCTAATTTGATAATGAAGAACAGAACATACAAATCTGAAGAGCTTTTGCTTTTGAAAACTGGTTTTAAAACTTGCACTTGAATGCTTTTTGCTTTTAACTTTGAATTTCTTGTTTCTGAATCTTGCATGCAGGCTTGATTCCAGATTAAAGAAAAATGCAGGCTATCGGGCTTTGATTTGAAAATGGTTTCAGGTTTAACACTTCCAGGCTTTTGATTTTCAGATTGAAGAAATGGTTACAGATCTTTGTTTTGAGAATATGGTTTAAGGAATGTTGATTACTGATTTGAAGAAGAATGTTCAGATTGAAGAATTTGTTATAGGTTTAGTTTTTGAGAATTTTGGTTTGAGTATACTTCAGATTTTGCTTAGAGAATAGGCTGAATTCTTTTATGACTTGAAAAGAAATAGAAAAGGAATGAGAATGAGGAGTAAATGAAAATATAGGTTTATTTGTGATTTAATAAAAATAAAAGAAAAATAAAAATAAAAATGACACTTGTCTTCATATGTGTTAATTTGTTTACACTTGTTTTAAA
Organism: Allium fistulosum; assembly: GCA_030737815.1. Classification (NCBI taxonomy): domain Eukaryota; kingdom Viridiplantae; phylum Streptophyta; class Magnoliopsida; order Asparagales; family Amaryllidaceae; genus Allium; species Allium fistulosum. The sequence continues at coordinate 974,090,868 of CM060904.1, forward strand.
CAAGCCTTCATATGTTTACACATGTCTTTATATTTAATTTACATTTATTTTAAATGTAAAAACCTTTTCTTTATTTATTAAACACTTATTACTTATCTATGTATATATATACTTTTAAAGAAAATAAACCAAATATATATATAAAAATAAGATCTTATACATATATTTTAAAATCCAAACTATTTAAATATTACCTCTTTTGAATTTCAAAATTAAATCTAAATTCAAATTCAAATTATATTTTTAAAATCCAATTTAAAGTCAATTTATAAGAACATATTCAATTTGAAAATAACAATCTTATTTTACTAAAGTCTATTTATATCTATATATATAAAACAATACACTATTAATATTGTATTTTAAACTTATATATATATATACCCTCTTAAATCTTATTTATTAAGCAATATTTCAAAAAGAAAATAAAATAAACTTTATTATTAATCTTATTTAAAACCATATAGTTATTTTGTTTAAATAGCTTTGAAAAACTTAATATTAAATAAATCATAATTTCTAAACTATCAAAATGTATATTAGAAATTTAAAAACAAGATTTCATTTATTTATTAAATATCAAACACAAGCTTATCCAAATACAATATATACAATTGTATATACATTATAAATAGAAATCATCTTATAAATTTTTAAAGGATAAATTTACTAATTAAATATTCATTTAATTAGATTATTAAATCAATTCAAATATTTATTATCAAAGATTAACAAATCAATTTAATTATTTTTAAACAGATTATTAAATTGATATTGTCCAAAATTTCCGGGATATTACACTTCTATCCCAAAATAACTAAGTTGAACGTGCTTCTTTTGTGCTGAAATCTGTGATGAACTGCTTCGTTAGGCTCTTCATCCTTCGGGCTGCTCCAAACGCATCTCACTCTTTTATTAAACCCTAAGTCTATTCTTTTATTTTGCGTTTAGTTTACTTTTCTTGTTCTGTTGGCTACTTATTTACCCTAATTAGCATAATCTTGTCCCAGCCTCACCTAACTATTGTGTGACCATCAGTTCCTGATGAAAGGGAATGTTGTTGGTATGGGCCACTTCTATTATCTTACTTATTAACTTAATCCAAGATCTAAGTTTATTAAAAGAAGATTCTTCTTTTATTTCTGCTTTATTTGCTTATTAACTTAATTTAAGTCTTAAAATAAGTCTTTTCTATTCTTTCTACTTAATTATAACCTATGTTATAATTTTACTTGCAATTGTCCCTCTTATTCTCTTTTATAATCTGTATAATTTAAATATAATTACAAGTGTCTCTTTTCTATTCTAGTTTGTCTTCTTTTATTATGATGTTGGATTCTCTGTAATTCCCTTATATTATATGACAATCTTGGCATGGGACTACGTCCGACTGTCACAAATTTACTTATCATAATAACTGCTTTGCTTTTATTCTATTATCCGCGTAGTAAATGCAGATCTAGTTAAAGTTTTGTCTATAGCTTCTAGTCTTGTCTAATAATTAACTTGATTCCTTCTTTAATTCCTTTAATTCTTCACTTTGTTTTATTATATTCTAGGAAGTAGTTCTATTCTATCTTGTTGGTTACAAAAAATGTGCTAAAAATTCATTTCCATATTTTAATACTAAATAATGCTATAAACAATAATATGTAACTGCAAGATATTTCTTTTATTATTTCTTTACTTTTTGGATAGTGCAAAATACACTAGTTCATCTATTTTGCACTAATTCCATTTTCTTTCTTTTATTCTTGCAATTACGTTTATCGTTATCTTTTTAAATATTAAACTATAGAATTGTATTCTCTTTTCTAAACCAACGAATTAATCTATCACTAACTTCCCTATCAAGTTATTAATTTTCCCTTTTAATTTCTATCTTTCCCTTTTTACTTCAACTTTTCTTATTTTACATCTAATTTATGTAAATCTATTATTCTTCTATTTTAGTCCGTATTTGCGAATCCTTCTCTTTATTATTTTATTCGCGTAGAAAGGAATAAAAAGAAGCTAACATTTACAGGCTAAATTTCTACTTTAAAATAGAAGTAAACAGGTGTTAATTTCTTACTTTTAGGCTTACGTCTGATTCAGAGTGTTCTAAATAAATTTTCTCATGTTGACATATTTAGGTTTCGGAATACTTTTAAATTCAACTATTATTAACTGATTTAAATTGAAGTAAAATTACACAATAAAATAAATATTCATATAATTAATTGAAAATTTTCCATTTGTTATGTTTTTAAATACGTATTCCAAATATTATATTTTTATTTCAAAATTTTATTATTTAAAATTTCACAAAAATTCAATTAATTAAATAAATAAAACCACTATTTTGGACCATTCAAATCGACAATAAATCCACACATGCCGGACTTGAATAATTCAAAACAATAGATTGTAAATAAAAATTTGGCAAAACTCAGAATATATATTAAATAAATCACAGATCACAGACACAGAGTAATAACAATGCAGCGGAAGCAAATAAATAGTAGTTCATGAAGCTACTATATATATAACGGAGTTAAACAAGATACAACAGAAATCACGAATACAAAGATGTCTCAATACAATAGTCAAATACAAGATTTGAATACATCACTGGAATCAACTGAATGACTGAAAGCAGTACCAATGGATGGATCCAAACGAAGCTCCAACTCCAAAGGTGAGTCTCGAATGCTGTATCACTTAGTCTGACCCGAGCGTAAAGCAAAACACAAAACACAAAACACTTGAGTCAGGACATACATACTTAAACAATGTAAACCAACTCAAGTGAACTGTAATAGAAAAGAACAAGTAACTTAAAGGATGCTTGGGATCGCCCATCCTTTAAGGATCCGTTAAACTATCGACTATGTAGTAATATTCGCTATTATAACAATGTCTATAATAAAATAAACTTACTTTTAAATAGCGTTAAGGAGTGACCCAATATTCCCCTTAACACATAATAGTGCCAGTAGTCTATACAGTACCTGCGTACCTCGAGAGGCTACGAGAAGATACTCCAAAGGTACGACACAAATAGAAACTCGTAGTAAAGCTCGGTATGGTAGGTGACACGGCACAACTAGGCAATGCCAGGGTAGATATACCAATTACGCATCCGGGCTGGTGGAAACGCATAGCATCCACTACCGCCCACCTCGGAACACACTCCAAAATCAAAAATCGAAGGGTTGGCACCAAATCAATCACAAAGTAATAGAATGGTATCGAAGAAATGCGTCCGATCAGAGGTGATACCTCATTGGCTCGAGAATCGCTCCTGTTTTAGCCACCTTATGCCAACTCATTGGAGTCGGGTCCACGTTCATACCGCAATAGGATCGTCGCCACAATCCTACTTCATTCTGGAATCTCCACCGTGTACACGGTTGTCAAAGTGGTTTTCGGTATTGACAGAGAGTATGCCCATATCTGATCCCGGTCTCTTTTCCAACCAATCGTTATTATTCAATCGGTATGGTGATGATGTGAGGAGGTGGAGGCCGATCATGTTGGTGGTGGAGAGGAGATGAGGTAGACTAGCATGGTGTGACCGAGCTAAATAATTAGAGAACAAAAGGAAAAATAAAAGAGAAAAGAGAAGAGAAGGAGGATGCCATTGAAACTTACTGTGTTTTCCTCTAGACGCAAATGAATTGGAGAGATGAGAAACTTTTCCTTTGTACGTGAATTGCAAAATAAGGGCGGCTAGGGTTAACAAAAAGATTTGAACGGCTAAAAGAATGGCAAGCAATAAAGAGGCTAGCGAATGAGGGTATTTATTTCCTATTTAATAAAATAACTTATGTAATATCTTTCAATCAGAAGAGGCAAATGAAGAAGTGAGATATTTGGGAAGATTTGAATATGATTTGATGGGGTAATGCACGTCCAAACAAAGGTGAACGGATGAAACAATAAAGAGGCAAGGCAATTTAAAAAGGCAAGCATTTAAGGAGAAAGAAACTTATATAAATAATTTATTCTTAAATTTTTATAATATGTTACATTTCTAAATGTGAAATCTTGCCAATTGTACACATCAATTAAGATTTAAAACCAATTAATTAATTTACCTTAGTTCCATTCCTTTTACCAATTTATTACTTTATAATAAATTTACGTTTCTATTTTTTATACATACACACCTCCCGTTACTGCATAAATTCTCATTAATGACATTAAAGATTTTCTAATTATTTTATAGACTAAATAGGCAAATTATACTAGCTGTTATCACTACCCTTAACTTTACACTTAAGTTTATCATGTATTCACAAATTATCATAATGACTTACCTAATATTGAATTCATTCAATTACTATCAATTATACAAATTTATTTATTTATACACCACTTACCCTTATTTACTTATATTTAAATTTATACTCAAATATAACTGTTATAACTAAATTAATAGGCCAATTAAATAGTAACTCACACCAGTTACTATTACGTTAATCCACATTAATGAATCCATTATTATTTACAAATCAAATGTTACAATTACTCAATTAACACTGATTTACTTAAATTTCTATTTATCACATATTATCTCATTAATGATTCAACATTGACACTTGTTTCTTACATTCGAATTTATAACTAATTTACATTATTCATCATTGGGACTTCATTTCAATTGTTACTAATTAGTTCTAATTACCATTGTTCAATTATTAATAGATAAAGTTTTTATTTCTATATTAAATCACCCAAAACTTATTAACCTAACAATTAAATTATTGAAAATTTTATGGGTCGTTACACTCTCCCCCACTCAAAACTTTTCGTCCCCGAAAAGGAAGAAGGTAGGAGATTAGAAACACCCTGAAAGAACACTAAATTGAACTCAAAATAAAATCAGTGATTTTAACCATATAAATTCAATTCAATTTAAATTAATTTATACCCAAAACAAATAGAATGAGATAGGATTAAGACAAGATGAAAGAAGACTAACATTATAACTATCGTTATAGGTGAATTCTACAAGATGGAGATGATCTTTCAAATTCAAGAACACAATCATGAAGGAGATCCTCTAGAACCTGATTCACTCTTCCCGTTTGACCATCGGTCTATGGATGGTAAGCAGTGCTCAGATTCAGGTGTGTACTCAAAAATTTATGAAAAGTTTCCCAAACTGAGAGGTAATGATAAGTTCTTCTGGAAGGAAGGACTATAGGTTAAACTTTAGGAATAAAAATCAATTCGGAATTCGATTCCCACTTAGGATGCAGGAAAACAGGAACATCCAAAAGAAAAGAGGTTGGAAAACAAAATAAGATAATAAATTTTAAACCATGAAAATTTCAACTTAAATTAATAATTGATTTCATCCATTTGATTATCTTATTATCTAATTATCTTTAATTAACAATTTCTAAAATCATATATTTGAACATCATTCATTATACTCATATTTTATTCAACAAATTTCCATTCTTCTTTATTCCAAATTATTATTTAATTTTATTCCGCTTAATATATCTAATCACATATATTAAGTATATTTACACTTATTATAACTACTCAAATTTGTTTATAATTCCTTTAACATCATTTTATATTGTAAATTATTCAATTAACCTTTTTATTCTATTTATCTCTATTAATCTTTTATAACTAAAATTTAAGTGTATAACATTTATTATGACCACTCAAATTTTATTTATAAAATCCTTTTATATTGTACATTATCTAATTACATAGTTAACTTCTGAGTGATTAAGGTAAGTTATATGGGAATGCAATTGAGTATTATACAAATAAAACTTTCTAATTCAATTTTTCAGCTTAAATATTTATTCAAAATTCTGGGCTTCATTTTATAATTGAAACTACTCTTTAAGATAAAATTTAAGAATTAAATTTTTTGATTAACTTCAAACAATTTTTAGAGATAACTAAATATATATACAATATATGTATCAAATAAAATTTGAAATCATATACCAATATATATATTATAAATCAAGTCATATTTTAGAAATTCAAATCAATTTAATTTTCCAAAACAAAACTGTAGCAAGGCTACATAATGGTCTCTTCACTTCGAAACTCGAAAATGAACGTCGATGATGCTGCAGTCATCACCGAAATTATTTTCCAGCGATAGAGAAAAGAGCACTGATTTAAACATTTAAAATTCTTTGGAAACAATTTCTACTCGAAAATACTTTAAATGATATATCCTTTTTAAAACTTTAAAACCCAAAGTTTGAAATCTTCGAAAATTAAATTCTCAATCCTTGTTTTAAATTCATTTAAATTTCCAAATTAATTTATAACCATGTTTTATAGTTCAGTTATTTATATATGAACAAAGCCAATGATTATAATATATATACAAAGTCAAATATTGTTTCTAATCAATTCAATTAACTATAAAATTTCAGAAAATTCTACATATATATAATATGATTATGCAAAATTTCTCATTTGCCCAGTTTGAAAACAATATTGTGTCAGTTTGCTCTATTCAAGTGTTTTGGAGATCCTATCGATAGCGTTGATCAGACGAATCGATCGAAAACCCAAATCAACATCAACAACTCAAACAACACAATATATATTAAAATATTTAAATATTAGTTTACAAAATACACATCAAGAATGATTTGAAGATAAGTTGGAAACAAAAGACAAGATGATTAAATAACAGAATAAAGGAAATGGATAAGCTTATATAAATCTCGGGCAACCTTAATTGGTCAACCGTGACTTCAAGAATAAGATCGATGTAGTACTCTGAAGCAAATCTACATTAGATCTCAAGAGATAGAATTCATGCATAGCAAAAGATAGCAGCATCGTAAACCAAAGATACAGAAATCTCCGGTGAATCAATGCCAATTGTAAAGGAGTTTCACCCCTTTACAAGTCAAATTAAGGTTGGCGAGACCGCCGACTCACTAAAGATCATTTGAAGTGGAGTTATGGGATACTCTGAAATCAAAACAAGACGAATAGGGAGAGACAAGAATGGATTTTGGAACCGCAGGGATGTTCCAAAATTCAAAGGAAATCGAGTCAAAAAGGAGGAGATTCAAGCTCGAACGAAAGTGATTCTGTAAATAAATTTACCATATATGCTGAGTTTGCCTAGAGCCAAAGCTATGATACCAACTGTAACAACCCACTATTTTGGACCATTCAAATCGATAATAAATCCACACATGTTGGACTTGAATAATTCAAAACAATAGATTGTAAATAAAAATTTGGCAAAACTCAGAATATATATTAAATAAATCACAGATCACAGACACAGAGTAATAACAATGCAGCGGAAGCAAAGAAATAGTAGTTCGTGAAGCTACTATATATAAAACAGAGTTAAACAAGATACAACAGAAATCATGAATACAAAGATGTCTCAATACAATAGTCAAATACAAGATCTGAATACATCACTGGAATCAACTGAATGACTGAAAGCAGAATCAATGGATGGATCCAAATGAAGCTCCAACTCCAAAGGTGAGTCTCGAATGCTGTATCACTTAGTCTGACCCGAGCGTAAAGCAAAACACAAAACACTCGAGTCAGGACATACATACTAAAACAATGTAAACCAACTCAAGTGAACTGTAATAGAAAAGTACAAGTAACTTAAAGGATGCTTGGGATCGCCCGTCCTTTAAGGATTCGTTAAACTATCTACTGTGTAGTAATATTCTCTATTATAATAATGTCTATAATAAAATAAACTTACTTTTAAATAGCGTTAAGGAGTGACCCAATATTCCCCTTAACACATAATAGTGCCAGTAGTCTATACAGTACCTATAACAACCCGAAATTTTATAGCAATTAATTATCGTTGTATGATGATTAACATTAGTTGTTAATTGCTATTGGAATTTTATTCAGTGAAATTCATTTGAAAATTTATTAGGAGTTAAGCGGGCTTTAAAAAAATCGAATCTGGCCCAGGTTTTATTGTGTGGCCGTGATAGTTATCTATGCCTATTCTTTTTCCTCGACCCATTTTTATCTTCGTTCAAACCCTAAGTAATAAACGGATTGAAAGAAAAATGGCGACTCAATGTTTTCGTTCGTCTCCCCAAAAATTAGGGCTTTTGATCTTGAAGGCGCCGACTTCGAGTTGCTCAATCGAATGAAGGATTCGTTGCTCGTCCCGATCGAATGCTAAGGTAAGTAGTATACTCACATCTAATTCAAATTTGAATGATTTCTGTGTTGTGTAAATTCGCGATTTTAGTTGTTTTAAATTCTTGTGTTACCGGTTGATTTTGATTGCTTGGTCGAGATGAATTTTTGACATTCTATTCTTATATATTCATGTTGTTCCATTTTTGGATACCTTGACTTCGTTTTTTCTTGTTTGATTTCGATGAAACTCGACTTGAACTATTTTTATTGGGTATCTTTGACTTTGGCACAGTTTGATTTGAACTGCATTTGAACTTAACATGTTGCTTATACCATTTGTGACATTGATGCTTCGGCCTTAACTTGTTATGAGATTCCCTGACTTTATATTATTTTCGACCTTTACCATTGCTTTGATATTGTGACGACCCGACTTCCTACGCCCAGGAAATCGCATCGTTTTGAAGAAAAGAAAGAGGTGAGAAAATAGAAAAGATAGAAAGAAGAAGAAACAACATCAGAATCTCAACAGCGGAACGAATAAAATATAATATATCACATAAATATCATATACATCAGAGTATACAGATAATACATCACATACTAGACAGTTATAAACACCTGTCTAGTTAATACAACTCAACATCACAGAGATACAACACAGCGGAATATACAGAATAACACTGACACAGCGGAACCAATATATATATCTACACGCTGAAGCCTCCTGCTCCAATGCTCCTCCAGAATTTGTCAAAGCTAAACCTGAATCCCTTGACTACCCTTAAAAATTTGGGTACCCGAGAGTTTATGAAAAACAGAAATAAACTTCGGGTCAGACATGGGTCTGGTATGAGTAACAGGTTAAAGTTGCTTAACTTTGAAAACCATTTGAAAACAAAGGTATCACGTAAGACTCCCCACAAATAAACATGGGTAAGTTTTTACCTTACGCTAACCAAAACATTTCATAGGAAATCAAGTGATATTATAATAGTGTCTAGGGTTTTCAAGTAAATAGAAAATAGCTGAAATTGTTACATCTATTAAATTCCAGTATACTAGCCACAACGTGGGTAATACAATCAAAACCGTAAGGTCTCGTAGGGAAAATGGGTTTCCATCAATGGCTGGGCTACTGGGGTACCGCCCGTCACAGTACGTGGCCTAGATCACCGTACCGAGGAGTACGCCCGCTCCCCTGCAACACAAAGCCGGACCCGTTCCTTACTGAACAGTTCCAAACGAGACAACCCCGGCAGTTGGACGTCTCCACTGCCCACACAATCGAAATAAAAAGGGACATCTAGACAGGAGAAAATCTCACTCTCAAGTGGGTGCTACCCATGAAGCTTTGCTGCACCTCCCCTGTTTTAGCCATTCCCGGTTGATGAGGCTTGAGGTCACGATTACCTTTATCAGAACTCATCACTTAGAATGCTCATCGTCCACCTGACGATGTGCTGAAAGCATTCAATCCATACAAGTTCGTTCCGGGTTCGAACGAAACCGAAGGCATTATCTCGTTACACTCGTATTGGAATCACCCTCAGAGTTAACGATGATAACCCTTGCACTCTGAATCTTCATCTCAAATCTATAAGTACTATTTCCGTCAAACTCATTACGGAATCACCCACAGAGTTATACTGACGAATAGTTCTTATACCTCGAGTCTTCACTTGCTCCACTTGGATTTCACGACCTATCGTTATTTTGGATCGATGTGGTATTCGGGTCTCCAGACCTAGAATCCCGGTATACGGAAACCCGATCCCGGTCTCATCGAAATCCAAACCGTGTCTTTTAAGGCCAAGTTGTTTTAAAGGTTTAAAACAATTCAATTCAATTATCCATATCAACACAGATAGATAAATCACAATATCACAGATAAATAATCACATATCAGCATAAATGGATAATCTATAATATAACACTTAAATCAGAGCATCCAAATCAAACAGAGATTACTCATCACATAACTGAGTTTTCAATCAATCAATGGGAATTCATATCATCCATTCATAATCAAAGATAATAATTACATCGTTGGTAATTAATTTAAAACGAATTAAATCAATTACCCTACCTTTAATTAATTTAAAATTAATTAAATTAATTACTTCATCATTATTAAACTTGCCTATATTAATTAATTATCAATCAATTAATAAATCATCATCCCATTATTCCTTTTTATTAATCATCCCTGATTAATTTTCTTTAATTACATTTAAGTAAATTCCTTGAGTTACTTCTCAGATTAATTACTTAACCAAATATAGAAATTAACCCTTTCATAACTTCATTTATTAATTAACTAAAGTTAATTACATTACTTAATTAATTGTATTAATAAATTTTTCCATTTATAAATAAATCCAAATACATTTATTCCAAATTCCAACATTAATTATAATAATTAATGATCTCAAATTACATTTACAATTTAATTTAGTTAAATCAAAGTAATCAATCTTTAATTTAATCCACAATATAAATCACCCTTGATTAATCAAATCAGTAATTAACTCCTTTAATTACTCTATAAATAATTATCTCCAATTAATCCCTTGATTAATTATAAAAAGTAATTATACTCTAATTATTTTATTAACAAACTCATCCCATTAACTACGTCTTGTAATTTTTTTCAATTACTTCTCTGAGTAATTATATATATCACATCATCAATTTGATTAATTCAGATTAATTAAAATAATTTAATTAACTCAAATAAATCAAATTATTCAATAAATCAAATGAGTAATTGATTCCTTAATTACTTCCCATTCAATTAACTATACTTTAACAGTTAAAATGTTGATTTTAGTTAATCAATTCAAAATAACTATAAATAAACAGTTAAATTGATTAATTATAAATAATTTAGTTAATAACCTCCATTAACATTTATTTAATTACAATCTAAGTAATTAACTCACATTAATTTATTATTAATTATAAATCCAATTAACCTTTCATTAATAACACATAAATTACTTATTCCATTATTTAAACTTTAATCAATAAAATTTTAAGCTTGAAATTACAAATCTAATCACTTAATTCATTTAAACTTTAATTAATTCATTTAAACTCAAATCACAAATTTAATCAATATAAATTCATCCATTACCATTCAAATTCTTTTAATTGTTAATGAGTTTAAATTTAAATCATTATTTCTTAAAGGGAACTCATTTCCATTTTAACTTCCATTTTAAGTTTCAAGCTTAAACGAACAATAATTAAATTTTAAATCTCTTTATAATCTGACTTTTAAGACCTCAAATTACAAATTAAAACAATAGTTAGTGACGAAGAGTTTAAATCGAATTCACTTAAATTAAGTCTCTTTAAATTTGTTTAAAGTGTTTAAATTTTAAATTTTATTTTATTTCAAAAGTCTGGAAATTTTAAACACTGAATTTTACTCAGTTAACTTGGGTTTTAAATTTAAAAACCCACAATTTAAATTTTTATTTCAAATCCGATTCAGTTAAACTTGAAACAAATGACTCGAGTTCCTCTTTAATTTACTTCGAGAAAAACAGGGTATTTCCCCGAGCCAAACACAGAATTACCCGAGTACTAACTCGAGACAACTGGGTATTGTCGAAAATGCAAAAAGACAGACCTACCCGAGACCCCTATCTTTTACTTCGAGTAATATACGCATTCACCCGGACCAAAACGAGATTTACTCGAGTAAAACTCGAGTGTTCCCAGACTCAACTCAACAGCCAGACGCGAAAATATGGTGCACGTGCACACCACCGATGATCGACTTCGATCAACTTCGCGACGCCGAGCAAGTCGACCACGTCTACCACTCCCGATCTCGATCACCTAAAACCTCGAACAAGTTGCCCAATCGAATTCGAGCGCTAATTCCAAACCTGGAACAAACCTACCCACTCAACCACCAACCTGGAAACGCCTCGTTTCCCATGCTCCGATCACCGGAAGCACTGCAACTCCGGCCATCACTTCGCCGCCTCAACCTCTACCACCTCCTCAAACCCGATGACATTCGATCAACTCTTGGCTTTGAACGAAATGAAAATTCACAGCAACCCAAAACTAGGTCACCCAGTTTCAAAAGCTTCTCGCCGCCACCTCGACGAAGATTATCGCCATCCAATATTTTTCCGGACTTCACTGGTCACTCCTCTACCCATTGGAGGAAGCACGACACTTCCTATCAACTCCAACGACCATGGCAACCTAAAATACATGAAACAGAGAAACTGGAACTGCTCTTCAACCCAAGCTTTTAAAATTACAATTTTTGTCTTAAAAATCTTAATTTTGTATGAAGTTTCGATTTATATACCTGAATATAAGAATTTTAATACTTGGTTTTTGACTTGTTTAAATATGCTCTGTATTTTCTTTTGGTTTCAGATGAAATTCAAATGGTTTAAATCTTAAACTAGTTTGTAGTCTAAAGTCCATGGTATAACAAACTATATTGTTCTAAACTAAGGTACAAGTGAAGTTGAATCAGGGTATTTGATTTATAAATGAGTTTAGAACCTGGAATTTGAAAACAGTGAACATCCAGACCATACACAAAGCATGTACATACATATATTCACAGAGATAAAAACATGTTCACAGGCATATTATATTCAGAGATGATCATGCACTTTAACTATATACTTATATTTTTAAAACATTTGTTACTCACCAGACATGGATCTGAGAACAGAGATGTTTGCATCAGTTTGAACTTGAAAAACTGGAAAGTCCCTCCTTTTTTTCTACTTTGATCTTCTTGCTATTTTGCATCTCTACTTCTCTGTTGAATTAAGTTGTAGAATCTGGTTTTGATTTTAAATGGAGTCTTGTTTTAAATTTTTAAATGAAGTAGTATGGCATTTGTATTTTGCTCGAATGGAATGCAAGTGATAAAGGAAGAAGTTGTTTACAGGTTTGTATATTTTTTTCATGTCAGAGATATTTGCAAATTTTTGGTGGCTGAAAGGAATTCATACAGCTCGAATGGTATGGTTTGGGCTGCTATAAGGATTGAAGCATTGAATGCTATTGTACTATGATGTTTTATTTTATACATATCTATATTTTATATACTTTTGCATTACTTCACTTATAAGCTACAAGCAGGTTCATTTTTTTACTTTCTGTTTAGCTTTTGATTTCCTTTAAGTTTGCATGACATTTACATATTCGAACCTTGTTTTTATGTAATCTTTTACACTTTCCTATACCAGCTAATTGACTAGGCAGATTTGGTTAAGGCTGGCACATCATTTCCATGATTTATATCTTCTTGTATTCTACTTTGAAATGTGACTAAAATGTTGTTGTAATGTTTTTGTTTAATTATAAATGTGATGAATGTAGTTTAATTATGTTGTTAGATTAAGTAGTGTTTGTTTTTATCATTTACAAAACGACAAAGTTTACTCACGTATTCATTTTATTGTTATTATCGTTTATAATATGTTGTTGATTATAAAAATGTATTTGTTTTATTTCTTACAAACGATATAATTTCACTCACGTATATTCGTTTCACTTGTTATTTCAATCGGTGTTTTTGTTACTCGTATCATCGCATTGTATTTCTATTTGAATATATTATTTATAAAAGCTCATTTATCAAATTTAAAAATAATTTAAACAAAGAAATTATTCTTTTTATTCACATTACTTATTTTATAATACATACTAGAATATCATTTGACAAAAATTGAATTTATAACATATATACATTTTAAACTATATTTTTAACAAGCAATACTTTTATTTAAAAAGAAAATAGAACAAAACCCTTTTGTTAATAAATATAAATTTAAACCAAAGTCAGAAATAGTTCTAGACAATTTAAACATTTATCTAAAATATTTAAAACACTATATTTATGAATTTAATAGCTTTGAAAAACTCATTTTGAAATAAACAAAAATTTCCAAATCATCAGAATATAGATTAGAAATTTAAAATAAAATTTATCGATTGAATTTAAAGCAGAACTTCCCTATCTACAATACATACCAATATATATAAAATAAATAGATAATAAATTTATTAGTTTTAAAAGATATAATTCACAATACGATATTAATTAAGAGAAAATATCGATTCAAATATTATAACCCAAAGATATTTCAATATCAATACAATATTGATCAGAAGAAAAATATAAATTCAGATCCGATAATTCAATAATATATCAAATCAATTTAATATTTATTACAGATTATTAAATTGATATTGCTCGAAATTCCGGGATGTCAAATTCCTCCCCCCTTAAAAGAATTTCGTCCCCGAAATTAAAAACAAAGGTAATTTAATAATCTATTAGAGATTTTAAATTATAAAACACTAGCATATATTATTAAACAGCCATAACATCCAATTCATCCAACCAAACAAAACTAACTATCCAGACAAAAATTCCGAATAGAATTCTCTCGAGTTTCCCCGAGTATAAATATCGGGTTACTCGCTCTATAGAATCCAAACCATCAACACTATTAAACTACAGAGCTCCTACTCATCTAGATCCACCCAACTAGACAGGATACCAGACTGTAGACAAGTCTGACTCAACAACAAAAACTCCCTGAACTGCTGGTTCCAAAATCCGAAACAGAATCTTACACGTACTCCCTCAGAGACACGTGAAACACAACGAATCACAGCTTTCCAAACTGGCAATTCACACTCCAGAAGATCAAACACTAACTTCTCCAGAACACAGAGAAAATACAGAACATCTCGGAACTAAATTCCCGATCTCACCAAACTATACAGCTCCTTCGATCCGAGAAAACTTCAACAACAACGAAGTCTCTAACTTCGAATTCCAAATTCCTCCGTCTCTTATCCACCAAATTCTTCAGACGATCCAAGGCTGCTCTCATCACTACCAATCAGCTAAATTTCCGCTGATGCCTTCCAGAACAGTCTGAATTCAAAACAATCCAGTAAAATTGATCTTCTCGCGATCAACTCAAAATCAAGAACACAATCCTTACCATCATCCGTAGAAAACAACTTATCTTCTCCAGAGAAGAAAAGCAGACACACTCCAACTGCTTCCGCTGCACAACTCTGATATGGATAGATAAAAATATAGATGATGCACCCAAACACAACTTCCACTGATACCCAATTGTGACGGACCTAGGCTTTGCAACCATCAGTCAGCAAATCACAACCGGTAAGCCTCTCAACTAATCCGGAAATATGGTTCTACAGATCCACAAAGAGAAAACCCAGAAGTTCCTCCAAAACCTGAGCCGCTTCACTAAAAATCTTCCTCCAAAAACCATCCTACTACTAAGCTGAACCGTCGGTATCACTCCTGGAATACGGTCGATACCAAACTCAATCTCCAGATGCTGACAAAATTCTGACTCCCTGAAGACATCCGGGAAAAGAATCTCTAAACACAAGAGAACGCTCAAATAATCGCAAGTCACTTTTGCGACCATCCCAGACTAATTCAAAGAAAAACTGTTCCCCTTTACCCAACAGAACAGCCTACGCTCACTAATCAATCCATCGAAGAAATGGATCCACACTGCTGCTTCTGAACTCACTGCTAAGCCAGAAAGCTTCTTTACCAACACAGAAAACTCCGAGCTGCACTGCTGACACTAATGCCAAGGAATTTCTAATCTAAAGTTCTTCGAGAAATTCGGACCCCGAATCATACAGATACATTCTGCTGAACACCGCCACAACACCGAAGCAGACACTTCCCTAACTCGTTCCAAATAAATATCTTCGGAGACATCCACAGTCACTGCGTCTCATCACACAGCTACTACATCTCGAGAGATCAAAATATCATCTCTCTTCTGCCCAACCGACAGATCAAACTATACTCATCCAAACTCTCGAAAATCCGCTCACACGAGCGCGATCATCTTACACTTAAAGGCTGGACTTCGAATCCTTAACAGATTTCCTTTAGAAACTCAAAGAAATTCTTACACCATAATTTCATTCGAGACGAACTGTAGACCCAATATCGTCTCGGTCGATACACTTCCAACCTCAACAAATTCAACCATTGGTAGTCGTGTTACATACCACTACCACCCTATTTACCTTTATACTTATATTGGGATACCCGAACAGGTAACCCAACCGATAGGTAGAATTAAATAAATAAATATATATATATATCAAAAATACAAATACGCTCTCTCAAGAAAGAAATCACTTAAGAGCCTAGGTATTCGCTCAACCTAGTGCTCTGATACCAACTGTGACGACCCGACTTCCTACGCCCAGGAAATCGCATCGTTTTGAAGAAAAGAAAGAGGTGAGAAAATAGAAAAGATAGAAAGAAGAAGAAACAACATCAGAATCTCAACAGCGGAACGAATAAAATATAATATATCACATAAATATCATATACATCAGAGTACACAGATAATACATCACATACTAGACAGTTATAAACACCTGTCTAGTTAATACAACTCAACATCACAGAGATACAACACAGCGGAATATACAGAATAACACTGACACAACGGAACCAATATATATATCTACACGCTGAAGCCTCCTGCTCCAATGCTCCTCCAGAATTCGTCAAAGCTAAACCTGAATCCCTTGACTACCCGTAAAAATTTGGGTACCCGAGAGTTTATGAAAAACAGAAATAAACTTCGGGTCAGACATGGGTCTGGTATGAGTAACAGGTTAAAGTTGCTTAACTTTGAAAACCATTTGAAAACAAAGGTATCACGTAAGACTCCCCACAAATAAACATGGGTAAGTTTTTACCTTACGCTAACCAAAACATTTCATAGGAAATCAAGTGATATTATAATAGTGTCTAGGGTTTTCAAGTAAATAGAAAATAGCTGAAATTGTTACATCTATTAAATTCCAGTATACTAGCCACAACGTGGGTAATACAATCAAAACCGTAAGGTCTCGTAGGGAAAATGGGTTTCCATCAATGGCTGGGCTACTGGGGTACCGCCCGTCACAGTACGTGGCCTAGATCACCGTACCGAGGAGTACGCCCGCTCCCCTACAACACAAAGCCGGACCCGTTCCTTACTGAACAGTTCCAAACGAGACAACCCCGGCAGTTGGACGTCTCCACTGCCCACACAATCGAAATAAAAAGGGACATCTAGACAGGAGAAAATCTCGCTCTCAAGTGGGTCTACCCACGAAGCTTTGCTGCACCTCCCCTGTTTTAGCCATTCTCGGTTGATGAGGCTTGAGGTCACGATTACCTTTATCAGAACTCATCACTTAGAATGCTCATCGTCCACCTGACGATGTGCTGAAAGCATTCAATCCATACAAGTTCGTTCCGGGTTCGAACGAAACCGAAGGCATTATCTCGTTACACTCGTATTGGAATCACCCTCAGAGTTAACGACGATAACCCTTGCACTCTGAATCTTCATCTCGAATCTATAAGTACTATTTCCGTCAAACTCATTACGGAATCACCCACAGAGTTATACTGACGAATAGTTCTTATACCTCGAGTCTTCACTTGCTCCACTTGGATTTCACGACCTATCGTTATTTTTGATCGATGTGGTATTCGGGTCTCCAGACCTAGAATACCGGTATACGGAAACCCGATCCCGGTCTCATCGAAATCCAAACCGTGTCTTTTAAGTCCAAGTTGTTTTAAAGGTTTAAAACAATTCAATTCAATTATCCATATCAACACAGATAGATAAATCACAATATCACAGATAAATAATCACATATCAGCATAAATGGATCATCTATAATATCACACTTAAATCAGAGCATCCAAATCAAACAGAGATTACTCATCACATAACTGAGTTTTCAATCAATCAATGGGAATTCATATCATCCATTCATAAGCAAAGATAATAATTACATCGTTGGTAATTAATTTAAAACGAATTAAATCAATTACCCTACCTTTAATTAATTTAAAATTAATTAAATTAATTACTTCATCATTATTAAACTTGCCTATATTAATTAATTATCAATCAATTAATAAATCATCATCCCATTATTCCTTTTTATTAATCATCCCTTATTAATTTTCTTTAATTACATTTAAGTAAATTCCTTGAGTTACTTCTCAGATTAATTACTTAACCAAATATAGAAATTAACCCTTTCATAACTTCATTTATTAATTAACTAAAGTTAATTACATTACTTAATTAATTGTATTAATAAATTTTTCCATTTATAAATAAATCCAAATACATTTATTCCAAATTCCAACATTAATTATAATAATTAATGATCTCGAATTACATTTACAATTTAATTTAGTTAAATCAAAGTAATCAATCTTTAATTTAATCCACAATATAAATCACCCTTGATTAATCAAATCAGTAATTAACTCCTTTAATTACTCTATAAATAATTATCTCCAATTAATCCCTTGATTAATTATAAAAAGTAATTATACTCTAATTATTTTATTAACAAACTCATCCCATTAACTACGTCTTGTAATTTTTTTCAATTACTTCTCTGAGTAATTATATATATCACATCATCAATTTGATTAATTCAGATTAATTAAAATAATTTAATTAACTCAAATAAATCAAATTATTCAATAAATCAAATGAGTAATTAATTCCTTAATTACTTCCCATTCAATTAACTATACTTTAACAGTTAAAATGTTGATTTTAATTAATCAATTCAAAATAACTATAAATAAACAGTTAAATTGATTAATTATAAATAATTTAGTTAATAACCTCCATTAACATTTATTTAATTACAATCTAAGTAATTAACTCACATTAATTTATTATTAATTATAAATCCAATTAACCTTTCATTAATAACACATAAATTACTTATTCCATTATTTAAACTTTAATTAATAAAATTTTAAGCTTGAAATTACAAATCTAATCACTTAATTCATTTAAACTTTAATTAATTCATTTAAACTCAAATCACAAATTTAATCAATATAAATTCATCCATTACCATTCAAATTCTTTTAATTGTTAATGAGTTTAAATTTAAATCATTATTTCTTAAAGGGAACTCATTTCCATTTTAACTTCCATTTTAAGTTTCAAGCTTAAACGAACAATAATTAAATTTTAAATCTCTTTATAATCTGACTTTTAAGACCTCAAATTACAAATTAAAACAATAGTTAGTGACGAAGAGTTTAAATCGAATTCACTTAAATTAAGTCTCTTTAAATTTGTTTAAAGTGTTTAAATTTTAAATTTTATTTTATTTCAAAAGTCTGGAAATTTTAAACACTGAATTTTACTCAGTTAACTTGGGTTTTAAATTTAAAAACCCACAATTTAAATTTTTATTTCAAATCCGGTTCAGTTAAACTTGAAACAAATGACTCGAGTTCCTCTTTAATTTACTTCGAGAAAAACAGGGTATTTCCCCGAGCCAAACACAGAATTACCCGAGTACTAACTCGAGACAACTGGGTATTGTCGAAAATGCAAAAAGACAGACCTACCCGAGACCCCTATCTTTTACTTCGAGTAATATACGCATTCACCCGGACCAAAACGAGATTTACTCGAGTAAAACTCGAGTGTTCCCAGACTCAACTCAACAGCCAGACGCGAAAATATGGTGCACGTGCACACCACCGATGATCGACTTCGATCAACTTCGCGACGCCGAGCAAGTCGACCACGTCTACCACTCCCGATCTCGATCACCTAAAACCTCGAACAAGTTGCCCAATCGAATTCGAGCGCTAATTCCAAACCTGGAACAAACCTACCCACTCCACCACCAACCTGGAAACGCCTCGTTTCCCATGCTCCGATCACCGGAAGCACTGCAACTCCGGCCATCACTTCGCCGCCTCAACCTCTACCACCTCCTCAAACCCGATGACACTCGATCAACTCTTGGCTTTGAACGAAATGAAAATTCACAGCAACCCAAAACTAGGTCACCCAGTTTCAAAAGCTTCTCGCCGCCACCTCGACGAAGATTATCGCCATCCAATATTTTTCCGGACTTCACTGGTCACTCCTCTACCCATTGGAGGAAGCACGACACTTCCTATCAACTCCAACGACCATGGCAACCTAAAATACATGAAACAGAGAAACTGGAACTGCTCTTCAACCCAAGCTTTTAAAATTACAATTTTTGTCTTAAAAATCTTAATTTTGTATGAAGTTTCGATTTATATACCTGAATATAAGAATTTTAATACTTGGTTTTTGACTTGTTTAAATATGCTCTGTATTTTCTTTTGGTTTCAGATGAAATTCAAATGGTTTAAATCTTAAACTAGTTTGTAGTCTAAAGTCCATGGTATAACAAACTATATTGTTCTAAACTAAGGTACAAGTGAAGTTGAATCAGGGTATTTGATTTATAAATGAGTTTAGAACCTGGAATTTGAAAACAGTGAACATCCAGACCATACACAAAGCATGTACATACATATATTCACAGAGATAAAAACATGTTCACAGGCATATTATATTCAGAGATGATCATGCACTTTAACTATATACTTATATTTTTAAAACATTTGTTACTCACCAGACATGGATCTGAGAACAGAGATGTTTGCATCAGTTTGAACTTGAAAAACTGGAAAGTCCCTCCTTTTTTTCTACTTTGATCTTCTTGCTATTTTGCATCTCTACTTCTCTGTTGAATTAAGTTGTAGAATCTGGTTTTGATTTTAAATGGAGTCTTGTTTTAAATTTTTAAATGAAGTAGTATGGCATTTGTATTTTGCTCGAATGGAATGCAAGTGATAAAGGAAGAAGTTGTTTACAGGTTTGTATATTTTTTTCATGTCAGAGATATTTGCAAATTTTTGGTGGCTGAAAGGAATTCATACAGCTCGAATGGTATGGTTTGGGCTGCTATAAGGATTGAAGCATTGAATGCTATTGTACTATGATGTTTTATTTTATACATATCTATATTTTATATACTTTTGCATTACTTCACTTATAAGCTACAAGCAGGTTCATTTTTTTACTTTCTGTTTAGCTTTTGATTTCCTTTAAGTTTGCATGACATTTACATATTCGAACCTTGTTTTTATGTAATCTTTTACACTTTCCTATACCAGCTAATTGACTAGGCAGATTTGGTTAAGGCTGGCACATCATTTCCATGATTTATATCTTCTTGTATTCTACTTTGAAATGTGACTAAAATGTTGTTGTAATGTTTTTGTTTAATTATAAATGTGATGAATGTAGTTTAATTATGTTGTTAGATTAAGTAGTGTTTGTTTTTATCATTTACAAAACGACAAAGTTTACTCACGTATTCATTTTATTGTTATTATCGTTTATAATATGTTGTTGATTATAAAAATGTATTTGTTTTATTTCTTACAAACGATATAATTTCACTCACGTATATTCGTTTCACTTGTTATTTCAATCGGTGTTTTTGTTACTCGTATCATCGCATTGTATTTCTATTTGAATATATTATTTATAAAAGCTCATTTATCAAATTTAAAAATAATTTAAACAAAGAAATTATTCTTTTTATTCACATTACTTATTTTATAATACATACTAGAATATCATTTGACAAAAATTGAATTTATAACATATATACATTTTAAACTATATTTTTAACAAGCAATACTTTTATTTAAAAAGAAAATAGAACAAAACCCTTTTGTTAATAAATATAAATTTAAACCAAAGTCAGAAATAGTTCTAGACAATTTAAACATTTATCTAAAATATTTAAAACACTATATTTATGAATTTAATAGCTTTGAAAAACTCATTTTGAAATAAACAAAAATTTCCAAATCATCAGAATATATATTAGAAATTTAAAATAAAATTTATCGATTGAATTTAAAGCAGAACTTCCCTATCTACAATACATACCAATATATATAAAATAAATAGATAATAAATTTATTAGTTTTAAAAGATATAATTCACAATACGATATTAATTAAGAGAAAATATCGATTCAAATATTATAACCCAAAAATATTTCAATATCAATACAATATTGATCAGAAGAAAAATATAAATTCAGATCCGATAATTCAATAATATATCAAATCAATTTAATATTTATTACAGATTATTAAATTGATATTGCTTGAAATTCCGGGATGTCACAGATATCAAGTGGCAGTTTTATACTGGAAAAGTATTATACAGTATTGGTGCACTTGCTCGATCCATCTCAGCTACACTGTATATATATAAGATGCACGAGTTTTACTTGTTGCCTTGACTTGTTCGATTTCTGTTCGCATTTTGACTCATTCGAGCTAGTTCATTTTGAACTGGTCCATTGTTTTCATACTTGGGTCATTTGGATTTTGTGAATTTGTTAGTTCATGGATTGGTGAAACTGGGTTTTACAAAAATGCAAATTTCTTGGTTTCCAAGACTTTGACTTTGTTGCTGTTGAATTTTTGACGACGATGTTGAATTTGAGAATTTTTGGTGTTGTTTTGAGTTTGATGTTGCATTATACCTGGACTTCCCCAGTTGTGCTTAAGGCATTGAGATATGAGTTTCATTTTGATGGCTTGTCCAATTCATTTTACTGATGTTTGAGACAGGCCATCCCCTTCCTTTCACTGTTGCATATATGTATGATCATACATGCATGTTGCACCATTGCTGTTTCATCTTGGTTTTAGTGAGGCCTTTGTGTCTTTGTAATGATTGCAGTTTGATTTGTTATATCTGATTTTGTAGATGCCTGTATTTATAAGTACAATATATATACAGGTGTGGATTAATATGTATGCATATATACTCTTGTATGTGTGTATGCATGCATAGTTGGATTTATACTTGTGTTCTACCTGTTGCATTGGCTTGATACTATATATTAAATGCTGCAGATGTCCTTGATCACTTTGGAATTCATTTGTTGACTTGTAGTTTACATACTTGTTGACATCTCTGATGGCAGCTTTGGGGTTTGAATCACGACATGATGGAGTTGCTGCCATTGCCGTTGGCACTGACTTCATCTTGTCTGCTCTTTGATGGTCTGGTTGCCCTGTGCACATTTGTGTGTATACTTGGATCTGGGTTTGTTGCCTTGATCATTTTGACTTCAGATGTATAGTTGCATATCACTTGAATTCAGTTGTGTTTACTGCCTTCATTTTGCTTGTAGCCTTTGTGCTTGTTACTGTGTTGCCTATTCTTGGGCATGCATGATTGTTTCACTTGTTGCCTCTGATTTGGTTTGGTATTGATTTGGGTGTTCACTGGTAGAGGGTAGTTACATTGATGTGTATATGACTAGTGCATGTCACCTTTCATTGTTGGCAATTGTGTTGAGTCACGTTAGCCGTGACTTGACCTTTGTAGTTTCGACGTACGGTAGTGGCGAGGCACTGCACGCGTGCGTGAACTGCAGCCACACCGTATTGATTTTATTGATTTTTCTTTTGTTTTTGATGTGTTGATCTGTTGGGTATTTTATCACTGTAGTGGCGAGGCAGTGCACGCGAGCGTGTACTGTAGCCAAAACAGTATTGGCATTTTAATTGATATTTCAATGATTTGAATTGTTTTGCATTCAATTCAATATTTGAGAATTGTATTTGATTCAGTTCGATTTATCATTTTGTTGTGTCTAATTATCTGTTCGATAATTAAATTATGAGTTTCTACTTATTATTTAATAATTGGATTTTGTGTTAATTGTCGTTTAGACAATTCTATTGTTTTCTAAATTATCTTCATTGATAATCTTTTCATTTATCTTCGTTGATGATTTTTATTTGCTGATTTGTTGTTTAACACTGTTTAGTGTTATATATGTCGTTATCCGATTCTCTTATCGAGGAGTTGGACATACGAGATTTTTGTGACTGTCGTCTATTTGATATTGATTATTATTGCTTCTGTGCATTAATAACTGAGTTTGAATTAGACTGACCTGTGTATTATTTTCTTTTGAATTTAATACTCGGGTCAGACCCGAGTTATTTCAGGTTGTAGATTTCCTGCTTTGAGTTGCTGTTTGAGCTATGAAGATTTTACACATCTTTTGAAGTGGTCTTCGTCTTGTTGTAGTAGTCAGTGTGTCTCTTTAGGGTTGATATGTATTCATGTATATTAGTCGATAATGTACTTGTATATATAACTTCCAGAGTCGACAGTTGTAGCTGTATCATATGTATTGTGTCAACTGTATTGTAACTGACATCAGTTATTATATATATGAGACTTTTTGTTATATGTGTTCCGCATTCTTTTGTATCTGTGTTATTATTATTTATATTGTCCTAAACTATTATGAACCATCGTAGTTCGTTTTATACTGGTAATTGGGTATGTCGATGGGAGTAAATAAAGAAACGATGAAAAATGAAAAATATATACCACTCCTATCGAGGTAACCAATACTAGTGTAAGGCCAACTACGGATGGCCGCTTCTATCCAGCCTTATTCTTCGTGATAACAGACAGTATTTCTTTTAATTCTCTTTGTTATTGTGAGCATAGAGGTGGGGCGTCACAGTTGGTATCAGAGCTTGGGGTTTATGGACATAATATAAAACATAACTTTGATGGAACATATGTTACAACTATTGGTCGGTGTTTTATTTGTGCTTTGAGTCAAAACTAAAATTTTGAAATTATGATGAAATTTTTTTAATATCTTTATTTAAAAATAACAGTGAAACTGTGTTTTGTTGGTTGACTAATTTGTGACTGTTTATCAGAGTGCGCAGCAAAGACAGTCAACTGATAATCTTTTTGATTTAAAAATCAAAATATGAAATAGAAATAAATTTCATTTGTTGTTTACATAGCTATGTTTATTTTGTTTCTTTGAGAATTTCGAATCCGAATTGAGGATTCGAAACGATTGCAGTTATGTGATTCTTGTTGAGATTTCTGCTGATTTTCTTTTTTGCTAATCACATGTTGATTAGATTATTGCTGTTTTAAATTATCTTCATTGAAGATAATAGAGTAATTCTTTTTGTTTATATTGTAGTGTGCGTGCAAATATGAATTGCACGTTACTGCATTAATTTTAAGTTGAACCGATGCTTGGTTATGAAACGTATTTTGTTGCCGTTATTTTTATAACGGGATTTTTACACCAATGCTAAAATTTTGAAGCACGGTGTTTTGTTGACAAATTTTAATGAATGAAAATTCACTGATATTACATTTTGATGTAAATTATTTTGATGAGATCTTGACGTTTAAAAATTACTGTCGCTTTGGCTTCAGTAACCGTCAAATTTTAAAAGTGGATTTTCAAGCGGTTATTCCGCAATGCTGATTTTGAGATTCGTTTCACGGTGTTTTGGGAAGTACAATTTCCTTTTCGAAATTGTTACTAATATTGCTGCTTTAATCACGTGATTGGAAAATCGTTTTAAAATGAAAATTGTTTTATAAATTTTTAACATTTTGCGATTTGAAAAGAATGAGGAAGCGACTTAAACGTTTCAGCAAAATCGAGGATTATGACCCCTTTCTTTTACTGATTCGCTTAACTCCGAACTTGTCAAGTTGAGAACGTGAATTGTTATTTTTATAAAATAAATAAAATTGTTTTCAGGAATTTTACAGTTTGCAATTTCAAAAGAATGAGGATGCGATTTAAACGTTTCAACAAAATCGAGGATTATGACCCCTTTCTTTTACTGATTCGCTTAATTCCGGACTTGTCCGTTTGAGAATGTAAAGTGTATTTTTACAAAATACACAATTTTGCACTTTCAAGGAAACGATGAAGAGAATCAAACGATTTAGTAAAACACGTGGTATGGGACATGTGCGTTTGCTATTTCGGTTAATTCCGGACTCGTTAATTGAAATATCTGTTGTTTTGATGATTTTGATGATTTTGCACTTTCAAGGAAACGATGAAGGGAATTAAACGATTTAGTAAAACTCGTGGTTATGGGACAGGTGCGTGTACTATTTTGGTTAATTCCGGACTCGTAAATTGAAATTTTTGATGCTTTTGTGTGCTTTCGAGCCACTATGATGGACCTTCGGGTCATATGTTGGACCTTCGGGTCATATGATGGACCTTCGGGTCAAATACCAGTACTAGACCTTCGGCTCACTCTGCGGACCTTCGGGTCAATTTGTTGGGCGCCAAAATTATGTTGAGTACTTGGTAGGCTTCGGCCATTTGTTGATGCACGTGCGGCGAATTAAAAACTCGCCATCTGATGGGATCGATCCAAGCTTTTATGTTGATTTTCTAGTCTTCTTAATTGATTTCTAGATATTTGTTGTTTCTAATTATCTTCAGGTAATTAGATATCTGATGTTATGAGATTTAATTATCGTATCGGTAATTAAATATTTGTTGTTTCTGATTATCGCTTGTGATAATTAGATATTTGGGATTTAATTATCGTTTTGATAATTAAATATTTGCTGATTTGAGATTTAATTATCGCTTTAGATAATTAAATATTTGCTGATTTAGGATTTAATTATCGCTTTTGATAATTAAATATTTGCTGATTTGAGATTTGATTATCGTTTTTGATAATCGAATACTTGTTGATTTGAAATTTGATTATCGTTTTTGATAATCGAATAATTGTTGATTTGAAATTTGATTATCGTTTTTGATAATCGAATAATTGTTGATTTGAGATTTGATTATCGTTTTTGATAATCGAATATTTGTTGATTTTAAATTTGATTATCATTTTTGATAATCGAATAATTGTTGATTTGAAATTTGATTATCGTTTTTGATAATCGAATAATTGTTGATTTGAAATATGATTATCGTTTTTGATAATCGAATATTTGTTGATTTGAAATTTGATTATGATTTTTGATAATCGAATAATTGTTGATTTGAAATTTGATTATCGTTTTTAATAATCGAATACTTGTTGATTTGAAATTTGATTATCGTTTTTGATAATTGAATAATTGTTGATTTGAGATTTGATTATCGTTTTTGATAATCGAATAATTGTTGATTTGAGATTTGATTATCATTTTTGATAATCGAATAATTGTTGATTTGAAATTTTATTATCGTTTTTGATAATCGAATAATTGTTGATTTGAAATTTGATTATCGTTTTTGATAATCGAATAATTGTTGATTTGAGATTTGATTATTTTTTTTGATAATCGAATATTTGTTGATTTGAAATTTGATTATCATTTTTGATAATCGAATAATTGTTTATTTGAAACTTGATTATCGTTTTTGATAATCGAATACTTGTTGATTTGAAATTTAATTATCGTTTTTGATAATCGAATAATTGTCGATTTGAAATTTGATTATCGTTTTTGATAATTGAATATTTGTTGATTTGAGATCTAATTATCGCTTTTGATGATTGGATATTTGTTGATTTTTGTTTTCTGACTATCGTTTGGGTAATTGGATGTTTGTTGACTTTGTTGGTTATGAATTTTCTAGTCTCTAATTGATTCTACATTATGTTGATTTTATTGAATTACTATTTTCTATCTATCACTGTTGATGGTTAGAGTTTGCTGATTATGAAGTTCGTGTTTTCTAGTTATTGGTTGGATAACTAGATATTTGCAGTTTTGCAATTTGTGATTTGTGTTTTCTAATTATCTTTGCTGATAACTAGATTTTGTTGTTTTCTAATTATCGTATCGACAATTAGATACTGCTGTTTTGTGATTTCTGTATTTCTGATTATCTTATTGATAATTGAATGTGGCTGATAATTGTATTTATTCAATTTTGTTGTTTTCTGATTATCTATTGGAAATCAGACTTTGTTGAGAATTTGTGAATTTCTTTTATTGAAATTAAAAGATTTCTTTGGCATTTGTATTCCCGGCTTTATTTTTTTCTAACATTAGCCAGTTTATATTAGAAAAATAATTGTTATTGACGACTTTTATTATGGAAATTGCGAGGACGCAATTTCTATAAGGAGGGAGTCTGTAACAACCCGAAATTTTATAGCAATTAATTATCGTTGTATGATGATTAACATTAGTTTTTAATTGCTATTGGAATTTTATTTAGTGAAATTCATTTGAAAATTTATTTGGAGTTAAGCGGGCTTTAAAAAAAATTGAATCTGGCCCGGGTTTTATTGTGTGGCCGTGATAGTTATCTATGCCTATTCTTTTTCCCTGACCCATTTTTATCTTCGTTCAAACCCTAAGCAATAAACGGAGAGAAAGAAAAATGGCGACTCAATGTTTTCGTTCGTCTCCCCAAAAATTAGGGCTTTTGATCTCGAAGGCGCCGACTTCGAGTCGCTCAATCGAATGAAGGATTCGTTGCTCGTCCCGATCGAATGCTAAGGTGAGTAGTATACTCACATCTAATTCAAATTTGAATGATTTCTGTGTTGTGTAAATTCGCGATTTTAGTTGTTTTAAATTCTTGTGTTACCGGTTGATTTTGATTGCTTGGTCGAGATGAATTTTTGACGTTCTATTCTTATATATTCACGTTGTTCCATTTTTGGATACCTCGACTTCGATTTTTCTTGTTTGATTTAGATGAAACTCGACTTGAACTATTTTTATTTGGTATCTTTGACTTTGGCACAGTTTGATTTGAACTGCATTTAAACTTAACATGTTGCTTCGACCATTTGTGACATTGATGCTTCGGCCTTAACTTGTTATGAGATTCCCTGACTTTATATTATTTTCGACCTTTACCATTGCTTTGATATCAAGTGGCAGTTTTATACTGGAAAAGTATTATATAGTATTGGTGCACTTGCTCGATCCATCTCAGCTACACTGTATATATATAAGATGCACGAGTTTTACTTGTTGCCTTGACTTGTTCGATTTCTGTTCGCATTTCGACTCATTCGAGCTAGTTCATTTTGAACTGGTCCATTGTTTTCATACTTGGGTCATTTGGATTTTGTGAATTTGTTAGTCATGGATTGGTGAAACTGGGTTTTACAAAAATGCAAATTTCTTGGTTTCCAAGACTTTGACTTTGTTGCTATTGAATTCTTTGACGACGATGTTGAATTTGAGAATTTTTAGTGTTGTTTTGAGTTTGATGTTGCATTATACCAGGACTTCCCCAATTGTGCTTGAGGCATTGAGATATGAGTTTCATTTTGATGGCTTGTCCAATTCATTTTACTGATGTTTGAGACAGGCCATCCCCTTCCTTTCACTGTTGCATATACGTATGATCATACATGCATAATGTTGCACCATTGCTGTTTCATCTTGGCTTTAGTGAGGCCTTTGTGTCTTTGTAATGATTGCAGTTTGATTTGTTATATCTGATTTTGTAGATGCCTGTATTTATAAGTACAATATATATACAGGTGTGGATTAATATGTATGCATATATACTCTTGTATGTGTGTATGCATGCATAGTTGAAATTATACTTGGGTTCTATCTGTTGCATTGGCTTGATATTATATATTCAATGCTGCAGATGTCCTTGATCACTTTGGAATTCATTTGTTGACTTGTAGTTTACATACTTGTTGACATCTCTGATGGCAGCTTTGGGGTTTGAATCACGACATGATGGAGTTGCTGCCATTGCCGTTGGCACTGACTTCATCTTGTCTGCTCTTTGATGGTCTGGTTGCCCTGTGCACATTTGTGTGTATACTTGGATCTGGGTTTGTTGCCTTGATCATTTTGACTTTAGATGTATAGTTGCATATCACTTGAATTCAGTTGTGTTTACTGCCTTCATTTTGCTTGTAGCCTTTGTGCTTGTTACTGTGTTGCCTATTCTTGGGCATGCATGATTGTTTCACTTGTTGCCTCTGATCTGGTTTGGTATTGATTTGGGTGTTCACTGGTAGAGGGTAGTTTATTGATGTGTATATGACTAGTGCATGTCACCTTTCATTGTTGGCAGTTGTGTTGAGTCACGTTAGCCGTGACTTGACCTTTGCAGTTTCGACGTATGGTAGTGGCGAGGCACTGCACGCGTGCGTGAACTGCAGCCACAACGTATTGATTTTATTGATTTTTCTTTTGTTTTTGATGTGTTGATCTGTTGGGTATTTTATCACTGTAGTGGCGAGGCAGTGCACGCGAGCGTGTACTGCAGCCAAAACAGTATTGGCGTTTTAATTGATATTTCAATTATTTGAATTGTTTTGCGTTCAATTCAATATTTGATAATTGTATTTGATTCAGTTCGATTTATCATTTTGTTGTTTCTAATTATCTATTCGATAATTAAATTCTGATTTTCTAATTATTATCTAATAATTGGATTTTGTGTTAATTGTCGTTTAGACAATTCTGTAGTTTTATAAATTATCTTCATTGATAATCTTTTCATTTATCTTCGTTGATGGTTTGTATTTGTTGATTTGTCGTTTAACGCTGTTTAGTGTTATATCTGTCGTTATCTGATTCTCTTATCGAGGAGTTGGACATACGAGATTTCTGTGACTGTCGTCTATTTGATATTGATTATTATTGCTTCTGTGCATTAATAACTGAGTTTGAATTAGACTGACCTGTGTATTATTTTCTTTTGAATTTAATACTCGGGTCAGACCCGAGTTATTTCAGGTTGTAGATTTCCTGCTTTGAGTTGCTGTTTGAGCTATGAAGATTTTACACATCTTTTGAAGTGGTCTTCAACTTGTTGTAGTAGTCAGTGTGTCTCTTTAGGGTTGATATGTATTCATGTATATTAGTCAATAATGTACTTGTATATATAACTTCCAGAGTCGACAGTTGTAGCTGTATCATATGTATTGTGTCAACTGTATTGTAACTGACATCAGTTATTATATATATGAGACTTTTTGTTATATGTGTTCCGCATTCTTTTGTATCTGTGTTATTATTATTTATATTGTCCTAAACTATTATGAACCATCGTAGTTCGTTTTATACTAGTAATTGGGTATGTCGATGGGAGTAAATAAAGAAACGATGAAAAATGAAAAATATATACCACTCCTATCGAGGTAACCAATACTAGTGTAAGACCAACTACGGATGGCCGCTCCTATCCAGCCTTATTCTTCGTGATAACAGACAGTATTTCTTTTAATACTCTTTGTTATTGTGAACGTAGAGGTGGGGCATCACAGTACCTGCGTACCACGAGAGGCTACGAGAAGATACTCCATAGGTACGACACAAATAGAAACTCGTAGTAAAGCTCGGTATGGTAGATGACATGGCACAACTAGGCAATGCCAGGGTAGATATACCAATTACGCATTCGGGCTGGTAGAAACGCATAGCAGCCACTACCACCCACCTCGGAACACACTCCCAAATCAAAAATCGAAGGGTGGCTACCAAATCAATCACAAAGTAATAGAATGGTATCGAAGAAATGCGTCCGATCAGAGTTGCTACCTCATTGGCCCGAGAATCGCTCCTGTTTCAGCCACCTTATGCCAACTCACGGGAATCGGGTCCACATTCATACATCAATAGGATTGTCGCCACCATCCTACTTCATTCTGGAATCTCCACCGCGTACACGTTTGTCAAAGTGGTTTTCGGTATCGATAGAGAGTATGCCCATATCCGATCCCGATCTCTTTGCCAACCAATCGTTATTATAACCCATGGATATTTATTTCAAAATCATTTACTTTAAAACCCAGAATATCGTATCCATTTCAAAACTAGTTTATACTTCAAAACTAAAACATCATATTCGAAACTAGTTTATACTTCAAACCAAAATATCATATTCAAAACTAGTTTATACTCCAAAACCAAAATATCATTTGAACCAACCCAAATTTCCAATCACTTTATATTTCTTAAATTTATTTAAACTTGAAATATTCTTTTTTAAAATCATCTTAAATCAAAACCACTTTATAAAGTCATATTCTAAATCTTCAATTGCAAATCAATATATTCAAAGAAAATTCTTAATTAAATACTATTTCAAATAAATTCATTTCTAAAATCGTAGTACTTTTCAAAGTTATAACAACTCTAAAACCCAACACTTTGAAACCATAATATTTTTAAATCATAACAATTTAGAAATGTTATTCTTTGAAAATCATAATACTTAGAAAATCACAACACCTTTAAAATAATATTCATTTAAACCATTTAAATTCAACGTCAAATAATATTCATTTCAAAGTTGTAGCATTTCTAAGTTCATTCATTCAATTATAAAATTTCCAAAACATTGTATTTTCAGCTAACAACAGCACTTATAAAGTGCTACAGTAGATATATTAGTAATATTTCAAAACATTGTCAAATTTAGAAACAGCATCACTTATAAAGTGCTACAGTAGGTATTAGAATTTCAAAACAGTTTAGTTTCAGAAACAGCAGCACTTACTAAGTGCTGCAGTAGCTCTCTGGTTATTCCAAATTATGGTTTAGTTTCAGCAACAACAGGACCTACAAAGTGCTGCAGTAGCTCTTTGTTATTTCAGAATTTAGTCCATTTCCAGAAATTACAACACTTAACAAATGCTATCTTAAGACCACAGCATTTCTGAAGTGCTACCAATATTAATTCCAACTTTATTATAAAATTTTCAGAAACAATAAAACTTAAAATTTGGTCATTTTAACTTATAAAAATCATATTTTTCGCTTCTAAAATATTCATTCGGATATCTTACTTATGATTCAATAAAATAAATACTTAATAAGTGAATATCCAATTTAAACAATAATTCATTCAGTATGTCAAAAGTAAATTATTTTCTCAACTTTTACTTTAACAATTAACTTAATACTTTATTTTAAAATACCCATTTCCCAAGTAAAATTTTAATTTCCCTTTATTTACTTAACTTAAAAGTTTTCATTTAAAATCCAATTTCCAAGTTAAGTCATAATTAAAGTTACATTCTTCCATTTAAAAATCATAACAATTTATGTTACAAAACATAACATTTCACAAAAGAATATTTTATCATAATTAATGTAACAATAAATTTTCTTTAGATCTATTCATTTAGACATCAATCAACTATGATTTTCTAGTTAAATACATTTTATTACAAAATGTCCAATAAAAACTGTATTCCATTTATCAGTTCAAAATACATTATTTATTACACAAACATGTCCGTTTCATAAAGTAAAATTCATAACAATTACTAGGTTAGATTTAAAAACTTCCATATTAAGTCAGATTCAATTATTAAGTTATTTATCATCAATAAAGGTCTTTAAGTTCAATTTAAACCAATATATTTTTAAAATTCAATTAAAGCCACTTATAGACTTATAAAATTTTAACTTATAGAAAACCAATATCTTCTTATATTTTAAATCATTAAATCAAATCTTTAAGCTCAAATTTCATACACTTAAAATTCAGAATACTTAATAATTTTTAGGAAACTATTATTTAGAAATATAACCATGGGCCTGTATAATATTTTATAACCCAGGTCAAGTGATACAGATCTGTATCATTTCAATCCGTAATTTAAAAGAAAAATCCGGGTTCTATCATTTCAAACCCGCAATCCCAAGTCAAACAAATACCATAAAATCACTCAAGCCTATCATTTCAGCCCATAATGATTTTCCTTATTCTAATGTCTGTTCGGGTATGTATCATTTCAACCCATAGTGATAGGGAACTTGTAGTGTGAGAATCAGTAAATAAATGAACATATAATATCATATCAGATGATGTAACAAATACATAAATAGAGTTTAACATCATATAAACATATCACAGGCATATATGAACATATTAACATAACATATAAATTTTCTACAATTCACATGCCATTGTTTCACAATTACAAAAGTACGTATGTCGAGAGGGAAAAACTCACCTTTTTAAAGCTGGAGATAACAATTCAAGATATATAACTGAACTTCGAAAAGCACGACAAAGCACGAATAAGATTTTTTGTAGATGGAGAGCCAAGATCCAAACTCATAAACAACATAATATCATAAATATAAGATTATGATTCAACACAAGAAATTTTAAACCAAAACAATACAAAGATATGAAGGAAAAATGACATAACCTTTGGCAGAACAAGACAAGTGGCTCGGCCATGTCACAATGGGCTAGACCACATCACACATGGCTCGGCCATGGTAGTTTTGATGCAAGTTAGGCTCGGCCAAAGGTCATGTGTACATGGCTATGGCTTGGAATTTGAAGAGAAGTGGCAAGGCAAAGGTCAAGTGGAGACAAACGCATGGATCAAGAGGAGTTTTTTCAATTTTGGTGATGGAGTTTGCTCTATGGTTCACGGCCTTGGTATGGTGATGATGTGAGGAGGTGGAGGCCGATCATGTTGGTGGTGGAGAGGAGATGTGGTAGACTAGCATGGTGTGACCGAGCAAAATAATTAGAGAACAAAAGGATAAAGAAAAGAGAAAAGAGAAAAGAGAAGAGAAGGAGGAGGCCATTGAAACTTACTGTGTTTTCCTCTGGACGCAAATGAATTGGAGAGATGAGAAACTTTTCCTTTGTACGTGAATTGCAAAATAGGGGCGGCTAGGGTTAACAAAAAGATTTGAACGGCTAAAAGAATGGCAAGCAATAAAGAGGCTAGCGAATGAGGGTATTTATTTCCTATTTAATAAAATAACTTATGTAATATCTTTTAATCAGAAGAGGCAAATGAAGAAGTGAGATATTTGGGAAGATTTGAACGTGATTTGATGGGGTAATGCACATCCAAACAATGGTGAACAGATGAAACAATAAAGAGGCAAGACAATTTAAAAAGGCAAGCATTTAAGGAGAAAGAAACTTATATAAATAATTTATTCTTATATTTTTATAATATGTTACATTTCTAAATGTGAAATCTTGCCAATTGCACACATCAATTAAGATTTAAAACCAATTAATTAATTTACCTTAGTTCCATTCCTTTTACCAATTTATTACTTTATAATAAATTTACGTTTCTATTTTTTATACATACACACCTCCCGTTACTGCATAAATTCTCATTAATGACATTAAAGATTTTCTAATTATTTTATAGACTAAATAGGCAAATTATACTAGCTGTTATCACTACCCTTAACTTTACACTTAAGTTTATCATGTATTCACAAATTATCATAATGACTTACCTAATATTGAATTCATTCAATTACTATCAATTATACAAATTTATTTATTTATACACCACTTACCCTTATTTACTTATATTTAAATTTATACTCAAATATAACTGTTATAACTAAATTAATAGGCCAATTAAATAGTAACTCACACCAGTTACTATTACTTTAATCCACATTAATGAATCCATTATTATTAACAAATCAAATGTTACAATTACTCAATTAAAACCGATTTACTTCAATTTCTATTTATCACATATTATCTCATTAATGATTCAACATTCACACTTGTTTCTTACATTCAAATTTATAGCTAATTTACATTATTCATCATTGGGACTTCATTTCAATTGTTACTAATTAGTTCTAATTACCATTGTTCAATTATTAATAGATAAGGTTTTTTTTCTATATTAAATCACCCAAAACTTATTAACCCAACAATTAAATTATTGAAAATTTTACGGGTCGTTATAATTTATTAAGGGTTTAATTTACTGTTTAAGTTTAATTAAATATTATTTAATTAATTAATTGAGGTTAATTAGCATTTAATTATTAATGAAGGTTTAATTAATTACTTAATAATTAATAAAGGATTAATTGGGTTTAATTAATAGTTAATTATTGCTTAACTATTTAATTGAATTAAGTTAAGATTCAATTAAAATTAATTATGATTTAAATAAGGATTTAACTTATAATTAATTATTTGAAAAAAAAGGTTTTTTTCCTTTGGTTTCCAAAAGTAAAATTGTTTAAAGGTACTTCTTTTCAAAAAAGGATTTGAATACAAGTGATTCAAGTGTCGATACCATTAAGAAACCATCTAATTGTGAATGAGTTATAATATAGATTTTTGGATTGTTTAGACATGTGATAGCAGAATAAATTTATGTTCTGCTATAAACTGATTGATTGTTTGTTTGTTTGTGTGGACATGTATCATCAGAATAAATTCCCGTTCTGCTATAAGTTGTTTATTTGCTTGTTGTTTGTGTGGACATGTGTTAGCAAAATAAATACCTGTTCGGCTATAAATTGATTAAATTGTTTGGACATCTGTTTAACTGGACAAATCGCCACCCTGCTATTATGTTATCTGGATATATATATATATATATGATAGTTAGTTCACATTGACATGTTATTCCCTGATTTGGATATGAGTTGTATTTACATATATGTTGACCTATGTAAATAACTATTAAGTGAATTGAAATTGAATGTACTTAAATTTGTACCGTTGGGATTGCTAAGCCTCTTTTCAAATTTACTAAAGTTTGTTTTTGAATTAGCTTTAATTCTTTAATCAATTTGGGTTTAAAGGTTATAAATGATTTTTAAAGTTTATTATTATTTTATAAAGTTATTTTTAAATAATATCTTGTTTTTAAAAAGGGCTTTATTAAATAAAAGGTTTTACCTAATGTGATTTACAAATGATACCTTGAAAATGATATTTTATAAAGGAGATTTTATAAAGGAATTATGAAGGAAGATTTTTAAATAGTTGTAAAAATAGAAATAGATTTTATAAATTATTTTAGATATTTTTGAAAGACATTTTAAATCAAATTTGAAAAATTATAAAGAAGTTTGAAATGTGAAGTGAACTTATAATAGAATTTTTATAACGAATAAGTGAATGGGTTTTATAAAGTGAACGAGTTTTATAGTAAGTGATGTTTTGAAAGGGAATGGTTTGGTCATTTAATATGGAATGTGAGAAGAGAGAATTTTCCAAATTTTTTTAGTAAATGTTTATTTGTTTTCCAATAAATGGGATGTAAGGGGTTTGGGAAAAGTGTTTTAGAAAAGATACTGATAAAGTTTTATAAAGTGATTTTATTAATTAAAGATTAATTAATACAGGCTTAAAGGATCCCATATGGAATTGAATCAATGTTTGATTGTTTGTTTATATGATAGTTAAATAACCAGCTGTCAAATTTGGACCAAAACGTAACTTTGGAAATATCTAGGAGGAAAACGGAAATTATATGGTACAGTTACCGTTGGTGGTGCTATACTATGCGTATAAATTTGTTTCGTTCTTCTAGGATAAATGATAAGGAAATGCGTCCACTAACGGTTAGGAGGTGAACTCCGCTCTTATCTTTTATCTGCGTATTTCCTAAAGAACTGGGGTTGAGTTTACCGGAAATTATTGAAAGTTGTTTCAAAGAGACCGGGATCGGATCTGTTATCTGAAAACTACTTTTATCCAACTCAAGTGTTTCGAACTGAAGACATCTTGAATAATATGGAATCGAAGATGGAGCATTGAAGTGTAAGGGCTGCTTGCTACTAATCCTGAAGGTGGTTCCAAAATGGATGTAGTAGAAGTAGTGCATTCAGTTTGTCCTTATCCTGCACAACTTGTATGGATGAATGCTAGCATTGCATTGATGCCTAGAGGGCAGTGTTAGCATTCCAAGTGGGATTGCTATTCAAAAAGGTAAAACGTAGCCTCAAGCCTCATCAACCGAGAATGATTGAAAATCAGGGGAGATGCAGCATGGCTAAGTGGGTCGTACCCATTAGGGCATGTTGTCACCCTTCTAGGTACATCTACATATTTATGGATTGGTTACGCATGAGATCTCAATAAAAAGGGTTGCAAAGGAACTGGGGTGATGACATATTCGGTACTATCCAGTAAGGGATAGGTTGGTCTTGTGTTGGTAGAGGATCCAAGCGAGGTCCTCGGTACAATTTCTAGACGTGTACTGTGATAGGTGGTACCCCAGTGCCTAGTCATTGCATGGAATCCATTCTCCAATAAGCGATGTACGGTTTTTGTTGTATACCAAATATGTTGGATTGTGAGATGCAAGCATTCCAGCTATTTTAATATTTTACTTTGAACCCATAGACATTATTATAATATCACTTGATTTTTATATAAAAGTGTTTTGATTATCGTAAGGTAAAAACTAGTCTGTGTTTATGTGCGCGTGGTCTTACGAGTTACCTTTGTTTTTAAAAGAGTTTTAGAAGTAATAATTTAGTTGCTTTGAGTTTACTCACACCAGATCCATGTCTGACCCAGAGTTTTATTTTCTTTCCCTAGAACTCTTAGGTGCTGAAATTTTTACGAGCAGCCAAGTAGTTCAGGTTTCCTACGGATGCATTTTGGAGAAGCTTAGAGCAGGAGGCTTCACCGATAGTTAGTTATTATTTTATTTTATTTGTTTCCGCTGTATTATATGTATCTTGTATTAGTTATGTAAGGACAGGCTCTTATAACTGTCCTAGGTTAGATATTGTTTTAGTATGACTCTGATGTATCATTTTGTAAATGACTTTGTAAAGTATTATGTCATTAATATATGTTATTCCGTTACGTTGTGAGATTCCATGATTGTTTAGTTTCTTCTATCTTCTATCTCATTTCTTTCCCTTAACAATTTTTCTTTCCGGCACTTAGTTGTTCGTCATGTGAATACCATGAATGTATTAGTGTCGACTTTTGATGTTCGAAAAGGAGGGTCGTTACAATAGCCATGAGTAATACACTTTCCAACATTTAGAGAGCATTGCGTACTCACTCTGGTCTTAATCCACTTCGAATGATTTTTATAGTGAAATTAGTGGTCTCCCCAATATTCTAATTTTCTTGTAAAGGGGAAAACTCCTTTATAATGGTATTTATTCACCGGAGATTTATATATATCCTCGGTTTAGATGCTAATATCTCTTATTATTCCAAACTCTATCTCTTGAGATCGAATGTAGAATTACTCCAGAAAATCCACATCGATCTTATTCTTTAAGTCACGGTTGACCCGGTTAAGGTTGCCCATGATTTATTTAAGCTTATCCATCTCCCTACTCTGTTATAATCATCTTGTCTTTTGGGTCCAACCTATCTTCATAACATTTTGAATTGTACTCGTAAACCTATAATCTATGTTTTGTTTTATATATTGTGTTGTTTGAGTTGTTGATGTTGATTTGGGTTTCCGATCAATTCGTCTTATCAACGTTATCGATAGGATTTCTAAAACACTTTGACATAATAAACTGACACAATATTATTTTAAAAATTGTTAATGTAATAAATTTTGATATATAAGAAAATTTTATAGAACTTAATAAATTGATTTAAATTGATTATTTAAAATGATAATTGTTGATTTATCATTTATTGTTCTATGAATGAATTTATAAATAGTTGTTTATAAGTTCATTTGGAAATTTAAAATGAATTTAAATCAAGAATTTGAGAATTTAATTTCCGATGGTTTCAAACCTTGTGTTTAAATTTTTAAAAGGGATATATTATTTAAAGTATTTTCAAATAGAAATTTGTTTCCAAAGAATTTTAAAGTTTAAAATTTTGTACTCTTCTCTTTGTCGCTGGAAAATAATTTCGCTGATAACTACAGCATCATCGACATTCATTTTCGAGTTTTGAAGTGAAGAGACCATTCTGTAGTCTTGCTACAGCTTTGTTTTGGGAAAAAAATTTAATTGATTTGAATTTCTAAAATATGATTTGATTTATAAAATATATAGATATATGATTTAAATTGATTTGACATATTATGTACATATATTTATTTACCTCTAAATGGTTTGAAGGGAATCGGAAATTTAATTCTTAAATTTTATCCTAAAGAATAAATTCAATTAAAAACAAAAAATCAAATTTTTTGAATAGATGATTCAAACTTGAAATGATTGAATTAGGAAGCTTTATCTGTATAATACTCAATTGCATTCCAATATAACTTACCTTAATTTTCTTAAAAAAAGTTAACAATGTAATTAGATAATATACAATATAAAAAAAGATTTTATAAATAAAATTTGAGTGGTTATAATAAATTTTATACACTTAAATTTTA
Source organism: Allium fistulosum (assembly GCA_030737815.1). NCBI lineage: Eukaryota > Viridiplantae > Streptophyta > Magnoliopsida > Asparagales > Amaryllidaceae > Allium > Allium fistulosum. Next base: position 974,130,829 of record CM060904.1, read on the forward strand.
GTTATAAAAGATTAACAGAGGTAAATAGACTAAATGGTTAATTCAATAATTTACAATATAAATGATGTTAAGGGAATTAGGAATAAATTAAAATGGTTATATTAAGTGTAAGTATATTTAACATAGGTGATAAAATATATTAAGAGGAAAAATTTAATTTTAATTAGGAATAAAGAAGAATTAAATTTATTGAACGTTATACACTTAATTTTAATCAAATCCATGATTTTTGAAATTTTTGGTTTAAGAAATTAGATGATAAGATAATGAAATTAGAAATAGTTAAGATTTATTTAACTTGTGTAAAATTAATTATCAATTTAAGTTGAAATTTCCATGGTTTCAAACTTATTATCTTATTTTGTTTTTCAAACTATCTTTGGGTGTCCTTATTTTCCTTATCGTGCTACAAACTAGTATAGGTGTTTTTTTAGGACCTTTCTGTTTAGAAATATTTCTTTAATCTTTGATGACCTTTGATACTCAATTGAATCTGAGCACTGCTTACCATCCACAGACCGTCGGTAAAGCGGAAAAAGGTGAATCAGATTTTAAAGGATCTTTTCGTACTTGTGTTCCTGATTCTGGAGAATCTTGGGAAGATCATCTCCACCTTGTTAAACTTACCTATAACCACAATTATCAGGTATAATTTCAATATTTTGTCATCTTGTCTTAATCTCATTTCAATTTTATCTTTCCTGTGTTTCCCGTACCTCATTCCTTTTCGGGGACGAAAAGTTTTGAGTGAGGGAGAGTGTAACAACCCTAGATTTTGGCCTATATTTTAAAATTTGACTTTATTTTATTTTGAAACTATTTTGAAACTTGTTTTATTTCAAACATTTCATTTTTAAATATAAATGTTGATTATTATGTGAGTTATAGTTTCAAACTGGTATAAATTGAATATTTTCCTGAAAAGTGTATTTGTGGTAAAACTGGTCAAACTTTGATTTTTAAATTTTAAATTTAAATATTTAAATTTGTGAACTTTATCTTTTATTATGAAAATAGATTTAATATCATGAATACTGCTTTTCGTTTCGTTGAAAACGGATTTAAATTGTAAAAGTTATAGAATTTTCAATATCGTGTGTAAATTGATTTATTCAGCAATATTGTTTGATTTAAATTTTATAAATTATATTTTAATTGTCATATTTTGTTTTAATTTCTATTAATATGTTATTTAGGTATATTTTAGTCTTTTAATATTTCTAAAGTGATTAAATAATTTTTCCATTGATTGTTTGAATTATTTTCAATATATAAAGACTAGTTTTATATATATTGTTATTTTCTTTATTTAAATTATATAATTTAAAATATTTTATTTATTCTTCTTATTTTTCTTTATTTCTTAGATCACCTATTTATATTGTCAGCCATTTTATGTATTTACAAAATATAAAAATAAATTTGAAAAGCCTTAAACCTTTGTATCTTCTTTTGACCTTTTATCTCCCACCTTTTCACTTTAACCATTACTTTGCATTCAATATTTGTTGCCGTTCATTTTCCTTCTCATTTCTGCCATACCTCTTTCTTTTTCATGTGAAAAATAGTCTCTCAAACAAAAAAATAACATACGGCCATCTCTCCTCCTTTGATCAAAAGATTTGGTAAAAGTTTCTCTTCATTTATCTTGATTTCTCTTGTTTTTCTATGGATCTTGCACTTGTTTTCAACATGTTATGGCCGGCCCCACCTACTCCAGCAGCTAGGACGACCCCACCACCACCACAACCAGCCACCACCACCTCCAGATCACCATCCCATTAGGCCAACCTCCTCTAGGCAATAGATCCATCCAAACTTTCTCAAACAATCATCTTATGTTCAAAGCCGACCATACCTTTCCCCTATCACCACTTCCAACTCCTTTGCCGCCACTTCCACCACCACCCCTTGCTCTGATCTGACCACCACCCACTGCCACACCACCCACCACCACCTGAGCACCAGGCCGAACCCATAGGACCCCTTGGCCGAACCCATTGTGGCTTGAAGTTGATGATAGTTGCCTTGAAATTGTAGATCCATGCACCTACTTTTTGCACCACCTTTTAGACTATGTTAGGCCGACCATATAGACTCAAGACTAGACCCAAATTCAACCTTTTCCAGTACATTTCAGACTATAACTAAAATATAGGAAGTTGAATGCAAGTGAAATGATTTTGGACTTGTTTTATACAACTATTTCTAGCTTTGTTTAGTGAATTTTGGGTTGAAATCTTATGTATATATGTATTGTTTTATGTAAATGGACTCAAGGTTTATAGCTTTAGCTCTCCACTCCCGAATCATAGTAGTATTGTCGTGCTTTCATTGTGTCCGTTTTGTGTGCTTTGGTGTCAATATCCAGCTTCGAACAAGTGAGTAATTCTCACCAGACGATGTGTTCTAATATAACTAGTAAACTGACACCATTTGAATCTGTAAAATTATATCATCCTGTTATAACTGTTATATTATGATCATATAATGTTTACCCCAGTTATTATATATGTTATATCATCTATTACTGTCATTTCATGCTATTCTGTTATTTTATCAGTTTATCTCACTGCAAGTTCCCTGTAGATTAGGTTTACTATGGGTTGAAATGATACATACCCGAACAGACTTTAGAATAGGGAAAGATCGTTATGGGCTGAAATGATAAGCCTGAGCGACTTTTTATTTATTTTATTTAACTTGGGATTGCGGGTTTGAAATGATAGAACCCGGTTTTTCTTTGTAAATTACGGATTGAAATGATATATATCTGTATCACTTGACCTAGGCTAGAAATTTTTTACAGACCCGTGGTTTATATATTTTTCTGAAAATTTTAAAATATTTTAAAAATATGAATATTATGATATTTTGATTTAAATTTTATTAAAATGATTTCTATAAAATATTAGTGATTTTCTACAAATTAAATAAGTGAATTAAGTAAATGGTGAAGTAGAATTTGAAATATAAGCTAATTTTGGAATATATGATTTTGTTTATAAATGGAATTTATGTAAAGTAAGAAAATATGACAAATTGGATTTAAAGGATGAATTTAATGATTTTATTAAAGAATAATAAATTTTAAAATTGTTAATGATTTTGTATAAATTAAAATATGAAATAAATGAATATTTAAGCTGAATTTGGAAATATAACTTAAATTGAATTTTGTGGAATTTGTTTAAAAGTGAAATTCTAATTAAGTAAAATAAATGAAAATAAGTTATATTTTGTAAATTTAAACTTAGTTTTTAAGTTAAGAATTTAATTAAAGAAATGAAAATTTATTTGTTATTTAATTTGATTTTTGTATGGAAATTTGACTTTATAAAATCAAAGAAATAATGGTATTTAAATGATTGTTTTTTAATGTGAAAATATATGATTTTATAAGTTAAAAATGATTTATATTAAAAGTTAATTATATGTGAAATTGTAAATAAAAACTCTGAATTTGATTTGACAGCATTTTTGAAATGTAATGTAAAGATATTACAGCATTGGAAAATGCTGTAGTTGTTTTAAATGAACCTAATAGCAAAATTTAACTAAGGGTTATTATAGAACTTTGTTAGTGCTATAGTTTTTAAATTTAACTAAAATTTTAATTGAAACTAAATTAAGATATTACAGCATTTTAAATGCCGTTTTTTTGTTAATGATCTGTTTTAAAACATAACATTACGTAGCATTTCCTAAGTGCTGCGAAAGTTGAATTTTCATTGTTTTAATAAACTTAAGTGAATAAATGATCTTTGGAAAAGATTAAATTTTGGAAATTAAATATTTAATTATTAAATATAATGAATTGACTTTAAATGATTTAAATGGAATAGTTGATTTGGGAAATACAACTATTTTGAAATGTGATTAAATGGTATTTAAATTTAAATTAAATAGATGATGTTTTGAAATGATATTTTAATATTTTGAAATAAATTTGAAATGATATTAAATCTTGGGATGAATAATTGAAGTTATATTAGTATGAAAAATATTTGGTTTACTTGAAATTTGAATCTATATAAAAGATATTAGACATGAAATATAGGATAATAAAGCTTTGGAATTTATTTTATAATTTGAATAGTTATTTTGTGGATTAAATCTATATTTGAAATTTATAAGATTGGAAATGGTCTATGGAAATTTAATTGAAATAAATGATTGAATTGAATTGAAACTTTGGAAATTTTAATACTTGATTTGAAAGTATAATAATTACACTTTTAAATGAATTTAAATGAATAAATTTGTTGGAATATAAATTATTTAAAGGTGATTTGAAATAATAATAAATGAATGATATCTTTGAATTTAAAGGTATTTAAAGTTGAATATTTGGATTTGAACTCAAATGATATTTTGATAATAAAATGATTTGAAATGAAGTTTTGGAAAGATATGATATTTTGATATATTGAAATGATTTGAAATGATATGATATTTTAAATATATTGAAATGGTTTGGAATTGATTTAATCTTTATTTTGATAAAGATTTGGATTTGAAATGATATTCTATTTTGAAGTATAAAATATTATTTTAAATTTATAACCACGGGTTATAATAACGATTGGTTGTTAAAGAGACCGGGATCGGATATGGACATACTCTCTGTCGATACCGAAAACCACTTTGACAACTGTGTATGCGGTGGAGTTTCCAGAATGAAGTAGGATGGTGGCGACGATCCTTAGGTATATACGTGGACCCAACTACCGTGAGTTGGCATAAGGTGGCTAAAACAGGAGCGATCTCGGACCAGTGAGGTAGCACCTCTTATCGGACACACTTCTTCGATACCATTCTATTACTTTGTGATTTTTGGTGGCCACCCTTGATTTGGGAGTGTTGTTCGAGGTGGAGCGGTAGTGGCTGATATGCGTTTCCATCAGTCCGTGTGCGTAATTGGTATATATACCCTGGCATTACCTTGTGTGTCGTGTCACCTACCATATCGAGCTTTACTACGAGTTTCTATTTGTGTCGTACCTATGGAGTATCTTCTCGTAGCCTCTTGGGGTATGCAGGTACTGTGTAGACTATTGGCATATTACGTGTTAAGGTGGAAAATGTAAAGCCTTAACGCGATTTAAAAGTATGTTTATTTTATGATTAGACATTATTATAATAATAGCGAATATTACTACATAGTAGATAGTTTAACGGATCCTTAAAGAATGGGCGATCCCAAGCATTCTTTAAGTTACTTGTACCTTTATTACAGTTCACTTGAGTTGGTTTACATTATATAAGTATATATTGTCCTGACTCGAGTGTTTTGTGTTTTATTTACGCTCGGGTCAGCTTGAGTTATTCACGGATTTGGATTTCCGCTCTCTTATAGATTTGAATCGTTGGAGATTATCTGCTTGTCTTGTCCTATCTATTTCAGTTCTGTTGTTCTATTCCGCTTGTACTTAGTTATTTTATTGAGACTTCTGTTGTACTCTATTTCTTTTGTTATATCTTATGTAACTCTGATATATTTATATAGTAACTTCATGAACTACTATTTCTTTTACTTCCGGTGCATTATTTTACTCTGTGTCTGTGATCTGTGATTATTTATTTACTGTATATTCTGAGATTTGCCAAATTTTATTTACAATGCGGTATTTTGAGCAATTCAAGTCCGACATGTGTGGATGCGAATGGTTGAAAATATCGGGTCGTTACAGTTGGTATCAGGGCTTTGGCTTTGAGGCAAAACTTAGAATATAGGGTAAATTTAGTTACAGAATCACTTTCATTCGAGCTTGAATCTTTCCTCCTTGATTCGAATTTCCTTTGAATTTTGGAACGTTCCCTGCGGTTCCAAAATCCATTCTTGCTCCTCACTATTCATCTTCTTTTGATTTTGGAGTATCCCATAACTCCACTTCAAATGATTTTTATAGTGAAATTAGTGGTCTCCCTAATATTCTAATTTTCTTGTAAAGGGGAAAACTCCTTTATAATGGTATTGATTCACCGGAGATTTATATATATCCTCGGTTTAGATGCTAATATCTCTTATTATTCCAAACTCTATCTCTTGAGATCGAATGTAGATTTACTCCAGAAAATCCACATCGATCTTATTCTTTAAGTCACGGTTGACCCGGTTAAGGTTGCCCACGATTTATTTAAGCTTATCCATCTCCCTACTCTGTTATAATCATCTTGTCTTTTGGGTCCAACCTATCTTCATAACATTTTTAATTGTACTCGTAAATCTATAATCTATGTTTTGTTTTATATATTGTGTTGTTTGAGTTGTTGATGTTGAATTGGGTTTCCGATCGATTCGTCTGATCAACGTTATCGATAGGATTTCTAAAACACTTTGACAGAACAAACTGACACAATATTATTTTAAAAATTATTAATGTAATAAATTTTGATATATAAGCAAATTTTATGGAACTTAATAAATTGATTTAAATTGATTATTTAAAATGATAATAGTTGATTTATCATTTATTGTTCTATGAATGAATTTATAAATAGTTGTTTATAAGTTCATTTGGAAATTTAAAATGAATTTAAATCAAGAATTTGAGAATTTAATTTCCGATGGTTTCAAACCTTGTGTTTAAAGTTTTAAAAGGGATATATTATTTAAAGTATTTTCGAATAGAAATTTGTTTCCAAAGAATTTTAAAGTTTAAAATTTTGTACTCTTCTCTTTGTCGTTGGAAAATAATTTCGCTGATAACTGCAGCATCATCGACATTCATTTTCGAGTTTTGAAGTGAAGAGAGCATTCTGTAGTCTTGCTACAGCTTTGTTTTGGAAAAGAATTTAATTGATTTGAATTTCTAAAATATGATTTGATCTATAAAATATATAGATATATGATTTAAATTGATTTGACATATTATGTACATGTATTTATTTACCTCTAAATGGTTTGAAGGGAATCAGAAATTTAATTCTTAAATTTTATCCTAAAGAATAAATTCAATTAAAAATCAAAAATCAAATTTTTTGAATAGATGATTCAAACTTGAAATGATTGAATTAGGAAGCTTTATCTGTATAATACTCAATTGCATTCCAATATAACTTACCTTAAATTTTTTTTAAAAAAGTTAACAATGTAATTGGATAATATACAATATAAAAAAAGATTTTATAAATAAAATTTGAGTGATTATAATAAATGTTATACACTTAAATTTTAGTTATAAAAGATTAACAGAGGTAAATAGACTAAAAGGTTAATTGAATAATTTACAATATAAATGATGTTAAGGGAATTAGGAATAAATTAAAACAGTTATATTAAGTGTAAGTATATTTAACATAGGTGATAAAATATATTAAGAGGAATAAATTTAATTTTAATTAGGAATAAAGAAGAATTAAATTTATTGAATGTTATACACTTAATTTTAATCAAATCCATGATTTTTGAAATTTTTGGTTTAAGAAATTAGATGATAAGATAATGAAATTAGAAATAGTTAAGATTTATTTAACTTGTGTAAAATTAATTATCAATTTAAGTTGAAATTTCCATGGTTTCAAACTTATTATCTTATTTTGTTTTTCAAACTATCTTTGGGTATCCTTATTTTCCTTATCGTGCTACAAACTAGTATAGGTGTCTTTTTAGGACCTTTCTGTTTAGAAATCTTTCTTTAATCTTTGATGACCTTTGATACTCAATTGAATCTGAGCACTGCTTACCATCCACAGACCGTCGGTCAAGCGGAAAAGGTGAATAAGATTTTAAAGGATCTTTTCGTACTTGTGTTCCTAATTCTAGAGAATCTTGGGAAGATCATCTCCACCTTGTTAAACTTACCTATAACCACAATTATCAGGTACCATTTCAATATTTTGTCATCTTTTCTTAATCTCATTTCAATTTTATCTTTCCTGTGTTTCCCGTACCTCATTCCTTTTCGTGGACGAAAAGTTTTGAGTGAGGGAGAGTGTAACAACCCTAAATTTTGGCCTATATTTTAAAATTTGACTTTATTTTATTTTGAAACTATTTTGAAACTTGTTTTATTTCAAACATTTCATTTTTAAATATAAATGTTGATTATTATGTGAGTTATAGTTTCAAACTGGTATAAATTGAATATTTTCCTGAAAAGTGTATTTGTGGTAAAACTGGTCAAACTTTGATTTTTAAATTTTAAATTTAAATATTTAAATTTGTGAATTTTATCTTTTATTATGAAAATAGATTTAATATCATGAATACTGCTTTTCGTTTCGTTGAAAACGGATTTAAATTGTAAAAGTTATAGATTTTTCAATATCGTGTGTAAATTGATTTATTCAGCAATATTGTTTGATTTAAATTTTATAAATTATATTTTAATTGTCATATTTTGTTTTAATTTATATTAATATGTTATTTTAGGTATATTTTAGTCTTTTAATATTTCTAAAGTGATTAAATATTTTTTCCATTGATTGTTTGAATTATTTTCAGTATATAAAGACTAGTTTTATATATATTGTTATTTTCTTTATTTAAATTATATAATTTAAATATTTTATTTATTCTTCTTATTTTTCTTTATTTCTGAGATCACCTATTTATATTATCAGCCATTTTATGTATTTACAAAATATAAAAATAAATTTGAAAAGCCTTAAACCTTTATATCTTCTTTTGACCTTTTATCTCCCACCTTTTCACTTTAACCATCACTTTGCATTCAATATTTGTTGCCGTTCATTTTCCTTCTCATTTCTGCCATACCTCTTTCTTTTTCACGTGAAAAATAGTCTCTCAAACAAAAAAATAACATATGGCCATCTCTCCTCCTTTGATCAAAAGATTTGGTAAAAGTTTCTCTTCATTTATCTTGATTTCTCTTGTTTTTCTATGGATCTTACACTTGTTTTCAACATGTTATGGCCGACCCCACCTACTCCAGTAGCTAGGCCGACCCTACCACCACCACAACCAGCCACCACCACCTCCAGATCACCATCCCATCAGGCCGACCTCCCCTAGGCAAGAGATCCATCCAAACTTTCTTAAACAATCATCTTATGTTCAAAGCCGACCATACCCTTCCCCTATCACCACTTCCAACTCCTTTGCCGCCACTTCCACCACCACCCCTTGCTCTGACCTGACCACCACCCACTGCCACACCACCCACCACCACCTGAGCACTAGGCCGTGTAGGATCTAGATTAACCCTAGAGGGGGGGTGAATAGGGTTATCGCAAATTTTCTCGGATTAAACGCGAAATCAAACTGTAGATGAATAAATATGCAGAAAAGTAAATCACACACAAAATTTACCCAGCTTCGGCAACCCCTGCCTACTGCTGCATTCCCAGATTTCTATTAGAATTAAACAGTATCCCGCTTACAAACACTCTAACAGACTCGCACACCCTGCTCCGCCTATAGAGTTTCGTAAACTCGCACACCCTGCTCACTGAACTAACCCTAAGTAGACAATCTGACACTACCTACACCCTAGGTGGTGATTTACCCTGTTTTGATTAAAAAGTACAAACTGAAAACTAAAAACAGAAAAAACAAGAGCAAAATTAAATTGAAAACAATAAAACTATTTATGCTCTTAATTGAGGAATTAACCCCAGCCCTAAATAAAAATAATATAAAGTGGTCGGCCCTAAAATAATTCGCCGCTCTTCTTTTTATTACTCCGGCCCGCTCCCTTTTTCTTTTGTAAATGGCTGCTCGATCTCATTTGTTACTCTCTGAGAATTAGGGCTTGTGAAAATTTTCGAAGCCGCGCCTTTTGTTGATCGATTAATGAATAATTGCGTGTATGCTTTTGTCGATCGTTCGTCTCGTTGAAGCTTGCTTCGGCTGCTTCGATGTTTGATCGAGTTCGACTTCGGTATGTGATTATTTGCCTTTTGTTTCTTCTGATTTTCTTGCTTGAACTAGATAGTATTGACTTGCCGATGATGATTGTTTATATAGGGTTTGTATCCCTTGATTTTCGTTGGTATATTCATCTGATGATTTGTTTGAATTTATCAACTTATTTTTCTTGGCCACTTGATAATTCATTAGCGATTGGGATTGATTCTGACTAATTCCTAATCGAATATTTTCGTATATTTGATCTTGCTTGGTTGACACGGCTTTGAGTTTGTGCTATTTGACTATGGCTCCGTGAATTTCTTTGACTTGACTTCGGCCATTACAGTATTTTGATTTCGTCTTCTTTGATGACAACGGCTTGACTATATTTGACGATATTTATTTACTTTGTTCGAACTTTCATCTTTGGCTTTCTTGCGACGTGATATTTGAGATTGATACACCTGATATTGTTTTGAAACCGTTCGAACTTGGCACTGGTTGACTTTTACCTTAACTTGATGTTGTTTACTGACCTGTACATGTTGTTGCTTGATTCTGTGGTTCCTGTGAGTTTTGACTTTGATTCTTCACTGTCCTATGTTGTTGCCATTCACTTTATTCATTGTGAACTGGTCGACACACTTCATGTAGCTTGAGTCATGTAGTTTACTTGATAGAATTGAGCTCTGACCAGTTTATTGACTTGAGTTGTCTTTACTTGTTTGTACATCTCTTGTAGTTAAGTTGAACTGGTTTATGACTTCGACCTGTCTGCATTGTCACTTCTAGATGCTTGTAGCATGCTTTCTCACTTGATGTTATTTGAAGTTTGTTGTGCACTACTGGTCTCTGTTCATGTTGGCACTAGATTTTGCTGTACACTTGTTTGACTTTCACTTTCTGGTCATGTCACTGTGTCACTTACTTGGTGCATTTGTTTGCACTGTGCACTGTGCATTCATGTGCATACATGCCTGTAGTGTTCATTTCAGTTGTTGTAGTTCCTTGGTCTTTGGTCATGTTGCCTTCAGTGCTGTTGCCTTTAGTGTACATGCAGCTTTGACCTTGTCTGTAGTGTTGACATTGTGTACATGTTGCCTTGTAGTCTCTGTTGTAGTTTCCATTGTATGACTGCACTCTTTCATTTTATAGTTGCTTGCATCTTTGTTGAACTTTGGCCTTTGCTGGTTCATATGTTTTTAACATATTGTTGTGTGTTGTTTATTTTGATTTTGGTCGAGACTTTGCATTTGAGTTGAGTCATGGCAACAATGGCTTGACCTTTGCATTTTGTTTTTGGTGCCTCCTTGAATTTGTGTAGACTGTCTTGACCACTTGATTGTATTCGGATTTGATTTTCGAATTACACCTGAGTTGAATCCGGTTTGGATTTGACCTTATGCTGATTGTTGTGACATTATTTATATTGCACCTGAGTTGAACCCGTCTTTTATTTGGGTTTGACCTTGTGCTCACCTGTCCCTGTAAATTTACCAAGTGTATATATATCGGTGTGCACGGCCTTGCGGCATGTACAGTGATACACTGTGCATGTCACATTGTTCGTGTGTGATGAATTCAAATATAAATAATGACGAACAACCCAAATAACTGAGGCAAAATATTATTTTCAAAAATCACATTTTATTTTATACTGCAAAAACATTTCCTTTTCAATTTTACTGTGTCAATGTATATTTCTGCAGATTGCTCAGATGCTGGATTCACATTGGAATGAAGTTGAAGATAAATACGAGTGTGAGTGATATGTAGTGAGGAACTGATGTGACTATGAAATTGTGATGTAATTGTATTGTGACTGAAATTGTATAGTTATAGTGAGAGCTTGAATTTGTACTATTCAAAATTGTAATAAATATTTGTTTGAATAAAATATTCGTTTGAATTTCAATTCTGTGTTATTTATTTTATTCAGCAAATATTTATTTAATCTGTGAAAAACAAAATAGTACAATAACAAATACATTTAAATGAATGTATATATGTTTATTATCATCAAACAAAAAGCATATACATGCATATTCCACAGGCCGAACCCATAGGACCCCTTGGCCGAACCCATTGTGGCTTGAAGTTGATGATAGTTGCCTTGAAATTGTAGATCCATGCACCTACTTTTTGCACCACCTTTTAGACTATGTTAGGCCGACCATATAGACTCAAGACCAGACCCAAATTCAACCTTTTCCAGTGCATTTTAGACCTATAACTAAAATATAGGAAGTTGAAAGCAATTGCAATGATTTTGGACTTGTTTTATACAATCGTTTCTAGCTTTGTTTAGTGAATTTTGGGTTGAAATCTTATGTATATATGTATTGTTTTATGTAAATGGACTCAAGGTTTATAGCTTTGGCTCTCCACTCCCGAATCATAGTAGTGTTGTCGTGCTTTCATTGTGTCTGTTTTCTGTGCTTTGGTGTCAATATCCAGCTTCGAACAAGTGAGTAATTCTCACCAGACGATGTGTACTTATATAACTAGTAAACTGACACCATTTGAATTTGTAAAATTATATCATCCTGTTATAAATGTTATATTATGATCATATAATGTTTACCCCTGTTATTATATATGTTATATCATCTATTATTGTTATTTCATGCTATTCTGTTATTTTATCAGTTTATCACACTGCAAGTTCCCTATAGATTAGGTTCACTATGTGTTGAAATGATACATACCCGAACGGACTTTAGAATAAGGAAAGATCGTTATGGGCTGAAATGATAAGCCTGAGCGACTTTTTTTTTATTTCATTTAACTTGGGATTGCGGGTTTGAAATGATAGAACCCGGTTTTTCTTTGTAAATTACAGATTGAAATGATATATATTTCTATCACTTGACCTAGGCTAGAAATTTTATATAGACCCATGGTTTATATATTTTTCTGAAAATTTTAAAATATTTTAAAAATATGAATATTATGATATTTTGATTTAAATTTTATTAAAATGATTTCTATAAAATATTAGTGATTTTCTACAAATTAAATAAGTGAATTAAGTAAATGGTGAAGTAGAATTTGAAATATAAGCTAATTTTGGAATTTATGAGTTTGTTTATAAATGGAATTTATGTAAAGTAAGAAAATATGACAAATTGGACTTAAAGGATGAATTTAATGATTTTATTAAAGAATAATAAATTTTAAAAGTGATAATGATTTTGTATAAATTAAAATATGAAATAAATGAATATGAAAGCTGAATTTGGAAATATAACTTAAATTGAATTTTATGGAATTTGTTTAAAAGTGAAATTCTAATTAAGTAAAATAAATGGAAATAAGTTATATTTTATAAATTTAAACTTAGTTGTTAAGTTAAGAATTTAATTAAAGAAATGAAAATTTAATTGTTATTTAATTTGATTTTTGTATGGAAATTTGACTTTATAAAATCATAGAAATAATGGTATTTAAATGATTGTTTTTTTAATGTGAAAATATATGATTTTATAAGTTAAAAATGATTTATATTAAAAGTTAATTATGTGTGAAATTGTAAATAAAAACTCTAAATTTGATTTGACAGCATTTTTGAAATGTAATGTAAAGATATTACAGCATTGGAAAATGCTGTAGTTGTTTTAAATGAACCTAATAGCAAAATTTAACTAAGGGTTATTATAGCACTTTGTTAGTGCTATAGTTGTTAAATTTAACTAAAATTTTAATTGAAACTAAATTAAGGTATTACAGCATTTTAAATGCCGTTTTTTTGTTAATGAACTGTTTTAAAACATAACATTACGTAGCATTTCCTAAGTGCTGCGAAAGTTGAATTTTCATTGTTTTAATAAACTTAAGTGAATAAATGATCTTTGGAAAAGATTAAATTTTGGAAATTAAATATTTAATTATTAAATATAATGAATTGACTTTAAATGATTTAAATGGAATAGTTGATTTGGGAAATACAACTATTTTGAAATGTGATTAAATGGTATTTAAATTTAAATTAAATAGATGATGTTTTGAAATGATATTTTAATATTTTGAAATGAGTTTGAAATGATATTAAATCTTGGAATGAATAATTGAAGTTATATTAGTATGAAAAATATTTGGTTTACTTGAAATTTGAATCTATATAAAAGATATTAGACTTATGAAATATAGGATAATAAAGCTTTGGAATTTATTTTATAATTTGAATAGTTATTTTGTGGATTAAATCTATATTTGAAATTTATAAGATTGGAAATGGTCTATGGAAATTAAATTGAAATAAATGATTGAATTGAATTGAAACTTTGGAAATTTTAATACTTGATTTGAAAGTATAATAATTACACTTTTAAATGAATTTAAATGAATTAATTTGTTGGAATATAAATTATTTAAAGGTGATTTGAAATAATAATAAATGAATGATATCTTTGAATTTAAAGGTATTTAAAGTTGAATATTTGGATTTGAACTCAAATGATATTTTGATAATAAAATGATTTGAAATGAAGTTTTGGAAAGATATGATATTTTTATATATTGAAATGATTTGAAATGAAGTTTTGAAATGATATGATATTTTAAATATATTGAAATGGTTTGGAATTGATTTAATCTTTATTTTGATAAAGATTTGGATTTGAAATGATATTATATTTTGAAGTATAAAATATTATTTTAAATTTATAACCACGGGTTATAATAACGATTGGTTGTTAAAGAGACCGGAATCGGATATGGACATACTCTCTGTCGATACCGAAAACCACTTTGACAACTATGTACGCGGTGGAGTTTCCAGAATGAAGTAGGATGGTGGCGACAATCCTAAGGTATATACGTGGACCCAACTCCCGTGAGTTAGCATAAGGTGGCTAAAACAGGAGCGATCTCGGACCAGTGAGGTAGCACCTCTTATCGGACACACTTCTTCGATACCATTCTATTACTTTTTGATTTTTGAAGGCCACCCTTGATTTGGGAGTGTTGTTCGAGGTGGAGCGGTAGTGGCTGGTATGCGTTTCCATCAGTCTGTGTGTGTAATTGGTATATCTACCCTGGCATTGCCTTGTGTGTCGTGTCACCTACCATATCGAGCTTTACTACGAGTTTCTATTTGTGTTGTACCTATGGAGTATCTTCTCGTAGCCTCTCGGGGTATGTAGGTACTGTATAGACTATTGGCATATTACGTGTTAAGGTGGAAAATGTAAAGCCTTAATGCTATTTAAAAGTAAGTTTATTTTATGATTAGACATTATTATAATAATAGCGAATATTACTACATAGTAGATAGTTTAACGGATCCTTAAAGAATGGGCGATCCCAAGCATTCTTTAAGTTACTTGTACCTTTATTACAGTTCACTTGAGTTAGTTTACATTATATAAGTATATATTGTCCTGACTCGAGTGTTTTGTCTTTTGCTTTACACTCGGGTCAGCCTGAGTTATTCACAGATTTGGATTTCCGCTCTCTTGGAGATTTGAATCGCTGGAGATTATCTGCTTGTCTTGTCCTATCTATTTCAGTTCTGTTGTTCTATTTGGCTTGTACTTGGTAATTTTATTGAGACTTCTGTTGTACTCTATTTCTTTTGTTATATCTTATGTAACTCTAATATATTTATATAGTAGCTTCATGAACTACTATTTCTTTTACTTCCGCTGCATTATTTTACTTTGTGTCTATGATCTGTGATTATTTATTTACTGTATATTCTGAGATTTGCCAAATTTTATTTACAATGCGGTATTTTGAGCAATTCAAGTCCGACATGTGCATATGCGAATGGTTGAAAATATCGGGTCGTTACACCCTTGCTCATTTATAAATTTGTGCATTAGTGTATGTAGCTTTTACTACAGCGCTATTCAAGACGATGTACTTGGCCTATTGGTTTGCATCAACCACTGCATTTCGTTCACTAATTTTTCAATTTAAAGTTCCTTAACTAAGTTTTAACATAAATTTAGGACCGATATACTAAACTCGATATCTCTTATGAAGTTCGAGTACGAATATCCTTTATAAGCAGTTTGTTGTTTCCATAACAAATTCTCTGGTATTTATAAGTACTCGTGAATTCTATTAATATTTAGTGATCCTAATTTAGATTCAATAATCACTCAATGTACCAATCATTTAAGCACAATTGCAATATAGTATATGTAACTACCCACCTTTTGACCCCTGAATATTGACATTAATACATCCACAGTATTTATTTGTTGAGCACCCAAGTGTCAGAAGTTATTTCAAAGTGCTCATAAAGCAACCTTCTTCTCGCTATAACTTTTTGCAATATTATTTCACAAGTTAACGAATGCTTTAAACTTCAATATTTTTCCAGTAATAAGTATAATTATAGTACTCGTAACTTCAAAAATCGTTGAACACAAGGCATTTTTAAAGTGCATCCACAGCGATTATTTCCTTCAAACTTTCACAATTTTGTTTCGCAATTTCTAAAACTTTCCAAACATTTCTTTACTATCCCATACACCAAATGATGTATAGAGAAAAACCAAAATAGGTTATACCAAGCTAAGATCACAAATCTTCCATTTACACAATTTAAAATTAGGGGATGTCAAAGTGTATATATAGCGACTATCGCTATACGGACAATTCCATATCCATTTCAGATTCAACTTACAATCCAAACAACCATTTAAACATCAAATTAAGGTCATGCTATATGTTATAGAAGATAATAGGAGTGATTCTATACAATATAAAGTTGTCATTTGCTTTCAAAAGCAAGAAGTCCAAAGTTTATGTAACGAACAAGAATTTTGGTTATTTGAAATTAGAATACTTAATCAATTTTAAATATTTGAAAGTTAAATTTATAGATTAAATAATTTGAAATTCAAATATAGGGATTTATTGGATGATTTATTGTTGGATTTAATAATTGAAATTGTGTAAATAATTGAATCTTGGATTTTTTAAGTTGGATAAAAATGATTTAAAGGTTTATTAAATTTTTATTAATAAGAATGAAGATAATAAATTTTTTAATTTGATTTAAAAAGTGATTTAGCTAATTTGGAAAATAACTCTTTTTAATTAACATATAAAAATAGCCTTCTGGGGCACAGTCTCGGATTTCGATGAAACCAGTTTCATTGGATCTATAATGTTATATTACTGTAGGATTCCAAATTATGTGTCGATCGATCTTACCATTTGATCGTGGGAAGCTGAAATGCCTAGAAATTTATTTAAGCAAATTTAATTTAAATAATTCAATTTGAAAACCTATCTTCCAAATACGATGGAATTGGCCTCCGATATATATTCCGTTGTGTTCGGAATGGGGGTAAAATATTATAAACGCCAAGCGACACGCTTCGTTTGGAGTTCGGAATTATTACGCGTGAATAGTATTTTGTGGTTGCCTATAAATAAATGACCAATTCACATAACCCTAACCCATAAGTCAACCCATTTTCTCAGCCGCCACCCCTATTTCTTCAGTGACTAGAAAATCATCTTCTTCCCCCTCAAATATTTCTCAATCCATCGACCTATAGGCTTCGCCATCAACTGAAAAGTTGTAAAGCTTGGAGAGACGAACACATCCAATGGTGGATTTGAGCTATCATCGTCGAATAGAGGTAGGAAATGGCCGTGTTTGTCGTGCGTTTCGATGAGTTTTGTGAGTGCTATGGGCCGCCGAGTTCGACATGGCTCATGACGTGGGTGTGGCGGGGGTAGGCGCGCATCGTGGCGGTCTCTGATCGTCGACTAGATGACGGTGGATGGAGCGGCATCGAGTGGATAAGGCACGTGATGGGTTACGTGATTTCCTGGGTTGCGTACGCATGAGGAAGAAGGGTTGTTAACGTTAATTAAGGTAATTAAAAAGTATATGATGTAATTAGCAATTCATTATATTATTTAAAATCGTGTAAACTTATAGCGTGCATAACTTTTCCGTACTAGGTCCGTTTCGCACGAAACGAATTGCAATGGATTCATTTCAGAAAATACAACGTTATGGAGCTGGTTTGGATGGATTTTGAGCTAGTGAAAATTTTGGTAAATTCGAACGCATGTTCGTTTTTAATCTAAATAAAAAGCTGCAACGACGACTGGAAGAAATGTGAGTAAATCTCACTCATCTTGGATAATTGGTTTTATTTTTAAATAGTTAAAATTATTTATCCGTTGATTGGATGAATTGATAAATTATTAACAGTTGGATGTTATATTATAGTAGTTGGATATATTCCCTCCTATTGAAGCGGATGAGACACTATTTGCCTCGCATAATAGCGGATGATCCTATATTGTCGCGATATCCTGCCTCGAAGCGGGATTGGTATTTTATGTTATATAACATCTACGGTTGCAGGGAAATAGGTTGGAGGGATCCAATTGGATTCCTTAAAAATGTTTGTTTTTAATTACATATATGGTGATATATGATGTGTGAGAATAATCTGTTATATATTATGTTATGATTTGAATTTATTGGATGCAATAGTAGCATTGGCCTTAACTTTGGTATTATAAATACCATAAATAATATTTTTTATTTAAAAGGGCATTTCAAAGGTGATTTTGGAAATGAAGATATTTATATTGAATTTTGGGATTTATTTAAAAGGGAATCGATTTGGATAAAATAAATGATTGGACTTTGGATATTTATTTATCTGTTTTGTAGAATGGGTTCAAATAAAGAGTTTAAAATTTAGGATTTTAAAAAAAAAATTAAATGAGATTCTTAAAATACGAAAGAGAATTCGAAATCGAGATTTGAATAGTTTTGGAATATAATTTGGATTATTTAGGAAATAGATTTATAAATGGAATTTTAATTAGAAATCGATTTATAAATGGATTTTAGTGATATGAACCTATTATAAACTGGAAACGAGATTTACAAAATTTATAAACAATGTTTATAAATAAAGTGAAATTATTATCATTTGCTAAATTGAAAATATAAATTCACACTGAGAATTTATAATGAGGTATGGTAATCGGTTTAGAAAGAATAGTGGATTATATATTGGAATTTGGAAATGGGTTATAAAATGGGGAATGTAAATCGATTTGTGATGAATCGAGAGAGATTTATAAATAAGAAATTTGTTATATTGGAATTTTTAAAAAAAAATTTATCAAGAAGTGATGTTTTTTTAAAAGGATTTTTATTTATTAAACTATGTAGTTTTAAAAACTATTAATTGGATTAAAATATTTCAGGAAGTTAGTTATTTAAATATTTAAAATTTGTTGAAATGAATTCTAAGTATTATAAACAAGTTTGGTAAATCGATTAGCAATTTTATAAATGAATTAGAATTAGTTATTGACGTTTATTTTGAAAGTGCTTTGATATTTTAAATAATTGTTTAACCATGTTTTTGAAATTGATTATTATTATTATTATATATATATATATAATTTAAAAGTAAGTGATTGAAATTTATTTATAAATGCTCTCGAGATTGGTGAAACGGGTTTGTTTAATGGATGTGATTTTATAGGAGAAATCTTATAATGGAATTCTGGTAACTAAAAAAATTTACAAAATGTTAGATACAGGAACTTCGAAATGAATTTAAATTGGTAAAAGAAGTTATAAATTGTCAGATGAAATTATAAATAAGTATAATTGTTTTTTGGAGATTGTAAAAAGGAATTTGTTAATAAATCCCAGAAATTTATGAGATAAGTTATGAAATATTTCCTAAGTTTGATATAAAAATGATTTTGGAGAATATGATTATAATATTTTCCTAAGTATTGGAATGGAAGGTTTTAGAAATATTTTAACTACGGAATGATTTATATAGAAATATTTTCCTAAGTAATGAATTATAAAGGGGATTTGGAAATATTTCTAAGTGTTGATATGATTTGAGAATATCCTGTTATGAATATAAGAATTTGGAATTGATTTCAAATGTTGAAATACTGGAGGTGATTTGAATATATATCTTTGTAGCGATATTTTGAAATGAATGTTTGAAAGATTTATAATATGGGCCTAGTGACTGCTTATGTGTGATTTGATAGTTAAATAATCGACTATCAAATATGGCCAAATTCGTTGATCATTTTAAAGAGACCGGGATCAGATTTAATTATCCGAAAACCACTTTGATCCAATTTGAGCATTGCGAATTGTGATATCGTGAAGATAATGAAGACGGTGGCCTTTGAAAATATTGGTTTGTTCAGACCCAGAACAACTTGTATGGGTGAATGCTATCATTGCATTTTTCCAAGAAGGCAGTGTTAGCGTTCCAAGTGGGATTGCTATTCAAAAAGGTAAACGTAGCCTCAAGCCTCATCAACCTGGGAAATGACTAAAACAGGGCATGCAGCAGGGCTAAGTGGGTCGCTCACATTAGGGTATGTCATCATCTTTCTAGATTACCCTATTATTATGGATTTGGTTGTGCATTAGGGATCTCGATTAAGGTCAAAAGACCGGGATAATGACATATTTGGTACTACTAGTAAAGTGGTAGGCTGGTTCTGTATGGCAGGGTACAAGATTTTCTTGTCAGACCCGAGTGCATGGATCTAGAGATGCACCCATCGGAGATAGTTCCTTACCTGGTCATAGTATGGAATCCATTGTCCAATACGTGCCTTTACGGTTTTGATTTTAGAGCTTAATATGCTGGAATTTAATTAATGTAACAATTTCGTCTATTTTAATAAGTATTTGTACTAGACACTATTATAATATCACAGAATTTTTATATAAAAGTGGTTTGGTTATCGTAAGGGAAAAACCCATCGTGTGTATGTGTGACGTGGTCTTACGAGATACTTTTGATTCAAAGATTTTTCTTATAACTTTAAATCCAGTTGGTTTTCCAGACTGACTCGGGTGTTATTTTATTATAATGCTTGGGTCAGACGAAGTATACAGATTCAAGTTAGGATGCTTTGGAGCTCGGGAGACGAGCTGGAGGAGTCTCAAGCGTATTCCATGTACTTGATTATATTCCGCTGTGTGTGTATGTTGTATATTCGGCACTTGTGAGGACAAATTATTATAACTGTCCAGATTGATTGTTGACTGTTGTACTCGGATGATAGTATGTATATTACAGTTACAGTGTATAAAGATCTGTTATTATATATTATATTTTGTTCTGCTGCGATTGTGAGATTCTATGTTATTGTTTAGTTTTCTTCTTATTCCTTTTTCTTCTTTACCCCTAGCAATCGGTATTTCTGGCACTTGAATATTCGGCATGCTATATAGTAGACGTATTAATGTCGATTTTCGAGGGTCGAAAATCTCGGTCGTTACATTTGGTATCAGAGCTAAAGGTTAAGCGAGAACCTTAGCTTTGGTGTGGTAACTCATTAGAGATAGAATCAGTAGCACCCTAGAATGAGTTTGAGTGTATATATTTGAGTGCGTATTTGTTAGTGATATAAAAATGCTTTATATTGTATTGGTTGAACTATTGAGTGGCATATGGATTCTGGTCAATATGAGTAATAAAGTTATTGATAGGGATCTCTAAACACTTGAACAAAGCCATTCAACGTAGTATTATTTTAAAAATTGGGTAAATTGAATAATTTTACCCTGATTATTTTATATATAAAGGAATACTTTTTCAGAAATTATTATAGTTGTATATGGTGTGCTTGGTTGTTAGGAAATTATAATGTTAAACTATTATCATTTGTTGTTTGTTGTTGTGATCGAATAAAGGTCGATATTATAATGTAAGCATGATGTTTGCACAAAAAATGGGCAAACACCTCCAAGTCGTATGATTTAGTTGATTTTATGTTGTTTTTAGTGATCTGGGTGATTTATGCAAATATATGAAAAGCAGGGACTAAACTGTAAAAGACACACAGATTTATAGTGGTTCGGCCAGAATGTGCCTACGTCCACTTTATATGTTATTCTCTTTTACTGTTCGGATTACAAGTACAAAGCTTTGATACAAGTATATGAAAGTTGTTTGAAAGTTCTATCCGTGCTTGAGCTCTTAAACTTGTCCACCATTGTTGTACCCCTACCCCTCTATTTATAGAGTGAGGCTGGGGGTAGGGGTCTTGGATGTATATAGCTGCTGGTGGGCTTGGGCTGGTGCAATCTGGCCTGGCAAAGTTGGTCCGGAATGCCTTGGTCCGGTGGAACTTGGTCCGGTGGTGAATGAGATTGGTTTTGGTTCGGTAATGCTATTTTTGGAGTTGGTTTGGCTGTAGGTGGAGCGATGATTGGTTCGGCAATGGTGGAAGCAGAGTTGGTTCTGCTATGCAGGGAAGTGGAGTTGGGTCGGCTATGCAGGGAAGTGGAGTTGGTTCGGTGGTGGCTTCCCTCAACTTGGTTCGGTAGTTGGTCTGGTGGTAGATGGTTGGTTGGAGTTTGATTCGGTGGGACTTGGTTTTGGTTCGGTAGGGATTTGGAAAGGAGATGGTTCGGCGGTGTTGGCCCGGTCGAAACACACCCAACACTTGCCCCCCCAAAGTAGGGCATGTGCGTGCATATGGCGTGCTTTGTTTTAGGTCATTCATCCTGGACACTCTCATCCGGTCATGAATGCCGAACCAATTGGTCCGGTCGTTGATATTTGCCTATAAGTATGGGCCTTATGCTTTCGTTATTCACTACCAACTGAAATAGCCGAACCAGATTCTTTCCTGCCGAATCAATCACATCACCGAATCACGCTTGACTACCGAATCAGGTGATTGCCGAATGTCTCTTATGTTTTGAACCACCAAATGAACCTGTGGGGTATGAGTGCCGAATGAACCTTCGTGCCTTGAACTACCGAATGTGTTTGTGGAGTATGGGCGCCGTGAATTTGTGGAGTATGGGCGCCGAATGAACCTTCGAGCCTTTGTACTACCGAATAAATTCGTGTGTTGAATTATAAGTGAAACTCTAGACAACATACACTTGCTCGTTTATATCTCTACATCCTTATTCTAACAATGTACTCTTTTGTGTTGCAGATAATGTCTCATAAAGTTACCCATTCTGACAAGAAGAAATCTATGGACAGAAGAGAGTCCCCCGTCGTGCCCCCAGTTCAACTGAATCCAGAACGATGTGGACCCACCCCGAGATCGCTAGTGGATGGGTACGGTCCTCAAGAGCTCCTGAACTCACCGCCTGACTGCTTTCCTAGCTCCCTCAAAGATGAGCAGCTCGATGCTATTTCTCGCTCTTTTGGGATTGATAGAGCGCGTATGCTGTTGCCGGGGGAAGGAGTGATGCCATACAATCCCCCCGAAGGATATTTCGCTTATAGTAGGTACCATTGTATGCGTGGGGCCATTCCCCCGATTAATGCTTGGATAGTCAGCTTCATCACCTACTTGAAAGTGGCTCCATTCCAGCTTCAGCCTAACTCCTACGCCATCTTGGTGAGCCTGTTTGTTATCTTTCAGAGGAGATACGGGCGTCCCCCTTCCAACCGGGAAATCCGGTATCTGTACAACTTAAGAGGCTACAAAAAGGGGTCTCCGTATATTAGTTTGGAGTCGGCCGTGTCCTTCAAGCCAGTCCTGGATTTATATTCAAAGTTCAGCATGTTCAAGAAGGAATGGTTTTTCATCAAGGATGACTCGGTTTCTATCCGTCGCTTCACCTCTGGCTGTAAGTTGAAGCTTATTTATAATTTTCATTCTAACTGCAATGCTTCTTCTTATGTGTTTTTATTTCTTGCTAGCGACAGGTGGCTTTGCGGTCGTGGAGAATGATCGCCTGGTTCAGATGGCTGCGGAAATAGAAGCCATTTCGGGAAGGGATAGGTCGGCCTCTTACTTGATCAGGAACGCTACACTTCTGGGGCACAACCTGATTCTACCACATCAGTCCGTGGTCAAGCAGAGAGACACGACAGAGGAGAGGGCTGCCAAAGCTAAAGGAGGGGCTACGGCAAAGAGCAGCAAAAGGAAACCCTTCTCGAAGCATCCAATTGCTGGGGGGAAGAAACTTAAGAAGTTCGATGGACCCTCCCCCAGCACATGTCCCGGAGGAGGAAGATGTGGAGGAGGAAAGAGGCGAGGATGAAGGAGGTGAGGTGGAGAGTGGAGAGTGGAAGCGGTAGAGAAGGTGATGGTGATGGTCATAGTGATGATGGTGGCGACGGACAGAGCGGTGGTGGTACTGGGGTTTTGTCTTCTAAGCAAGCAGGTGTGATCCAGGAGTGGACAGATGATGATCTCCGTCTAGCTTTTGAAGGGTCGGAGGAAGGATCGCTTTTAGTGGAGAGGCCTAAGGAAGCTGAAAAGGCCGAGATCGGTGCTGATTCTTCTAAGAGCGCTTCAGCTAAGGCAATTCCTGCGATTTAAGGTGAATTTTCTGCCAACTCCATTTACGATAAGGATTTAGAAATATTTTATGGCCCACTCCCATCCTGGAATCAGATTCAGGACTTATTGCAGTATCCCACGCCTCCCCATGGTTTGTATAACAAATGCGTCGTCTCTTTTTTTCTTTTTTTTTCTTTTTTTTATTAACTTGATATATTTCTTGAATTACGGTTCAATGCATGCTTGTGACACTTGGTTTTCATTCCAGGAGCAGGCAAAGCGGCCAAGACCTCAGATGTTCGGCACCGCCTCGAACAATATAAGTCCCTCAAAGCTTCTACTAAACCGAAGCCTCCGGCCAACCGTTCCGAGGATGTAGTCGGCTACCGTCCTCTTCTTAGGGTCATTGAAGAGGGTATTCAGAAGAAGAAGAGGAGCCGGTCCTTGTTCAAACCTTCACCTGGTCCTCAGCCCTCACTCCAGCCTCTTCACGATATCACGGAGGGGGATACTGAGTTCATACCTTCTCCGCATCCGTCTGAAAATCCTACCGTTACCCCGATAGATCACCTTGGCTTGGCTCGTAATCCGTTTGCGGGTCATCCAGATCTGGATTCGGCCTCTCATGATATCTCCTTCGACGAGGCTACTGGTGAACACCTTCTCCCTCGCAATCCTATGGTACGGGTGCTTGATGAGGCTAAGTCCCTGGACCTTGATTTGCTTACCACTCGGGTTGTAACTCTAGGGGATGAAGCTAAGGCGAACATCGACCGGGTCGCCGAGGAAACCAAGAAGCTGATGGCACACCATGCCCGACTGGTCAAGGCTGGGGAGGAAATCGGGAGCGCCAATATTCGACTGCGGTTAATGGTTTCTGACCAGGCTAAACAACTTGCTGATCAAGCCATCCAGATTTCTCAGCATGAGGCTGCATCTAGGCAATTAAAGAAGACTATGGAAGAGGTCAGCAGGGCAGAGTGAGGCTTGAAGCTACAGAGCTGGCTCAAAACAAGCTAAAGGATGAGATGGAGGCGATGAGGAAATCCCTCCAAGCCGACCGCTCGCGGTACCAATCGGAGAGGGATGCTGCCACTGCACAGCTGTTGGCTTCTGAGGGCCGAATAAGGGAGTTTGAAGAGAATGAGGGGATAATGGATGAGATGCTTCAGGATATGTACTTTCGCACTTGGAGACAGGGCAACTTATCTTGGATGGATGATTATCCCCGAGTCATGGCTAGGATTTATCTTAGGGCCCTAGAGGAGGCTAAGGCCGAAGCAGATAAGGAGGGCGGCGTGGATTTCAGAATGGATGTGGTTACGGCTCAATTCTCCAAGGAGGAGAAAGCGGCGGTGAAGGAGGGTATGCGGCTGCTTGCTGCTGAGGAGGTAGGTGTGCAAGTAGAGGATGATGATCAAGATGATCAAGGAGCAGATGCTGGTAAGTCCTCCTCTTTAGTCTTTCCGTTAACTTGGTTGCTTATCACTAACGAATTCTTTCCTTGATCGGACAGGCGGTCAACAGGACAAGGGTAAAGCTCCAATGCAACCGGCTCCTTGACTTGACCTGGATATCTTTTTGCTTACTGAACATTGTTGTATATGTTAGTCTCAAAATAGTAACGTAACTTTTAGGTTGTAATTATGTTACTTGTAATAAACAACATTATTTTTGGCGTGTAATTTTTTAACTTAAGCTGATTCTGTCGTATTTGAATGCTTTTGTTATTTTGACATGTTGTATGAGAAATATAGATATGCATATGCTTGTAATTCAATTGTGTTTGATGTCAAGTTCTTGCTTAAAACATAATTTCATGTCTTGCAATGTTAGTGTGATGTGTGAATAAATTATAGCCACGTATTTATACACGAAAGAAGAAAATACCGCCCTCCATATTTTACTTGTAGATGGCAGCTTTGAATGTCTTGTGTGACTGAGTATGGAACGCGGCCTAGTGTCCCGTTGTGAGTTCCCACTCCCATTAGCGAATGTCTCCTATTCTGTGTCATGTACTTTAGGGATCATTATAGAGGATAGGAGAAATGTTTTTTAAATAAAATTGAAATATGAGAAATAGTAAAACTTCCAATCACAGAATGCCTTCGATGTGCTTAAGTTCGTGGCAAACGGGCTTTGTAGTCAATTTCCCTAGCTGTGGGTCTTGGAGACATTTGTCACCCATCTTACGCCTCCGCGGGGAGTTAATCTTTTTTACCACAGTCGTACTTAAGACGCATCGGAGCCGAGATCGCGCACAGTAACTACCCGGTCCATTATGGCCCGTAATCGTGGGTATTATTCGATTTACTGTGGCCGGCTAGCGTGGGTGCCGATCGTCAATCGTGAACTACCCCTGGCTGGCCACACCTCATGTTGGGGCTTAAAGTAGGTTCACAGTTGCCGGCAAGCCGAACGCCGTAATGAGCTGCCTTGGCTACAGTCGGCCTTCTCGGTGGCTTATAATCGGCTCATTACAGTTGGCTTTGAGGGTCGATCGCGAGCGATGAGTTAACTCGCAGCAGAGGGATGCTGGAGCAAAAGTTTCTCATTAGCGAGGGCATAGATTCGTATAGTACCTGTTAGGTCTTGTCCAGGAGAAGTCGTGCTATGGAGCGCCTTGAATGGAAATGCTATTTGCACAGGATTTTGTTCAACAGAAAAGGATAAAGTTAACAAGCAGCCAAGATATAAAGGAACAAGTTAAAAAAGAGACAAGGTTTTTAAAGTGGTTCGGTACGAAAATGCCTACGTCCACTGATTCTCTTTGTTAATTCACTTCATATGGGCAGTACAAGTTAAGAAAAGTATCGACGAAGGTGTTGGATGTTCCATGCCCTTTGGAACACCTCCCCGTCCACTGTTGACAAAATATAAGCTCCATTGTGGAGATCTTTATGAATTACATATGGTCCGTCCCAGATTGGATCTAGTGCTCCAGGGCGCGGGAAGATTCGTTTGAGGACAAGATCTCCCTCTTGTAAGCTACGATGCTTGACTTTGGAGTTGTATTGCGCTGCCACTTTTTGCTTGTGAGCTGATGTTTTGAGTGCTGCATCGTTTCTTCTCTCTTCAATTAGATCCAAAGACATGTGGAGGAGTTCTTCGTTTTTTTCTAGGTTATAGTGGATCCTATGGTGGGAAGGCACTATAGTTTCAACTGGGAGCATAGCCTCCGATCCGTATGCCAAAGAGAAAGGAGTATGCCCCGTTGACGTTCTGAAAGATGTGCGATAGGCCCACAGTGCCGTAGGAAGTTCATCCACCCAAGCGCCTTTTGACTTTTCGAGTTTCTTTTTTATTAGAGTTTTGAGAATTTTGTTGACGGCTTCAACTTGTCCATTTGCCTGGGGATAAGCTACGGATGAGAAGCTCTTGTGAATTCCGTGCTCTTGGCACCAGTTGGCGAACTCCTCGTTGTCAAACTGAAGACCATTGTCCGATATGATTTTGAATGGGACTCCGTACCTGCATAGAACATTTTTGATCAAGAAGTTAATAACTTTTGCTGAAGATACTTTATTTTGGGGTTCTGCTTCCACCCATTTGGTGAAATAGTCGACTGCCACTATAGCATATTTGGCCCCGCCTCGGCCCATTGGCAGTTCGCCAATCAAGTCAATTCCCCATACTGCAAAGGGCCAAGGGCTGGTCATTTGAGTAATCAAAGTTGTTGGTAGCCGCGGAATCTTATAAAACTTCTGACATCTGTCACATTTTCTGATGAAATCTAAGGCGTCCTTGCTTAAGGTGGGCCAGAAATATCCATATCGGAGTATCCTTTTTGCCAAAGTCTGCCCTCCAGTGTGATCTCCGCAGCTTCCTTGATGGATGTTGGATAAGATTTCCTTGGCTTCCCTTCCAACGACACACCTTAATAAGGGGTTAGAGAAGCCGCGCCGATAGAGGGTGCCCTCTTGTATTGTGTAGCGGGAAGCATTCCTCAAGATTTTCTTGACTTCGTTACGCCCGTTGGGCAGTGTGCCACTTTGTAAGTAGTCTCGGATGGGAGTCATCCAAGTTGCTTCTTCGGTTGCAAATATCAGATTCACTTGCTCAAAACTTGGGGTCAGTTGCTTTGAGATGGCTACTGCTCCGGAAATAGCACCGTCTCTCATGCTAGCTTGCTTCGCCAATTCGTCGGCCTCTTGGTTCTCTTCCTGAGGGATGTGTTTGATTAAATAGTGATCCAATCGATTGAGAAGCAACTTGGCCTTCTTTAAATATGCTACTAGTCATTCTTCTTGAGCCTGGAATTCTCCTAGTATTTGATTTACAATAAGTTGAGAATCGCTATGAAGACACAAAGAATTGGCACCGATTTCTAAGGCAAGTTCTAATCCAGCTATCACTGCTTCATACTCTGCCTCGTTGTTGGTTGCAGCGAATTCCAACCTTATAGCATAGTGTAGCTTATTTCCCCTGGGAGTGATTATTACCACACCTGCCGCCGAGCCTTGCTCGTTTGACGCACCATCCACAAAGAGATTCCACTTGATGTCTTCTGCTATTTCCGATTGCTCCCTACCTTCGTTGGTAGTGAATTCGACAATGAAATCGGCCATGGCTTGTCCCTTGATGGCGGTGCGAGGATGGTAGGTGATATCATATTGACTTAGTTCAATGCACCATTTAAGTAGTCGCCCAGAAGTGTCGGGACGATGGAGTACCTGCCTTAGTGGTTGATCGGTCAGAACTCTGATGGAATGGGACTGGAAATAGTGATACAGTTTCCGTGATGTGATTATTAAACAGTACGCTAGTTTCTCAAGTTTAGGATATCTGGCTTCCGCCCCTGTAAACCTCTTGCTTACAAAGTATACTGGCCGCTGCGTGCATTTGTCTTCTCTCACCAATGCGGCGCTTAAAGCATGAGATGACACAGCAAGGTATAGGTATAGCTCTTCGCCTTTGTTCGGAGTTGAGAGTACTGGTCCTCTCTGGAGGTGTTCGATTAAGTTAAGGAAAGCTGTTAAGCATTCGTCGGTCCATTCGAATTTTCCTCTCTCTTTCTTTAGAGCTTCGAAAAAGGGGATGCATTTGTCAGTCGCTTTAGAGATGAATCTGCTCAGGGCGGCCACCTTCCCATTTAGGCTTTGCATTTCCTTTCGGGTAGAAGGTATCTTGATATCTTTCAGAGCTCGGACTTGTTCAGGGTTTGTTTCAATTCCTCTGGCATGGACGATGAATCCTAGAAACTTTCCTGATGATACTCCGAAGGAGCACTTTAGAGGATTTAGCTTCATTCCATACTGGTGAAGTACTTGAAACATTTTATCCAGGTGGTTTACGTATTCGTCGGCTTCCCTTGACTTTACCAACATGTCATCCACATAAACTTCCATAGTTTGTCCTATTAGCCCCACAAACATCTTGTTGACGAGGCGCTGATAGGTGGCTCCTGCGTTTTTAAGTCCGAAAGGCATTACCTTGTAGCAGTACAATCCCCGGTCAGTGATGAAACTCGTGTGGTCTTGATCGGGAGCATGCATAGGAATTTGGTTATATCCTGAGTATGCGTCCATAAAAGATAAGAGTTCGTGCCCGGCTGTGCTGTCTACAAGCTGATCGATTCGGGGAAGTGGGAAGTAATCCTTCGGGCAGGCATCATTTAAGTTGGAGAAGTCAATGCATGTTCGCCACTTCCCATTAGCCTTCTTTACCAGCACCGGGTTGGCGATCCACTCTTGGTAAATGGCTTCTCGTATGAAGTCATTGGCAAGTAGTTTCTTTACTTCTTCATTGAGGGCTGCTGATCGTTCTGCCCCCATACTTCTCTTTTTCTGTTTTACTGGCGCCTTGGTAGGATCAATGTTTAGTACGTGGCATGCTATGTCAAGGGAGATTCCGGTCATGTCAGCGTGTGACCATGCAAATACATCCAAGTTGTGGTGGAGAAAATCAATGAGTTGTTCCTTCAACTCCGCTTTTAGTTGGGAGCCGACTTTCAATAGTCTACTCGAGTCATGTCTGTCTACAGATACAAATTCCATAGCCTCTGCAGGCTCGGCAGTGGCCTCCTCCTCTTTGTCCCTGGGGTCTAATTCATTGAAAGGGTCGCTGGTATATCGAAGAGGAGGGGCTTTCTTTAGCTGCTATGCTTCCAAACTTTTTGTGCAGAGGGCAATCTCTACACTCTTCCCTTTATCCTTCCTGTGGTTATTGCGAAGTTCAGTTACATAGCAATCTCGAGCGATGTCCTGGTCTCCCTCTACTTCCCCTACTCCATTGTCCGTTGGAAATTTCATCTTCAGGCACCAGGGGCCAGGACAATTTGGAAGTCAGACAAGGCTGGCCTTCCTAAGAAGGCGTTGTAGGCCGAGTGGTTTTCTATCAGCACAAATGTCTGTTTCCGCACAACGGAGCGAGGATGACTTCCAATTTCAACAAAGAGGTCCAGTCGCCCGAGGGGCATCTTCGCATTTCCTATGAAACCATGTAGTGGTTTATTGCAGGGAAGAACATCCTTTAATGACAGCTTCATTTGGTCAAAGGCATGCTTGAACAGGATATTCACTAAGCTTCCAGTGTCTACTAGAATTCGGAAAACCTCGGCTGGACCGAGCCGGGCAGAGATAACCATGGGATCCGTGTGAGGGTACTGCCTTCCCTCTAGGTCATGCCTACTGAATGCGATGTCTCCATTCTCTATCCGCTTCGGGTGGCGTTCTTCTATAATAGAATTGACGCATTCTTCATTGTTTCTAAGTGACTTTCCGTACCTTTCCATCTCTGCCCAGCTTCTGTCGGCGATGTGTGGCCCTCCCGAGATGGTATGGACCACTATCTTCTCTTAACTGGAGCTGCTGGTGTTACGATTTCCTCTGCCTATTTCTGGGGAGGGTAGCCTTGGGTTCTCATTGGCAAGAACTGGAGTCCTGTTCTGGCCTTTTACATAGCATTCTAGTCTTCTTCTTCTGATGTGTTCTTCAATCAAGTCCCAGAGATGATGGCATTCTTTGGTATTATGACCATGGGATTCGTGGAAGCGGTAGAATTTTCCAGACTTAACTGCGTTATCTGATTCCTTCTTGTGCGGGGGGCGTTTGTATTTAACTTCATCTTGAGTGGCCAGGAAGATGTTTTCGATCGTTTCATTCAACGGGGTGTAAGCGTCAAATCTCGGTCCTGGCCGATATATGCGCTTTTCTCCCTTCTTGCCCCCAGCGTTGTCTCTAGAATCATTTCTTCGAACGTCCTTTGCTACGGCGGGCATGTTGTCGTGAGCTGCCTTATTTTGTTGCCCTATCTGCCTCTCAGTGGCAGCGTCTTCAAGTTTCATATATTTTCCAACTTCATGAAAAAAATCGGGTAAAGTAGTTGGTTTTTCTTTGGTCAATCTTCTAGCAAATTTAGTATCCGGATGCACACCACTACAGAGGGCCATTAAGATAAGCTTCTCATCGGCATCTTGGACTACGACCGCTGCGGCATTGAATCGGGTTAGATATTGCTGCACTTTCTCTCCAGGTTTCTGTTTGATACTGGATAAGGAATAAGCGTCCTTGGGTTGCTCCACATGAATGCGGAATTGGCTGATGAATTTTTCTTTCAACATCTCTCATGAGCTGATGGATCCTTGGGGTAGATGGCAGAACCAAGAGGTAGCTAGATCTGCTAAGAATAGCGGAAAGCATTTGCACAGCACTCCTTCTGTTGCTCCACTCATGAGCATAAGCTGTGTGTATCTCTGTAAGTGTACAACGGGGTCAGAGGTTCCTTTGTAAGGTTCCATCGTTGGCATTTTCCATTCTCGGGGGGTGATGGCAATTTCGATATTGTGGGCGAAAGGGCTGGTTACCCTAGCGCCTATTCCTCGGTCTCTTTGATCCCGTTGGATGCATTCTCTGAACAAGCGTGCCATCCTTTCATCAGAATTTGGAGTAAATAAAAATGAGTTCGGTTCTTCTCTGTGGGATTGATTCCGTCCAGATGACCTGTAGGGATGGTATCGTCTATTGTTCCTAATATTTTCCAGTGGTTGTCTTTGGTCTTCTGGGAGCATGCTAGGGTCAGCTACAGTTGGCCCTTGCCTTGATCTTCCCCTGCTGGGTTCTGATCTATGCACTTCCTCGGGTCCAACTTCGGGCTGGACTCTAGCTCGGCCCCGTTCATTGGTGTTTCCGTGGTAAGGTAGTACGATAGGCTCGCTACAGTTGACCTCCGCCCGGTACCTCCCCCGTTGGGTTCAGTTCCAAGCGTTTCCTCAAGTCCAACTTCGGGCTGAGCTCGGTCTCGGCTCCTACCATGGCCGCTTCGGTCGTTAGCTCCTTCAAAGAAGGAAGATCTTTGTTGTCTCTGAGATCCTCCATACTGGGACTCACCCCATGATTCAGTGTTGCGGTTGGACTCTTCAGCATCCCTTAAGCGTGGCATGAGTTGGTCCACCAAGGCTTCCTGCTGGGATGTGAAGCGGTTAGTCACTTCAGCCACAACCCTATCTAGATCTGCCCTAGTAATCGCTACCGGCTGTCCCGTGGCAGGGGTTGTCGGATTTGCCTGACCTTCATTTGGTACTGCTGTTGGAATGGGATGATTTACTTGATCTGTGACCATTGGATCTGGAACACTGCTAGTTGCGATGTTCTTTCCTTTGTTAACGTCTTTTTTCTGCCTGGGAGGCATGTTTCTCAAGCAATGAGCGATGCTGTTAGGAAGATGGCTAAAAGGGAGAAACTGAAGCTACGAGCCCCGTTCTCAGTGAAAGCACCAAAAATGTTTGCACAAAAAATGGGCAAACACCTCCAAGTCGTATGATTTAGTTGATTTTATAGTGTTTTTAGTGATCTGGGTGATTTATGCAAATATATGAAAAGCAGGGACTAAACTGTAAAAGACACACAGATTTATAGTGGTTCGGCCAGAATGTGCCTACGTCCACTTTATATGTTATTCTCCTTTACTGTTCAGATTACAAGTACAAAGCTTTGATACAAGTATATGAAAGTTGTTTGAAAGTTCTATCCGTGCTTGAGCTCTCAAACTTGTCCGCCATTGTTGTACCCCTACCCCTCTATTTATAGAGTGAGGCTGGGGGTAGGGGTCTTGGATGTATATAGCTGCTGGTGGGCTTGGGCTGGTGCAATCTGGCCTGGCAAAGTTGGTCCGGAATGCCTTGGTCCAGTGGAACTTGATCCGGTGGTGAGTGAGATTGGTTTTGCTTCGGTAATGCTATTTTTGGAGTTGGTTCGGCTGTAGGTGGAGCGATGATTGGTTCGGCAATGGTGGAAGCAGAGTTGGTTCGGCTATGCAGCGAAGTGGAGTTGGGTCGGCTATGCAGGGAAGTGGAGTTGGTTCGGCTATGCAGGGAAGTGGAGTCGGTTCGGTGGTGGCTTCCCTCATCTTGGTTCGGTAGTTGGTCTGGTGGTAGATGGTTGGTTGGAGTTTGATTCGGTGGGACTTGGTTTTGGTTCGGTAGGGATTTGGAAAGGAGATGGTTTGGCGGTGTTGGCCCGGTCGAAACACACCCAACACAAGACTAACAACAAAGAGATGATTTTGTATAACAAAATGGAATTAGAGTTTATAAGTGTGATTTATAAATTGAAACGAAATAAGATTTCAAAGTATATTATAAATATGATTTATAAAAGGCTTTAAAAGGTTGGGAATTTGGGAATTTAAATCCCATTGGTTTTGAAAATGATTTTTCAAAGTTTTGGGAGAATAATAATAATAATAATTGGAAAACAAATTCGAATAAAGATATTTTTAAAAGGGTTTTTAAAAGGAATAGAAAGAACTGAACTCACTTCGGTCGCTGGAAAATAATTTCGGTGATGACTGCATCATCATCGATATTCATTTTCGGGTTTCCAAGAGAGAAATTGCTACCATGGAGTTTTGTTTTAGTAAAGCTAGTTTTGATTGTTGCAAATCCAAAAGAATGATTTGATATACTAAGGGATTTTTTGTGTATATGATTTCAGAAATGATTTGAAATACTTTAGAACGAGGTGTTTGAACTCTTGGATTTTCATTTAAATGTTTTATGGAAAATATGAGAAAACAAGTTTGATAACTTATAAAAATTTGAAATTGAACCGTGGAATGGAATTTAACTTAAATTAAGTTAAATAAAGTGAATTTTGAAAATTTGACCTAAGATAGGCTAAATGAAATAATTATTGGAAATGGAATAGATTGAGATTTGAAATAAATTAATAAAATGAGCTAATTAAATTAATTAGTTATTTCGATATTGTTTGGAATGTTGATTGATAAAATTGAATGTTGAAATTGGAAAATGAGATTGAATTTGGTTAGAAATGGATAAGGACTTAAGTGTGAAGTGGTAATAACCATAAGAAGTTTGTATAAAATGTTTATAAACTTAAGAAATTTTATAGAATAATTCATAAATGATGTAAGTATGAAGTGAAATGTGTTGAACATAGAATTTGGTGGAATAAATTCTAAAATGATATCAGTATGGAAAGGATATACTAAGAAAATATTGAATGTAAATGAAATGAATGTGAATGAAAGGAATTTGGTGTAGCTAAGAATCAATCGAAATAAATATGTAAGTTGTACTTATATTATTTTATTCGCATGACGGTTTGATCCAGATTCGAGTACATGATTTCAAGATGATTTCCATCGATCCGAGTTAAGATTTTTCACTTGATTATCGACGGCGAAAACTGGATATGGGTTTTTGATTGATTCCATAATTCTCTATCATAGTATATGGCTAAGCAAGGAGAATGACGGTTTCTAATCAAGGAACCGAATATGAGTCCGCACTAGAGTGGTCGTGTGAACAATACTGGTTCAGAAGTGAAATTGTGTGATCGAGCGAGCGATCAAATTGAGATGTGCATACAGATGATATATGTACATCGTATGGTTTTAGTAAAGCAAATATTGGAAATTGAAAATGCAAAATAATATGATTTTGAATTATATGATTAGACATCATTGGGAAATAAGATGCAGGTATATAAAACCAAGAGTTGAATGATACTTTTGATTTCATAAGAAAATTGGATTGCCCGACAAAAAGGTACATGTTTATATTGTTGGTTGATTGATGGTTTTATGATTGAGCCACTTGGCTTTTGTTTTCTTTTGCTCCTTTGGGCCCACAGTGGCAATTTTTGGTTGTTCTGATCTAGCCACGCAATGGAGACGTAGGCAAATTTTCCGAAAATTTAAAGAGTTAGAAAGTTTGAAGAAATTTTTTAATAACTAAAAAAAGGATTTTTGAGTTATAACGTGAAATGATTGAATGGATAATATTAGTTAGAACCTACGGATGAATTTGGGAACTTAGTAAAAGTAATAACAACGTTTCAACAAATTGGTTTTGTAAAGTTAAAGGCTTAAATGGATTTGAGAAGTTATTTTAACTAATTTGTTTTAGAAAAGAAATGGGTTCGGGCTTTTCCTTATCCTGGCAATTTCGAGGATAAAATTCTTTTAAGGGGGGAGAATGTAACGATCTAGAATGTTAGCTATTTGAAATTAGAATGTTTAATTGATTTTAAATATTTGAAAGTTAAATTTATAGATTAAATAACTTGGAATTCAAATATAGGGATTGATTGGATGTTCAATTGTTGGATTTAATAATTGAAATTGTGTAAACAATTGAATCTTGGATTTTTAAGTTTGATAAAAATGATTTAAAGGTTTATTAAAATTCTATTAATAAGAATGAAGATAGTAAAATTTTAAATTTAATTTAAAAAGTGATTTAGCTAATTTTGAAAATAACTCGTTTTAATTAACATATAAAAACAGCCTTCCAGGGCACAGTCTCGGATTTCAACAAAACTAGTTTCATTGGATCCGTAATGTTATATTATTGTAGGATTCCAAATTTCGTGTTGATCGGACTTACCGTTTGATCATGGGAAGCTGAAATGCCTAGAAATTTATTTAAGCAAATTTAATTTAAATAATTCGAATTGGAAACCTATCTTCCAAACACGATGGAATTGGCCTCCGATATATATTCCATTGTGTTCGGAATGGAGGTAAAACATTATAAACGCCAGGCAGGATGCTTCGTTTGGAGTTCGCAATTATTACGCATGAATAGTATTTTGTAGTTTGCTATAAATAGATGACCATTTCACACAACCCTAACCCATAAGTCAATCCATTTTCTCAACCGCCACCCTTATTTCTTCAGCGAACAAAAAATCATCTTCTTTCCCCTCAATTATCTCCCAATCCATCGACCTATAGGCTTCGCCATCAACTAGAAATTTGTAGAGCTTGGAGAGACGAACACATCCAACGGTGAATTTGAGCTATCGTCGTCCAATGGAGGCAGGGGATGGTCGCGTTCGTCACACGTTTCGATGGGTTTTACGGGTGCTATGGGTGGCCGAGTTCGACGTCACTCATAATGTGGGTGCGACGGGGGTAGGCGCGCATAGGTATGATCTCTGATTGTCGATTAGATGACGGTGGGAGGAGCGACATCGAGTGGATGAGGCGCGTGATGGGTTACGTGATTGCCTTGGTCACGTACGCGTGAGGAAGAAGGGTTGTTAACGTTAAGTAAGGTAATTAAAAAGTAAATGATGTAATTAGCGATTAATTATATTATTTTAAATCGTGTAAACTTATAACGTGCATAACTTTTCAATACGAGGTCGCACGAAACGAATTGCGTTGGACTCGTATCGAAAAATACACACTATGGAGCCGATTAGGATGGATTCTAAGCTAGTGAAATTTTTGGTTATATTTGAACGCCTATTCGTTTTTAATCCAAATAAAACGCTGCAACGACGACCGCAAGCAATGTGAGAAAATCTCACTCATCTTGGATAATTGGTTTTATTTTTAAATAATTAGAATTATTTATTTGTTGATTGGATGAATTGATAAATTATTATCTGTTGGATGTTATATTACAGTAGTTGGATATATTCCCGCCTATTGGAGCTGATGAGACACTATGCACCCTGCATAATAGTGGATGATCCTATATTGCCGCGATATCCCGTGTCGAAGCGGGATTGTTGTTTTATGTTATATAACATCTGTGGTTGCCTGGAAACAGGTTGAAGGATCCAATTGGATTCCTAAAAAAATTTGTTTTTAATTTCATATATGGTGATATATTATGTGTGAGAATAATCTGTTATAGATTATGTTATGATTTTAATTTATTGGATGCTATAGTAGCACTGGCCTTAACTTTGGTATTATAAATACCATAAATAATATTTTTTTAGTTTAAAAGGGAAATTCAAAGGCGATTTTGGAAATGAAGATATCTATATTGAATTTTGGGGTTTATTTAAAAGGGAAATGATTTGGATAAAATAAATGATTGGTCTTTGGATATTTATTTATCTGTTTCGTAGAATGGGTTCAAATAGAGAGTTTAAAATTTAGGATTTTAAAACAATAAATTTTTAAATTATATTCTTAAAATATGAAAGAGAAGTCGAAATCGAGATTTGAATAGTTTTGGAATATAGTTTGGATTATTTAGGAAATAGATTTATAAATGGAATTTTAGTTAGAAATTGATTTATAAATGGATTTTAGTGATATGAACCTGTTTTAAATTGGAAATGAGATTTATGAAATTTATAAACAATGTTTTAAATAAAGTGAAATGATTATCATTTGGTAAATTGGAAATATAAATTCACTGTGAGAATTTATAATGAGGTATGGTAATCGATTTAGAAAGAAATAGTGGATTATATATTGTAATTTGGAAAAGGGTTATGAAATGGGGAAGGTAAATTGATTTGTGATGAATCGAGAGAGATTTATAAATAAGAAATTGGTTATATTGGAATTTAAAAGTATATTTTTATCAAGAAGTGAAGTTTTGTTTTTGAAAAGGACTTTTATTTGTTAAACTATGTAGTTTTAAAAACTATTAATTGGATTAAAATATTTCAGGAAGTTAGTTATTTAAATATTTAAAATTTGTTGAAATGAATTCTAAGTTTTATAAACAAGTTTTGTAAATCGATTAGCAAATTTATAAATGAATTTGAATTAGTTATTGATGTTTATTTTAAAAGTGCTTTGATATTTTAAATAATTATTTAACCATGCTTTTGAAATTTATTATTATTATTATATATATAGTTTAAAAATAAGTGATTGAAATTTATTTATAAATGCTCTCGAGATTTGTGAAATGGGTTTGTTTAATGGATGTGATTTTATAAGAGAAATCTTATAATAAAATTCTAGAAACTTAAGAAATTTCCAAAATTGTTAGATATAGGAACTTCGGGAATGAATTTAAATTCATAAAAGACGTTATAAATTGTCAGATGAGATTATAAATAAGTATAATTGTTTTTTTGGAAATTGAAAAAATGAATTTATTAATAAATCCCAGAAATTTATGAGATAAGTTATAAAATATTTCCTAAGTTTGATATAAAAATGATTTTGGAGAATATGTTTATAATATTTTCCTAAGTATTGGAATGGAAGGTTTTGGAAATATTTTAACTACGGAATGATTTATATAGAAATATTTTCCTAAGTAATGAATTTAAAGGGGATTTGGAAATATTTCTAAGTGTTGATATGATTTGAGAATATCCCGTTATGATATAAGAATTTGGAAATGTTTTCAAATGTTGAAATACTAGAGTAGATTTGAATATATATATCTTTGTAGTGATATTTTGAAATGAATGTTTGAACGATTTATAATATGGGACTAGTGACTGCTTATGTGTGATTTGATAGTTAAATAATCAACTATCAAATATGGACAAATTCATCGATCGT
The DNA here is from genome assembly GCA_030737815.1 of Allium fistulosum. Lineage (NCBI taxonomy): Eukaryota > Viridiplantae > Streptophyta > Magnoliopsida > Asparagales > Amaryllidaceae > Allium > Allium fistulosum. The sequence continues at coordinate 974,169,638 of CM060904.1, forward strand.
TTCGAAGAGACCGAGATTGAATTTAATTATCTGAAAACCACTTCGATCCGATTTGAGGGTTGCAAATTGTGATATCATGAAGATAGTGAAGACGGTGGTCTTTGAAGTGATAGGTTTGTTCAGACCCAGAACAACTTGTATGGGTGAATGCTATCATTGCATTGTTGCCTGGAAGGCAGTGTTAGCATTCCAAGTGGGATTGTTATTCAAAAAGGTAAACGTAGCCTCAAGCCTCATCAACCAGAAAATGACTAAAACAGGGCATGCAACAGGGCTAAGTGGGTCGCTCCCATTTGGGTATGTCATCGTCTTTCTAGATTACTCTATTATTATGGATTTGGTTGTGCATGAGGGATCTCGATTAAGGTCGAAAGACCGAGATGATGACATATTCGGTACTACTAGTCAAGTGGTAGGTCGGTTCTGTGTGGTAGGGTACAAAATGTTCTTGTCAGACCCGGATGCATTGATCTAGAGATGCACCCATCGGAGGTAGTTCCTTACCTGGTCATGATATGGAATCCATTCTCCAATACGTGCCTTTACGGTTTTGATTGTAGAGCCTAATATGCTGGAATTTAATTAATGTAACAATTTCAGCAATTTTAATAAGTATTTGTACTTAGACACTATTATAATATCACAAGATTTTTATATAAAAGTGGTTTGGTTATCACAGGGGAAAAACCTGTCGTGTTTATGTGTGACGTGGTCTTACGAGATACTTTTGATTTCAAAGATTTTTCTTATAACTTTAAAGTCAGTTGGGTGTGTTTTCTCACGCTGGTTTTCCAGACTGACTCGGGTGTTATTTTATTATAATGCTCGGGTCAGACGGAGTATTACAGATTCAGGTTAGGATGCTATGGAGCTCAGGAGACATGCTGGAGGAGTCTCAGGCGGATTCCACGTACTTGATTATATTCCACTATGTGTGTATGTTGTATTGTCGGCACTTGTGAGGACAAGTTATTATAACTGTCCAAATTGATTGTTGACTGTTCTACTCTGATAATTGTATGTATATTACAGTTACAGTTTCTTGTATAAAGATCTGTTACTATATATTATATTTTGTTCCGCTTCAATTGTGAGATTATGTGTTATTATTTAGTTTTCTTCTTATTCCTTTTTCTTCTTCAACCCTAGCAATTGGTATTTCCGGCACTTGAATATTTGGCATGCTATATAGTGGACGTATTGATGTCCATTTTCGAGGGTCGAAAATCTCGGTCGTTGTAGTTTATAACTTTAATTAGTTCATACTTTCTTTAAATTTATGTTTCAAGCACACAACATATATAACACAATATGTAACCATTCAATGGTGAGTAAACTCATAAAATCATGCAAAAACCAAATAAAAGCACCCAAGAACATAGAACCATTCCTATCATCATCGAACATCCAAAGATCCAAGCTTTTGCACCAAAATCAAAAAGCAACTCCTTCCCCCAAACTTACATGCTCACAGCCCTGTGATGAACCGCAAAATCCGTACCCTTTGACTCGACAATAAACCACACATGTCCGATCCAAAAAGTACAGAATGATGGAAGGTCATGGAAAAGTAGAGGGAGGGTGAGAAGAAAGAAAGAAGAAGAGATAGAAGAAATAGAAACAACACATAGAATCTCAAAAATCGCAGTGGAATAATATGTAATAGATAAATACAGATGTTTATACAAAAAGAAACTGTAACTATTAATATACATACAATCATCAGAGTACAATAGTCAACATAGCAATCTGGATAGTTATAATAACTTGTCCTCACAAGTACTGTATATACATTATAACACACACAGCGGAAAATAACCAAGTACGTGTAATATGCCTGAAATCCTCTAGCTCGTCTCTTGAGCTCCGTAGCATCCTAACTTGGATCTGTAATACTCGGTCTGACCCGAGTATTATAATAAAATAACACCCGAGTCAGTCTGGAAAACCAGTGTGAGAAAACACACTCAATCTGAATTTAATTATTTCAAAAATCCTTTTTGAAAACAAAGGTATATCGTAAGACCGCGCCACACATAAATACGACGGGTTTTTACCTTACGATAACCAAAACCTTTTATATCAAATCATTTGATGTTATAATAGTTTCTATAGAAAATAAAGTATAAAATAGCTGAAATGCTTGCATCTCACGTCCCAGCATATTTGGTATACAAATAAAAGCGTATAGCGCTTATTGGAGAATGGATTCCATACAATGACTAGGCACTAGGGTACCACCTATCATGATACACATCTAGAAAATGTACCGAGGACCTTGCCTGGATCCCCTACGAATACAAGATCGGCCTATCCCTTACCTGTATAGTACCGAATATGTCATCAACCCGGTTGTTTTACAACCTTTTTTTATCGAGATCTCATGCACAACCAATCCATAAATATGTAGATGTATCTAGATGGGTGACAACGTACCCTAATGGGTGCGACCCACTTAGCCTTGCTGCATCTCCCATGATTTTCAGTCATTCCTGGTTGATGAGGTTTGAGGCTATGATTACCTTTCAAGAACTTTACACTTAGAATGCTCATTGCCCTCCAATGACAATGTGTTGATAGCATTCATCCATACAAGTTGTTTTGAGTATGAACAAACCGAATCTCCAAAATCACCGTCTCCATCATCTTCACAATATCACAATTCGCAACGCTCAAATCAGGTCGAAGTGGTTTTCGAATAATCAGATCTGATCTCGGTCTCTTCGAAACAATCAACGAATTTGGCCAGATTTGATAGTCAGTTATTTAACAATCAAATTACACACATAGGCAATCACTGGGCCCATATTATAAATCTTCAAACATTTATTTCAAAATACCTTTACAAAGATATATATATATATATATATATATATATTCAAATTTCTCTTAATAAATTAATATTTGAAAAAAATTTCAAATTCTTATATTCATAACAAGATATTTCAACCCATATCAACACTTAGAAAATATATCCAAATCCAACTTATAATTCGTTACTTAGAAAAATATTTCTATATAAATCATTTCATCGCTAAAATATTCCCAAACCTTTACTTCCATACTTAGGAAAATATTATAAGTCTATTTCCCAAAATCAGTTCTAATATCCATAATTAAGAAATATTCCGTACTTTTCTCATAAATCTCCAAAATATTTATTAATTCCCTTTTAAAATTTCCCAAAATTTTGATTATACATATTTATAGTTCAACTAAAAATTATAACTCCTTTAATGAATTCAGATTCATTTCGAAGTTCCAATATCTAAACAATTTGGAAATTTCCTTTTTTTTAATTCTCTTAAGTTCCTGAATTCCATTATAAGATTTTCTCTTATAAAATCACATCCATTAATTAAACCCGGTTCATAAATCTTGAGAGCATTTATAAATAAATTGCAATCACTTACTCTAAACTATATATATACAATAATAAATTTCAAAAAAACATGGTTAAATAATTATTTAAAATATCAAGCACTTTTAAAATAAACGTTAATAACTAATTCCAATTCATACATAAAATTTCTAATCGATCTACAAAACTTGTTTATAAAACTTAGAATTCATTTCAACAAATTAAATATTTAAATAACTGACTTTCTAAAATATTTCAATCCAAATAGTTTTTAAAACTACATAGTTTAATAAATAAAAATCCTTTTCTAAAAATGAACCTTAACTTCTTGTGAAAAACCTTTTTTTTTAAATTGACATACCCATTTTTATATTTATAAATCAATCTCAATTTATCATAAATCGATTTACATTTCCAATTTCACAACTATTCCCAAATTCCAAAATAGAATTTACTATTTCTTTCTAAACCATTTCCATATCTCATTGTAAATTCACACCGTGAATTTATATTCCCAATTTATCAAATGTTAATCATTCCACTTATTTATAACATCGATTATAAGTTTATAAACTCAACTCTCATTTCTCTGTTAATAATAGATTTATATTAAGTAATTCCATTTGTAAATCGGTTCTTATTTAAAATCCCATTTATAAATCTATTTCTTAATAAATCCGAACTACATTCCAAAACTATTCAAATCTCGATTTCGACTTCCATTTCGCATTCCCAAAAATCCAAATTAAAAATCCACTGTTTAAAAATACTCAAATTAAATTCTCTATTTGAAACCATTTTACGAAATAGCAAAATAAATATCCAAAATCAAATTTATTTATTTTATCCAAATCAATTCCTTTTTGAATAATCCCAAATTCAATATGAATATTTTCATTTCCAAAATCTCCTTTGATTCCCATTTTAAATTCAAAAATATTATTTATGGTATTTATAATACCAAAATTAAGGTCATTTCTACTGTAGCATCCAATAAATCAAATCATAACATAATCTATAACAGATTATTCTAGCACATCATACATCACCATATATGAAATTAAAAACAAACATTTTGAGGAATCCAGTTGGATCTCTCCAACCTATTTCCCTGCAACCACAGATGTTATATAACATAAAATAATAATCCCGCTTCGAGGCGGGACATCGCAATAAAAAGGGTCATCCGCTATTATGAGGGGCGCATAGTGTCTCATCCGCTCCAATCGGCGAGAAATATACCCAACTACTAATATATATACTACTATATATAATATAACATCCAACTGATAAATATTTATCAATTCATCCAATCAAACAATAAATAATTTTAACACTTTAAAATAAAACCAGTTATCCAAAGTGAGTGAGATTTACTCACCTTTATTTTTGTTGTTGCCTCGGCGTTTTGGTTCGTCTAAAATCAAATGGGCGTTTGATTTTAGCACGAAACCCCAATAGCTAAGATCTTGAAAAATTCAGTTCCATATCCTAGATCTCGCAGATACGAACATCATGCAACTTGTTTCGTTTGGTTTCGACCTCGTATGAATTAAATATTGCATTTATAAGATACACAAATTATATAATTAATTTACAAATTCTTTTATTTATTTTACCATCAGATTTGGCCGTTGATTTCAGAAGAACAAATCACGGCCGCCCCTTCTTTCTTCTCATTCCCAGGCGTATACGCATGCGCACGAACCCAATATAACACAACTTCCATCGAACGCCGCTCCTCCTCGAGATCACTAGAGACTGATCCATCATCTCCAATGCGTGCGCCTACCCCTGCTGCTCCTCCTCCCCCAACCTTGCCATGCTCGGTCGAGCGTATCACCATCAAACTGCCCCACAAACGCAGATGAACAAAGACGAATTCCCATTGCCTCACCACGCCATAGATGATCTTGACCGTTGGATCGGTAGAGCTTGGCGTGCTCTCCATTTTTCGTGTGGAAGCTGAAGCATGATATGGCGTGGATGGAGAGAAAATCGAGGAGGAAGGATTGAAGATTTCAGCGGTTCATAACGTGGGTGGCGGCTAGAGATTCGGGTAGGGTTTTGAAGAAAAACAAGGGCCGCGGTCCTCTATTTATAGGAAAATAAAGGTTATTATTCATAATCAAACCAATGAACTCCAATCGAGGCATGCCGCCTGGCGCCCCAATGTTATACCCCTATTCCGAACACAATAGAACAAGTTTCGGGACCTAATTCGATCGTATGCAGAAGATAGCTTTTTGAATCCAATTTTATTTTAAATTTTCAATATTAATTTCAACGCGTTTCTGTCCCGTAAAATCAAATGATACATTTGATTGCTACAAAATTTGATGGCATATTATAATTCATTATTACAGACCTAATGACACTTGTTTCATCGAAATCCGAGACTGTGCCCCGGATCGCTATTTTTATGCGTCGATTAAATCAACGATTTCAAAAATTTGCGAAATCACTTGAAATTCCAGTTTTAAAAACATACTAACTCAATTATAATTCAAGAAGAATTTATATCCACATTAGAAATTATTTTGATTCATATTCAACTCAAATTTCAATTATTCACCATATCCGCATTACGATAAATCGCTATATTTGAAATTTAAATTTATTTTATAATTTCAACCAAAATCTTCATATTCAAAAATCAATTTATATTCCAAATCCAATATTTAAAACCATTTAAATATTCAAAATTAAATGAAGGAAAATCTAGGTCTTTACAAGCCCAAACCAAAATCCCCACTTTACTTCAAATTTCATTCACTTAGACTTTAGATCCATGCTTCCTAAGGTGTTCTAAGGTATTGGTGAAAGTTTGGTAGATTTTGGAGAAGATTTAAATTAATTAGAGAAAGATTAGTGAAGAACAAAGTGGATTAGTGCTAATACACTTCCACTATTCTTTTATTCTTTTTATTCCTTTGAAGCTTTAGAATTTATGAAGTGTTTAAAGACCCTTAGCCTCTCTTTTGGCTAGCCATAAAGATCTCCATCTCCTATGCGCATGCACTCACTTTACACCTCTTAATCCACTTTAAAATATCTTCTCCCTTTCACACCTAACTAGTTAACTTTTAGAAGCTTCTAGAGGCTTCAATTAAATTTTTTCACAAAATATTTTTAGTTGATAGTCACCTCAATAATGATTAATTGGAAAAGCATAAAAATTTCAAACAACTTCTGTTGAGAAAAAGTTGTTTATCGATAAAATAATTTTCGGTTATTTTATCGACATTTCAATGAACTATATATTTTTATGAACACTTTTCTAAAACTAGTTTACATCATTAGTTGTTACTTAAAAGGGGGTTAAAAAGGTCATTTAATCACTTTTATCACATTAACTCTAGGGTTCAAATGTTTAGATAATTCAGAAATTTAAATACGAAGTATCCAAAATTTCGGGTCATTATAGTATACAACATAACATATATGATAATTTGTATTCTTCATGCATAAGAAATCCATCTAATATGCTCTAGATTAAACATTGAATATGATGTCTTTGTATATCATTTGGAATATTATATAAACTCTTTTATACTAATTATAAAAGATATCATTTTCAGGTTCAATATCAAAAATAAACAACCAAACTGAAACTCAGTTTAACAAAGTATGGCTAACTATCAGTATTTTGTTATATACTTATAATTTTAGAAATGACTATGTACCTTTTAATTTTATTTCTTCAAAACACATGTTTCCTCTGTATTTTAACTAAAAATCAATTTATTTGATTTCTCTTTCAAAATATTTGCTCAATACTGATGTTTGTCGTGCGATATTGTCGTATTATTCTTTGATCTTATTCCATAACTTACAAAATTGGTTATCATATTTATTGAATTCATGGCATTTTGGTTATTATGTGCAAACTGTCTATTCTAAATCATTATTAAGAATTTTTTTTCAACATAATGTGCTAAAACTCAAAATCATACTGGTCGATAATTTTGTGAGTAAAATCTGAATTAATTTAAGCACACCGTATAACGAATCTATTACGTTAATTTCAATAATTGAACTTTACGATGTCATTCTCATCAACATTGCGTACTACGTCTCCACTGCATTAGTCTTTTTCTTAAGAATACATTTATAGCCGATGGATCATATCCCTTTGGGTATAACTATCAAAGTCATATTTTGATAATGAATGTGGAATCCATTCTAGATTTGTGCATCATGCCAAAAGGCAAAGACTATACTCTTTATGGCATATTAACAACTAATGAAGTTATTTTCTTGACATTGATATGATGCTCTTATTTCTCTTCAATATGTGAGAATTATCACTTGATATTCTAATGTTTTGTGTCCGTTTAGACTTGGTTAATTTCAATTCAAAATTCTAAATTAGTTTTATCTTTAGATCGTATCCAAATCCATTTGACTACCAATAATTTCTAAAAGAAATTCTTTCATCATGAAGTAGGAGTTTCTTGAAAGAATAATTGTTTCTCAATACGATGAAATAGGCATTTAGAAACATTTTATGAAATGCTTTTACACGTGTAAAATTGATTTAGTTCTGAGTTTACAAAAATTATGTTATAACATAAATCAATCAATCAATATTGATCCACACAAGATCCCCCACACACGAATATTATACGTAGCCTCTCGACTCACACAACCTGTCAACTTTTTGATCTAGGATATATAGCGGTTCTTATAAACTTTTATCTTCTATTATCTCATAAACTATAATTTAGAAAAAATAAATTTAACCTATGTGCTTACTCTTATGTACACATCATAACAGAAAGAAGTTAAGTCAACTTCACTAATCATCAATCGTTCTTTGTCCAACAAAGTTTTATTACTCATTGTCCATGCATCATTATATATCATATAAAGGTATGACATTTGATATAGACTCTTATTTGTTTTAGGTACATTTCAAACTCTTTTCTAACATACTCACTTATTCGATCAAATCAAACCATTTTATTTTCTTTTGTACATTTTATTATTTACTTTTGTTTTATATTCTATGAAATTATAATAGACATACAACATGTGTATCAAATACACATGTTCATGTCTGTGATAATTAATCACTAAATTTAATGAAGTATGTGAAATTATTTTGGTATCGTTAGACCTATGAATGCATTCATCTATATGTATCAATCTAAAGAGTTCATGAATGCTTCTGTCGCACACACTAAATGGTTGCTTTTGCCATAATCATTTGAGATCTAATTCACCAGTCTCATGTGATTCATCATCATATAATGTGACAACCTGCACCTCCGGACACACCGAATCAAAGCATAAATTGACTGTCAAAATTTCATCGTGCCAAGAAGTATGAGTCATCGGGGTTTAGAACATTACATGATTAGAGATTAATATAAAATTAAAGCATTCTTCACTTTCAGAACTTACAGAATGAAATAAAATACAACTACTGAAAATAAGCAAATCAACTAATAGTCTCCACCTAATGTAGTCCATTAATAACTGACAAAATAAAGTTCCTAAATAACAGTATGATGTTTGATTGATAATATAGTATAATAAATAGTATATAGAGAGTAACTGTGAATAATATATCTCTAGACGTCTAGTCTCCTCCTCCACGCACTATATCTAGGACAAATCACCTGTTAGCAATCCTCATGTAGTGGATATTAAAAGGGAAGAAAAGGAGTTGATAAAAAAAGTCAAGTTCGGTGAATGGGTTATATTACTAGTGTATGGTGTTCACAAGCAATTAACTTCATTTATAACCTACATGACATTAGATTTCCATTTATGTTTAAATAATAAATAGGAAGCGTTTGTTTACTTTACGAATCATGGTGTATAATTGTAATTACACCTACACCCATACTAAACTTACAAAGCTTTCCAACTAACATCTAATAACCCAGGCTTATTCTAAGTATATGGTCCAGATAAATAATTTCCTAACTAATAATGAGTTAACATTCTTAATAACGAACTGTGTATATCGCATTACACACTGAATGAATGCCTGAGCTCGCGCCAAGCATACTACCTTGATGATTTTTGGCCTACCTAAGCATTCATGTCAACTTCTCAACGGTAAACGTGTTCTATGCTCTTTATCATTCAACCAGAAGTATTAAGAAAATCGTTATAGTGATTCCCCCATAGGTCTAACCGCTGCCAATCGTGTAGCCCTACTACGCGGATACCTCCTACTTACTTCCCCGGTTGCTGCATGCTTACCAAGTGACCAGGAGTACTCCAATCACAATAAGAGCTTCTAATTGTGCTGCTAATGCCCACCTTGTCGAGTTCCACGTTACACCTGCCATGAAGTAATACTGCTCATTGCACCTGCTCCATGAAGTTACATGAACTCTTAATAGTCAAGGAAATGGGATACAAATCTCCCTATTCACCATATTTGGTTCGCACTAGGTCTAGATTAATGTTATGCTTATTGAAACAATTCAGAGGTCTGAAAATAAAATTCAAACATTATCTGAACATATATAAAAAATTTATTTCTTGATATTCAGACATCTGACTTCCTTTCTCAGACACTTGACTTTGATTCCAAACATCTAAAAAAGGGTTTAAACGACTGAACGAAGTAGAATTTGAATTAGTTGCTCACAGGTTGGGAGTTCCTATAATCCATACATCTAACCCTTGGTCCAAACGTCAAGTCTAAATTTTCAAACGTCTGACCTGGGTTTTTAGACGTATGGTTGTTGTTTTTCAATATTTTTATTATTTGTTAATTTTGGTTATTTTCATTCATCTTCTTCATGATTTTGAACATGGTTTAAAGATTTATTTTCAACTAGATTTATATGTATAATCGGTACCCTTGTTTGTATGAATCTAACTTGTTAATTTCAATGATTGTCATGTATATTTTATGCTTTTTTAAAAAACTACCTATGTGCTTCCAATGGAAATTGGAAGTATATTTCAGATTACAAAACAAATTCAAGATGTAATAAAGGGACTATGATTTCTTCATTTGTCCAAACTAACTCGAACATTATCAATAAAATTTTATCTTCGTAGAATTTGGTATGAATTTCAGTAAGCTAATCTTTTCCCTTTTTCATTAATTATCTTATTAGACTATCAACTAGGGTTTTCCATCGTCACCATTCATTTTAATTCATAGTTGAAATTGTACCTAAAATATTATCTAAGTCGAAACAATTATTCAAATTCCACAATTATATTTTCAAATCATATAGAATTATGAAGGAATTTAGTTACTTTTGATCAATATAAACATTGCAATCAATTCACTTAGCTTTTTAAAGCTATCTACCTCCTATCCTGATTTGAATTACCATTCCTTTCTTTTCTTCTTTTAATCTTGATTCTCTCTTAGTTTTCTAATTTGATCTTCCTTTATTGTACTTTTATTCTGGTAAAGAAATTTTTGAGGAGAAAAGAAAAGTTTGTTTAGATTGAGGAATTTACAAGAGAGAAAGAAGAAATATTCATACAATTGACGGCTAGGGCTTGGAATAGAAAATAATGGGGGCTATGGTGTAGTTTATAGCTGAAACGTAGGGTTTTCTGACTTAGGCCTGAAATCCATATTCACAAAAATGTCAATGGTCATACTTTCCGCTATTTTTGACCTGTTTTATCAAATTTAACAAGTTATATAGGTTTCATAACTGTAAGCGACATTTCAAACTGTAATGACCCGCCACTCATTCTACAGAATGACGCATCATTAATAAGAAAGAAAGGGGTGAGAAAAGAGAAAAGAAGAGAAGAAAGAAAGAAACAACAACAACGATCTCATAGCGGAACGAATAAATTATATTAATAACATAAACTATTACATAGTATACAACACTTATCAGAGTTACACAACATATACATCACATACTAGTCAGTTATAAACATCTGTCTAGACATTACAACTCAAATACAATACAAACACTATCACAGAGATCTACACAGCGGAATACTAGATCTACGAACGCCGAAGCCTCCTGCTCCATTGCTCCTCCAGAATATTCGTCAAAGCTAAACCTGAATCCCTTGGCTACTCGTAAAAATTTGAGTACCCAAGAGTTTATATAAAACAGAAATAAACACTTGGGTCAGACATGGGTCTGGTGTGAGTAACAGGTTAAACTTGCTTAACTTCAAAACCTTTAGAAAGAAAAGGTATCACGTAAGACTCCCCACAAATAAACATGGGTAAGTTTTTACCTTACGCTAACCAAAACATTTGATAGGAAATCCAGTTATATTATAATAGGGTCTAGGGTTTTCAAATAAATATGAAATAGCTGAAATTGTTACATTATTAAATTCCAGCATACTAGCCACAAAGTGGGTTATACAATCAAAACCGTAAGGGCACGTAGGAAGAATGGGCTTCCATACAATGGCAGGGCTACTGGGGTACCGCCCGTCACAGTACGTGGCCTAGATCACCGTACCGAGGAGTACGCCCGCTCCCCTGCAACACAAAGCCGGAACCATCCCTTACTGGATAATTCCGAACAAGATAACCCCGTAGTTGGCGCGACCAACCACACACTAAGCCGAATAAAAAGAAAAGGGACCTCTAGACAGGGATCTATCTTGCTCTCAGTGGGTGCTACCCACGAAGCCTTGCTGCACCTCCCCTGTTTTAGCCATTCCCGGTTGATGAGGCTTGAGGTTACGATTACCTTTAATCAGAACATATCACTTAGAATGCTCATCGTCCGCCTGACGATGTGCTGAAAGCATTCAATCCATACAAGTTCGTTCCGGGTTCGAACGAAACCGAAGGCATTATCTCGTTACACTCATTTTGGAATCACCCTCAGAGTTAACGACAATAACCCTTGCACTCTGAATCTTCATCTTCACTTGAGATTCACGACCTATCGTAAATTTGGATCGATGTGGTATTCGGGTCTCCAGACCTGGAATTCCGGTATACGGAAACCCGATCCCGGTCTCATCGAAATCCAAAACGTATCTTTTAAGCCAAGTTGTTTTAAAGGTTAAAACAATTCAATTCAATTATCTTTATACACATAGAAAGATAATTCACAACATTACAATGGATAATCAACATTATCAATATAACAGATAATCCATATTATCATCACAATTCAACTAACATCCATATCACACAGCATATATCTCATTAGAGATATCAATCAATGCAAAGTATTCAATACTATTACCCATTCATAAGTAATGATTTATAACGTCTCTAATTAATTTAAAGTAAATTAAATTAATTACTTCATTCTATAAATCCTGCTTACTTAACCATTAATTAATTACAATCAATTAATTAATTATCCTCTAATTACCCTTTAATTGCATTCAGGTAATTTATCCTTTAATTAATTACTCAAATTAATTATTCTTAACCATTTATAGTAATTAACCTTTAATTACTTCATTAATTAATTAACTATAATTAATTAAATTAATCAACTATAATTAATTACATTAATCCTTAATTAATTACATTAATTAATCACTTCATTTATTAATTATTTCTTAATTAATCAATCTTAATTACATCATTAATTATATTAATTAATGATCCTTAACTACATTTTAAATTATTAATTACTTTAATTAAATTAATTACATTAAGTAATTAATCTTTAATTAATACACATTTATTAATCACCTTGATTAATCTTCAATCAGTAATTAACTACCCTTAATTACTTTCATTAACTAAATTAATTATTCCTTAATTAATTTCTTAATTAATCCCTTGATTAATTCACAAGTAATTAAACTCAAATTACTTCCATTAATAAAATCATTATTCAACTAATTACTTCTAGTAATTATATATTATTTACTTCCCTAAATAATCACACCTTAACAATTACATTAAGTAATTATTATTAAACCATCTCTTGATTATCCTAAATTAATTAAACTTAATTAATTAACTTAACTAAATCAAATTAACTCAATTAATTACAAATGAGTAATTAATTCCTTAATTACTTTTATTAAGTAATTACATTTAAACCATTTTCACAAATGATTATCTTTAAATCAATTAATCTAATTAATTATCAAAATTTATCACATTAATTATTTATTTAAATAATCTCAAGTTAATGACCTTCATTAACTATTAACAACCCTTTAATTACTTTTCTTAAGTAATTAACTTAGATTAATTATTATTAATTTCAAATTAATAAATCTTAATAACCAATTTAATTAATCTAATTTATTTAGTTAATTAAGTTTTAACCATAACTTAATTAATATTTAATTACTTTATTAATTAATTCTTAACAATTAATTAATATCCTAATTCATAATCCTTAATTACAAATTAATTATCCCTAATTAATAAATCTTAATCATAAATAAATTAGTTTAAACCTTTAATTACTTATTTAATTAATCCAAATGATTAATTAATCAAACAAATTAATTATCCATTAAATTTCCTAATTAATTTAATGAACACAAATCTTTAATTACTTTAAGATAAACTTTGTTCTTATTGAAAATCAAGTTATCATTTACAAAGTATTTTAAATCAATTTACTTAAATTTTATCTTCAAAATTCATTTTAAATTTAAAGATTTAAAATGAATACAAATTATCTTTAACCCGTTTTAAACATCATTTCTAAAACTCTTTTATTTTACAAGTTAAAGAAATACTCATTCAATAAAGAAGTTTAAAAGGTTCTAAACAAATTCATATTTAAATTTATAAAACTTATTTATTTCTCAATCTAAAATTCAAAACTAAACCTGACTCCAAATAATAAAACTTTGATTTCAATTCCTGTCTTAATATTTCTTCATAATTTAAATTCAGTTTAAATTTAAACTGACAGGCTTTTAAAAACCTGGCAACACATAATTACCCGAGCCACTCAAATTAGCTTCGAGTCGCACAGCCAAAATCCTCGAACATCACTCGAAAAATCTCGAGAAAAACTCGAGCCATACTCCTCTGTAAACACCCAGACTTCATCAGACACATCCACGATCTCGTGCACATGCACATCCACCAGCGTCAACTCCGACCATCGCCGAGCATCCCCACATGACGACGATCGACCATAAACCAAACTACGATCATCCAATCTTCGATCTATACTCGAGATCGAAATCGAGTTATCTCGATCAAAATGCTCAGCAGCCATCATTAGGAAACTCCTCGTGCCACCCATTCCGACCACCAGAGGTCAAACGATCTCGCCTGAACCAGCAACTCATTCCTTTGCTTCGATTCGCCTAGGTCCGATTGACCCCGATGCGCCCATGACGATGAATTTACCTCGTCAACATCATCGACTGAAACAACCCATTAAGCCCTAGATCGACATGGCAGAGCTGCCACAACCACGAATAAAATCAATCACTATTTTTTCCAAACTTGTCAACCCCTACGCCACCTCCAGAAGTAATCCCGACTCTCCTCGTCACTCCGATCACCCACCACCACTTAAAACCCATTTTCTGGTCAACTGAGAAATGCAAACTCAAAACCCAACTAAAATTCTTAATATTCATTTTAAAAATCATATTTCACAGTGTAGATTTATGTTACATTCGTGGAATAGCAATTTACAAGATTTGATTTTAACAAGATTTAAAGAGTTTTCACTGTCTTTCTATTTTTCCAGATAACATCCAATTAACTTACTTTAATTCATTTTTAAGATAAAATCTATGACTAAACAAACATTTATTGTTTGAAAACTAAACCTTATCAGAAATCAGAGGAAGAGAAATGAAATTTTATCTAAACTTTAACAATCTATAACCAGAACAGAGAAGAGCAAGAAAACATCAGACATGCACACTTGATCACATACATATATCTAGATACTACACTTATAAATACACATGCAGAATCATCATTCACCTCAGAAATGCACAAGCACAGATTTAAATTTACTTAAACTTAAACTTTATAATGTTTACTAGAAAAGTGTTACTCACCAGGCAAAACAGAGACAGAGCCTTATATTTTGAAAATCTTGAAACTGGGAACTTGAATTCCTTAGCTTTTGAAACTCTAAAATCTGAATGCCTTTATTTGATTTAAAAACTTGAGTTATTGAAGCTTTACTTTGCTTTGAATTACATGCATGCTGGTTTCCAGGTTTGAGAAGAATGCAGACAGCTACTGACTTGAAAAAGAATGCAGGCTTTTTGATTTCAGATTTGCAAAGAAATCAGGCTGAAGACTTGCTTCAGATTTGAAAATGGTTTCAGGGTATTGAATTTTCTGGTTGAAGAAGACTTTTGATTTTTGAAAACTTCTGGTTTGAGGAGTTGATTACAAATCTTTGATTTTTGTTGAAGAAGATTTACATGCTTTTGCTTTAGGATTTGGAAATCTGGTTACTGATTACAGATTTGTTTTAGAGAAGGTTTACTGACTTGTTTTTATCTTGGGTTTTTAAAAGGAAATGGAAAGAAATGAAATGAAGATAGGCTAATGTTTATATGTAAGTAAATTGTGATTTTATAAAATAAAAGAAAATGAAATTAATTAAGACACCTGTCATTACATTGATTACTTAAATTACACATGTTAAAACAAGGCTTTAGGAAAATGACACTTGTCCTTTAAGTAATTTTTACATATTTATATTTATTTTTAAAAGTAAATAAAAAGCCTTTTTCTTATTTATTTAAACACTTATCTATATATATTATTTCTTTTTAAAGAAACAAAAACTAATTATATTTATAAATAAAAGCTTATACAAATATTCTAAAATCCATAACAATTTAAATATTTATTCTTTTGAATTTCAAAACTTTAAATTAAATTCAATTAAATTAAATCCTAAGATTCAATTTAAAAATTAAGTTATATATATATTCATATACAACTACTTATCAATTTAAAATAACAATTCCATAGTCTTTCAAATCCATTCATATTTATAAAAATAATACATTATACTTATTATTTGAAAATAACATATTTGATACTTATTTAATTAGATTATTAAATTAAATTCAAATTTTATTATCAAAGATCATCAATATCAATTTAATTATTTAACAGATTATTAAATTGATATTGCTCAAATTTCCGGGATATCACATTCCTCCCCCCTTAAAATAATTTCGTCCCCGAAATTTAAACAAAGGTAATTTAATAATCTTATTAAAGATTTTAATTTTAAATCACAAGCATATATTATCATCCATATGCTAGCAACCATAGCAACCAAATCATCCAATCAAACAATTCTAACTATCCAGACAAAATTCTGGATATAATTCCTCGAGTTTCCCCAAGTATATATATATATATCGGGATACTCGCTCTACAAACAATCTAAACTACTAAGCTATAAAGCTCCTACTCATTTAGATCTACAGAACTAAATAGGATATCAGACTACAGACGAGTCTGACTCAACAACCAAACCTCCTAAACTGCTGATTCCAAAACCAGAGATAGATCAAATACGTACTCCCTCAGAGATACGTAAAACACAATGAATCCCAATTATCCCAACTGGCAATTCAATCCTGAAGACCAAATACTTATCCAAATCAGAACACAGAAGAGATCCAAAACGCAACTCTAATCCACAACTATCAGTAGATTCCAAACTTACTTCTCCTATCCAGAGATGCATTCCCAAACTGCTTCTGCTGCTCAACTCTAATCTGAGGTAGAATGAAAATGCTGATGAAGAACATGAGCACAAACTGAACAACACATCCAAGAATATGGTTCAACGGATCCATAAAGAAAACTCATATACTCCATCAAAACCTGAGCTACTTCACCAAACTCTATTTCTAGGAATCATCCTTCCACTAGACTGAACCACCGGTATCACTCGTGGAATCCAGTCGATAAGAAAACTCAATCTCCAAAGGCGGACAACTTCTGACTTTCTTGAAGACATCTAGAAAATATTCAATAACCCAAGAGAACACTCAGCAATCGCAAGTCACTTTTGCGATCTACCCAACCTATTTCCAAAGAAAAACTGTTCAACAAATCAGAACAGCTCATACTTAACTATCCAATCCATCGAAGAAATGGATCCACTTTGCTGCTTCTGAACTTCACCTTCAGAAAAACTGCTCAGCCAGAAAACTTCCTGCCAACACAGACCACTCCGAGCTGCACTACTGACACCGATGCCAAAGACTTCCTAATCCAAAAGCTCTTCGAGAAACTCGAACCTCAAAACAAACAGAAACACCATGCTGTATTCAGCCACAACACCGAAACATACACACTTCCTTAAACTCGTTCCAAAGAAAACATTTTCGGAAACATCCATAGTCATTGCATCTCATCACACAGCTACTTCTTCCTGAGGTATCAAGATACCATCACTCGCTTCTGCCTAACCGAGATCCAACTCTACTCATCCACACTTCAAAGATAAACTCCGAACCTTAACAGGTTTTCTTCAGAGATCGATGAAATCCTCACAATTGCAAAGTTCACTCGAGACGGTATTAGGTTTACAGTCTCGACAAATACACTCCAACCTCAACACTCAGACTCCTAATCCTAGATGATAAATTATTATCATCTCAACCAATCATTACAAATACCATATACATTTAAAATGATACTTTTTTATATAGAAATTATATCTGGGTAAAATTATTTCATCTACCTTTTTAAAACAATATTGTGTCTGTTGGCCTGGTCCAAGTGTTTAGAGATCCCTATCAATAACGTTAGCTACTCGTATTGACCAGAATCCATATACCACCCAACCGATCAATTAACACAATATAAAATCATTTTATATAACTAACAAATACACGCTCTCGTATATATATATACACTCAAACAGGTTGCTACAGATCCTATCTCTAATGAACAACCCTTCCGAACCTAGGTATTCACTCAACCTAGTGTTCTGATATTCAATTAACCAAAAGCTTAGGCATTCGCTCAACCTATGCTCTGATACCACTGTAATGGGACGAGCCAGTGGCGACTGGTAGGCTTTGCAACCATCCCAGACCCACCATGGCATACAGTGATACCTCGAATTTGCTTTTACGGCCAGCCTCTCGACTCGCAACCAACCCTCACAAGGCCTTTACCTCTCAGGGACATGTAGGGGTAAGAGTCTCCCGTTCGCCACCAAACCGCGAAGTGAGAACCCCCTATCATGCTGTACTGTAGCAAAACCGATCCCCTGCAACACAAAGCCGGAACCATCCCTTACTGGATAATTCCAAACAAGATAACCCCGTAGTTGGCGCGACCAACCACACACTAAGCCGAATAAAAAGAAAAGGGACCTCTAGACAGGGATCTATCTTGCTCTCAGTGGGTGCTACCCACGAAGCCTTGATGCACCTCCCCTGTTTTAGCCATTCCCGGTTGATGAGGCTTGAGGTTACGATTACCTTTAATCAGAACATATCACTTAGAATGCTCATCGTCCGCCTGACGATGTGCTGAAAGCATTCAATCCATACAAGTTCGTTCCGGGTTCGAACGAAACCGAAGGCATTATCTCGTTACACTCATTTTGGAATCACCCTCAGAGTTAACGACAATAACCCTTGCACTCTGAATCTTCATCTTCACTTGAGATTCACGACCTATCGTAAATTTGGATCGATGTGGTATTCGGGTCTCCAGACCTGGAATTCCGGTATACGGAAACCCGATCCCGGTCTCATCGAAATCCAAAACGTATCTTTTAAGCCAAGTTGTTTTAAAGGTTAAAACAATTCAATTCAATTATCTTTATACACATAGAAAGATAATTCACAACATTACAATGGATAATCAACATTATCAATATAACAGATAATCCATATTATCATCACAATTCAACTAACATCCATATCACACAGCATATATCTCATTAGAGATATCAATCAATGCAAAGTATTCAATACTATTACCCATTCATAAGTAATGATTTATAACGTCTCTAATTAATTTAAAGTAAATTAAATTAATTACTTCATTCTATAAATCCTGCTTACTTAACCATTAATTAATTACAATCAATTAATTAATTATCCTCTAATTACCCTTTAATTGCATTCAGGTAATTTATCCTTTAATTAATTACTCAAATTAATTATTCTTAACCATTTATAGTAATTAACCTTTAATTACTTCATTAATTAATTAACTATAATTAATTAAATTAATCAACTATAATTAATTACATTAATCCTTAATTAATTACATTAATTAATCACTTCATTTATTAATTATTTCTTAATTAATCAATCTTAATTACATCATTAATTATATTAATTAATGATCCTTAATTACATTTTAAATTATTAATTACTTTAATTAAATTAATTACATTAAGTAATTAATCTTTAATTAATACACATTTATTAATCACCTTGATTAATCTTCAATCAGTAATTAACTACCCTTAATTACTTTCATTAACTAAATTAATTATTCCTTAATTAATTTCTTAATTAATCCCTTGATTAATTCACAAGTAATTAAACTCAAATTACTTCCATTAATAAAATCATTATTCAACTAATTACTTCTAGTAATTATATATTATTTACTTCCCTAAATAATCACACCTTAACAATTACATTAAGTAATTATTATTAAACCATCTCTTGATTATCCTAAATTAATTAAACTTAATTAATTAACTTAACTAAATCAAATTAACTCAATTAATTACAAATGAGTAATTAATTCCTTAATTACTTTTATTAAGTAATTACATTTAAACCATTTTCACAAATGATTATCTTTAAATCAATTAATCTAATTAATTATCAAAATTTATCACATTAATTATTTATTTAAATAATCTCAAGTTAATGACCTTCATTAACTATTAACAACCCTTTAATTACTTTTCTTAAGTAATTAACTTAGATTAATTATTATTAATTTCAAATTAATAAATCTTAATAACCAATTTAATTAATCTAATTTATTTAGTTAATTAAGTGTTAACCATAACTTAATTAATATTTAATTACTTTATTAATTAATTCTTAACAATTAATTAATATCCTAATTCATAATCCTTAATTACAAATTAATTATCCCTAATTAATAAATCTTAATCATAAATAAATTAGTTTAAACCTTTAATTACTTATTTAATTAATCCAAATGATTAATTAATCAAACAAATTAATTATCCATTAAATTTCCTAATTAATTTAATGAACACAAATCTTTAATTACTTTAAGATAAACTTTGTTCTTATTGAAAATCAAGTTATCATTTACAAAGTATTTTAAATCAATTTACTTAAATTTTATCTTCAAAATTCATTTTAAATTTAAAGATTTAAAATGAATACAAATTATCTTTAACCCGTTTTAAACATCATTTCTAAAACTCTTTTATTTTACAAGTTAAAGAAATACTCATTCAATAAAGAAGTTTAAAAGGTTCTAAACAAATTCATATTTAAATTTATAAAACTTATTTATTTCTCAATCTAAAATTCAAAACTAAACCTGACTCCAAATAATAAAACTTTGATTTCAATTCCTGTCTTAATATTTCTTCATAATTTAAATTCAGTTTAAATTTAAACTGACAGGCTTTTAAAAACCTGGCAACACATAATTACCCGAGCCACTCAAATTAGCTTCGAGTAGCACAGCCAAAATCCTCGAACATCACTCGAAAAATCTCGAGAAAAACTCGAGCCATACTCCTCTGTAAACACCCAGACTTCATCAGACACATCCACGATCTCGTGCACATGCACATCCACCAGCGTCAACTCCGACCATCGCCGAGCATCCCCACATGACGACGATCGACCATAAACCAAACTACGATCATCCAATCTTCGATCTATACTCGAGATCGAAATCGAGTTATCTCGATCAAAATGCTCAGCAGCCATCATTAGGAAACTCCTCGTGCCACCCATTCCGACCACCAGAGGTCAAACGATCTCGCCTGAACCAGCAACTCATTCCTTTGCTTCGATTCGCCTGGGTCCGATTGACCCCGATGCGCCCATGACGATGAATTTACCTCGTCAACATCATCGACTGAAACAACCCATTAAGCCCTAGATCGACATGGCAGAGCCGCCACAACCACGAATAAAATCAATCACTATTTTTTCCAAACTTGTCAACCCCTACGCCACCTCCAGAAGTAATCCCGACTCTCCTCGTCACTCCGATCACCCACCACCACTTAAAACCCATTTTCTGGTCAACTGAGAAATGCAAACTCAAAACCCAACTAAAATTCTTAATATTCATTTTAAAAATCATATTTCACAGTGTAGATTTATGTTACATTCGTGGAATAGCAATTTACAAGATTTGATTTTAACAAGATTTAAAGAGTTTTCACTGTCTTTCTATTTTTCCAGATAACATCCAATTAACTTACTTTAATTCATTTTTAAGATAAAATCTATGACTAAACAAACATTTATTGTTTGAAAACTAAACCTTATCAGAAATCAGAGGAAGAGAAATGAAATTTTATCTAAACTTTAACAATCTATAACCAGAACAGAGAAGAGCAAGAAAACATCAGACATGCACACTTGATCACATACATATATCTAGATACTACACTTATAAATACACATGCAGAATCATCATTCACCTCAGAAATGCACAAGCACAGATTTAAATTTACTTAAACTTAAACTTTATAATGTTTACTAGAAAAGTGTTACTCACCAGGCAAAACAGAGACAGAGCCTTATATTTTGAAAATCTTGAAACTGGGAACTTGAATTCCTTAGCTTTTGAAACTCTAAAATCTGAATGCCTTTATTTGATTTAAAAACTTGAGTTATTGAAGCTTTACTTTGCTTTGAATTACATGCATGCTGGTTTCCAGGTTTGAGAAGAATGCAGACAGCTACTGACTTGAAAAAGAATGCAGGCTTTTTGATTTCAGATTTGCAAAGAAATCAGGCTGAAGACTTGCTTCAGATTTGAAAATGGTTTCAGGGTATTGAATTTTCTGGTTGAAGAAGACTTTTGATTTTTGAAAACTTCTGGTTTGAGGAGTTGATTACAAATCTTTGATTTTTGTTGAAGAAGATTTACATGCTTTTGCTTTAGGATTTGGAAATCTGGTTACTGATTACATATTTGTTTTAGAGAAGGTTTACTGACTTGTTTTTATCTTGGGTTTTTAAAAGGAAATGGAAAGAAATGAAATGAAGATAGGCTAATGTTTATATGTAAGTAAATTGTGATTTTATAAAATAAAAGAAAATGAAATTAATTAAGACACTTGTCATTACATTGATTACTTAAATTACACATGTTAAAACAAGGCTTTAGGAAAATGACACTTGTCCTTTAAGTAATTTTTACATATTTATATTTATTTTTAAAAGTAAATAAAAAGCCTTTTTCTTATTTATTTAAACACTTATCTATATATATTATTTCTTTTTAAAGAAACAAAAACTAATTATATTTATAAATAAAAGCTTATACAAATATTCTAAAATCCATAACAATTTAAATATTTATTCTTTTGAATTTCAAAACTTTAAATTAAATTCAATTAAATTAAATCCTAAGATTCAATTTAAAAATTAAGTTATATATATATTCATATACAACTACTTATCAATTTAAAATAACAATTCCATAGTCTTTCAAATCCATTCATATTTATAAAAATAATACATTATACTTATTATTTGAAAATAACATATTTGATACTTATTTAATTAGATTATTAAATTAAATTCAAATTTTATTATCAAAGATCATCAATATCAATTTAATTATTTAACAGATTATTAAATTGATATTGCTCAAATTTCCGGGATATCACACAAACAAAATGGAATAGGTCTTGTGGCCTAATTCCAAAATTTTCAAAAATTTATATTTTTATCCTTAATGTATAATTACATTTTTGCACTTATTATTATTTTAATTTATTATTAAAATTTCTGTGGTATTACATTCTTCCCCATTAAAAGGATTTCGTCCTCGAAATCTCAAATGATGGAAAAATATAATTCACTCATATAACTTTTATCTATAACTATCTACTCGACCATCAACCATTGCAAATATTATTCCTAAATTCAAAATTTCTAATACAGGTTGTACATATATGTATGGAATGCATATGAACATACGAGTAAAGTAGAATTAGATGGTCTCCTTAACTAGTCAACCACATGAAATGCAAGTGCTTATGTCATGTATCCAAAATGTATGCTACGTCCTATACTTACAATTCCATATAGGTGAACAACCATTTAATACATATGAAAAAAATGCAACAATCATTATGCATATGACTAATAAAACGAAACAAATAATGCGATGTGTGTCATTGGACAACATGAACATATCAGCCTACATGTGCAATGCTAACTAATAAAAAATTCATCCATTAACAACCATCATCCAAAACATGTCCTAGCGACATGTCCACAACTATGCCTAGCATCCAAATATTCCTACCTATGGAACATACTATGCTAAATACTACATGCACTAATAATTATACTAATTTAAATGGAAACATACTATAAAAGAGCTTTGGATTGGTAGCTTGGATTTTCTCCTCTGGCTCCTAGTACTATCAGCTAGACTGTCTCCGTATTGGGCTATAACCAATTTAATTACTTTGTTGTAGAGTCTTCTTGTTTCATGCTCAATTATGTGGGTAGGCGCATGGCGAACGAGTGAATCTCTCTCCGCATTAATCTTCCAACTAACTCGGCGCTACTGCATCAATTGAATCTAGTAGCCACTTCTGCAAGTGTGACACATGGAAAACATTTTGAACTCCCACCAACTTTTCAGGAAGCTCCACTCTGTAAGCTAACTCCTATTCTCTCTCCATGATCGAAAAAGGCCTTCGCAACCTTAGTGCTAACTTTTCCGAACTACAAAACCTCATAGCATGTCTAAGTGGAAAGACCTTCACAAAGACCAGTAACCCACTGCGATCTCAACCTCCATACATCTCATGTCAACATATGATTTCTGCCAATCTTAGGCAGTATTCATCCTCTTGTGGATCAAGTCTACTTTCTTTGAAGTCTCCCTTATCATATCCAATACAAAAATTATTCTATCCATAGTGCCCACCAACAAGATAATGATCTACACGACCTAGTGTACAATTCCTCAAATGGTGTCATCCCAATGCTTGCTTGATAACTATTATGATATGAAAACCCTACTAATGGAATGTGATCTTCCCAATAACCTCCAAACTAAATACACATATAAAGCAAGTCCTCCAATACTCCATTCACCCTCTTGGTCTACATATTTTTCTATGGGTGATATGTGGTACTCAAATTTAATTCAGTGCCAAAGGCCTACTGAAGACTCCTCTAAAACTTACTAGTGAAATGTAAGTCTCGGTCATTGACAATGCTAGAAGGAACTCCATTCAATTAAACTATCTTTCTCACTTATAAAGTTGCCAAAGATGTAGTTATCCCCGTGCTTTTGACTAGAATAAAAGGAGGGCATTTGGTCAGCCAATCGACTATGACCCAAATTCTCTCATTACCCCTTCTAATCCTTGGTAACTCATCAACAAAGCCCATCGAAATACTTTCTCATTTCCACTAAGGAGTATCCAACGACTGTAACAATCTGCCAGTCTTCTTCTGCTCCGCCTTACCCTCTAATAGGTCAACCACTTGGAAGCATATTCTTCTACATGCTTCTTCATACTAGCCTAGTAAAAGTCTCTCTTCATACCATGATACCTTTTGTCACCACGGGATGAATAGCCATCCTAGAATGATGCCACTCTAATAGTACCATGTTTACCAACTCCATAACAATAGGAACACATAATCTACTATTTCTTCGCAACTCCTTTTGAATTAATGGCATAGCGATCCAGATGACTTGAATGCTCCCTCTATTCAACTTATCAAAAATATCCAACAACTCCTTATCTTGCTTCTCAATCGAACCAATATGGTCCATAAGTGAAGGCTGGACATCCAAAGCTACCAACATTCCTAGAGTAATGTCTAATGAAGGTCAAAAATCAAACGTAGAAATGAACTTTATGTGCTTCCATTCCAAAAACATAATGCTAACCATCACTTGCTTTTTACTCAATTAATTGGCTATAACATTGCCTTTGCTTGGAAGGCATGAGTAACTGAAATCATAAGAAAATAAGAAACCCATCCACCTTTACTGCCTCAAAATAAAATCCTATTTGGAGAAAAAATACTTCAGAGACTTACGATCCATGAATAGCTCAAATCGCTCCCTTAAAAGCTAATGCCTCCATGATTTGATGGTAAAGACAATGGTTGACAATTCAATATCATAGGTGGGATAGTTTTTCTCACACTCCTTCAATTATCGACCAACACAATAGATGACTCTACCCTCATACATCAACACTGCGTTCAGTCCTGTACCATAAGCATCGGTACACACTATGAATGCCTATATACCATTAGGGAGTACTAAAATAGGTGTACTAGTCAACAACTCTTTTATCTTAATAAAAGCATCTTCACAATATGACCTGCACAATAAAACTAAAATTTTGTTGTAAGGTTGGTCAACGGTGTGGAAATTTTAGTGAAGCCCTTAATGAACTTCTTTAATAGCCAGCCAAACTAAGGAAGCTCATCACCTCGATTGCATTCTTTGGTACGTAAAAATCCTATACTATTGCAACTTTACTAGGATCCACCGCTAGTCCACGTTCGAAGACAACATGCCCAAGAAGTAAGCCTCCTTGTACTAAAATTACATTTGGAAAATTTTGCATTCAGCTCATGCCTAAGGAAAGTATTAAGCACTTCTTTAAAATGCAACACGTGCTCGTCGTCGTTTTTCGAATAGACAAGTATGTCATTAATGAAATACCACGATGAACTTGTTTAGCAACCCTCTAAAGACTTGGCACATGAGATCGAAAAAATATGTTGCTGCATTGGTTAGTCCAAATGACATGATTAACCATTCATAAAGTCCATCGGGTGTATGAAAAGAAATTTTTAAATAATATCATTGGCTACACGCAACTAATGGGATCCGATAGCCAAGTCAGGCTGAGAGAATCCTCTATGCCAACTAATTGATCAAAGAGAACTTTTATGTGGGGCACTGGATAATGATTCTTCTTTGTCAGCTTATTTAACTTATGATAATGACGACAAAGCCTTTAAGAGCCATTTGCTTTAGTACAAAACAAATGATGCTACCTACTCTAAAATACACCACCGAATGAAGCCCTTCTCCAATATTTCATTTACTTGCTTATTTAGCTCATGTCTTTCTATAGGAGTCATATGCTTAAAAGGTAAGGTAATTGGTCTAGCATTCTCTTCGAGATAGATTCGAAATTCGATTTCCCTATGGATAGGAAGACTTAAAACTTCAGAAAAGACATCTAGATAGTCATGAACTACTAGTACTAAAGCTAACTCATCATATGATAAGTCTAAAAAATATAGGTAATCCGGCATATCTAAACTCCAGGGGTTGCAGTAAACCTCAAGGCTGTGCCCACTACTAGTACCTAACTGAACTCACCTTCCTATCATAATCTAGCACTGCTCCATGCACAGTTCATTCCCAAAATTAAACCGAACTTAGAGAATCCCAAAAAAGAAACATTGCAATCGAATTCAACACATAATATATACAGCTTCAAACCCTTGCAAATCACAGATAAATGAGTCGATCCTCCAACAAGGTTTGATGCTACTAAAGGGTTTATAACTATTCTAGTTTCAAGTGTAATTCATCTACTAGTCTACTCAAAATAAATAAGCGTGACGCTCCAGTGTCAACTAAAGTTCGAAAGATAAATCAGAAAGAGTTAACACACCTTCTGTAATGACCTTTATTCCCTTATCTATAGCTGAAGTACTAGTCAGGCTAGGAATAGCGTCTAGTGCATATGCTGAACCCTCTTAGGTAGATGTCTTATGTGTATTTGGATAGTCTCTCGTCATGTGCCCAAATTGGTTGTAGTTGTAGCATTTGATATTCACAATGTCATCCTTGCAATCCCTTGCCAAATGCCCCCTACCTTGGCACTTTTTACACTTAAACATTGGTTTCTTTATCCTTTCCCAGAGTTCTCATCCCACTTTTGCTATGGCCTTGGTGAATTTGCTTCACCTCTGCCTTCTTAGGTTTCTTCTTCCTAATTGAATTCGGCAATTCCATCCCAACCATGCTCTCAAAAGTAGCTCCAGTATTTAAAAGTCTCAAAGAAATACCTAACAAAGATGGATTCAACCCATTAACAGACTTCATTGCCTTTTTTACTAGTGTATTTTTTCTTCTTATAAAACTCAACCCAGAGCCCTGATGAAATCGAAGGGATGGGATGAGCCCCCAACCCGCCTGGTCCGACCATAGACAGGAGGGATTTAATGCTAGCCCAGCTGAGAGGTTTGATGCCCCCTGCCATTTATGTAGGTTTTCTAGGAGCCCACCTCCACGCCTTGATTGGGAAACACAGCTCAATCTACTTGGACTCGAACTCGCGACCTCAAGGAACTTTGTTCCATGGTCTCTAAGTGGTCTTGACCAACTGATTAAACTCATTCACATACTCCTTGACACTGTGGCGACTTAGTCTAAATGAGTAAACTTCTCTAACTCTACTTCTCATTCTGCCTTAGAAATGAACTCAATCTCAAAGTGCCTCTTAAAATCGATCCAAGCAATACCAGTCTCAGCAACAGTGTTCTCCTACCAATTCATAGCCTCTCTATGTAAATGCCACGAAGATAATGGCCTCTTTATTGCATTATCTACACCCATCATAGAAAAAACTTATCACAATTCCTCAGCTATGCTCATGTCTCACAAAATGATTCTGTCCCATGATAATTCTTTCCACCTGGACTCTGAAAATCCTGACACATCTTAGGGAAGTCCAAAGCAGGTGGAGGAGCTTGGGTGGAAACTTGCACTTGCACTATAGATCCTTTGTCGGGGTTGAGTTAAGTTCGGCCTCTTGCTTGAAGATACCAATGAAACCATATAGAAAGTTAATGCATGGAACCTAAGCTACCTCACCATACTATTTTCAGTCTAATTGCTCATTCTAACCTATCTGTAAATAAGAATTATTAGCAAATTTCCTCGGATAGTATTAAGCATTATTGGAATTATAAGAGTGTGTAGCACTATACATATATCTATATAGTAATAATTTTTGAAAATATACAAGTGCACTCACTCAATAGACACCTAATCCCCAAAGAATCATGAACCTAAGCTTTGATACCAACTATGACAACTCATACCTTCGGACATACTAATTCAAAGTCTAAACTGACTTTTGAACTCGTGTTGTGCCAAGAAATAAGAGTCATCAAGATTTTAGAACATTACATGATCAGAGGATAATATAAAATTTAAAGCATTCTACACTACCAGAACTTACAGCGAAAGAAAATAAAATATAAATATTGAAAATAAGTGATGTGCACGTAAATGTGCATATTTTTACCACCATATTTAACCTATTTAAATTAAATAAATGATCATACTGGGTATTTTAACTTGTTTAAACCAAAATTCAAATTATTTTCAAATCGTCATATATTCATCTTCCTATAGGGGAAAAATGGTCATTTTTGTGCATATATTAAATTGAGAAAATTTAATTGGAAATTTCTATACTATTTTTGTAGGAATTTGAACTCAAATACAAGTGGTTTCATGAAGATATATGCATGCACAAAGAAGATACAAATGAATGAAGATGGAAATAATTCAAAGTCATGGATCATGGAGGACCCCACTTACCCACCTACCTTAATGTACACTTAGGAGCTAATGCACATGCTAAAAGGCCATTAAATCTTCATGCACACTTAATGGATGATTATTTGAAGTTAATGATAAATTGGCCACCACACTTCATAAGAGGGTATTTTGGGTAGTTCCCAAAAAAGTGAATTAGGGTTTTAAACTTGTATAAATACCCCTTATATTTCACGTAACCTCTCTTCTTGAGTCTCTCTTAGGCTTTCTTCCTTTTATCTTATTAGTTTAGATCAAAAATAAAATGAAAGCTCTCTTTCTTTTCATGGCTACTTAGCCATTTCTTATTTCATGTAATTTATTTTTTATGCAACTTCAATACATTGCTCTTTTCTTTTCTTGTTTATTTCCTTTCATGCTAGAAGTGTAGTTTGATTTTAATGCAAGTAGATTAGTTTTATTTCTTGTTAATTAGCTCTCTTTTCCTCTCTTTTTCATTCATGTTGCAAGCTATATTTGTTGATTTGCTAACAAATACGAGAGGCTAAACTCCTTCAATTTAGGGGTAATGAAGCTCTCTAATTATGTAGTTTCAACACTTTGATAATTATAGCTCTCTTTCTATGCTTAATGGAAAATGAATGTTGATTATATTTTTTGTTTCATGTTGAATTTGATAGTCTTTGTTGTTCATAACAAATAGGCTATGCTTAAACAATCACAAACAAAAGTTACCTCTTCATTTACATATGATTATGGTAATGAAGTGATTTTAAAATTAAAATTTGATGTTCTATATTTCTAATCAATTGTTAATAGGCCATGCTTAAAATAAATTTTATTTTCAACTTCATTGTCATTTTTCATGAGAATTAAATAGTGGTTTAAGGGGTGTGTTATAGTTTGATGGCTTACGTTGAGCTAATTAATAGCATAAATAAGCCATACTTATGATAAACATATCATTTAAACTAACTATTGACAAAAAAAAGAGATCATAATTTCATAATTTGTTGATTTATGTGATCTAGAGGGTGGATTTATCCCTAAATTGACTTTCTACTTTCATATTAGGAATTAACTTATGTAATAGAGATGATCCACTAAAGTATTGAGCAGCGGTGTAGCATCAGATCCCAAAGATAGTAAGTTCTTTTTTCTTATGGAAGAAAGTCTTTTTCAAAGAATCTATATAAATTTTCACTTCGGGTTCCGGCGAACGAATAATCATTAGGTCCTCCTCTTTCCGGACAACACATACAAAGAGACCTGCCAACGGTCAAATTTTAGTGAACCTATGAAAGATAGATATTTATCACTTTTAATTTGCTAGTTTGTTAGTTTTCTCTTTTTCTAGCTTAAACACACTCTCTAATCTTGGTTAATTTGATTGAATGGATTTTTAAAATCTAACAGTTCCCTGCGGATCGACCCGTACTCGCAACGTACTAACTTTTGTACGCCGTTCATTTGCGGTTAATTTTAATTCAAAATTTATCGGCGATTTTCTAACTCGATAGAAAATTCGTCCTTTAACAAGTTTTTGGCACCGTTGCCGGGGAATTGCTTTGATTTTATTTTCTATTTTTCGGATTATTTTTGTTTGATTTTTGTGTGATTTTATTTTTTTGTTTGTTTGCATTAAAAAAATCTGTGTGTATGTTTGTTGTGTGATTTGATTTTGTGTACTTGTTTCTTGCCATTTCAATTTGCATTTTCGCTTGCATATATTTAAAAAAACACACAAAATTTCTAAAAAAAAACATTTTATTACATTTGCATTTTGCATCTACACTTTTACAGTTTTGCTTTTTCTTCTTTCTTTTTTGTTTTACATTTACAAAACCAAAAAAAACTACACTACAAACTGGAATATACTGTCCTCGACCAAACTTGCCTGCACATCTTTCAATCACCACAGCTTCTCCATAAACAAAATCATCACATACTAGCACTTGCCGTATCCTCTCACAAACTGCTGTATCACACTTGCCCCAATCACTTGACTGCCTAACTATTGTTCTACATTTTCATCAACAACATACCATCCATTTGCAAGTACCTGCCTACCACCATCTGCCAGTCATCCCCAAACCATCATTGCAGCACCATCAACTAAACACTCTCATCACCACCATATATCTGCATTTCCACCTTGCTTCACTTAAACCACTACCAACTATCTTTCTCACCCACTTCACCACAAAACAACCATACTCATCATCAAATAGTCTTCTCTGTCACACCTTGCTCCTCTTCACAACATCGCATCCCCTCTTCTTGCCTCTGTAGTAATATACTTGCCACTAAACACTGTTGTGCACACTGTTGTGACACCAATACTCTCGACATTCACTTTCATGCCTCCTCAACTACAACTACACTGCCTGCAATTGTATAACTTAGCTACCATCCACCTCCACTGTTAAATACCCCTGACCATAATAATCAGACTTCCCCCATACCAAAAACAATAGCAAACTGCTCCCTGACTTCTCACAAACCTCTTTTCACTGCTACATCATAACCATACTTCACCACACTTTCAAGTTTCAACCCATTCACAGTCGTATTCACATCAACATTCTGCAAATTCAAACTTCCTTTCACCATCAAAACACTTCATTGACCATCTTCTGTATATACTGTTGTTGCCCACCCTTCACTACTACCAACAAGCACTGCTGCCAAACAAGTTTCACTACAAACATCAAGTATCACTGTACATGACAACATGCACCAAGTATCACTGCTGTCAAACCATACATACTCCCAACACAGCAAGTCTTCTATATATTAAACTGCTACCATCCTCCTAACAGTCATCAAGACCACCACCATATCACTTACAGTCATCTTCCTAACCAATACTTCTCCTCCCAACACAGAAAGTCTTCTATATATCAAACTGCTACCATCCTCCTAACAGTCATCAAGACCACCACCATATCACTTACAGTCATCTTCCTAACCAATACTTCTCCTTGCCTCTGCATTCATCATCCATCAACAACAGCTCCATCACCATACCTTGTTTCACTGCTACACTATCAACTAGGCACTGAAACTCACTGACCACCATTGAACTGAAGCAACAAACAACTTGCTTCAACAACCATTACTCTGAAGCATCAAACTATCTTGCCAACAAATTGAACTGTCCATTCACCATCACCTACCATTCAACTTGCTTTAGTTCATCGCTGCTTGCCTGCCATTCAACTGAACCCTGGTTGCAATCTTCCAACATCGCTGCTTTCCACTATCGCTTCTACATACTGCATATCGCTGCTTGCAACATACTAACCCTGCTTATCACCACTATCGTTGCTTGCAATCAACCCACACTACTGCTGTTCAACTACAATAGCCCAGACCACTTGACTGCATCTACCTCTTATTTCACTGAATTCTAGCCATAGTCTACCATAATTGCCTGCTTCCTTCCCCTTCAATTTTAATTCTGCTACAACATCCCCTTGCCCCTGCACACATTCACCTTCAACTTCTTCCACTGCTTCTTACACGCTAACCCACATATCCAAGCAACTTCCACATTACATCACATATACACTGTCACACCCAAACCGCAACGTTACAACTGCTACAGAACTTCCACCATCACCAGAAGCCCAAGTCGACAATGGAACCGGACCGCGATGCCTTCACCACCTCACAACCGAAATCGACGGCCTTACAACCAATCTCACCGCCATTCCAATCGCCTCATCCACGAATTCAAGCTTCACCATCATACGAACCCAACCAATCTCAACTCCAGCATCTTCGACCTCCCTCGCCATCATACGAAGTCATTTGAGTTTTGAAATTATGGCGTGATTTTGGCACGTTCGATTTCTGCATTTCGCGAAGAAATCTAATTTGATTGTTGGTCAAGAATTTTTGTTCACTGATTGAGTTAGTAGCGTGTTTTATTTTTATTTTTTAGTGGGCCAGGTTAGATGTTTTAAAAAGCCTGAGTGATTTTTTTAAAATTTCCTTTTGCTTTGTTTTAATTTTTTTAGTTAAACTGTTTTTAGTTTTGTTTTGTCTTGTTCTTTTTTAAAAAAAAAAGAGAAAAATTTTGAATTTGTTTTGTTTTGTTTTTCATCCTTATATATATATATACATACATATATATATATATATGTATATGTATATGTATATGTATATATAAAAATATGTTTCTTTCCTCCATTTGTTTTGTTTTGTTTCATTTGATTTTAATTATTTTGATTTTCCATTTGTTTTAGTGTTCCTTTTTTAAGAAAAAAAAGAAAAAAGAAAAAAACAATTTTATATATCTCGTTCTCATTTTCAGGTTGTAGGTGGCAGAAGTGCTTGCTAAAATAATCACCTTGCTTACTTGCTTAAAAAAATTTGCCGCTAAAAAGAAATTAATAAATATAATAATCTGCACCCTCTGGTATCATGCTATCATCTCCAGTTTTATTTTGATTGCATTGTTGGTTGCTTGCATTTGCATTTTGATGTGCATGTAAATGTGCATATTTTTACCACCATATTTAATCTATTTAAATTAAATAAATGATCCTATCGGGTATTTTAACTTGTTTAAACCAAAATTCATATTATTTTCAAATCGTCACATATTCATCTTCATCCAAGGGCAAATTGGTCATTTTTGTGCATATATTAATTGAGAAAATTTAATTAGAAATTTCTATATTATTTTATAGGAATTTGGCTTCATATACAAGTGGTTTCATGAAGATATATGCATGCACAAGAGTGAAGATAAAGAAATGAAGATGGAAATAATTCAAAGGCATGATAATGGAGGACCCCACCTACCCACCTACCTTAATGTACGAATTAGAGGCTAATGCACATGCTTATGAAATTAATGGCTTCATGTACACTTAAATGATTATTAGTAGAAGCTAATGATTACTTTGCCTCCACACTTTCTCAAGGGTATTTTGGGCATTCCCGAAAAATATGGATTAGGGTTTCATACATGTATAAAGACCCCTTATGTTTCATGTAACCCTCCTCTCTCTTAGTCTCTCTTTTAGGCTCTCTCCCCTTAGTCTCTCTTAGTTTAGTTTAGGCTCACAAATAAACAAGCTCTTCTCTTTCTCTTTTCATGGCTACTTAGCCATTTTTATTTCATGTACTTTTCCTTTTTTTTATGCAATGTAATTATTGTTTCCTTTTTAATTACATGTTCATTTCCTTTCATGCTAGTAGTATAGATTTTCTTTTATGCAATTAGAATAGTTTTCTTTCATTTAGCTTTCATTTTCCTTCATTTTTCTTTCATGTTGTTAGCTACATTTGTTAATCAAATGACAAATATGAGAGGCTAAACCCCTTCAATTTATGGGTAATGAAGCTCTCTAATTATGTAGCTTCAACTATTTGTTAATTCCTGCTCTCTTTTTGTGCTTAATGATGATGATAAAAATGGTT
Organism: Allium fistulosum; assembly: GCA_030737815.1. Taxonomy (NCBI): domain Eukaryota; kingdom Viridiplantae; phylum Streptophyta; class Magnoliopsida; order Asparagales; family Amaryllidaceae; genus Allium; species Allium fistulosum. The sequence goes on from CM060904.1 coordinate 974,204,086, forward strand.
TACTAGTTGTTTTTGCTTTGAATTTGATAGCCTATATTATTGACACCAAATAGGCTATGCTTAAACAATCACTAACACTAATTGCCTCTTCATCAAAATATGGTTATGGAAAAAGAAAGTGATTTGAAATTAAAATTTGATGGTCTATATTTCTAATCAATAGTTAATAGGCCATACTTAAAATAGAATTCATTTTCATTGTCAAATTTAATGAAAGTTAGTAAGTGGTCTAAGGGGTGTGTTATAGTTTGATGACTTATGTTGGCTAAGTAATAGCACAAATATGCCATACTTATGATAAGCACATCAATTAAAGCACTAATGACCATAAAAGAGAGATTATGATTTCATATGTGTTGAACTACATGATCTAGAGAGTGGATTTATTCTCTAAATTGTCATTTAACTCTTATATTTGCATCTCTATTTTTTTAGTGAGTCAGTCCATTTTCTAATTCTCTAGCTTAGCTTTCTCTTCAACTTTGGTTAATTTGATTGAATAGAGATTTAAAATCATCAATTCCCTGCGGATCAACCCGTATTCGCCACGTACTACAAGTGTACGCCGTGCGCTTGCGGTTATTTTTATTTCAAAATTTGTTCGGCTATTTTCTAACTCGATAGACATTTAGCCGTTCGAACAAGTTTTTGGCGCCGTTGCCGGGGAATTGCTTTGAATTTTGATTTTCTATTCTTCGGATTATTTTTGTTTGATTTTAGTGTGTGTGTCTTTTGTGTGATTGTTAGCATTTTTTTTAAAAAGAGTTTGTTTTATTTTTGATTGCATTTTCATTGTGTGTTTGTGGTTATTCTATTTCCATTTGCATTTGCATTTCATATTTAAAAAAAAGCAAAAAGGACGCATCACAATTTCAAAACAAAAACAAAAACATTTTATTTCTATTCCAATTTGCATTTCATTTTATTTACAATTTACATTTTACAATTTACATTGCCTTTTTCTATTCACTGTACATTACTATTCACTCACTGTGCAATATGGGCATACTACTCTTTTCTGTGCTTTACTTACTGCCCTGATCTACATCACTTCTTCAACAGTCACCCCTATTTCCACATTCCCCACATACCCAAACATACACCTACCTTCACATTCGCCACACACTTCACCCCTGTTTCCACAAACCATCATCCATCATACGGCCATCTTCCACTTTTCCAAACCCTCAACCCCTGACATCCTCCGGCTACCACATTTAGCAACTACATCCCATTCCAGTCATCAACCAGACCCTACTCACACCATAAACTCTCCATACAAGCAACTACCACCCACCACAAATACTACATCACTTTCCATCTTCAAAGCATCCATTCATTCATCAACAGTCTACACTCCAAAACGCAGCTTCACACTCGACGTCGACACACCCAATTCAGCCACTCCCCATCGACAACTTCAAACAGCATCACAATCCAAACAGTGAAACCATCATCACACTGTTACCTTCTTACAACTTCTCTGCTTTCACATAATAGTACTGCTGCACTCATTATCAACAGCCAACAAACAGCAAGGTCTGATCAACTCGCTATTCAAAGCCAACATCTGCCATAACCACGCTTTTTAAAACTGCCTCGACTCTGAACCATTCCATTGTCTTGCCTTTCACTCACACATTTTTAACCAACACTGCCTACATACTCCTCAACCCACGATTCCTCGAACCACATCAACCCAGTCAAACAACAACCCCCCTCTGCCTTGCATTCACCTGACCGAGATTTGTTTTCTACCTGACTTTCACACCTCCAGCAAACAAATCAACCAACCCTCTAACCACAATCCTCTCCGAACACTGCTTGCTCGCCTACCATACCACTACCTATAACCATAACTAGCCCCCTGCATTTCAACACTGTCAACTGCTTCATCTACAACTTAAGCACACTACCCGATCATCAACCTGACTCCATCTTCACCTCACACTTCACTGCATTAACATTTCTACATATTCTGCCAATCTTCCTCAACACTTAACAGTCATCCACAACATCACCGAATCACTGCTAACCATCATCACCACTCTCTATACCCTCTGACCATCAACCCCTTGCCTGCAATCCAACAGCAGCTTTACTGCCTCACTACTGCCCTCTACAATACAACACTCCACGACCACTGATTTGCTTCCACAACTACCACCACAGACCTCTACCATCAATCCACAGCACTTCCTCACTTCACTGCAAATTCAACCCTAATCATTGAAAAAAAAACTCACCATTTGTTCGACCTCTCCTCCGACCATCATCACTTGTAGCTGCCTGCTCCAATTACCGAAACCTGCACCCCCAAAACCATTGCAAAACATAGAAGCGCCCTCCTTTATAGTACGAAACGAACTCGCAACTCCATCTTCCAACAACATCGAGTCGTCACAATCACCGCCGCGACCTACCTCACCACGATTCCATCGCCCTAAATCGAACATTACAACAGCGCCACGCGACCTAAAATCCACTTCCTCCACCGAGAAATCGAACAGCGCTCCTCCATTCCATCCCCAAATTCACAATCGATCACCACCTCTTCAATCCCAAACTCTTTGAACTCAAACTTCATTTTCTCGCCTACGAAGAGTTGAAATCAAGAATAGAGTGCGCGATTTTATTTTTAAAAAAAAGAAGGAAAACTTTGTTTTGATTAATTTCTTTTAATGGGTGTGATTGTGTTTACAGGGTAGCATAATTTTTTTATTTAGATTGGGCCGGGCTTATTTTGGGCTGTGTGTTCTTAAAAAAAAATGTGTGTGTTAAAGCTTTACTTGGTTTTTCTTCAATCTTAAAAAAATATAAGTGTTTGAAAAAAAATTTAGTTTAAATTGTTATTTTTAATTTGTTTTAAGTTTGTTCGCTTGATATATTCAAAACAAAAATTAAGTAAAACTTCACTTTTAAATTTTGTTTCCTTTTCAAAAAAAAAGAAAGGAAAAAAAAGAAATTTTGTTTTGAGTAGTTTTCTTTCCAAAACTTTTCCTTTATAAAGGAAAAAAACAACCAAATTAATAATAATAATAATAATAATCTGTGTATATATCTTTGTTTTATCTTTCAGGTTGTAAAAACAGAAGGAGAAGGATTGCGCTGCTAAGCTTGCCAAAAAAATTAACTACTCCGCTTGCTTATAAAAAAATTGCTGCTTTTAGCCCCTATCTATTATTTTTATTTGCCTTGCATTGTTGTTTGCTTGCATCAAAAAAAAATTCAGAAACAAAAACAAAATCCATTTGTAGTTGCATTATTAATACACGTTTAATTTCTGTTTTGCATTTCATCCTAGATTTTGATTAATAATAATGGTTAGACATCGATAACACTTAATTGTATAGTGACAATTTGTCTTCTTTCAACAATTTAATTTCTTGGTGTCTAGGCTACGGCAGAGTAATAACCATTTATAAATATTACGATGATTCGTAAATATTATAGTGGTTGTTCCTTTGAAGTTACTTAAACCTTCGGCTGCATTGCTACAGTGATTCGTGGTTCACCGATAAATCCTGTCCGTTACCTGGCTGAGAACTATCTTGTTTATCTAAGACAATGTGTGACTATACAATTATGGGTTAACTTAGGATAAATCATTTGTAATTAACCCTTGCATTCATTTAGTTGCATTAGTTCATGCATATTTAAAAAAAATATTTAAAATCAAAAACTAAAAAAAATTGTAAATATTCCATTCCTTTGAAATTTTTAAATCCTTTTTCTTTGAAATTTGAAAATTTAGAAAAAACCAAAAAAAAAATTATACAACCTTTTCAAAAACAAAGAAAAAATTTGAAAAACAAAAATCAATTTCCCTTTTGAAAAATAAATTCTTTTTGTAAATATTTTTCCTATATAAAAAAACATTCTTGAAAATGTCCGAGTTTCCCCAATCGCTTGAAGTTTACAATAGTTGTGAAAATCAATATAATCCATATGATTTCACTCCAAATTCGTATGGATATTTTAGCAACAACTATTTTTTAAACAATTCGAATTTTGAACAACAAAGTTTTCAAAACAATGACCAACCTTCGTCTTTCGAAAATAGCATTGAAATGATTTCATCTTTACTAGAACTCTCTACACAACAAAATCAAAGTATAAATGATTTGTGTAATTCATATTTGTGTAATAACTCGAGTCAAGGATTTCAAAATTTGAATTCAATTCAAAATTCGAATGATTTCGAGTATAACCCATGCCAATTCAATTTCGAACTTCAAAAAGAATTTCAAATTAAAAACGAAAATGGAAACAACTTTTCAAATAAATTTGGCAATGGGAATAAACTCAACCACAATACAATTGAAAACTTTGGTCCTCATCAAATTCAAAGTGAAAATTTTCAAACTAATAATCATGAATTTGATTTTGTTGACCAAATGGAACAAGATAACGGGGATTTATTACTTGAGAAATACAAAACTTTTCGTGAAAATCATAATCAAATCCCAACTTCTGAAGAATCAAATCCACCGTTTATCGAAATTGACGATTCTTGTCCTCAACAAGTCCAAATCGAAAGTTTTCAAGTTAATAATTACAAATTCGACTTTGTTGAGCTAATGAATGAAATGTACAACGATCACATGGATTTGGTGTTCGAAACATATATGAAACAACATGAGCAACAAAACCAAATACCAATTTGTTACGAGTCAAATGATAATCCATCTTTTACCCAAATCGACGATTTTCAAACAACTTTTGAAACTGAAAATGATGATCTTAACATGGTAATTGAGTTGGATTTGAATTCTTTCGAGGGTGTAGAACCAAATTTAAAATTTGACCTTCCTTTTCTCGATTTTGAAAATTTGAATACAACAACTTTGGATTTTGAACTTGAGATACGCAATGAAGTTGTTGATAATCCAACAAAGGAAGATGAATTTGATGAACGCAAATTTTTTGGACTTTTTGACAACGAGTTGTCGAATTCTGAAGGGGAAGATTTGAGTCACCATTTCAATTTTGAAATCAATAATTTTGAAAAAGTTGTTGATGATGAGCTTAACTTTCAATTTGGCAAAAATAATCTTGAATTTCAATCAATTGTTTTATTAACCCCAAAAATCATCGAAAAGGAAACAACTCGTACATTTTTTGATAAAACGACATTCGTTTTTCCAAATCAACGTTCAATTTCGAAATCTTTTGTGATTTGGTTTTCCAAGCCTAAGCTATGTCTCGCATATTTGACGAGACAAACGAATCGGTCTTTGGAAGACCGTTTCATTTACTTTTTGACGATATACTTTCTGATCTCGTGTAAATACCATGAATTTTCATTTAAATAAAGGTCATGTTTTTTATTTTTATTTTTCTCCTTCCACTTGGGTTGACTGTGGGAAACAGTCAAAATCAAGTGTGGAGGGGAGACCCATCTTCACTTTTAATGTTTCATGGTTAAATTTTGCTTTTTTTTAAAATTAAAAATAAATCCCAAAATTAAATTTTCTTTTGATTTATTTTTAAAGAAACACTATATGATAAATATATGGTTTTTGTTTATTAAATTGAAATTTTTGAAAATTTATTTGTCTTAACAAAAATAAAAATGAAGTTTGATTACAAATAACATTGGTTTAACTAGTATATAAGAAGATTCATACGTGTTAATTGTAAAATAAATCCTAATTGAAAATCTTTGTTTTAAAAAGTGGTTGATTTAAAGTAAAGGATATAACAATTTTTTTGTCTTCTAAGTTAAATGGTGCTAAGATGATTTTTCAAAACACTCTCTTTGAAAAAAAAACACGAAAAAAATATATATAAAAAAATGTTTCTTGTATATATATATATATATATATATATTTAACACTAAGAGTCATGTGTTCACACTCGTGTGTTCACTCGCCATGCTCTGTACCCTTCTCACGTAAGCCCGAATGGCAGTGCACGATCGGTATATCTGGCCTCAATTTATCTGAATTAGGTGTATTTATATAAAAATTCTTTTTAATAACGCCTACAGTCGATAAGTGTTCACACTTGTTGTTCACTCGCCACGCTCTGTATTCCCCTCACATCAGTCCGCAAGGCAATGCACAGGTAATATATCTGGCCTCAGTTTACCTGAGTTAGGCATATGTAAATATTGTAAATATCAATAAAATTTTCAAAAAAATGGAGAGAGTAAGCAAATGAAATCCAAGCACTATTTTAACTTATTTGATTTGATTTGTTATTGAAATGAAATGAAATACCACTTTGAAAAGCTTTGATAATCAACTAAGGATCCATTTCAAATTACACTGTGTTATCAACCAAAACAACGAGTTAAACTATTGTCTATTTGTTATGATAACTTGATTTTTTTATTGGAAATTTTGACGAGTAAATGACTTAAATTTCAAGATAATGACCAAAACCTATATTTAACTTATTTGTGTCAATTTAAAAGCAAATCCTCCATTGTAAATATTTTCAAAAACTCGCATTCATCTCTTTGTAAATAAATCTTGCATTTTGTAAATATTTTTATTCTGCATTTGGATTTTGTGGGTAGTATCCGCTAAAACCCTCACGAGACAACACTCGTCCTACTGGGAACACCCAGAGGTTTAACGGCTTGTTGCATATGCTCAATGCAATCGTGCTCCTTACGAAAACGGATTTATCTTAGTTTTTCTTTATTCGAGGACGAATAAAAAGATCAATGTGGGGGTATTTGATGTGCACGTAAATGTGCATATTTTTACCACCATATTTAATATATTTAAATTAAATAAATGATCCTATCGGGTATTTTAACTTGTTTAAACCAAAATTCATATTATTTTCAAATCGTCCCATATTCATCTTCATCCCAGGACAAAATGGTCGTTTTTGTGCATATATTAATTTGAGAAAATTTAATTAGAAATTTTTATATTATTTTATTGGAATATGGCTTCATATACAAGTGGTTTGAGACGACCCAACTTTCTACGCCCAGAAAGTCGCATCATCTTGAAGAAAGAAAGAGGTGAGAAAGTAGAAAAGACAGAGAAAGAGAAGAAACAACATCAGAATCTCAACAGCGGAACGAATAATATATAATATATCACATAAGAGAATACATAGTATCATATACATCAGAGTTACACAGTTTACACAACACATACTAGACAGTTATAAACACCTGTCTAGTTAATACAACTCAATACAACTGTAACGACCCGCCATTTTGGACCATTCGCATCCATTATAAGTGTATAGGTAGACACTCATGCCGGAGTTGAATTGCTCAAAATACCGCGTTGTTAATTTAAATTTGGCAAAACTGAACATATACAGTAAATAAATAATCACAGAACACAGACATAGAGTAATAATTTGCAGCGGAAATAAAAGAGATAGTAGTTCATGAAGCTACTATATGAATATAAAATACATCAGAGTTTACAACAGAAGAGTAATACGATACATCAGAGTTAAATCAGAATACATCACTGGAATCATCGAATACTGAAAGCAGAATAGATGGCTGGATCTTCAAGCAAAGCTCCAACTCCAAAGGTGAGTCTCGAAAGCTGAACCACTCAGTCTGACCCGAGCGTAAAGCAAAACACAAAACACTCGAGTCAGGATTAACATTCTTATATTAATAAATCCAACTCAAGTGAAATAGCAATTGAAATACAAGTAACTCAAAGGATGTTTGGAATAACCATCCTTTAAGGATCCGTTAAACTATCTACTATGTAGTAGTGTACGATAAGTAGATAATGTCTATCAGTAATAATAAGATATCAAAATAGCGTTAAGTCATGGCCCATTCCACCCTTAACACATTTTTATTCCCAAAAGCATATACAAGACCGTAGTTTCCCCAAAACCGGAAGTCACCAGAGGGCAATCCATATACTAAAGGTACAAATCAAAATCGTAGTGGTCGCGCATAAATGGAATACAAGTATGACAAGGCACATGAGGCAATACCCAAGGTAGTGATACTACCGTTCGCCTGATCCGGACTGGTGAGAACGCAACGCCGCAGCGCCCGCAACACCGTGAAACAACACTCCCAAAATCAAGGGTGCACCAATCGACAACAAGTATAAGTAGTTCGAAGAAGTGTGTCCACTTGAGGTAGCTAATCCTCCATTGGCCCAGCACAGCTCCTGTTTTAGTCATTTCCAATTTGACACAAGTGTCAAGGCTATCCATTATCGTTCACTTTCTTCAGTCATCACGTACATCATTCCAACCACTTCATTCTGGATCATCACTCCACGTATAGTTATTAAAGTGGTTTTCGGTTTAGATAGAGAGTATATCCATAACCGAATTCCGGTCTCTTTAATAACTTTCGTAATTATTACACCGATTGGTCGTTTATTTATTTCAAAACCAAATCAATTTCAATTTCAATTTCAATTCGTAAACCAACATTTCATTTGTCTTTCTAAATCAATTTCCAATATTTACATTTCAAAACTTCATAATTACCATTTCAAAATCTTATAATTCAATTTCAATCTTTATTTAACACAATTCAAATGTTGATTCAAGTTCGTAAATAAGTTTCATTTCGAAATCATTTAAATTTATTTAATTTAACATTTAAATCAATTTAAATTCATTTATCAATTTCATTCAATATTCATTTGGTAAATTTTCCATTCAAATAAATTTCTAATAAATTTCCAATTCATTAAATCCATTTTTTTTAATTCAACTTCATTAAAACAAAACTTACAATTTTGAATTTTATTAAATTCGTCAAATCAATTCTTTCACTTACAAGTCTTACATTAATTCCAAAATGTCACAGTTTCATTTCTTGTTAAAGAAATTCAATTTCACTTATTTACTTTCTTAAATAATTTTCCAAAACTTAATTAATAAAGAAAACTCAATTTCAATTATTACGAAGTAAAATTCACTTATTCCAAAATTCAATTTAATTTAATCATTAAATAATTCAATCTTATTAATTATTAAATCATTCAAACTTAATTATTAAATAATTTCAAAGTTTAATAATTTCAAACTTAATTATAATTTCAACTTAATTATTAAATCATCTCAAACTTAATTCAATCGTTTCTCAAATTAAACAGCATTCTTCCATCAAATTCATTGTTAACATTTTGTTTCAGATTTTTAAATATTAACATTTTCCTTTCATTAAAATTTTAAATTTCAATTTCATTTCAAAACCATATTATTTATTCAAATAAAATCTTCGTTTTATTTTTTAAATCAAATTATTGACCAATCGGGTTTTATTTAATTCTCTATCCTAGGTCAAAGTTCAATTTTGGGTGTTTATCATTTCAACCCGATTCCAATTCAATTCAAAATCAAAGCATAACAAAGGGAACTTGCAGTGTGATAACTGGGATGGTGTCAAAGTAAATAAACAAGCAATAACAACAACCAATATTAATCCAATAATCAATTCAAATAATCCCGAAATAACCGTATTAATTCGCATTGTTATTTGTACGAATTAATATAATTATTTCTAGAATCTACACTATCATTTCATGTAGATTAAAGATTATTACATTACGGTTTTTCACTTGTCATCTATTTACAATTTTATACATCATCAATTTAAACAACATACATTCAATGGTTCAAGGTGTAATTAACCAAATCCTACGTGTCAATAAATTTAACAGTTAAAGGGGTCATATTATACAAATGCCATTTAAACAAATTTAACATATATATCAAATCTATCAATCCTACGACAATTTCAGTTTCAAATTATTTATCACATACAACATTTACAAATTTAACGTCCAATTGTAAACATCAACAATCAATCATTTAACAACCAAACTGGATTATCATTTCATATATAACGGGTAATGGTGTCAGATGTCACAGGTGAACTGATACAGGTAATAACAGTGTAAATATCTAACAGCAGCATATTTCAATTGTCGTTTCAATTGAAATCAAATTTAATAAATAAAATAACGTTAATCGTGAGTGAGTGCTCACCTTTCGAGGCTAGAGAGAATGCAGAATATGACACAGAATTGAGTAACGAACCCGAACACGAATCTTGAAGTAAAGCGAGATTGGCACGGATTCGACAAAGCTGATAGATACGAAATAGAATAAATCGAATTAGAACTGGATTGATGCAAATAAAAATCGAAGCAAAAGTATATTATATTATTATTTTTCTTAAAACCAATATTCAATTTAAATTACATATTAGTGGACAAATCTACACATTACGTTTATAAAATCAAACATTTATACAATACGTATTTTGAAATAAATATATATATATATATCAATACTGTTATAAAACTTATAAAATGCAAAACTAACGCCTGTAACAATCATATGTAAAAGTCTATAGATTGAATCATAAAATATAACTAATGTACACAAACTCAATACTAAATTTTTGTAGCCAGACCTCAACAAAACAAAAAAAAACAAAAAAACAAAAATCATTTCACAGCCTATATACTATAGTATACTAATTACTAACATATATATACTAGGATGTGCAGCTGTTATGTAATTTTAACTTATACACTATCCAGACAGTCTTACTTATAATTCACGCGTATATATTAATATATATAAACAAACTTACAAATATAATATTATGTCTATCCTCTGACCTATATCTATAACATCATGCCTACCCTTAAAACATATACATATGCAGACCGTATTCACAAGCAAAATGTAAATATCCATGTAAGAAAACCCATATAGACGCATGTACTATATAAATATGGAAACAACTAAGATATAAATATATATGATTTTCATGCCAAAATATATACGAACAATATATATGTGAGATTACAGATCAACCAACATATGCAGACAGCAAGTTACCTACCACTTATATATTTTTTTTTCTCTGCGAATATATATATCATTGCAATTTTCTAAATACTTATATAACTATCATATCTTGAATTCAAAACTGCAATTTTAATATATTTAAAACAGTATTATATATATAACTATCAATATAAACTATATTTAAAACAACAGTTATTATAAAACAATAACTTTAAAAGAAATATTTAAAACAAATAGGGGAGAAGGCTGTAGGAAGTGTGCGTGCCTCACAAACAAATACATGCTTCCAGGATTCCCTTATAAATCAACATAACAAATATAATAGAAGAGAAGAGGAAACATAGCAGCAACTTACAAATAAAATTTTGAACAGAGTATATAATTTATATATAAATCAACATAATAAATAAATGAGAAATAGAGCCATACAGGTATTCGGTAAACAAGAACGAGGTGAGGACGAGGCTGGGCTTGAGACTGGTGGCGTAAGGAAGTCGGCAGGTGATGGTTGATGGGTAGCTGTCGGATCTGGAGTTGTTAGCGGTGGCGTGGAGGTCAGGAGGTCGAAGGGCTGTCACATGGAGGCGGTCAGGTGGTACCAGGCTGCACGCGTGGACAGTGGAGGGGTCTGGTGGTCGGCCGATGGGTGCTGGGTTGTCGGGTTGAGGTGGAAGGGTGTGGAGGTTTGGTATTGTGTGCGCAGGCTTGTGATGAGGCGTGGAGGAAATGACGTGGTCGGCAAGGGTCACGGTGATGGTTTTCATGGCGGAGCTGACGGCTGGGGTGGTAGGGAGGAACAAGGTTGGCGGTTGCTTGGAGATAGGTGGCGGTGGAAAAATTTATTGAGGCCGTTGGTTGCTCGGGGTGGGTTAAAAATATAGGAGGATAGGATGCGAATTGTTTCAGGAAGAAGAGGTTCAAATATAATAATTATAATATGTTATATTTGCAAAACGTATGTGCTTCAAGTTACAATAAATCTCCAATGAAACCGAGGCCAATGTAAGTAAAAGTTAACGTTGAGAAAACAAAAAGCCAAATGAAAATAGGCTATTTAAATTCCAACTGTTGAAATTTTTTGAACGGGCCCAGAAATCTAAAAGTTAAAACGGATACCGATATGGCTATCTGTCTCGCAGATATCGTCGCGTACCGGAAACCAAAATAGACAAATGATTATACTGTGGATATCAGCACGACGAGATGATCGAAACGATATATAGATATTAGCAGTACAATTGAATTATAAAAATTCGAATTTTCTACCAGCGGAAAATGCGAGAAAAACGCTGAAAAATAAGATCGACGGAGCAAAGATGTCCGAATTTGGAAAAACGACAAACTGACATCTTGCTCAGAAGATGGTTTAAAATTTTCCTATGTAAAAATATTTAGGTTTCGAAAACATTTTATTTTCAACGCTTTTTAACTGATTAAATTGAAGTAAAATTACGCGCGAAATAAACTTTCATATTTTCGGACGAAAATTTACTAGTTGCTATGTTTAACTAGACGTATTCCAAATATTAAATTTTTATTTCAAAATTTTATCGTTTAAAATTTCACAAATTTCAACTAATTACGTTATTAAAACAGTTGAAATTTACGGGTCGTTACACTCTCCCCCACTCAAAACTTTTCGTCCCCGAAAAGGAACGAGGTAGGAGAATAGAAACAACCAGAAAGAAAAACAGATTTGAAATACTAAATAACAATTAATTTAAACCATATAAATTCAAATTTAAATTGATTGATATTCAATAATTGATTTGATCTATTTGATTTTTACTAAAATCAATCTCAACTATTTCTAAATTTATTATCTTATTATCCCATTTCTTCAATTTACAATTTTTAAAACCATAAATTTGAATAGTCTTTTATTATAATCATATTTTCTTCAACAATTTTAAATTCTTCTTTATTCCAAATTACTGTTAAATTTATTTTCTTAATATATCTTATTACATATATTTAAACCATATAAATTAATTTAAACCATATAAATTTCAATTTAAATTAATTTATATTCATTAATTGATTTTAAATTCAAGGTATTTCCATAAGTTGATCTAATTTCAATTTATTAATTAACCTTCAAAACAAAATTTATTTTCAATTATCTTATTGTTCTATTTATCTCTATTAACATTTTATAATCAAAATTTAGTGTATAACATTTATTATAAACACTCAAATTTTATTTATAAATTCAATTTATCTTATATATTATCCAATTACATATTCAACTTCTGAATGATTTAGGTAAGTTGTATTAGAATGCAGTTGAACAATATACAAATAAAATTTTCCCAATTCAGTTATTCAAGTTTAAATATTTATTCCAAATTTTGGTCTTATTTTTAATTAAAATCATCCTTTAACAAAATTTAAGATTTAGATTTCCGATTAACTTTAAACAATTTAGAGATATATATAATATATTTATATCAAATCAAATTAAATTTAAAATAAGATACCTATATATATGTAAATCAAAATATACTGAAGAAATTTAAATCAAAATATTTTTCAAAACAAACCGTAGCAAAGCTACAGAATAGTATCTCCACTTCGAAACTCGAAAATGAATGTCGATGATGTGGCCGCCATCACCGAAATTATTTTCCAGCGACAAAGAGAAGAGCACTGATTTCAACATTTAAAATTCTTTGAAAACGGTTTCTATTTGAAAATACGTTCAATAATATACATTAAAAAAAAATTAAAAACCGAAGCTTGAAATTTTAGGAAATCAAATACTCCAATTTCTGATTTAAATTCATTTCAAATTCCAAATCAAATTATAACTAAGTTTATAAATTCATTTATTTATTATGTAATAGTCAATGGTTTACAAAACAATAAATGAAAATCAAATATTATTATTTCAGACAACAAATTCATTAACAATATAATTTCAAAAAACTTATATTTATATATAATATAATCATTCAAAACTATTTTGTTTATCAAATTTGAAAACAACATTTTTAATATAAATTTAGAAATACATTTCTTTGCTCGACGATACAGGAAGGATTTTCAAAATAAGGATAGGGATTCAAATTTTTGTTGACTCAAATCAAAGAGAATTTTGATTCGAAAATAAGTTTGAAACAGAAGATAAAATAATTCAATTATCACAATCGTGAGATGGATAAGTTTATTTAATTCACGGGCAACCTTAACCGGATCGACCGTGACTTCAAGAACAAGATCGGTGTAGAATTCCGAGGTAAATCGACATTCGATCTCAAGAGATAGAATTCAGGTATAGCAGGAGATAGATAGCATCGTAAACCGAGGATTCATAAATCTCTGGTAAATCGATGTCTATTATAAAGGAGTTTTGCTCCTTTACGAATCATTCGAAGATTGGCGAGACCGCCGACCAATTATAGATACCATTCAAAATGGAGTTATGGGGTGCTCCAGAATTGAAAGAAGACGAATAGTGGTGGACACGAATGAATTTTCGGAACGGAGGAGAACGTTCCAAAATTCAAAAGAATCGAGTCAAAAGGGAGAGATTGAAACTCGAATGAGAGTGATTCTGTAAATACATTTACCATATATGTTGAGTTTTGCTAGAGCTACCAAAGCTCTGATACCAACTGTAACGACCCGCCATTTTGGACCATTCGCATCCATTATAAGTGTATAGGTAGACACTCATGCCGGAGTTGAATTGCTCAAAATACCGCGTTGTTAATTTAAATTTGGCAAAACTGAAAATATACAGTAAATAAATAATCACAGAACACAGACACAGAGTAATAATTTGCAGCGGAAATAAAAGAGATAGTAGTTCATGAAGCTACTATATGAATATAAAATACATCAGAGTTTACAACAGAAGAGTAATACGATACATCAGAGTTAAATCAGAATACATCACTGGAATCATCGAATACTGAAAGCAGAATAGATGGCTGGATCTTCAAGCAAAGCTCCAACTCCAAAGGTGAGTCTCGAAAGCTGAACCACTCAGTCTGACCCGAGCGTAAAGCAAAACACAAAACACTTGAGTCAGGATTAACATTCTTATATTAATAAATCCAACTCAAGTGAAATAGCAATTGAAATACAAGTAACTCAAAGGATGTTTGGAATAACCATCCTTTAAGGATCCGTTAAACTATCTACTATGTAGTAGTGTACGATAAGTAGATAATGTCTATCAGTAATAATAAGATATCAAAATAGCGTTAAGTCATGGCCCATTCCACCCTTAACACATTTTTATTCCCAAAAGCATATACAAGACCGTAGTTTCCCCAAAACCGGAAGTCACCAGAGGGCAATCCATATACTAAAGGTACAAATCAAAATCGTAGTGGTCGCGCATAAATGGAATACAAGTATGACAAGGCACATGAGGCAATACCCAAGGTAGTGATACTACCGTTCGCCTGATCCGGACTGGTGAGAACGCAACGCCGCAGCGCCCGCAACACCGTGAAACAACACTCCCAAAATCAAGGGTGCACCAATCGACAACAAGTATAAGTAGTTCGAAGAAGTGTGTCCACTTGAGGTAGCTAATCCTCCATTGGCCCGGCACAGCTCCTGTTTTAGTCATTTCCAATTTGACACAAGTGTCAAGGCTATCCATTATCGTTCACTTTCTTCAGTCATCACGTACATCATTCCAACCACTTCATTCTGGATCATCACTCCGCGTATAGTTATTAAAGTGGTTTTCGGTTTAGATAGAGAGTATATCCATAACCGAATTCCGGTCTCTTTAATAACTTTCGTAATTATTACACCGATTGGTCGTTTATTTATTTCAAAACCAAATCAATTTCAATTTCAATTTCAATTCGTAAACCAACATTTCATTTGTCTTTCTAAATCAATTTCCAATATTTACGTTTCAAAACTTCATAATTACCATTTCAAAATCTTATAATTCAATTTCAATCTTTATTTAACACAATTCAAATGTTGATTCAAGTTCGTAAATAAGTTTCATTTCGAAATCATTTAAATTTATTTAATTTAACATTTAAATCAATTTAAATTCATTTATCAATTTCATTCAATATTCATTTGGTAAATTTTCCATTCAAATAAATTTCTAATAAATTTCCAATTCATTAAATCCATTTTTTTTTAATTCAACTTCATTAAAACAAAACTTACAATTTTGAATTTTATTAAATTCGTCAAATCAATTCTTTCACTTACAAGTCTTACATTAATTCCAAAATGTCACAGTTTCATTTCTTGTTAAAGAAATTCAATTTCACTTATTTACTTTCTTAAATAATTTTCCAAAACTTAATTAATAAAGAAAACTCAATTTCAATTATTACGAAGTAAAATTCACTTATTCCAAAATTCAATTTAATTTAATCATTAAATAATTCAATCTTATTAATTATTAAATCATTCAAACTTAATTATTAAATAATTTCAAAGTTTAATAATTTCAAACTTAATTATAATTTCAACTTAATTATTAAATCATCTCAAACTTAATTCAATCGTTTCTCAAATTAAACAGCATTCTTCCATCAAATTCATTGTTAACATTTTGTTTCAGATTTTTAAATATTAACATTTTCCTTTCATTAAAATTTTAAATTTCAATTTCATTTCAAAACCATATTATTTATTCAAATAAAATCTTCGTTTTATTTTTTAAATCAAATTATTGGCCAATCGGGTTTTATTTAATTCTCTATCCTAGGTCAAAGTTCAATTTTGGGTGTTTATCATTTCAACCCGATTCCAATTCAATTCAAAATCAAAGCATAACAAAGGGAACTTGCAGTGTGATAACTGGGATGGTGTCAAAGTAAATAAACAAGCAATAACAACAACCAATATTAATCCAATAATCAATTCAAATAATCCCGAAATAACCGTATTAATTCGCATTGTTATTTGTACGAATTAATATAATTATTTCTAGAATCTACACTATCATTTCATGTAGATTAAAGATTATTACATTACGGTTTTTCACTTGTCATCTATTTACAATTTTATACATCATCAATTTAAACAACATACATTCAATGGTTCAAGGTGTAATTAACCAAATCCTACGTGTCAATAAATTTAACAGTTAAAGGGGTCATATTATACAAATGCCATTTAAACAAATTTAACATATATATCAAATCTAACAATCCTACGACAATTTCAGTTTCAAATTATTTATCACATACAACATTTACAAATTTAACGTCCAATTGTAAACATCAACAATCAATCATTTAACAACCAAACTGGATTATCATTTCATATATAACGGGTAATGGTGTCAGATGTCACAGGTGAACTGATACAGGTAATAACAGTGTAAATATCTAACAGCAGCATATTTCAATTGTCGTTTCAATTGAAATCAAATTTAATAAATAAAATAACGTTAATCGTGAGTGAGTGCTCACCTTTCGAGGCTAGAGAGAATGCAGAATATGACACAGAATTGAGTAACGAACCCGAACACGAATCTTGAAGTAAAGCGAGATTGGCACGGATTCGACAAAGCTGATAGATACGAAATAGAATAAATCGAATTAGAACTGGATTGATGCAAATAAAAATCGAAGCAAAAGTATATTATATTATTATTTTTCTTAAAACCAATATTCAATTTAAATTACATATTAGTGGACAAATCTACACATTACGTTTATAAAATCAAACATTTATACAATACGTATTTTGAAATATATATATATATATCAATACTGTTATAAAACTTATAAAATGCAAAACTAACGCTTGTACCAATCATATGTAAAAGTCTATAGATTGAATCATAAAATATAACTAATGTACACAAACTCAATACTAAATTTTTGTAGCCAGACCTCAACAAAACAAAAAAAAACAAAAAAACAAAAATCATTTCACAGCCTATATACTATAGTATACTAATTACTAACATATATATACTAGGATGTGCAGCTGTTATGTAATTTTAACTTATACACTATCCAGACAGTCTTACTTATAATTCACGCGTATATATTAATATATATAAACAAACTTACAAATATAATATTATGTCTATCCTCTGACCTATATCTATAACATCATGCCTACCCTTAAAACATATACATATGCAGACCGTATTCACAAGCAAAATGTAAATATCCATGTAAGAAAACCCATATAGACGCATGTACTATATAAATATGGAAACAACTAAGATATAAATATATATGATTTTCATGCCAAAATACATACGAACAATATATATGTGAGATTACAGATCAACCAACATATGCAGACAGCAAGTTACCTACCACTTATATTTTTTTTTTCTCTGCGAATATATATATCATTGCAATTTTCTAAATACTTATATAACTATCATATCTTGAATTCAAAACTGCAATTTTAATATATTTAAAACAGTATTATATATATAACTATCAATATAAACTATATTTAAAACAACAGTTATTATAAAACAATAACTTTAAAAGAAATATTTAAAACAAATAGGGGAGAAGGCTGTAGGAAGTGTGCGTGCCTCACAAACAAATACATGCTTCCAGGATTCCCTTATAAATCAACATAACAAATATAATAGAAGAGAAGAGGAAACATAGCAGCAACTTACAAATAAAATTTTGAACAGAGTATATAATTTATATATAAATCAACATAATAAATAAATGAGAAATAGAGCCATACAGGTATTCGGTAAACAAGAACGAGGTGAGGACGAGGCTGGGCTTGAGACTGGTGGCGTAAGGAAGTCGGCAGGTGATGGTTGATGGGTAGCTGTCGGATCTGGAGTTGTTAGCGGTGGCGTGGAGGTCAGGAGGTCGAAGGGCTGTCACATGGAGGCGGTCAGGTGGTACCAGGCTGCACGCGTGGACAGTGGAGGGGTCCGGTGGTCGGCCGATGGGTGCTGGGTTGTCGGGTTGAGGTGGAAGGGTGTGGAGGTTTGGTATTGTGTGCGCAGGCTTGTGATGAGGCGTGGAGGAAATGACGTGGTCGGCAAGGGTCACGGTGATGGTTTTCATGGCGGAGCTGACGGCTGGGGTGGTAGGGAGGAACAAGGTTGGCGGTTGCTTGGAGATAGGTGGCGGTGGAAAAATTTATTGAGGCCGTTGGTTGCTCGGGGTGGGTTAAAAATATAGGAGGATAGGATGCGAATTGTTTTAGGAAGAAGAGGTTCAAATATAATAATTATAATATGTTATATTTGCAAAACGTATGTGCTTCAAGTTACAATAAATCTCCAATGAAACCGAGGCCAATGTAAGTAAAAGTTAACGTTGAGAAAACAAAAAGCCAAATGAAAATAGGCTATTTAAATTCCAACTGTCGAAATTTTTTGAACGGGCCCAGAAATCTAAAAGTTAAAACGGATACCGATATGGCTATCTGTCTCGCAGATATCGTCGCGTACCGGAAACCAAAATAGACAAATGATTATACCGTGGATATCAGCACGACGAGATGATCGAAACGATATATAGATATTAGCAGTACAATTGAATTATAAAAATTCGAATTTTCTACCAGTGGAAAATGCGAGAAAAACGCTGAAAAATAAGATCGACGGAGCCAAAGATGTCCGAATTTGGAAAAACGACAAACTGACATCTTGCTCAGAAGATGGTTTAGAATTTTCCTATGTAAAAATATTTAGGTTTCGAAAACATTTTATTTTCAACGCTTTTTAACTGATTAAATTGAAGTAAAATTACGCGCGAAATAAACTTTCATATTTTCGGACGAAAATTTACTAGTTGCTATGTTTAACTAGACGTATTCCAAATATTAAATTTTTATTTCAAAATTTTATCGTTTAAAATTTCACAAATTTCAACTAATTACGTTATTAAAACAGTTGAAATTTACGGGTCGTTACAACAACTCAAATACAACACAGAGACATCGACACAGCGGAACACTATACATATCTATAACGCTGAAGCCTCCTACTCCATTGCTCCTCCACAGTTCGTCAAAGCTAACCTGAATCCCTTGGCTACCCGTAAAAATTTGGGTACCCGAGAGTTTAAGAAAACAGAAGATAAACTCCGGGTCAGACATGGGTCTGGTATGAGTAACAGGTTAAAGTTGCTTAACTTTGAAAATCATTTGAAAATAAAGGTATCACGTAAGACTTCCTACACATAAACATGGAAAAGTTTTTACCTTACGCTAACCAAAACATTTGATAGGAAATCCAGTGATATTATAATAGTGTCTAGGGTTTTCAAGTAAATAGAAAATAGCCGAAATTGTTACATCTATTAAATTCCAGCATACTAGCCACAAAGTGGGTAATACAATCAAATCCGAGGGCACTTATTGGAGATTGGATTGCATACAATGGCAGGGCTACTGGGGTACCGCTCATCACAGTACCTGGCCTAGATCAGCGTACCGAGGACCCACCCTAAGTCCCCTGCAACACAAAGCCGGAACCATCCCTTACTGGACAGTCCCAAACAAGACAACCCCGGTAGTTGGAGCTCAAAACTGCCCACACAGCCGAAATAAAAAGGGACATCTAGACAAGGGTAAATCTCGCTCTCAAGTGGGTGCGACCCACGAAGCCTTGCTGCACCTCCCCTGTTTTAGCCATTCCCGGTTGATGAGGCTTGAGGCTACGATTACCTTAACAGAACTCATCACTTAGAATGCTCATCGTCCACCTGACGATGTGCTGAAAGCATTCAATCCATACAAGTTCGTTCCGGGTTCGAACGAAACCGAAGGCATTATCTCGTTAAACTCATTTTGGAATCACCCTCAGAGTTAACGACAATAACCCTTGCACTCTGAATCTTCATCTTCACTTGATATTCACGACCTATCGTTAATTTGGATCGATGTGGTTTTCGGATATCCAAATCTGGAAACCCGATCCCGGTCTCATCGAAATCCAAACCGTATTTTTTAAGGCCAAGTTGTTTTAAAGTTAAAACAATTCATTTCATTATCTATATACACACAGATAGATAATTCAAATATCACAGATAGATAATTCACAATATCACAGATGGATAATTCACAATATCACAGATAGATAATCTACAATATCATCATAAATAGACAATCCATATCACACAGCATTACTTATCTCATATCTGAGATCTCAACCATTCAAGGAAATCAATATCATCCATCAATACATAAGCAAGGATTCATAAACACCCCATTTATAATTAATTTAAAATGAATTAAATTAATTACTTACCTCTAATTAATTTAAAGTAAATTAAATTAATTATCTCATTCTGTAAATCTTGCTTACTTAACCATTAATTAATTACAAATCAATTAATTAATCATTCTCTAGATTTCCATCTTAATTAATCATCCTGGATTAATTATCCTTTAATTACATTCAAGTAATTATTCTTTAATTAATTTCACAAATTAATTATCTATAACCAAATACAGTAATTAACTTTAATTACTCTATTTATTAATTAACCATAATTAATTACATTTATCCTTAAATAATTACAATTAATTAATTACTCAAAATCACTTATTATTGATTAATTAATCCTAATTAATCCATCCTTAATTATATCATTAATTATAGAAATTAATGATCCCTAATTACATTCTTGATTTAATTATTCCATTTAAATTAATTACACCAAGTAATAAATCTAAATTAAACCACAATTATTAATCAATCTTGATTAATCCCACTCAGTAATTAACTACCCGTAATTACTTCATTTAAATAAATTAATTACTCCTTAATTAATTATCTCAATTAATCCCTTGATTAATTTCACCAAGTAATTTAATCCAAATTACTATCATACTTAAATCTTCTTCAATTAATTACATATAGTAATTACCATTAATTACTTCACTATGTAATTATACTTCATTTATTACATTTAAGCAATTACTTATTAAATCATCAAACGATTAATTTAAATTAATTAAACTTAATTAATTAACTTTAACAAATCAAATTAAACTCAATTAAGTATTTTAAGTAATAAATTCCTTAATTACTTCCATTAAGTAATTACACTTAACATTTTCACCAATGATTATCTTTAATTAATTGATCTAATTAATTATTAAAGTTTATCACATTAATTAATTATTAAACAAATCTTAAGTTAATGACCTTCATTAACTATTAACAATTCTTAATTTCTTTTCTTAAGAAATTTATACTTAGATTAACCATTATTAATTACAAATTAATTTATCTTTAATAACCCATTAATTAACCACTAATTATTAAATTAATTTAAGTTCTAACTGTAAATTAATTAACTTTTAATTACTTGATTAATTAAAATTTAACCATTAATTTAAAATCTAATCTTATCAAATTAATGATCTTTAATTACAAATTAATTATTCCTAATTAATTAGTCTTAACTTCAATTAATTAATTTAAACTCTTAATTACTTAATTAATCAACCATATCATTAATTAAATTAATTAATTAATTATCCATTTTTATTTATCTTAACAATTTAATGAATCCAAATCATTAAATCCTAATTATCTTAAGGATAAAACCATTTCTTATTAATGATTAAGTTAGCATTCACAAAGAAATTAAACAATTTACTTTTTTTTTAAAAACTTCCTTTATTTCAAAACTGGAATGCAGATTAAACCTTGATTCCAGATTAAACTTTAGATTTTAAAACCTACTTACATTTTAAATCTTCATTTTAAAATTCAACCCTTTTAACCATTTTAAAGTAGTTAGAAACAATTTAAATTTAAAAACTTTAAATCATTTTTAAACTGATATTCAAACTAACTTGAACCAGATTTAAAACTTAGATTTAAAATTTGTTTTAAAACTTTGCTATTCATTTAAACTTCAGTTTAAATTTTATTTTAAAAATTTTAAAACAGAACAGGTTTCCCCTTTAAAACCTGTAACCAAATTTGACCCGAAACAACCCTATTTTACTTCGAGCAAAAATCGGAAAGCCTCGAGTCGAACACTTGATTTACTCGAGAATTTCCCAAGAACAAAAACCCCTGGCCAAACCAACATCAGCAGACAACCCGTGCACCGTGCACGTACAGGGTGACTTTGTTCGCCTCCGACCAACTCCACTGATCTCCCCACATCGGCAAACAACTCCACCTCCTACCTTGATCATCAAATCGCCACCCAAAGCTCAAAATCAAATTTGAGACTTCAAAACCAACCTGGAACAAAGGATCTGGAACCACCTCCCACCTGAAACGTCTTCGTCTTTGATCCTCCGACCACCGGAGTGCCTATACTTCCGGTCACGACTTCGACTACTACCCTGCTATCACCACGCCAAAACACACTACACTCGATCCATCATAGAAGACGAACGAGTCAAATCCCCTGGTCTCGACAAAATTAGGTTTACGAACTGGAAACCATCACCGCCGCTTCCACGATCATCTGACCACCGCCTCAATATTTTTCCCTAAATCCACGATCATCACCGCATCACTCCAGAAAGTCCTAACCCTCCAGAACATCTACATCACCGGAATTTCCCACAAGTCCAAATTATGTTCAACCCAGAACTGTGCTCGAATTCCATTACTAAAAATTGAGATTTTAGTTTTAAAATTCATGGTTTGGTTTAAGTATTCGATTTATAACCCTGAATTTATAAACTAAGATGTTTGAAAATTTGACTAACTCAAGCTCCCCTGTTCTTAGAGTTTTCCAGAGCAGAATTAAATTTATTTTAACTTAAATAAAATTTTAAAAACTTACTCTATGATTCAACAACAAATTTTGTTTATAACTTAAACCCTAACAAAGGTTTGATCAAGAGATAAAGAATTTGAAAAAAAACAAAGATGTTTCCAGGCATGCACTCAGATATACATTCATATTCATTCACAGTTCATTGCACTTATATATATACACTTATAAACACCATACATATATATCACAGAAACAACAAGCAACCATAATCATACTTATATTTGAAAAATGTGATGTTACTCACCAGGTTCTAGAATGAAGCCAGAGTTTCCATTTTGAAAAGCTTTTGATACTTTGAACTCTTAAGAATTGGAAAATGCCTTGCTTTTAAAACTTCAAAACTTTGAGTTGCTTATGCTTTTGTTTAAATGAATGATGCTTCAGTAGTTAATGTATTTACTAGAAAGGCTGAGTTCCTTTTTTTCTTTCTTTTTGTAAACGAGAATGGAATGGGAAGATTGATAAAGAAAAGAGTTTACAGGCTATTACTTCACTGGTACAAGATTTTATTAAATTGGGTCAGAGATTTTTATCTCTTTTGGAGGCTGATAGATCTACACAATGTACTAGAGATGTTTTAACATTAAATGCCTATGTCCTTATGTCTACACATACATATCTCCTAATTTATTTCGTATGTACTAGAATCCCCTTATTTCCCTGTAACATGAATATTTTTACTTTGCTCTGTTCTTTCCTGCAACAATGAAGATATCTTTTCTTTTACTTTGTTTATTCTTGTTTACAAATTACTTACAGCCTTGCAAACATAAGTTAGTTTCCAGAACTATCAACTGTCGCAAGATGAAAGAATTTAACCAATGTATTTTACTTTATATATATCTATTTCTACCACTAACTACTAATTTATATTTCTTTTTAAAACTTAAGTATCAACATTAACTTTATATTCATATTTTATTTTTAAATTAAAACTTTATTCTTATGGATTACTTTTTAGAGAAAATAAATTAAAGCTATGTATATATATATATACAAATAAAAGCTTATACAAATGTCTTTAAAATCCAACATTTTAAATATCTACCCTATTTAATTTTAAGACTTTTAAATTCAAACTAAATTCTAAATCCAATTTTAAAATCAAGTCATATATACATATATAACAACATATTAAATTGAAATTAACACTTCTATTTTAAAGTCAATGTATATTTATATATATAACAATACATTACTAAATGTTATTTGAAAACAATAATTTGTCAAATTAAATAATTTATAAAAGAGATTATAACTTCCTATTATTATTTAAATGAATCAATATCTCATATTTATTAAACCATATTTTAAAACAAACCTTTTTATTTAATTAAACTTAAACTTAAGCTAAAAGATAAATTTAAATCAATTAAACATTTACCTTAACTATTTGAAAACCATATATTCTATATTAAATCCTAATTTCCAAACCACCAAAAATATATTAGAATTGGAAAACAAGATTCATTTAATTATTAAATTCAAACCAAAGATTTCTATTTGTAATATATACAAATATATATACATTATAAATAGAAAACAATTTATTAGCTTTTAAAAGATAAATTATCAGTTAAATATTTATTTAGAAGAAGATTATTATATCAATTCTAAATTTATCAACAAGAATTTATCAAATCAATTTAATTTTTAATACAGATTATTAAATTGATATTGTCCAAAATTCCGGGATGTCACATGGTTTCATGAAGATATATGCATGCACAAGAGTGAAGATAAAGAAATGAAAATGGAAATATTTCAAAGGCATGATAATGGAGGACCCCACCTACCCACCTACCTTAATGTACAAATACTTTCTCAAGGGTATTTTGGGCATTCACCAAAAATATGAATTAGGGTTTCATACATGTATAAAGACCCCTTATGTTTCATGTAACCCTCCTCTCCCTTTGTCTCTCTTTTAGGCTCTCTCCCCTTAGTCTCACTTAGTTTAGTTTAGGCTCACAAATAAACAAGCTCTTCTCTTTCTCTTTTCATGGCTACTTAGCCATTTTTATTTCATGTACTTTTCCTTTTTTTATGCAATGTAATTATTGTTTCCTTTTTAATTACATGTTCATTTCCTTTCATGCTAGTAGTATAGATTTTCTTTTATGCAATTAGAATAGTTTTCTTTCATTTAGCTTTCATTTTCCTTCATTTTTCTTTCATGTTGTTAGCTACATTTGTTAATCAAATGACAAATATGAGAGGCTAAACCCCTTTAATTTAGGGGTAATGAAGCTCTCTAATTATGTAGCTTCAACTATTTGTTAATTCAAGCTCTCTTTTTGTGCTTAATGATGATGATAGAAATGGTTTACTAGTTGCTTTTGCTTTGAATTTGATAGCCTATATTGTTGACACCAAATAGGCTATGCTTAAACAATCACTAACACTAATTGCTTCTTCATCAAAATATGATTATGGCAAAAGAAAGTGATTTGAAATTAAAATTTGATGGTCTATATTTCTAATCAATAGTTAATGGGTCATACTTAAAATAGAATTCATTTTCATTTTCATTGTCAAATTTCATGAAAGTTAGTAAGTGGTTTAAGGGGTGTGTTATAGTTTGATGGCTTATGTTGGCTAATTAATAGCACAAATATGCCATACTTATGATAAGAACATCAATTAAAGCACTAATGACCATAAAAGAGAGATTTTGATTTCATATGTGTTGAACTACATGATCTAGAGAGTGGATTTATTCTCTAAATTTCCATTTAACCCTGATATTTTCATCTCTTTTCTTTTAGTTAGTTAGTTCATTTTCTAATTCTCTAGCTTAACTTTCTCTTCAACTTTGGTTAATTTGGTTGAAAAGAGATTTAAAATCATCAATTCCCTGCGGATCGACCCGTATTCACCACGTACTACAAGTGTATGTCGTGCGCTTGCGGTTATTTTTATTTCAAAATTCGTTCTGCTATTTTCTAACTCGATAGACATTTAGCCGTTCGAACACATTTATATAAAAAAAATCAAAAATCCAAAAAAAAAACAAAAATTTCATTTGTAGTTGCATTGTTATACACGTTTAATTTTAGTTTTACATTTCATCTTAGATTTTGATTAATAATAACGGTTAGACATTGATAACACTTAATTGTATATTGACAATTTGTCCTTTTCGATAATTCAATTTCTTGGTGTCTAGGCTATGGCAGAGCAATAATCAGTTATAAATATTACGGTGGTTAGTAAATATTATACTGAATTGTTTCTTTGAAGATACTTAAACCTTCGGCTGCATTGCTACGGTGATTCGTGGTGCACCGATAAATCCTACCGGTTACTTGGCCGAGAACTATCTTGTTGAATTAAGACAGAGTGTGCTTATACAATTCTGTGTTAGTAGCTACTTAGGAAAAATCATTTGTAATTAAAACCTTGCATTCATTTAGTTGCATTAGTTTATGCATATTTAAAAAAACAAAAAAAATTCAAAATCCAAAACTAAAAAAAATTGTAAATATTCCTTAACTTTGTTTTTAAATCCTTTCTTTTGAATTTTTTTTTAATCAAAAACAAAAATCCAAAAAAAAAATTAGTTAGTATTTTTTAGAAAATCAAAAATCCAAAAAAATATAAAACATTTTCAAAAACAAAAACAAAAAAATTTGAAAATTCAAAAACAAAACAAAAATCAAATTTTGTTTTAAAATAATAATAATAATAAATTCTTTGTGAATACTTTTCCTTTATAAAAAAAATACAAACAAATTCAAGAAAAAAAACCCTAAAAACATTCTTGAAAACGTCTGAATTTCCATATTCACATGAATTTTACGATAGTTGTGAAAATCAATATAATCCATATAATTTCACTTCAAATTCTTATGGATATTTCAACAACAACTATTGTTTAAACGATTCAAATTTTGAACCACAAAATTTTCAAAATGATGACCAACCTTCAAATTTTGAAAATAACATTTCGTCTTTACTTGAAATCTCTACACAACAAAATTAAATAATAAATGATTTTTGTAATTCTTATTTGTGTGATAACTCAAGTCAAAATTTTCAAAGTAATTAAGATTTGAATTCACTTCAAAATGCAAACGGTTTCAAGTATAACCCATGCCAATTCAATTTGAACTCCAAAATGAATTTCAAAATCAAAACGAAAATGTGATCCACTTTTCAAATAATTTTGGCAATGGTAATAATCTCGACTACAATACAAGTGAGAAAAAAATTCCTTAACAAGTCCAAATCGAAAATTCTCAAGTTAATAACTATAAATTGGATTTTGTTGAACAAATGGACGAAATCTACAATGATCACATGGATTTATTGCTCGAAACATATATGAAACAACGTGAGAAACAAAACGAAATCCCAACATGTGACGAGTCAAATAATCCATCTTTTACCCAAATCAACGATTTTTTAACAACAACTTTTGAAACTAAAAATGATGATCTTAATGAAGTTGTTGAAAACACGGTAATTAAGTTGGATTTCAATTCTTTTGAGGGTGAGAAACTCGATTTAAGATCCGATCTTCCTTTTCCCGATTTTGAAATTTTGAACACAACAACTTTGGATTTTGAACTTGACACATGTAATAATATTGTTGATAATTCAATAAAGGAAGACGAATTAAATGAACACGATTTCTTTGGACTTTTCGAAAATGAGTTGTTAAATTCTAAAGGGGAAGATTTGAATCACCATTTCAATTTTGAAATCAATAATTCTAAAAAAATTGTTGATGATGAGCTTAACTTTCAATTTGGTGAAAATAAACTTGAATTTCAATCAATTGTTTTATCAACCCCAAAAATCATCGAAAAAAAAACAACTCATATGATTTTTAATAAAATGGCATTAGTTTTTTCAATTCAACATTCTACACTGAAATCTTATATGGTTTGGTTTTTCGTGCTTAAGCTGTGTCTCGCACACTTGACTAGACAAATGAATCGGTCTTTGGAAGATCGTTTCATTTACTATTTGAAGATATACTTTCTGATCTCGTGTAAATACCGTTCATTTTCATGTAAATATAGGTCATCCTTTTATTTTTGTTTTATTTTTCTCCTTCCACTTGGATTGACTGTGGGGACACAGTCAAAATAAAGTGTGGGGGGACTTTCATCTTCTTTTTTCATTTTTCATAGTTTATTTTACATTTTCTTTTCAAACCCAAAAAACACAAAATCTCAACAACAACAAAATTAAAGCATTTTGATTTATTTTTAAAGGAACGCTATAGATAAATATATGGTTTTGGTTTATTAAATTGAAATTTTTGAAAATTTAATTGTCTTAACAAAAATAAAAATGAAATTTGATTACAAATAACAATAGTTTAACTAGTATATAGGAAGATTCATACGTGTTAATTATGAAATACATCCTAATGGAAAATCTTTGTTTTAAAAGTGGTTGATTTAAAGTAAAGATATATAAAAAATTGTCTTCTAAGTTAAATGGTGCTAAGATGATAGTGTGAAACTCTCTCTTCTAAAAAAATAAACAAAACAAAAAAAACAAAAAACAAATTTCTTGTATATAAGTTTATATTTTTTAATAAACACTAGAGTCATGTGTTCACACTTGTGTGTTCACTCGCCATGCTCTGTACCCTTCTCATGTAAGCCCGAAAGGCAGTGCACGATCGGTATATCTGGCCTCAGTTTATCCGAGTTAGGTGTGCGTATATAAAAAAATCTTTTATTAATAACACCTACAGTCGATAAGTGTTCACACTTGTGTGTTCGCTCACCACGCTCTGTATTCCCCTCACACAAGTCTGCAAGGCATTGCACGGGTAATATATCTGGCCTCAGTTTATCTGAGTTAGGCATATGTAAATACTGTAAATATCAATAAAATTTTCAAAAAAATAGAGAGAGTAAGCAAATGAAATCCAAGCATTTTAACTTGTTTCATTTGACTTGTTATTGAATAGAAATGAAAATACCACTTTGATAAACTTTGATAACCAAATAAGGATCCATTTCATAGTTACACCGTGTTATCAACCGAAACAACAAGTTAAACTACAGTCTATTTGTTATGATAACTTGATTTTTTTTTGGATGTTTTGACAAGCAAATAACTTAAATTTCCATGACAATGACCAAAACCTATATTTAAATTATGTGTGTCGATTTAAAAGTAAATCCTTTATTTGTAAACATTTTCAGAAACTCGCATTCATCTCTTTGTAAATATATCTTGCATTTTGTAATTATTTTCACTTTGCATTTGGATTTTGTGGGTAGTATCCGCTAAAAACCCTCACGAGACAACACTCGTCCTACTGGGGACACCCAGAGGTTTAACGGCTTGTTGCATACACTCAATGCAATCGTGCTTTCTACGAAAACGGATTTATCTTAGTTTTTCTTTATTCGAGGACGAATAAGAAGATAAGTGTGGGGGTATTAGATGTGCACATAAATGTGCATATTTTTACCACCATATTTAATCTATTTAAATTAAATAAATGATTATATTGGGTATTTTAACTTGTTTAAACCAAAATTCAAATTATTTTCAAATCGTCATATATTCATCTTCATATAGGGGCAAAATGGTCA
This sequence comes from Allium fistulosum, assembly GCA_030737815.1. NCBI lineage: Eukaryota > Viridiplantae > Streptophyta > Magnoliopsida > Asparagales > Amaryllidaceae > Allium > Allium fistulosum. The sequence continues at coordinate 974,234,150 of CM060904.1, forward strand.
TTTTTGATCATATATTAAATTAAGAAAATTTAATTAGAAATTTCTATATTATTTTTGTAGGAATTTGAACTCAAATACAAGTGGTTTCATGAAGATATATGCATGCACAAAGAAGATACAAAGGAATGAAGATAGAAATAATTCAAAGTCATGGACCATGGAGGACCCCACTTACCCACCTACCTTAATGTACACTTAGGAGCTAATGCACATGCAAAAAGGCCAATAAATCTTCATGCACACTTAATGGATGATTATTTGAAGTTAATGATAACTTGGCCACCACACTTCATAAGAGGGTATTTTGGGTAGTTCCCAAAAAATTGAATTAGGTTTTAAACATGTATAAATACCCCTTATGTTTCATGTAACCTCTCTTCTTGAGTCCCTCTTAGGCTTTCTTCCTCTTATCTTATTAGTTTAGATCAAAAATAAAATGAAAGTTCTCTTTCTTTTCATGGCTACTTAGCCATTTCTTATTTCAAGTAACTTATTTGTTATGCAACTTCAATACATTGCTCTTTTCTTTTCCTGTTTATTTCCTTTCATGCTAGTAGTGTAGTTTGATTTTAATGCAAGTAGATTAGTTTTATTTCTTGTTAATTAGCTCTCTTTTCCTCTTCTTTTTCATTCATGTTGCAAGCTACATTTGTTGATTTGATAACAAATATGAGAGGCTAAACTCCTTCAATTTAGGGGTAATGAAGCTCTCTAATTATGTAGTTTCAACACTTTGATAATTGTTGCTCTCTTTTTGTGATTAATGGAAAATGAATGTTGATGTGATTTATTGTTTCATGTTGAATTTGATAGTCTATGTTGTTCATAACAAATAGGCTATGCTTAAACAATCACAAACAAAAGTTACCTCTTCATTTACATATGATTATGGTAATGAAGTGATTTTAAAATTAAAATTTGATGGTCTATATTTCTAGTCAATAGTTATTAGGCCATTCTTAAAATAGATTTTATTTTCAACTTCATTGTCATTTTTCATGAGAATTAAATAGTGGCTTAAGGGGTGTGTTATAGTTTGATGGCTTATGTTGAGCTAATTAATAGCATAAATAAGCCATACTTATGATAAACACATCATTTAAACTAACTAATGACCAAAAAAGAGATCATAATTTCATAATTTGTTGATTTATGTGATCTAGAGGGCAGATTTATCTCTAAATTGACTTTCTACTTTCATATTTTTATCACTTTTAATTTGCTAGTTGGTTAGTTTTTTCATTTTCTAGCTTAAACACACTCTCTAATCTTGGTTAATTTGATTGAATAGATTTTTAAAATCTAACAATTCCCTACGGATCAACCCGTACTCGCCACGTACTAACTTTTGTACGCCATGCGCTTGTGGTTAATTTTAATTCAAAATTTATCGGCGATTTTCTAACTCGATAGAAAATTCGTCGTTAAACAATAAGCAACTCAGATAATAGTCTGCATATAACCTAGTCTATATGATAACTGACAAAGTAAAGTTCCCAAATAATAATATGATGTTTGACATATAATATAGTATAATAAATAGTAATGGAGGGTAACTATAAATAATATATCTCTAGGCATCTTGTCTCCTCCTCCATGCACTATATTGAGGCCCAATTACCTATCAGCATGTCCTCCTGTAGTAGATATTGTTAGTCCTTAAGATGATGGTTTTGATGACAACAACCTTAGGACTTGTTATAAAATATAAATACTAATATTATAGTTTAGATATATATATATATGTATGTATATGTATATGCATGATATAAACATGCAGGTACCAAGAATGAAAACTGTACAGTATAGAGATTCAAGAACTGATGAACTCAAGATCGAAGATATCAAGATTCAAGACTCATGAGTATCAAGATTATCAAGAGTTCAAGATTTCAAGATTAGTAATTTAGTTAGGAATTTTGTTATAACTCCTAGAAAAGCACTGACATCTTAAAATCCATTTTATTCGTTGAATGGAATCCACTTCGAGCCCGTTAAAGGGATGGAACGCTAAGTAGGATGGAACCTACGAAAAATCTAGTGGAAAATTGTTTTGTATCCACTAACTTTTATTCAAATGTTTTACAAAATTATATCTTGTTTTCAAAATGATTTCAAAATCTTCCTTTTTAAATCAAAAACATCTATCCTGGTTTTAAAATATTTTTAGCCTCAAAATAATCTTTATTTTCAATATCAAATTATCCTTGGTTTTAAACTATCTATTAATTATAATATATTTAACTTTTAATATTTATACTTAGATTTAAATATAAATTATAGTAAAATTTAATATATACCAAAATATTATTCTCCATACTTATTTATGTATTTTAACTATAGTTAAGTATATTTATAAAGTTTAAATGTAACGATCCGATATTTTGGACCATTCGCATCCATTATAAGTGTTTAGGTAGACACTCATGCCGGAATTGAATTGCTCAAAATACCGCGTAGTTAATTTAAATTTGGCAAAACTGAACATATACAGTAAAAATATAATCACAGATCACAGACACAGAGTAATAAATGCAGTGGAAATAAAAGAGATAGTAGTTCATGAAGCTACTATATAAATGTATAAGATACATCAGAGTTTACAACAGAAGAGTAATACGATACATCAGAGTTAAACCAGATACAATGGAAGAGTAATACGATACATCAGATACAAATCAGAATACATCACTGGAATCATCGAATACTGAAAGCAGAATAGATGGCTGGATCTTCAAGCAAAGCTCCAACTCCAAAGGTGAGTCTCGAATACTGGTACACTCAGTCTGACCCGAGCGTAAAGCAAAACACAAAACACTCGAGTCAGGATTAACATTCTTATATTAATAAATCCAACTCAAGTGAAATAGCAATTGAAATACAAGTAACTTAAAGGATGTTTGGAATAACCATCCTTTAAGGATCCGTTAAACTATCTACTAGGTAGTAATGTACGCTAAGTAGATAATGTCTATCAGTAATATAAAGATATCAAAATAGTGTTAAGTCATGGCCCATTCCACCCTTAACACATTTTTATTCCCAAAAGCATATACAAGACCGTAGTTTCCCCAAAACCGGAAGTCACCAGAGGGCAATCCATATACTAAAGGTACAAAACAAATTCGTAGTGGTCGCGAATAGGGAATACAAGTATGACAAGGCACATGAGGCAATACCCAAGGTAGTGATACTACCGTTTGCCTGATCCGGACTGGTGAGAACGCATCGCCGCAGCGACCGCAACACCGTGAAACAACACTCCGAACAATCAAGGGTGCACCAATCGACAACAAGTAATAAGTAGTTCGAAGAAGTGTGTTCACTTGAGGTAGCTGACCTCCATTGGCCCGGCACGGCTCCTGTTTTAGTCATTTCCAATTTGACACAAGTGTCAAGGCTATCCATTAACGTTCTCTTTCTTCAGTCATCACGAACATCATTCTAACCACTTCATTCTGGATCACACTCCGCGTATAGTTATTAAAGTGGTTTTCGGTTTAGACAATGAGTATGTCCCTAACCGATTCCGGTCTCTTTAATAACCTTCGAAATTATTACACCGATTGGTCGTTTTATTTATTTCAAAACCAAATCAAATTCAATTAAAATTCGTAAACCAACATTTCATTTCTCTTTCTAAATCAGTTTCCATAATTTACGTTTCAAACTTCCAAATTCATAATTTCAAAATCTAATAATTCAATTTCAATTTCTATTTAAAATAATTCAAATATTGATTCAAGTTCGTATATCAGTTTCATTCCGAAATCATTTAAATTAATTTAATTTAACATTCAAATCAATTTAAATTCATTTATCTATTTTATTCAATATCCATTAAGTAAATTTGTCATTCAAACAATTTTTATTAAATTTCCAATTCATTAAGTCAATTACTTAAGTTCAACTCCATTGTATCAAAACTTACAAATTTCATTATATTTAATTCATCAATTCAAATTCATTACATTTCAAGTCTTACATTAATTTCAATAAAACACATTTTATTTCTTATTAGAGAAATTCAATTTCACTTATTCAAGAAGTTCAATTTTACTTAATAAAGAATTCAATTTTATTTAATTATTAAATAATTCAATCTCATTTAATTATTAAATAATTCAATCTTATTTAATTACTTAATAATTTCAAAACTTAATTATTAAATAATTTCAAACTTAATTCAATCATTTCTCAAATTCAACAACATTCTTTCATCAATTACATTGTTAACATTTTGTTTTCAGATTATTAAATATTAACATTTTCCTTTCATTAAAAATTCAAATTTCAACTTCATTTCAAAACCATATTATTTATTCAAATAAAATCTTCGTTTTATTTTTAAATCAAATTATTGACCAATCGGGTTTTTATTTAATTCTCTATCCAAAGTCAAAGTTTAATTTGGGTATTTATCATTTCAACCCGATTCCAATTCAATTCAAAAATCAAATCATAACAAAGGGAACTTGCAGTGTGATAACTGGGATGGTGTCAAAGTAAATAAACAAGCAATAACAACAATAAATAACAATCCAATAATCAATTCAAATAATCTCGAAATAACCGTATTAATTCGCATTTGTTATTTGTACGAATTAATATAATTATTTCTAGAATCTACACTATCATTTCATGTAGATTAAAGATTATTACACTAATAATTATACAGTTCTTCACTTGTCATTCAATTTCAATTTTAACACTACAACAATTAATCAAATATACGTTCAATGGTTCAAAGTGTAATTATCACTATTCTACATGTCAATTAATTTAATAAATTAAAGGGGTCATGTTCACTAATCAAATTTAACATATAAATCAGTTTTAAAATTGTTAACTATCCTATATCCATTTCAATTTTTCATACTATTTATCATTTAACACTAACAATTTAACGTCCAATATAAACATCAACAATCAATCAATTATCAGCCAAATGTATTATCATCACATAAATAATTAACAGATAATGGTGTCAGATGTCATAGGTGAACTGATACAGGCAATAGCATATATAACAGTGTAATTACTAACAGCAGCATATTTCAATTGTCGTTTCAATTGAAATCAAATTTAATAAATAAAAGAACATTAATCGTGAGTGATTGCTCACCTTCCGAGGCTAGAGAAATAAGAAGATGACACGGATATGCACACTGATACGGACACGAGCAAATCAAAAGGTGCTGCGACCAAATTTGGACATTGGCGAGACAAGAGTAAGGCACGATGAACTGGATTGATGAAGGTAATTGTTATAAGCGAACATGTATATATATATATATAACTATATATAACCATTTATATTATAAAAATCATATTCTAATTTCAAACGCAATTTAAATGTACATACACACACACACACACACACACACACACATATATATATATATATATATATTTCAAAATAATTGTTTTAAATAAACACACATATAAAACAAATATACCCATATAGACTTACATACAAGTTATATTTAAAACAATATATTACAATTTAAGTAGGCTAATCCAACAGGAAATATAAACAAAAGAAAACATAACCCACCTTTTTTTTCAAACATCCCTGAGGTAAAATAAAATAAAAATCTAGTTTCAAAATATAAAAGAACAAACAAATGAAAAAGCATAACTCAAACTTAAGAATAGGAAAGAATTGACAGAAGTGCAATCCTATAAATATATGTGTTAAACAGTGCAGGCTATAGTTATAACCAACTATAGGAAATACAGCTATAGACAATTTTATATGCAACAATGCGCGTGTATATGTATAAACCTGGATACTCAATATATTTATATAACTTAGGTTTGTACAAAACATAAATATGCTGTAACCTTTCTACCGTAATATACAATAAACATTCTAACCAACGCATAACTTTTTCATCTATATAATGTGTATGTACGCCCAAATCAAAGTTATAAGAACCCATATATAAAATTACTTAACTAACATATTATATTAAAATATACTGAAAATTTAGTACAGCTCGTATATGAAATATACTTACAGTTATATGCAAGTTTTAAACACTTTATTCGAGAACCACAACATCAACTTTGTATTATATAACTAACTTTAAAACTTACATACTTATATAAACTCACAATTTGAAACCTGCATACTTTAATATGGGTTACAGGCAAAGACTTTTCATATAAAAATTTCGATGCTACAAAATAAAATTTCAGGGTCTACAGAATCGAAATCTCAAAACACTCTAGTTGGAGATCTTACGTTTAAACTAAAAGTTAGTAAATTTAATGCAACTTTAGTTTGCCTTATTTTTAGTCTACACTACATTTGTTAAACTTTTCAGACAGTGCGCTTATATACAGTAGAAGATTTAGAATTTTTTTTCTATCATTTGTTAACGTATAAAGTATTTAGCTATTTTATTGTCCATAAAAGTATATAGATCTGGGTTCAAAATCAATAAGTAAGGCTTGTACATGAAGTTATGTTGCAGGTGAAACGCAATTGTACTGCCTCAAAACCAACTGTCAATTATTCCAAATCTTTCTCATTTTCACAGGTTATCACCTTGCTTACATAACATAACATAACATAAAATATATAAGTAAAATACCTTTGATATATAAAATACAAACATATATGCATGGCGAAGGAGGTTGAGGCTGGCTCGGCAAAAACTGGTGGCGGCGGGGCGGTGAGGTGGAAGGGAGCACGGTGGTCGGAGCCTAGACGCGGGTGGAGGAGCAATCGGCCATGGCATGGGGAGGACGAGGCTGGGCGAGCTGCTCGATGGAAGGCTGTGAGGTAGTTTGCAGCCGATGAAGATCGTTTTGTGCGTGGCCGAATGTGGTTGAGAGCGGAGAGTGTGTGGCAAGCTTGGGCGAGGGGATGCAAGATGGAGGAACGAAAAATATATGTTGTTATATTATTACTAATATAAATTTTTTTCTAAAGGTAGGAAGTAATAGATCTCGGCTATGCGAGATGAAGAAGAGAGGCAGAGGAGTAGAACAACAGTTTATAGTTTGAAATGAAACTATCCCAAAAGCAAATACAAACCAACGTATCATATTCATCTAGGGAATAGAGAAAAAAAAAAGTGAACAGTCACAAAGGTGATTACTAAAATTATTTAAATGCTGGTGACTGTTGGAACAAACAAATGGTCAGTGAGACCCAAAAGGCTCAAATAACAAATCACAACAACCAACCGTTTACCGATTTCGGGGCATACCAGGATTCGAAAAACAGAAATGAATACACCCCAGCGATCAGTAAAACGAGACGATCAAAACGGTACCCAGATATTAGTGGTACGAGTAAATTATAAAAATTTGAAATTTCTAATAGCGGAAAATGCAAGAAAAACGCTGAAAAATAAGATCGACGGAGCCAAAGATGTCCGAATTTGGAAAAACGACAAACTGACATCTTGCTCAGAAGATGTTTTAGAATTTTCCTATATAAAAATATTTGAGTTTCGAAAACATTTTATTTTCATCGCTTTTTAACTGATTAAATTGAAATTTACGCGCGAAATAAACTTCCATATTTTCGGACGAATTTTACCAGTTGCTATGTTTAACTAGACGCATTACAAATATCAAATTTATATTTCAAAATTTTATCGTATAAAATTTCACAAAATTTCAACTAATTACGTTATTAAAACAGTTAAAATTTTACGGGTCGTTACACTCTCCACCACTCAAAACTTTTCGTCCCCGAAAAGGAACGAGGTAGGAGAATAGAAACAACCAGAAAGAAAAAATGATTTGAAATACAAAATAACAATTAATTTAAACCATATAAATTCAAATTTAAATTAATTGATATTCAATAATTGATTTAATCCATTTGATTTCACTAAAATCAATCTCAACTATTTCTAAATTCATTATCTTATTATCCCATTTTCATCAATTTACAATTTCTAAAACCATAAATTTTGAATAGTCTTTTATTTATAATCATATTTTTTCAGCAATTTAAATTCTTCTTTATTCCAAATTACTGTTAAATTTATTCTACTTAATATATCTACTCACATATATTTAACCCATATAAATTAATTTAAAACATAAAAGTTTCGATTTAAATTAATTTACATCTATTAATTTCTTTTAAATTCAAGGTATTTTCATATGTTGATCAAATTTCAATTTATTAATTCTTTCAAAACAAATTTATTTCATTATTAACTGAGTTTTATTTATTATCCTATCTAACTCTATTAACATCTTTATAATCAAAATTTAGTGTATAACATTTATTATAAACATTCAAATTTTATTTATAAATTCAATTTATCTTATATATTATCCGATTACATATTCAACTTCTGAATGATTTAGGTAAGTTGTATTAGAATGCAGTTGAACAATATACAAATAAAATTTTCCCAATTCAATTATTCAAGTTTAAATATTTATTCCAAATTTTAGTTTTATTTATAATTAAAATCATCTTTTGACAAAATTTAAGAATTAGATTTCCGATTAACTTTAAACAATTTAGAGATATATATAATATATTTATATCGAATCAAATTAAATTTTTAAAATAAGATACCTATATATATATAAATCAAATTATACTGAAGAAATTCAAATCAAAATATTTTTTTCAAAATAAAACCGTAGCAAAGCTACAGAATAGTCTCTCCACTTCGAAACTTAAAAATGAATGTCGATGATGCGGTCGCCATCACCGAAATTATTTTCCAGCGACAAAAGAGAAGAGCACTGATTTAATCATTTAAAATTCTTTGGAATTGATTTCTATTTGAAACTTCTTTTTATAATATGTATTTTAAAATTTAAACTCAAAGTTTGAAATCAACGGAAATTAAATTCTCACATTCTTGATTTAAATTCATTTCAAATTTCAAATCAAATTATATCCAAGTTTTATAAATTTATTTATTTATATTATGCGATAGTCAATGGTTTACAAAACAATAAATGAAAATCAAATATTATCATTTTTGACAACAAATTCATTAACAATTTAATTTCAGAAAACTTATATTTATGTATAATATAATCATACAAAACTTTTATTTTATTTACCAAATTTGAAAATACTATTGTGTCAGTTTGCTCTGCTCAAGTGTTTTGGAAATCCTATCGATAGCGTTGATCAGACGAATCGATCGAAAACCCAAATCAACATCAACAACTCAAACAACACAATATATTTTAAAACATTTTTAATATAAATTTACAGATACACTTCCTCGCTAGACGATATAAGAATGGATTTCAAAACAAGGATAGAGATTCAAATTTTGATGGACTTAAATCAAAGATAATTTTGATTCGAAGATAAGTTCGAAACAAAGATATGATGATTAATAGCAAAGTAGGAAGATTGATAAGTTTATATAAATCGCGGGCAACCTTAACCGGGTCGACCGTGACTTCAAGAATAAGATCGTTGTAGAATTCCGAGGTAAATCGACATTCGATCTCAAGAAATAAAATTCAGGTATAGCAGGAGATAGATAGCATCGTAAACCGAGGATATAGAAATCTCTGGTAAATCAATGCCTATTGTAAAGGAGTTTCACCCCTTTACAAATCATTCGAAGATTGGCGAGACCGCCGATCTATTATAGATATCAATCAAAATGGAGTTATGGGGTGCTCCAGAATTGAAAGAAGACGAATAGTGAGGGACACGAATGAAATTTGGAACCGTAGGGAACGTTCCAAAATTCAAAGGAATCGAGTCAAAAGGAAGAGATTGAAACTCGAATGAGAGTTATTCTGTAAATACATTTACCCTATATGCTTAGTTTTGCCTAGAGCTACCAAAGCTCTGATACCAACTGTAACGACCCGATATTTTGGACCATTCGCATCCATTATAAGTGTATAGGTAGACACTCATGCCGGAATTGAATTGCTCAAAATACCGCGAAGTTAATTTAAATTTGGCAAAACTGAACACATACAGTAAAAATATAATCACAGATCACAGACACAGAGTAATAAATGCAGCGGAAATAAAAGAGATAGTAGTTCATGAAGCTACTATATAAATGTATAAGATACATCAGAGTTTACAACAGAAGAGTAATACGATACATCAGAGTTAAACCAGATACAACGGAAGAGTAATACGATACATCAGCTACAAATCAGAATACATCACTGGAATTATCGAATACTGAAAGCAGAATAGATGGCTGGATCTTCAAGCAAAGCTCCAACTCCAAAGGTGAGTCTCGAATACTGGTACACTCAGTCTGACCCGAGCGTAAAGCAAAACACAAAACACTCGAGTCAGGATTAACATTCTTATATTAATAAATCCAACTCAAGTGAAATAGCAATTGAAATACAAGTAACTTAAAGGATGTTTGGAATAACCATCCTTTAAGGATCCGTTAAACTATCTACTAGGTAGTAATGTACGCTAAGTAGATAATGTCTATCAGTAATATAAAGATATCATAATAGTGTTAAGTCATGGCCCATTCCACCCTTAACACATTTTTATTCCCAAAAGCATATACAAGACCGTAGTTTCCCCAAAACCGGAAGTCACCAGAGGGCAATCCATATACTAAAGGTACAAAACAAATTCGTAGTGGTCGCGAATAGGGAATACAAGTATGACAAGGCACATGAGGCAATACCCAAGGTAGTGATACTACCGTTTGCCTGATCCGGACTGGTGAGAACGCATCGCCGCAGTGACCGCAACACCGTGAAACAACACTCCCAACAATCAAGGGTACACCAATCGACAACAAGTAATAAGTAGTTCGAAGAAGTGTGTTCACTTGAGGTAGCTGACCTCCATTGGCCCGGCACGGCTCCTGTTTTAGTCATTTCCAATTTGACACAAGTGTCAAGGCTATCCATTATCGTTCTCTTTCTTTAGTCATCACGAACATCATTCCAACCACTTCATTCTGGATCACACTCCGCGTATAGTTATTAAAGTGGTTTTCGGTTTAGACAGTGAGTATGTCCCTAACTGATTCCGGTCTCTTTAATAACCTTCGAAATTATTACGCCGATTGGTCATTTTATTTATTTCAAAACCAAATCAAATTCAATTTCAATTAAAATTCGTAAACCAACATTTCATTTCTCTTTCTAAATCAGTTTCCATAATTTACGTTTCAAACTTCCAAATTCATAATTTCAAAATCTAATAATTCAATTTCAATTTCTATTTAAAATAATTCAAATATTGATTCAAGTTCGTATATCAGTTTCATTCCGAAATCATTTAAATTAATTTAATTTAACATTCAAATCAATTTAAATTCATTTATCTATTTTATTCAATATCCATTAAGTAAATTTGTCATTCAAACAATTTTTATTAAATTTCCAATTCATTAAGTCAATTACTTAAGTTCAACTCCATTGTATCAAAACTTACAAATTTCATTATATTTAATTCATCAATTCAAATTCATTACATTTCAAGTCTTACATTAATTTCAATAAAACACATTTTATTTCTTATTAGAGAAATTCAATTTCACTTATTCAAGAAGTTCAATTTTACTTAATAAAGAATTCAATTTTATTTAATTATTAAATAATTCAATCTCATTTAATTATTAAATAATTCAATCTTATTTAATTACTTAATAATTTCAAAACTTAATTATTAAATAATTTCAAACTTAATTCAATCATTTCTCAAATTCAACAACATTCTTTCATCAATTACATTGTTAACATTTTGTTTTCAGATTATTAAATATTAACATTTTCCTTTCATTAAAAATTCAAATTTCAACTTCATTTCAAAACCATATTATTTATTCAAATAAAATCTTCGTTTTATTTTTAAATCAAATAATTGACCAATCGGGTTTTTATTTAATTCTCTATCCAAAGTCAAAGTTTAATTTGGGTATTTATCATTTCACCCCGATTCTAATTCAATTCAAAAATCAAATCATAACAAAGGGAACTTGCAGTGTGATAACTGGGATGGTGTCAAAGTAAATAAACAAGCAATAACAACAATCAATAACAATCCAATAATCAATTCAAATAATCCCGAAATAACCGTATTAATTCGCATTTGTTATTTGTACGAATTAATATAATTATTTCTAGAATCTACACTATCATTTCATGTAGATTAAAGATTATTACACTAATAATTATACGGTTCTTCACTTGTCATTCAATTTCAATTTTAACACTACAACAATTAATCAAATATACGTTCAATGGTTCAAAGTGTAATTATCACTATTCTACATGTCAATTAATTTAATAAATTAAAGGGGTCATGTTCACTAATCAAATTTAACATATAAATCAGTTTTAAAATTGTTAACTATCCTATATCCATTTCAATTTTGCATACTATTTATCATTTAACACTAACAATTTAACGTCCAATATAAACATCAACAATCAATCAATTATCAGCCAACTATATTATCATCACATAAATAATTAACAGATAATGGTGTCAGATGTCACAGGTGAACTGATACAAGCAATAGCATATATAACAGTGTAATTACTAACAGCAGCATATTTCAATTGTCGTTTCAATTGAAATCAAATTTAATAAATAAAAGAACATTAATCGTGAGTGATTGCTCACCTTCCAAGGCTAGAGAAATAAGAAGATGACACGGATATGCACACTGATACGGACACGAGCAAATCAAAAGGTGTTGCGACCAAATTTGGACATTGGCGAGACAAGAGTAAGGCACGATGAACTGGATTGATGAAGGTAATTGTTATAAGCGAACATGTATATATATATATATAACTATATATAACCATTTACATTATAAAAATCGTATTCTAATTTCAAACGCAATTTAAATGTACATACACACACACACACATATATATATATATATTTCAAAATAATTGTTTTAAATAAACACACATATAAAACAAATATACCCATATAGACTTACATACAAGTTATATTTAAAACAATATATTACAATTTAAGTAGGCTAATCCAACAGGAAATATAAACAAAAGAAAACATAACCCACCTTTTTTTTTCAAACATCCCTGAGGTAAAATAAAATAAAATAAAAATCTAATTTCAAAATATAAAACAACAAACAAATGAAAAAGCATAACTCAAACTTAAGAATAGGAAAGAATTGACAGAAGTGCAATCCTATAAATATATGTGTTAAACAGTTCATGCTATAGTTATAACCAACTATAGGAAATACAGCTATAGACAATTTTATATGCAACAATGCGCGTGTATATGTATAAACCTGGATACTCAATATATTTATATAACTTAGGTTTGTACAAAACATAAATATGCTGTAACCTTTCTACCGTAATATACAATAAACATTCTAACCAACGCATAACTTTTTCATCTATATAATGTGTATGTACGCCCAAATCAAAGTTATAAGAACCCATATATAAAATTACTTAACTAACATATTAAATTAAAATATACTGAAAATTTAGTACAGCCCGTATATGAAATATACTTACAGTTATATGCAAGTTTTAAACACTTTATTCGAGAACCACAACATCAACTTTGTATTATATAACTAACTTTAAAACTTACATACTTATTTAAACTCACAATTTGAAACCTGCATACTTTAATATGGGTTACAGGCAAAGACTTTTCATATAAAAATTTCGATGCTACAAAATAAAATTTCAGGGTCTACAGAATCGAAATCTCAAAACACTCTAGTTGGAGGTCTTACGTTTAAACTAAAAGTTAGTAAATTTAATGCAACTTTAGTTTGCCTTATTTTTGGTCTACACTACATTTGTTAAACTTTTCAGACAGTGCGCTTATATACAGCAGAAGATTTAGAATTTGTTTTCTATCATTTGTTAATGTATAAAGTATTTAGTTATTTTATTGTCCATAAAAGTATAGAGATCTGGGTTCAAAATCAATAAGTAAGGCTTGTACATGAAGTTATGTTGCAGGTGAAACGCAGTTGTACTGCCTCAAAACCAACTGTCAATTATTCCAAATCTTTCTCATTTTCACAGGTTATCACCTTGCTTACATAACATAACATAATATAAAATATATAAGTAAAATACCTTTGATATATAAAATACAAACATATATGCATGGCGAAGGAGGTTGAGGCCGGCTCGGCAAAAACTGGTGGCGGCGGGGTGGTGAGGTGGAAGGGAGCACGGTGGTCGGAGCCTAGACGCGGGTGGAGGAGCAATCGGCCATGGCATGGGGAGGACGAGGCTGGGCGAGCTGCTCGATGGAAGGCTGTGAGGTAGTTTGCAGCCGATGAAGATCGTTTTGTGCGTGGCCGAATGTGGTTGAGAGCGGAGAGTGTGTGGCAAGCTTGGACGAGGGGATGCAAGATGGAGGAACGAAAAATATATGTTGTTATATTATTACTAATATAAATTTTTTTTCTAAAGGAAGGAAGTAATAGATCTCGGCTATGCGAGATGAAGAAGAGAGGCAGAGGAGTAGAACAACAGTTTATAGTTTGAAATGAAACTATCCCAAAAGCAAATACAAACCAATGTATCATATTCATCTAGGGAATAGAGAAAAAAAAGTGAACAGTCACAAAGGTGATACTAAAATTATTTAAATGCTAGTGATTGTTGGAACAAATGAATGGTCAGTGAGACCCAAAAGGCTCAAATAACAAATCACAACAACCAACCGTTTACCGATTTTGGGGCATACCAGGATTCGAAAAACAGAAATGAATACACCCCAGCGATCAGTAAAACGAGACGATCAAAACGGTACCCAGATATCAGTGGTACGAGTGAATTATAAAAATTTGAAATTTCTAATAGCGGAAAATGCAAGAAAAACGCTGAAAAATAAGATCGACGGAGCCAAAGATGTCCGAATTTGGAAAAACGACAAACTGACATCTTGCTCAGAAGATGTTTTAGAATTTTTCTATATAAAAATATTTGAGTTTCGAAAACATTTTATTTTCATCGCTTTTTAACTGATTAAATTGAAGTAAATTTACGCGCGAAATAAACTTCCATATTTTCGGACGAAAATTTACCAGTTGCTATGTTTAACTAGACGCATTCCAAATATCAAATTTATATTTCAAAATTTTATCGTATAAAATTTCAACTAATTACGTTATTAAAACAGTTAAAATTTTACGGGTCGTTACATTAAAATATTTTTAATATAAGATAGAAGTTATTTTCAAAGAAAAACAAATTACCAAAAAAAACTTAGGCCTGTCGACAACCCCAAGGAACCCTTATCGACAAGGTGACAGTTTATTTTAAAAGTTTGAATTTCAAAGGAAGTGTCTATTCGTCATATCCTTTCACGAATGGACATGGTTGTTGTTCTACTATAAATAGGGGCTGTTTTAAATGAATTTACAATCATATTTTCTCTGATTTCACTCCTCTTCTTCTTCCACATTTCTTTATATACATTTTTACCATTACTCTGCCGAAATCATCATTGAATCAAACTAGATCATCTCTGGTTTGATTCTCTATCACTATCTCAACAAGATCCCAGTGCTATTAAGAGTTATAGACTTCATTGTAATCAATCGAGCGAGAAAAGGTGTGATTGTAGCCTGGAAAATCAATCGGGTGAACTTGTTGCCCGTAAAATCAAGTATCTCTACCCAAAGGATGGTGAATCTGGAGCGGTGTATCTCGTGGCCTTGAAATCGAGGGTGTAATTGTAAGAATTGATTTTGAAAGGAAATCCATACTTGTGTTGCGGGACTGGATGTAGGGTAACTTCGAACCAGTATAAAATCTGGTGTGTTCTTTTCTTTATTGCTTTTACTTTATATCTACATCTGTGTTTGATTCTGTGATCATATCTATGTCTGAATATTACATACATTTGTGTTCAAATTAAGATAAACTCAAAAAGAATTAGTAATTCCTTAAAACACTATTCACCCCCCCTCTAGTGTTAATTCTAGCCTTAAGATCTGTAATCCGCATTTCTCACATTTGGTATCGGAGCATTGGTTTTCAAAGTTTTCATAATCTAAGTTTTGAAAAATTTTAAAATGGCAATTTTTTTATAAAATTATTAACACTATTTTCATATGAATATGTCACGGAATCAACATGATATTGTTGTTTAAAACTATATTTAGTTATTTTGAAAAGTCACTTGATTCTTTAAAAAGTTATGTTGTTTTGCAGGTGAAGAGTTATATCTAATGACTGTTGGTTAAAAGATATCAGATAATCATTCATCGATCAAGAAGAACAAATGGATATATAATGGCAATCGACAATGAAATGGGTACCAGATTAATACAAAACTTTTGATTCTCATCTACAACTTGATTTGGTACTATACTTCTCTCCATTTGCTTCGCAATGCCACTGGTTTCGTGCGAATCCGTCAAGAAATGACCAAGTTATGGTCAAATGAAGTTTTGGTGAACAAAGAGAAAATGAAAGCAAAACTGTCAATGGTATTCTTCCAATTGCATCCGAAGATTTGAGTATTTTGTCCCAACTTCTTTTCCAGATTGTAGTTCTTGTTCTCATGGTCATTTTGATGGGTGGAACATCAAATTCCGATCAAAATTGAGTGAGATATCACAGTTTGAAGTTGGCTATCCAAAACTGAAAACTGTGTACGGGATTTCCTGCATTTCTCTTACTGTTCTGCCTGTTGCACCACAATACCATCCAAATTCATTACCAAACTATTACTAGATCGTAGCCCTTGCTTTCCTCTTCGATTTGCCGCTGGATTCATCCAATTCTGTTAAGAAACGAAGAAGATATGCCTTCTAGAAGTTTGATAGTAAATAGAAAAACGGAAAGAAGAACAAGAAGAGAAAGTTTTATGAAAAGTGGTGACTGTTGGGCCTATTTATAGTGGTTGAAGTGTCCATTCATTCAAAATTCAAATCAACATTTTGGCGCCAAGTTGGTCAATCTACAAAATCATCTGTATCTTTCTTATACAGTCTTCAAATTCAGCAAATGAATATACTACGGTGATCAGCAAAACAAGCCCATCGCAATAGAACAGATCTCGTCGTCAAATTCTGAAAGATATAAATGTGTGGTTCACGACAATGGAAGAACAACAAAGTTAGAAAGATAGAGGAGTGCAAAAAGTGGTACGCTTTACTATTATTTCATCTTTATTGTTGCATTTAGGAATATATATTTATGCATTTAGTTAGGCATTGAAATTTATCTCTTTTATAAGTTTTGATATTTTGGTCCATATATCGACACACCGTGGTATACATATCGATATACCAGTCTAAATTTTTTTTAAAGTCTTTTAAAATGTGTTTCCTTTCAAATAAAATCTTACTACTAATTTATTAAAACTATACTAAGTAGAAAAGCATACCTTCATTCGTGATTTCAACTTTTCTAATGTTGTTTTTACTTCTCGTACTCTATTTCTTTTAAGATACTAATTTTATGTCTTTAAGAAATTAATAGAATGAATTTAGAATGTTAGAATAAGGCTCTATTTATAGATTTTTCATTTAATAAGATTGCGCCACATCACATGACACTTGTCATATAAATAGATAGTGACATAAATGCAAAATGACACGTGTCGTTACACTTGTTCTTTAATAAAAGCATTTTTACATGCATAATGCCAATTGTCTTTACACATGTTTTTTCATTATTTTTCTTTATGTTTTTTATTTACTTTAATTATATTAACTACTATAAAAAATTGGGTAAAAAAATCAAGGGTTCCAAATTCGATACCCTTTGATACCATCGATGTATCCCATTAGTATGCCCTTGTATGCTCTAGTCTCCAACTTGTCATCACCTGTATGGTGAACGTACACAGGACAACAAATTTTTTTGAAGTAACCAATATACACTACTTTACCTCTCCACTTTTCCTCTGGAATCTTCCCATCTATGGCTAAGAACGGAATTCGATTTATGATATGCGCCGCAGTTGATAATGCCTCAGCCCAAAAGCCTCTAGACAAGCCCGCCGTCAATCTCAAGCAATGAGCCTTCTCTAGTAGAGTCATGTTCATCCTTTCTGCAACCTCATTGGATTGCGGATCGCCGGGTGTAGTGAAATGTCTCTGAATGCCATGCTGTCTACAAAAATCGAGGAACTCCCTGCACTATAAGAAGAAACCTTGTCTCAAGGTCTAATATGAGAAACTTCTTGATCATTGGCCAATAATTCTCCCATGTGGCACTACACCACAAAGCTGTTTTAGCCACACCCCTATCCGCCTTATTTGATACGGCATAAAGCCGTATCAAATTTGATACGGGTAAAAGCTGTATCTAAACGTTTAGATACCGTTTTTAGCCGTATCAAATTTGAGCCGTATAAAATTCGTTCCTTCCCTCGTTTTTTTTCGTTCCTTCCCTCGTTTTTTTTCGTTCTCCCCCAAATTCATTCCTTCGCTCGTTTTATTTCATTCTCCCCCAAATTCTTCCCCTAACTCACGACCACCCCAAATTCATTCCTTCCCTCGTTTTATTTCATTCTCCCCCAAATTCTTCCCCCAAATTCTTCAGCTCAAACTTCTATCAACCGCCTTTCTTTTTCCTTCACGTAATCGGGGCTTTCAGGTATTCTGATGCTCTAAAACAGATATCATTTGGATGGTAATCGGGGCTTTCAGGTATGATTGTTATGATTTTTATTTACCATTCATTTCCTTTATTTTTGTTATGATTTTTATTTTTTAACCATTTTATGTTAATTTTGAATACTTATCTCATATCACTTTTTGCAGATTTTTTGTGATTGGCAATGCTATAGCAACAGGGTTCTTGGTCCTCTCACTTCCATTCTCCATAATATTGATCATTTGCCCTAGCTTTGTTGGCCTTCATCTCCTGCTCCTTGTATTTGATCTGGTTAGTTCATCTCTCGTTTCATTTTATGTTTTACATTCATTTTTGTCTGGTTTAACGTTTTTGGCATTTTGGCAGTATTCGAAAAAAATCAAATGATGAATTGTAATTTTATTTAGCAGTAAAATGATTACAAAACTGAATACTCTCAATGTACAAAACAAAGGCAAATATATATGTACAGTAATGGGCTAAACAAGTAGGCCCAGGATTTTAGTAATCCAAAACAAAAAATATAATGCATCTGGACCGTGTAAATGGATGGCAGAGATCAAACCAGATCAGAGATAAAGATTACTTCTTCCTTTGGTTTAGAGTTCATACGATATCTTATTTCCCCCTTTCAGTTGCGGCTAGGGTTTCTTCTTCCTGCTGCTTCCCCATGTCTTCTATGCATAATTTGATTTTTAATCTTTCAAAATTCTTGCGAGACAAAGCTTTCGTAAGAATATCTGCTATCTGACAAGTAGAGGGAAGATGATTAACTTCGAGCTTTCCTCTCGCTACTTGTTCTCTGACAAAATACAAGTCAATCTCTATATGCTTCGTCCTTGCATGAAGTATAGGATTGGCGGAGAGAGCCACCGTGCTGGAATTGTCACACCAGATGGTGGCTTTATGCTGAGATCCGAACCCTAACTCTTTAAGAAGAGATTCTATCCACATTACTTCAGCTGTGGCTGAAGCAACACTCCTGTACTCGGATTCTGTGCTCGAGCGAGATATAGTGGGCTGCTTTTTAGCACACCAAGATACTGGATTTCCTCCCAGAAATATGCAATGTCCCGTGGTTGATCTTCTATCGTCACAGTTGGATGCCCAATCAGCATCTGCAAATCCTTGAATAGATAAGTTTTTGCCTTTCTTTAGCTTAATTCCTTGAGTTGCAGTTCCTTTTAAATATCTGAGAATACGCTTTACAGCCTTCCAGTGTTGATCTAATGGATTCTGCATAAATTGGCAAACTTTATTTACAGAAAATGATATGTCTGGCCTAGTAATTGTTACATATTGCAAGGCACCCACTATACTTCAGTATTGTTTTACATTATCAATTTGTTCTCCAATGTATTTAGATAAATGTAAATTGCTTGTCATAGGTGTTGGCATTGGCTTAGCACTACTCATGTTTGCCCTTTTTAAAATTTCAGCTATATATTTTTGTTGGCATAGCATGATTTCATTATTAGTAGTTCTGACTGCCTCTATGCCTAGAAAATAATGCAGTTTACCTAGATCTTTAATGGAAAAGGTTTTATCCAGGAAGTTAATAACATGTTTAATCTCATCATCATTGTTTCCTGTTATTATAAAATCATCTACATATACCAAAATATAAACAGTACATTTTTCATTTATTTTGGTATAAATGGAATTGTCAGATTTACATACCTGATAATCCATTGAAAGTAAAGTTGATTTTAACTTTTCATACCAGACCCTTGGTGCTTGCTTTAAGCCATAAATTGCTTTATGTAACTTGCATACCAGATCCTTGCTATGATTCTGAATGTATCCTTGTGGTTGCTGCATATAAACTTCTTCTTGCAAATCACCATTTAGAAATGCATTGTTAACATCAAGTTGCCTAATATCCCAACCATAATATAAGGCTATTGTCAGAATTATTCTTATAGATGTTGGCTTGACCACAGGAGAAAATGTTTCTGAAAAGTCAAACCCATATTGTTGGGTGTAACCTTTTGCTACAAGTCTGGCCTTATATTTGACTTTTCCTTCTCCTGGTAGATCTTTCAACCTATATACCCACCTGCTGCCAATTATATTTTTGTTGGTTGGTTTAGGAACTATGCTCCAAGTATTATTTTTAATTAGAGCTTTGTATTCTTCATCCATAGCTGCTTTGCACTTGTCACATTTACTTGCTTCCTCAAAACTTGATGGTTCTTCATAGTTAATATGTGCAGTAAAAACTTTTGGTTTGAAAATACCATGTTTAGACCTAGTAACCATGTGATGTCCTTCCTGAACAGGTGTATCATCACTGCCATTTGATGAAGAGCTGCTAACTTGCTCATTATTCTGATTTGCATCATGGATGTCTTCATCTTCATGAACAGCTTCATCAGAACTACATGAGCTTAAAATATCTCTCTGACCTGGTCCATTTCTGGACACAGTGTGTTGGAGATCTGAGCTCACTCTTTGTTTATCTTTGATATTTTCAGAAGTTTCTTTCTCCCATACAGGTATGGGTGAAAGAAACTTCTTGGCACTATAAACTTTTTGTGTGGCTTTTATGTCTGAGCTAGTGAAGGGAAAAACATGTTCATTAAATGCAACATGCCTTGATATAATTATTTTACCTTCATTAGTCAGACATTTATAGCCTTTTTGACTGGTAGCATATCCAAGAAAGGTACATGGTAAAGATCTAAAACACAACTTGTGTTTATTATATGGTCTAGTATATGGAAAGCATAAGCAACCAAAAGTTTTGAGAAAAGAGTAATCTGGTTTGGTTTTATGCAGAAGTTCTAATGGAGTTTTATTTTTTAAAACTTTTGTAGGCATTCTGTTTATAAGATAAACAGCAGATGTAAAAGCATCTGGCCAGAACTTAAGTGGCAAAGATGCATGTGCAAGTAATGTCAGACCTGTGTCAACAATGTGTCTGTGCTTTCTTTCCACTAAACCATTTTGTTCAGAGGAATATGGACAGGTAATCCTATGATTAATTCCTTTTTCATAAAAATACTCTTTTAGATTCTTAAACTCAGCACCCCCATCTGTTTGAATGGTTTTAAGTTTATGATTAGTTAAATTTTCAACTTGAGTGATAAAATGAATGACTGCATTTTTGGTTTTAGATTTGGATTAAAGTAATAAAATCCAAGTGTATCTGGAATAAGAATCAACAAATGAAATGTAGTAATTCATTCCATAATCAGAGTTGACTGGTGCAGGACCCCATAGATCAACTGCAACCAGTTCAAGTGGTTGATTATACTTGGTTAAGGAATTGTTAAAAGGTAATTTGTGACATTTTCCTAACTGACAAGAAGCACAAACATATGGTAAAGATATAGCTTTGAATTTAACACCATTATCTTTCATAATATTCTTGACAATAGCTATACTAGGGTGACCTAGTTTACAGTGCCAAATATCAAAGTTATTATCAATACAATCATCCTTATCATCACTCTTTGAATAGTTACACCAAATTTCTTTCTGTCTTGGTTCACTGTTTTGGTACAGATTGAATTTATACAGTCCATTTTCCATTTTACCCTGTAACAAAGTTATTTTACTAGTCAAATCTTTAACCAGACAAAAATTTGGATAAAATTCAAAGTACACATGATTATCCTTAGCAAACTGAGATACACTAATCAAATTCTTTTTAATATGAGGAACCCTTAATAGGTTATTTAAGTGTAAATCTCTTCTGCTATTAAATTTTGCACTGCCTATATGAGTAATTTTAAGAGATTTACCATTACCAATGTAAACAGATTTTGTACCTTTATATTCCTTGTTTCCAAGATTAAGATTCTCTAGATTGTTTGTGACATGATTCGATGCTCCAGAGTCAGGATACCAGTCTTCGTATATTGAGTCATCTGTCTTGATTTGTGAATCAGTATCACTGTGATTTTTTGAATTGCCACCTTGACTTTTTGGATCAGTTTGAGTTAAATTTACATTTGGACCTTTCTGGCTGTTATTGGTTTGTTGATTCAGAACAAAGTTCTGATCGAATCTGAAGTGGCATTTAGAAGCCATATGCCCTGGTTTTTCACAAATCTGACACTTGACTCTGTTGTTTCCAGTCCATCTTCCTCTGCCTCTTCCTCTAAAATTTTCACCACCTCTTTGACTTATTCTATTGTATTGTCCTCTGCCTTGACCTCTTCCTCTATTGGAGGTGAAGTTTATTGAGAATTCTGAACTGTTTTCCTTTTTCTCTTCTATTCTGCCTTCTTGTGATAAAAGAGCTGAATTAACATACTGTAGACTTGGTAGACTTTTCTTGGATGAAATTACTGTAATGAGAGATTCATAATTTTCATCAAGCCCTCCTAAAATAGTCAAGATTTGTTCAGATTCAGAAATCTTATGTCCAGCAGTAGCAAGTTTATCACAGTAACTTTTGGCTTTAGTAAGATATTCTTGCATTGTCATATTTCCTTTCTTTAGATTCTGGAATTGCTTTCTATAGTGCATAACTCTTGCAGCTGTTTGTGAGTTGAAAATTTGCTCTATAGCTTCCCATATATCTTGAGATGTTTTACATCCAACAATTTGAGATAAGATACTGATACTAACTGATGACATTAACCAAGAGGAAAGAAGACTATCTTGTTTCAGATAATGATTATATTTTGGATTTGCTGTAATATTATCTTTATCATCATTCACCATCTTTGGTGGTATGGTCAATGTACCATTTACATATTCATCAAGCCCATATCCTCGAATTGCAGTTTCAATCTGATATTTCCATAGTAAATAATTATCTTCATCTAACTGAACAGCTAACTGTCCCTTTGGTTTGACAATTGACAGAATTTCTTTGACAGTTTGGGATTTGTTTGCAGGTGATGTGGTTGCAGAATTATCATCATCTCCAGCCATATCTTATTTCTTGGCGAGGCAGAAACAATCTTGCAGCCAAGAAAACAGGAGTTTATACAAAAAGGAGTTGTAATTTATCAAGAATATGATTCTTGATAACTGAAATGCAGAAAAGATAATTGGATCTGAATTAGAATAGATCAAAAAAGATCAAAAGATCAAGAAAAGGTATCACCAATAATCAGATGATGAATTTCCTGATCAAATCTGAGAGCAATCGAAGGAAGATGAACAGATCTTCTTTCTGATATGGCTCAATGATGATATTCAGGATAATTTCTGATGATCAAGTCGTTAGACTTCAATTGGCTCTGATACCATATTCGAAAACAATCAAATGATGAATTGTAATTTTATTTAGCAGTAAAATGATTACAAAACTGAATACTCTCAATGTACAAAACAAAGGCAAATATATATGTACAGTAATGGGCTAAACAAGTAGGCCCAGGATTTTAGTAATCCAAAACAAAAAATATAATGCATCTGGACCGTGTAAATGGATGGCAGAGATCAAACCAGATCAGAGATAAAGATTACTTCTTCCTTTGGTTTAGAGTTCATACGATATCTTATTTGGCAGGCAATGGTAGTGTTGACGACAGCAGCAGCATCAATAGTGCAACTAGCCCATGCTGGAAACTCGAAAGCTAATTGGGTTGCGATTTGCTTGAGATTTGATGGGTTTTTCCAACAGATAAGTGGAGCTGTTGTTGCTTCCTTTGTTGGTATGATCTTCATTCTCTTTTTGGTTCTCATGTCTGCTCTTGCTCTAAGGAAACATTGATTTGTAATCAAGATTCAAGTATCATTTATTTCTGCACTGTAATTTGATGAATATTCGTATTCAGCTTGGATTTATCATTGAGCCGTTTATTCAATGGAATTGTTTTTGTATGTTTATGAAATGAAATTCCATTTCCTTGTTTGACACTCTGATCAGAAAATCTACTTGAATTTTCCAAAAAAACGATATATCCTTGCATCCAATAACAACACAAACAAAATACTAATTTTGAAGACAAGAAACACCATAGCAGCCAGCAGGGACATGTATAGTGGCTATCAAGCTTGAAAGACATTCCTTCACTCCAGCCCAATTAAACCAAAAGGTTGACATCTCTTAAAACCATTACATTAACCAGTACCAACATTCATAAAAAAAATGGAATCTTCATTGTCCGAAGCACATAAGCAGCTATATGTAAAAATTTGCCTAGCTTAAAAAAATAACTATAACAGAGGATAAAGTTCAAAGATACAAAATATTACTCAAAATTTCCCTATTGAATACTACTCAGTAAATGAATGATCGGAGAAGAGGGGAAAAAAATAATCTTGCTCAGTGGAATAGTAAACAATCCACTTCAGTAGTAAAGGGCATGAACAATTAGAACATGCCGGATAATTCAGTTGAGGATGAGTATTTAAGCTCCCTTAACTTTACGTGGTGATGGTCGTCGAAACATATTGATTAGATCATCGAGTCCCTGTTTTAGATGCAACATTTGGATACCTTAAAGCCCCAATTACGTGAAGGAAAAATAATTCAGATATTTGGATGGTTTTGTGCTACGATTTTAAGCTTTTGTGGTGATCCTTTTGCACATCACTATTAGTGTAGAATTAGCTTTCAAAGATTTTTCAAAATTAAAGATGCAAAGACATATATTCAAGGACATTTGACTGTTTTTGCACCAAATGTAGAGATTTTGTTTCATATTTCCATAAACGTTTATGAATAATTCGCAGTTGTGAGCAATACATATATTCTTTGACATGTGCATATATATGTTTCAGGGGAAGTATTTTTGTATTGGTTTGGTCTGCAGCCTAGAATCTGCATCACGGACATGGAGCTTGTTAAACAGATTCTCTCCGACATATCTAGATCCTTTGTAAAATCGAAAACGGACCCACGTTTGCTGGGCACTTTTAGGTAGGAGATTGTTTTTTACAGAAGGTGAGGAGTGGGATATGCATAGAAAAGTAATAAGCCCTGCTTTCACCATGAACAAGCTCAAGGTTCATTCTCTATTCATATTTTTTCTTTTCTTTCAAAGACATAGTTTAAATGTATAGGCACTATCAGTCTATATATAATGCGGTTTACCATCATGATTAGCCTTACCGCCAGGCTTATCCAACAGCATTCGTATTTCATGTCTTTTTTTGGGTCTACAATACCTTTAAATTTTTTTATTTATTGCTTAATTCTTTTACAATAATAATATATATGTCAACTTTAATAAGTATATATATCCAATGAGGCAGTATGTGTATTGATTTGAAGGGCATGACAAAGGAAATGGTGGAATGCGCAATGACCATGCTAGACAAGTAAACATGTTGTAGTGAAGTAAACATATTGTAGTGAAGTACCAAGGGCCACGTGTGAGAAAAAAAGAGAAAGAGAGAAGAAACTGTCATCTTCCCGTTTTAGTGTATGCACGTGTCCGTATCACCATATCGCGGTGTCCGTGCCCGTTTTGCTAATCCGCGAAGGTGAGTGTTATAACTCACGATGTTTATATTTTTATGCAAGTTAAGTTTATCGAAATGATATTTGAAAATTGGGTTTGACCTGCATTGAACACATTTTTGAACGAGAGGAGGATAAAAACACAATTCATATTATACTTCTTCTCTGCAAATTTAAAAACAGCACCTCTTTTCTTTCTTTTGCCTTCTTTTTCCTTTGCAAATATGAAAAAAAGTATGTGCACGCATGGCATTTTCAATCTCTGTACAAAAAAAAAGCAACAGAGCCACCCAAAGGCACAAGGAGGGAGAGGACACGCATGATAAAAAAAAAGGAAAAAAAAGATGGACACGCAAGGCACAGGGGAGAATTCATATATTACTTTTCACATTACACATGGAAAGGACGTTTTCTGTTCTTTCCTTTCCCATCCATGCATGCATTTGCATTTTTTTCTCTAAATGGACACTCGTGCATGGGGCAAGGGGATGGAAACATACACATTCTCACCTTTCTCTCTTCTAAATAAAAACAACAAAGCAACCCAGAGACAAGCTCATTTTTTTTACTACATTTCCATTTTACATGAAAATGAAAACACGCACATTTTTCTTTTGGAAAAAAATATATGTGCGGCTATATTTTCTTGTTTGAACAAATGCTTAGTGGGTATGCAAGTGGTGTGTGATTTTTGTGGAAGTATATATGGTTGTGTTATGGGTTGTGGGGAAAAAGAAGGAAGAGGTTGTGAGCAGGTAGGAGAATGAAGTGGGATGGAATGGTCATGAATGGCCAAACGTGCAGGTGGAATGGTTTATGTCTTGTTGTTCTGGTTTGTTTCAAGCAAGTGGATGGTAGTGGTTGATGTCTTGTTGTTCTGGTTTGTATGTGCACGTTGGTATTGACTTCGATATGGACTGGCGTGTTTGTGGGTCGCGACGGAGTCAAGGACGAGATGCACAACTGGTCAGATGGGTTGTTGTTGCACTGTGTACAATGGCAGGGCAGAAATTAGTTTGGAAGTGGGAGTTTGGTATTTGTATTTGCAGTATTGGCAGTGGTTGGAATATGAGATGGAGTTGCAGTTTGTTTGATTGGCAGACGAGGCGGTTCTTCTGGTCGATGGGAAGTTGTAGGAGGATGTGACTGGGAACAGAAGTTAATGTAGAACTGCTATGCAGGTGGTCAGGGGATGTTTGTTGAATTGATGAGGTAAATGGCAGTGTATTTGAAATGGCCAAAATGTATATGTAGTGAGTTGAGCAATTTATGGCTGAACTGTTACGGCTATGGAAATGTTGGCAATTTAAAGTGTGGTAGTGGGAAGGAAATGAACAGTATGGTTTGTGGAGGGCAAGTTGTATGTATTGTTGGAGATGGCGATAGTTTTCAGGTGGGTTAGGATGTTGCACTGCTAGTTTGGGGGTGGAGGATGTATATGTTCCTCTGGAGATGGCAATGTTGTTTTGGAATAGTTTGTATGGGTTATTGCTGTGAAATATGGTTATGAGGAATAGGGGTATCCTAATTATGAAGCATTTCAATGTAGCAGTTGCACTTCATTGTGTACAACGACGATCTACTGGATTTACTAATTGAGTCATCCAGGAATCAACTGGGAACAGCAATGAGCATAGAAGAAATTATAGCAGAGTGCAAGACCTTCTTCTTTGGTGGGCAAGAAATTATCCATATTGAGAAAGTAGCAGAAATGAATTGATGAATTTTATTATCTTTGAAATGATTTTTATATTACTATGTCAATCTGTTTATCGCTTTTGTCAAAGACACTACCACTGCTTTCTCTTGTGTCAGGGCTCCAAATGTGACATGACTTGTATGTGACATGTGGTTGCTTACTAACAGGATGCCACTCGGAAGATGAGCCGGGATGCGACGAGCACCTAATGGTTACTGGCAAAGGGTTGAAGCAGAGCAGACAGAGCGTATATTAATTAATGAGAATTAAATTTAAAGGCAGTCGTTGATACTTCAGCATGAAAATGGATGCGATCGATGATATTGAATCGAGCCTTGGTTTCCACGCAATTTCTTGTTCTTTTGGGGCAAAACAAACGTGACGATGGGGCCATATTGCTTTGGAGTGGACTTCTCTTAATGGATATTTTGCTTTAGAACGGGATTTGTCATAGCAGAATGGGATATTCTCTTAGCCGGATGATGAATTCAGTGGAGGAAATATTCGTCCAACAACAATTATGCTTCAAGTAATTTTATATGCTTTGGCCAGGTTGCTTGTGTCTCAATTTATCTATGCACAATTCCAATTAGTCTGTACACGTATCCAATTTGTTTGTTCATATTCTACTAGTTTGCGTACGAAAATCACAAGCAATGACAACTGTACTCCTGAATCTTTGACTGTACAAGGACTGACAGGAGAAGTTGAGGAATGAAGTCTTCGCAGAATGCGGCATGGAAGTTTTTCCTGCATTTAGATTTGATCTGAGAAATCAGATCTAACCATAGTGGAATGTTGATTACATCTGCTGAAGCATTTGCTTTAAATTCAAAAGGATTTTCTTCAGTCCTCATTCTTCTCTTATTGAAGAGCTGATGCTAGTGCTCTCTGCATTAGAGGTTTGTGGTTCAAAAAATTACTTATATTATGTAACTGTAGTAATGTATCGTTACTACTTGTTGCAATGTATATGCAATCAGTTCTGATTTGATCATCACCATTATATGCGCTAAAATATTTTGTGTTTTTTTTGCAGATGCTTTACCACCTCCAGAGCCTATCACTACCTGGACTATTTCTATTTCTATATGGTTTTCATTTTTATCTTTATCGTCTGTGTCCGTAGTGTTGCACTTTAATTTTTGTACTACAATAATATTCTATTATTGTGAATCAGACTAGCCAGAACAGATGTCTTGTACTGTGCTTGTATTGATAAACTTGGACTACGTTTTAATATTTTATGTCTATTTTGCAGTGCTTTGTGTTTCTTTTTGTATCCTTTTGTTTGTATTCTCAATTATATTTTTTTTCCTCTGTTAGTTTGCTATGGAAATTAATCTTGCTACACCTTATTTTCAATGGTATCACCACCACCATGTTCCATTGTGTTACTTTGTGGTCTGTGTTTATGTTTATCACTTGCTTTGGCACCCATTGCTCACGAATGTTAATTCTCTAGTTAGATATATCTATTACTGCTTTAAATACTGAAATATTAATGCATTTTTTTTTACTTTAATACATTAATTTGATACGGCTCAAAGCCATATCAAATTCCTGAATTTGATACGGCCCAAAGCCGTATCAAATTCATGAATTAGGCAGTGCTTTGAGCCGTATCAAATTCATGAATTAGGCAGTGCTTTGAGCCGTATCAAATTCATCAATTTGATATGGATTTGGGCCATATCAAATTATTAACCACGCCAAAATTTGATACGGCCCAAAGCACTGCCTAATTCCATTTGATACGGCCAAAAGCACTGCCTAATTGGCATTTCTGGTGTAGTGTGGCCTCCTCTTCAGGTCTGTCTTTCCATTTAACTCGGATTTGCACCACCACATCATTGTTTCTAGGAATCATTCTTCTATCTAGTATCTTTTCTGGTTGTTCAACAAGCTCTTCTGTAAAACTAGGAATGTTATCTTGTATCACTACAGAATCTCCTATTTTCTTCTTCAATTGCAAAACATGGAATACATTGTGAATTCAAGAATTTTTAGGGAGTTGCGGTTTATATGCTACAGAACCTATTTTCTCTAAGACTTTATAAGGGCTATAAAATTTGGGTGAAAGCTTATGGGTTCTGAAATTCCTGGCTGTAATCTGTTAGTAAGGTTACAATTTCAAATAAACTCAATCCCCAACTTCAAATTGTCTATCAGTTCTCCTCATATCTGCATACTTTTTCACCCTTTCTTGAGCTAATTTTAAACTATCCTTGAGAAACTGTATCATAATATCCTGAGTGAATAATTCGTTTTCTACTTGTTCAACCTTGGTAGTATTGGGTACATAAGAGAGTAAAGTAGGAGGGTCAATGCCATACACAATTTTGTAGGGAGTAGTTTTAGTAGGAGTCTTCCAAGTGGTGTTATACCAATATTCAGCTAAAGGCAACCATTTAAACCATTCATTAGGTTTATGACATACATAACACTGTAGATAACCTTCCAAAATCTTATTCACTACTTCAGTTTGGCCATCGCTCTTGGGGTGATAGGCTGAACTGAGCTTAAGAAAACTGCCTTGAAGCTTAAAATGCTCTTGCCAGAAGGTGCTTGTGAAGATGGTGTCTCGGTCACTCACAATAGATTTTGGCATGCCATGTAATTTAAAGACACCCTGGAAGGAGACTGATGCTACCTCCTTAGCAGTATAGGGATGTTGAAGTGGAAAGAAATGGGCATACTTACTAAGCCTATCAACCACTACAAATATGACTGTGTATTTGTGGCTTTTAGGTAAACATGTAATAAAATCCATGGAAATGTCATTCCAGATCTTGTCTGGTGTAGGAAGAGGTTGCAGTAAGCCTAGCACTAATATGTTCTCATGCTTATTTCTTTGGCACTCCTCACAAGACCTGACAAAGTTTTCAACATTAGTCTTCATTTTTTTTCCAATGAAAAACCTGCTTCAATCTATGCAAAGTTGCCTTAACTCTTGAATGTCCTCCTAAAGGAGTGCTGTTCTTTAATGAGAAGTTGAGTCATCTGGGTTAGGTGATGGTCAACTAAAAAATTTCCATTTCTGAATATCAAGTCTTCAACGGCCTTGTATTTATTTTTTGGTAATTCTCTTTCTTGCACCCTTGCTAATAATTGTTGATACCATGGTGAACCATGTAAAGCTTCCTTGAGTTTTTGTAGCTAAGGAGTTTGTACAATGGAGATGGCTTGTATTAATACTTTATTCATCTCAATTTCACCTCTCCTTGATAAAGCATCAGCTACCTTATTCTCTTCACCACTTTTATATTCTACTTTATAATCGAACCCATGAAGTTTAGCCAACCATTTTCCTTGCACAGCCGTATGTATCTGTTGTGTTAATAAATGCTTTAAACTCTGGTGATCAGCCTTTATTACAAATTGTCTTCCCATCGAGTATTGGGACCAATTTTTGTGGCAATGATGATAGCAAGGAGTTCTTTTTCATAAGTAGACAATGCTAGATTCCTTCCTTGGAGGGCTTTACTCAAATAGGCTATAGGCTTTCTATTTTAAATGAGAACTGCTCATATCCCTTGTCCACTTGCATCACATTCTAAGATGAAAGGTTAAGTGAAATCAGGCATAGCTAGCACTAGTGGTGATACCAAGCATTGCTTTAATTGTTCAAAAGCTCCTTTTGCTTCATCACTCCATTTAAAAGCATCTTTCTTCAACATTGAGGTTAGTGGATTAGCAATTATTCCATATCCTTTTATAAATTTGCGGTAATATCCTATAAGTCCCAAAAAACCTCTTAAGGCCTTCAAGCTTTGTGGTATTGGCCAACTAATAATAGCATGCACCTTGCTAGGATCAACTGAGATGCCTTCGGCAGAAATGGCATGTCCTAGGTAATCAATGGATTGTTTGGCAAACTGACATTTAGAAAGTTTGATCACTAAAGCATTTTTCTGCAAAAGGTGAAAAGTAAATTCAAGGTGTTTGAGATGTTCATTCCATGTTTGACTATATACAAGTATATCATCAAAAAACACCAAAATAAATTTTCTCAAATATGCTCTAAAGATATCATTCATGAGAGATTAAAAGGTGGAAGGAGCATTTGCCAACCCAAATGGCATCACCACAAATTTGTAGTGGCCATCATGGGTTTTGAAAGCAGTTTTATGGATATCTTCCTCTTGCATTCTGATTTGATGGTAACCCGACCTTAAGTCTAGTTTTGAATAATACTGAGAACCGTGTAATTCATCAAACAACTCTTCAATCAGGGGAATGAGGAACTTGTCTTTAATGGTCTGTGCATTCAACCGCCTATAATCAATACATAGCCTCCATGTTCCATTTTTCTTCCTCACCATAACAACAGGAGATGAGTAGGAGCTATGGCTCGGTCTAATAATTCCGGAGTCTAACATGTCTTGAATTATTTTTCCACCTCATTTTTAATGTGATATGAGTGCCTGTAGGGTCTTAAACAAACAGGTTTGGAATCAAGTAAAAGTGGTATTTTGTGATCATGGAGTCTTGGTGGAGGTAAATTTGGAGAAGAATTGGTGATCATGGAATATTGTTTGAGCATGGTATCAATTTCTGATGGAATAGAATTGGCATTGTTCTTTGATTGTATAAGCTAACAACATACCATCATAGCTATTTGACCATGCATATACTCTTTATTTAACTTCCTCTTGCTAATGAATTTCAATTCATCTTGTTTCAAACCCTGCCACACATAAGGTTTATCATTGTACACAAATTTAACTTGTAGATGATCTAGATTAAGTGTTATTTCTCCTAAGCTTTTCATCCATTATGCCCCCGATACCACTTGACAGCCATCAAAGGGAAATAAAGCAAGCCTACTACCATAGTAAACCCTTGGCACTTGAGCATAATATCATTACAAACCCCTGAACCAGTCCATTTTTCTCCATTAGCCACCATTACTTTAAACAGTTTAGTTTCATCAACTTCTAAACCCAACTTCCTGGCAAGTTTATCATTGATGAAGCTATGGGTAGAACCAGAATCAATTAGGATATGAACTGGTTTACCCTGAATACTTCCTCTAACTTTGATGGTGGATAAAGTAGGAATTCCACATAAAGCTTGCAAGGTGATAGCTAATGTCTCTTCAACTTGAATGTCAGATTCTGTAGTGGATGCCTCATTAACATTGAAGTCTTCCCATTCCTGTAAAGGAATCATTCCTTCTAGCACATAGACTTGAGGAGTTTTATATTTGTGATCCCTTGACCACTTTTCTTTACAACCATAATACAAATTTTGACTTCTCATTTCAAGGATTTGGTTAGGGGTAAGTCCTCTACTTTTTGCTAAGGCTTCAAGTTGAATTTCTTTGGAGTTATTAACTTGGTTATATTGAGAATAGGAAGTGGAATCTTGTGATGATTTTGGTTGTAGCAGTTGACTGGTCTTGGTAGTGGAGGTGCTAGGTGATGGATATTTAATATTTTTTGGTTTGAAGGCATTTTCTTTCGAACATTTTTGCTAAGGATACTGCCTCTCTAAAGTAAACTGGTCTTGAAGTGAGTACATCATATCTAATTTCCTCTTTTAAGCCTCCAATAAATCTATCAAGCAAGTACTTTGGTGGAAGAGTTTCTACTACAGCCTGCAACTGTTCAAATTTGCTCAAATAGGATCGAACTGTTGTATGCTACTTAAGCTTGGATAAAGTTTCATATGGCCTTTCTATTTCTTTAGAATTAAATCTGACCAATATTTCCTCTTTGAAGATTGGCCATGATTCATTGTTGTTGACAGTATTCACATACCAATGATACCATTGCAAGGCTTCTTTCTTTAAAGAAAATGAACAAATTTCTACCTATTGATGTTCTTCTGTGTGGTGAAATTTAAAATATTTCTCTACCTATCTCATCCAGTCTGCCACTCCTTCCTCACTAGAATATGTAGGAAAATCTAATTTGATGATAGGGTATGGATTGTGGTTATGAAGCAGAGGGTAATCCGGTATTAGTTTTCTG
This sequence comes from Allium fistulosum, assembly GCA_030737815.1. Taxonomy (NCBI): domain Eukaryota; kingdom Viridiplantae; phylum Streptophyta; class Magnoliopsida; order Asparagales; family Amaryllidaceae; genus Allium; species Allium fistulosum. The sequence goes on from CM060904.1 coordinate 974,267,736, forward strand.
GGTTGATGAGGGGGTAGTGGTTTCTGTGGATATCTTATAGGGGTGTTAAGAGGAGGAACATTCCTTGGTGGTATGACAGGTGTTCTGCGTGGTTGAGTAAAGGTTCTTGGAGGTGGTGGTTGCAGTGGATACATAGGTTGCGATGGTGGAGGTGGATACGACTGAAAGGGTGTCGAAGGTTGAGAAATTGCTGGTGGTGGTGGCTGAAAGGTATTTCTATTTTGGCGATATTCATTTACAAAAGTGGTCAACATATTGTGGACTCCTTCGAATTTAGTTTGCAAATCCCTGGTGGATTGATCAAATTTCTTGTCTAAATTTTGAACAGTATATTCCAAATTTGTGGTAGTAATTTCCAAATTCCTCAGTGCATAAGTGGTGTGGTTGTTAATTTCATCTTGCCTTAGCCATGGATCATCTGGGTTGGAAACTAGGGTTGGATTAGGATCTGAATTTGGGACATTTCAGGATCGAACAAAGGATTTGGTTGTATCTCCGATGACCGCTCTGAGAAGCACCTGGTTGATCTGATCCTTTAGCAATGGTTGTTGAAGACAGAAACTGGGAGGATGGTGTTGAGTTCTGGAAGAAAGAAGAAGATGTGGGTTTTGTGCACGGGCACAGATGTGTTTGTGCACTTAAATATCAAAAGAAAAGATTTTGCAAGAAAATCAAAAACCAAGAATTTTGAATATGTGACTCGAAGAAGGTATAAGGAAAGAACCAGATTTTCTCGAAGTAGACAAGGCCATTAAATCTTGTATATTTACAGTATAACTTGAACAAGAAGTAACAGTTTTAAAAGGAACTTTAATTCATGCATATGAATTATGAGAAAGATTATTTCCAAGAATTTAGCAGCTGAAACCAATGGTCATCAAAATATAAAAACTTGAAAGAACAATCAAGAAGTTAGACTCAAAAGTGACAGTTTGCAAGAATTATAACAAGAAGAAGTAAAAATTGATAAAACTGAAGATAATAAAAGAAAGGAATTGCAAATTCAATACCAACTAAAAGAAAAAAGAATTAAAATTGAAACAAATATCAAATTGTCACTCAACAGATACAAGTTCTAACAAGGGAAATACTAAAACTGGAAGTAATAACTTGGAACAAAAACTAACTAAAAACTGAATAGAGCAGAAGATTATTAATTATTGCCAATTTCTTCTTTTAATAATTTTTAAAAGAAGTATGTGATATTTAAAGGTTTTATATATAAATAAAAGATGGAAATTGGTTTAAAAATGAGTGGCGAGGCAGAGTTGATCATCGGAAATGAAAAAGTTACGCTGTCTCGAATATGGACTTAGGCCATGTTTGCAACAGTTCAAAAAGAAATGTGCCCAGGCCTAAAAACCATCTTGGTTCAACTTACAGGCCTGAAATAGAGGAACAAACGACCTCATATTGAGCTGAAAATTTTCTACTATGTGCACACCAATTTTCAGTTCAATCAGAGGTTGTTTGGCTACCAGTTCCATGTCCGTAAGTTGAACCCGAGAGGGTTTTAGACCTGGGCAAAATTCAACATGGCCTGAGTCCATGTTTGAGATTTCATATCTTTTGCATTTCATATCGAAATTCAGTGAATCTTTTTCCAGTTCATAGATAAATTGTTCTACTTTATGTGTATCAAATTTTAGACCATTCCGAGGTCATTAAGCCTTTCAAATTATGTCCAAAAGTTGAACTCGGAGAAGATTTCAGATCGAGGTGTTTCAGGTTAGGTACCCTTATGGACTTAGCCTATTCTGCTTCCGCTTGGACTTTATCTGCTAGCCCTTTTTGTTGAAGTATTTTGTGTTGCTACTCTGATATGTATATTATTTTGATTCGTGTATATAATGTGGTCGTCATACCACATGCTATGTATCATTTTGTATCACTCTGATGATGTATCTGTATATATATATATGTGGGTGTGTATATATAACTTCTATCTGCTGTTCTGTGATCTGTATTGCATTTGAGTTGTTGTATTTTGTTGTGATAGATCTGTTAGCCATCGATAGTTTTGTATTAAGTATTTATTGGATATGTCGATCCACTTGAGATAGAGGAAAAAAACAAAGCATTTATCGATGTATTCAATAGATATCTAAGACAAGGCTATAGATGGTCGCTCCTAACCAGCCCTATTCTCCGCATTAGCAGACAGTATTACCTAGTAATACTCTTTGTTAATGTGGGTCTCGTGGTGGGGTGTCACGGCTTGGTATCAGAGCACGTTTACAGTAACTATTTTCTTCTAGATCTTTGCAATAGCAAGCAGGTTTTAGCTTTCTTCTTTGAGTTCTTATTTCGAAGGATAGATGCCTTTGAAATCATGAGATATTGCTCGAAGGTATTCTACAGTTCGCTCCTAACCAACCCTATTCTCCGCATTATCAAACAGTATTACCTAGTAATACCCTTTGTTAATGTGGGTCTCACGGTGGGGTGTCACAACTTGGTATCAGAATTGCACAGCAGGGATACAAGAAAATGTTATTCATTAATTCAAGTTTCTTCATTTCATTCAATACAACATGCTCTGATATTTATACAAACATGCAACAGTAAAAAAATGACTGAATCACTCATTCATACCCATTTAGTCCTATACAACCCACTTACAAAGAATTATAAGCCCACACACAATTATACTTCATTAACAATGCCCACTGCACGGTTCTCCCAAATAACTGGATTAGATTTCACATATATCAGCCGTGCACGTGCGCAGACGTGTACACACTGATACACTTACCTAATACTCTCCACGATCCAAGATCTTCATACTTTCTGCCTCTGACAAGTGTCTGCCATCCTCAGCTTTCCCTCCCGATTATCTCCAGCCCAACTCTGATGAATAGCGCTCAGTTGTAGAAACTTTGCAAAAGCTTCCTCTTCCTCAGTTCTATCACAGCAGTTTTTCTTCTCCATAATCATGGTTATCAAATTGTGGTTGTTACATACATGTCTAGAATATACATCAACAAAAGATATATAATATTTATATCCATAGTCACTATGTATTGGTGCAGCGCCCCACAAATCAGTGGCAACTAATTCTAGTGGTTTATTATACTTTGTTTCAGAATCTAAGAATGGTAATTTGTGACTTTTTCCCATTTGACAGTATGTACAGATATAGGGCACAACAATAGCATTAAAAGAAATATTGTTCTATTCAATACATGCTTTACAACAGTGGCATTTGGATACTCAAGTTTACAATGCTATATATCAAAGATCTTACAGTTTTCAGCTTGTTTGATTTCAGAAATATTACACCATATTCTTTTAATTCCAGATTTTTTTGAATTAGCAACATTGAATTGATATAACCCCTTAAATTCTCTACCCTGCAAGAGAATTTCCTTAGTTAGAATGTCTTTAACTAAGCAGTAACTTAGATAGAATTCAAAGTAAACATTGTTATCTTTTGAAAATTGTGACACTCTTAGTAGATTCTTTCTAATTAATGGCACTCTCAATAAATTTTTCAAGTACAGTTGTCTTTTTCCCATTATATATGAATTACCAGTGTGTGATGGCAATAGATTTTCCATTTCCCATATGTATAGATTGCATATCTTTGTATTCCTTGTTTCCAAGATTTAAGTTGCTTAGACTGCTTGTAACATCATGATTGGTTGCCCCTAAATCTGGATACCAGCTATCATCTAGAATGCTTTCTGCCTTTGATGTGTCATTGTTTGCACTAACACACTGCTCTTTGAGTTCCTGTTGAACACTGGTTAAGTTGACACTTGGATGATGATTTCTTGGGTTACTGCCTCCTTGTTGAGATAGTATATAATTTGTATCGAATCTGAAATAACACTTGCTTGTAGTATGTCCAAGTTTTTCACAAATTTGATATCTGGGCCTATTGTTGTTCCATCTACCACCTCTTCCTCTAGATATGAATGACTGACCACCTCTGTGATTAACATTTTGCTGATTTCTGACATTATATCCTCTTTCTTCAATCTTGTTTTTATTAATGAAGTTGACAGATAAGTCTAATACTTGAGGCTTTTTTTGTTCAATCTTTCCTTCATGTGCAAGTAGAGTAGAGTGCACATATTATATTGTTGGTATTATTTCTTTAGATGAGATAACAACTACAACTGGTTCATATTCGTCATCTGATCCTCCCAATATTGACAGAACATGTTCAGTGTTAGAAACTTTATGCCATGCTGATGCCAATTGATCACATATGGTTTTAACCTTGAGTAGATAGTCTTTCATTGGTAGATTTTTCTTTTTTACATTTTGTAACTACCTCTTAAAGTACATTATTTTTGCTACAGATTGAATGCTGAAAATTTGTTCTATAGTTGATCATATTTCATGTGATGATCTGCAGCTAGTTAATTGAGGAAGAAAACTTGCACTGATAGACGATAATAGCCAAGAACTGACAAGGCTATCTTGTCTCTGAAATGATATGAATTCTTGGTTGCTAATTAACTTTCCATCATTGTTTGCGGTGTATTTTGGTGGTGTGATCAATGTTCCGAGGATGTATTCCTCTAAGCCATAGGCTCTTACAGCAGTTTCGACTTGAAACTTCCAAAGCAGGAAGTTTGCCTCTTCCAGCTGTATAGAATCAATTGACACTAGGTTTTATCATGGCTGCCATCAGTTCTTGAGCACCATTTGGTCTTTGATCAGGTGGTGTATTTCCAGTATTGGAGGTGGAAGAGTTATCTAAATCTCTTTCAGCCATTGACATGTATAGAAATCAAGAAATGAAAGAAAAGTGGGATACAAGAATTACTGCTGCTGCAGCCAAAGGGTATCTTAGATGATGATTCTTTCTGGCTGATCCTTTCTTGGTGAGGCACAACAGTGATGAGGGATAAAACAGATGATGAAGGTACCTATCTTGATCTGAAAGGTAAGTTACTATAATCAGTAGAAAAAAGATGATGAGAATTTTTAATTCTCAAATGATTCAAGATGCAGCCTGATTTCAGATGATGAGAAATTCTCTGATGAGATCAATGGCATGACACTTTGCTATTAAGCATATATGTGCTCTGATACCATATATAAGTTTAAAAAAATGATTTTTTGTATTTTGAATAGAAGAGATAATCTCAGAAGTTACTGAGTTGATGATTCTTGATTTCTTTTTACATACATAACTCTTCTGAATACAATCAGTATTTATACAGCAAAACAGTTATTTGGGCCAAGGCCTGTTAACACTCTTTTATAATATTGAATGGCTGAGATATGATCTTGAACTGATGAGTGGTTGAGACCCATTCTCTTATCAGATATATTTGTTTGCCTTACCGTGAATACTTCATTATTTCATTATGGTTTAGTCTATTCGTGACTGACAGAGCAAGGATGTGCATTTGTATTACTTTTGTGTGAGTTGGGTATGAATATATATATATAAACCTGTGAGTGTGGTTTGGATGTTATATAAGTATTCACTTTGATATTAACTTATGCCGTGCATGCGAACCAAATGAGAGTCCATGTTTTGGATTCTATAAATACCAATCTAGACAAAAATCATTTTCTATCATCATTGCATAATCTTAGTTGCCAACTATTCATATAAAGTTAAATTTCTTGTTTAAGTTAAGGTTAGCATGCAATGAAAAAAATAATATGGAATGATGTGCGAAAGCCTGGGTACATACATATTGTGAGTGGCCACATCACTTTAACAACATATATAGCACGTAGGTGATTATAATGTTCATGCATTAGTGTACGTTGGCTTAGAAACCTGCAAGCGTTAGTGTATTATAATAATGCATGCGTTAAAGTTCCATGTTATTGCATGCATATATCATATTTGAGTTTGGGTCTTTAACTATAAAATTCTAGAGTATATAATTATTAATTATTTCTAAGTGCTTAATAATTTATATTAAGGTATAAATTATGGAGAATTCATTAACATATTTTTATATTTACCTGTTGTTATATACACACATTTATTAAAATCATTTAGTTTATGTTATTATTCTTTTTTTCTTTTTTATTAAATTAGATCGTATGAATGATTCACCATTGAAATGAATTTGATTGGAGTTTTAATATGATATGGTGATGACATCCTTCTATGTGATATATAATGTTCTATTCTATGCAACTAGAAATTGGAATAAACGGTTTAGTGATACCATCTAGTATGAGACTTTCGGTAACGCTTTTTTTGTTATTTTTTAGACTCGTTATATAGAATATGAAAGGTGTGAGTGCGATGTATGAGCACTGAATAAATGGATTAATAACACGCAGTGGTATGAGACGCCATTGTGATATTTATTCAGTTATTCTTTTGCTAGTGGATGACACTCAAAACGGGGTATGTTGTTTGTGGCTCGCTACGGTGAGTACGTATGGAGTCTACTTGTTAGCCACATAGATTGTGTACATTATATGTCTATCTACCTTAGACCGACTCTCTTTATGTTTTGTGAGTAAACCAGATTGGCCAGTATCCACCCTACCACCATGATCATGGGGTCGCACCCTAGATCCACGACACCATTATTATTATGATATTTGATGCGCATCACGAGGTAGACGGTCGGTTGCCCCTTGTGTCACATAGGTCGGTAGTTAGTTACCATATAGGGGGAACATGTCGGTAGTCGTGGCTGGAGAGGCGACGCGTTGTCGAGCCTATGGTGGATCATTGTCACGATACTGAGAGGGGAGAGATAATGGTAACCGATGGTTGTAAGAGCCGTGTCGTATGAACCATGTGTGGCTTCTAGAGCAAGCAGACATGCTGTCAGTCTCCCATCTAGTTCTGGTATATGTGGATCTATGTGTGTGTATGTGGGTAGTAGATAAACATATATTATGTATAAATGAGATTATACCTGAGACTGTGTCCAAAGTATGGTCAACCCCATGTCGTTCTTAGGCAAACGGCTTATTTTTTAAAGGCATACGGCCTATTTATTATTGATTATATCTGGATATTGTTATGAATTGGCTTAAAGCTTCCTTGTTGATTCTATTGATTTGATATTGGTATTTTATATATGAGATTAAGAGAGATAGTGGGCATTGCTTCTTTACTGCCCGACTTCACTTGAGGATATCTCATTATTGATTATTTTGGATTGAACGGTGATTTTTAGATATGTATGATTCACTCATTTGTGTAAATTCTGTGATTTCTGATTCGATGAATATCTATATGGGTGATGACATCTTTTGATATCAGTGTTGATTATTTCATATGAAATTGAGTTATTTGTGAGGCGTGATGCCTTGAGAAATATTTATTAATTTACATAGATAATTCAGACATGCATTTCTAAATACATTTATCTATCTTGACATGTTAGTTGATGATTTGAGTATCTTTCCTTGTGATATCATACTGTTATTTCTTATATATAGTATTATCCTTATTCATGATCCTTGATTAGACATAGTCTGACCCATGTGTTATTTTATAATACTCGGGTCAGTCCGAGACACTTTAGGTACATGGACGACTTTACCAGCATGTATTTCACTATGCTTAAAGGAGTTCTGTATTAGGATTATTACATGATATTTGTTTGACATTGTATCATTATATGTATGTATGTATGTATGTATGTATATATATAATTGAATTGTATAACATTAATGTATTTATATTATAAGTTATCGTTGTGATTGACTCTATGTTCTCTATGCTGCAATTTATATTATGTATTGTTTTGTCCTAGGAGGCACACATATTTATTGTTTTGTACCGACACTATGTACGTACTGATGAGTTTTATATTTGATGTTTCAATACGTACCAGAGTTAGTCCAAGAGAATATTCACATATGTACCACATACAGCATTATTCTATGTATTATCTAATAGTATTACTTTGTATACTCTTGTATAACATGGGTATAGAGGTGGGTGTTACAAAATGGTATCAGAGCAGGTCCATAACAATACATCATAGATAAGAGACATGAGTCTTGACCTTAGTGAGACTTAACAGTCCCTGCCCTTGGGTGAGATAGGAAATTTTCTATAATTAGTAATAGTATATTTTATTATATATATAGGATGATTACTAGGGAGTAATCATCAAGAGATGTATTTGTTATTTTGAAATTATAATTACTTTTCACTCAATTCTTTTGAACTTATAAAATGGTTGTAGTTGCAAGGACGAAAGGAGTAAGTTCAACCAATAATATTTGTATTTTTATTTTGAATGGTTTGATAATGTAGTTGAATTCTGATTTGTTTTTATCAGTGTGCGCAATGAAATTATTAGTTTCTGCTGAGTACCCATGTTTAGTTTTGTATGTTTACTAGATAATTTGAAGATGCGGGAATTGAATTTTATTTCGAGATTTATGTATAATTTTCAAAGCTATGAAATAAATTTAATTATTTGGATGTACTTATTGAAAATAAATATAATGGTTTGTTTGTCATTATAAGTTGCTTTTTGAGATGGTTTGTTGAGTGATATACATATAGGCATATGTGTTTTAAAGATTATTTGGAATTGCTATAAAAATCAATAAATATTTTGGTGAAACAAACTTATATCGTATATAAATATTGGTTAATATTATTATTGACTTTAGTTTTAAAGTGAATGTTTTAATTAGAAAATATTTATAAAGAATATATGTACTATAAGTAAAGTAATAAATGGAGGTCTGAAATTATTTCAAAACTAGTATATTAAATAAATTTGTGAAAGCAATACGTGTAGATATTTTGGAAGTAAAATTGTGTCAACTTGTCCGTTGAATGTGTTAAGGATTTTGATCGATGTGGGTGCACACATATTCGATAGAAATTCTTAAACGTTTAGATGGGATATTTGGACACGATGATTTTGGAAGATATAGATAATTTGGGGAAGGTTAAAGTATTTTGAAATGGGTTTGAATGTTTTAAATGGGAAATTAAGATAAGTAAATTATTTTAGTAAAGTGAAATTTTAGATTTTGTTTTGAAAAGGATTTGGAAACTAGGGTTTATATTATTTTGGCAAATGGTTTGTAAAATATATTTTATGAGTTAGTATGTATTTTAGTGATAGTTGCAGCCATTTCGGATATTAGTGCACAGCTGTGGTCACTAATGAGACAGTATTGATTATGTGGTCAATATTGCAGCTAATTGATATTAGTAATCACTATTATACATGGCGAGGAAATATCACTTTATTTACAATATTTGAGAATTTGTGAATACAGTGTATATGTATAAATTCAACAAAGTTTTATATGCATAGTGTGGATATGTAAATATACATATGATTCAAAGATTTATTTATAATGTATGAGTTTATTAAATTGAGAATTATTTTGTTAAGTAATATGAAATTAATTTTAAAATGTTAAATTTTGGGAATAAATTTAGAATTTTCCTCCCCGATTTAATTGAAAAGTGTTAAATATTTGTTTAATTTGTGAAAAGAGTTTGCAAAATAGTAGTTGAAATAATTTTTTTGGATATGAAATGTTTTGAAATTATGAAGTATATCAGAAACGGTTCGTTGTACGGAAGAAAAAAAATTTGGTTATAATCTAAATTTGTTTATAAGATTTTGAAAGTTTGCTAAAAATAATTTCAAGTTATTTGATAGAATTTAATATGAATTTTGTATGACATAGAATAAAAAGAGAATTTTTGGAAAATTCATGTAAGTTACATAATAGATGAAAAAATATTATTTTAGAGGGATTTTGAGGTTTTATAAAATATGTTCTTCTTAAATAAATGTTTTGGTTTATAAAATTAAATTTAAATAATATGATTAAGTTTGTATAATTGATTTGTTACAGATTTTTCCTTATAAGAAAGTGTGAGGACGTAGTTTTGTAAGGGGAGGAGTCTGTAACAACCCTATTTTTATGTGATAATTAGATTAAGTTAATGATGTTAATTTTGTTAATTAATTAAGAAATCAGATATATTTATTTTGATATTGAAACTATTTTAATAAAAGGATTAAAATTTTAAAATAAGATAATTGAATTTAAATAAGGTAATATATATATATATATAATATTTTATAAAAATCGAAAGTAACGAAATAAAATGATAGTTTGGAAAGGAATTATGCTAATCGCAAAGTTGTATTTATACAGATCAAATGGAATTTAATTTAAGAATAAAAGCAAATATATATACATTTTTCCTTATAGTTACATTGCAAAGCCCAAACCACATCTTTTAAGACCAATTTAGTTTCTAACACTTCCATTTTCCAGAATTCTCTATTTATCTTCATATTATCATTCACTTTTTTTTTTTAGAAAAGAGAAGATATATAAACAAAAGGAGAAAAAACGCCTTTCTCCGGCAGCTCACAGAACAACGGCGAAGCATATGAAGGACATATACCTCCCAGACTCTAAAAGACCAGAACAACCGCACGAAGACCAAAAACAAAGCCACAACAAACAGAGTTATGACAGCCAGCATAAAAAAATACAGAGAACACCACCACCAACCACCCACCCGCCTAAACCCGAAGGTATATGCCAGACCACCAATCTAAACCACAGAGACAGTAGACCGAACAACCGCAGAGGCAGATCCCTACGGATGGAGCTATCGCATAGACGGAAGGAAAGCCAGCCACCAAAAAGATAGACGAGTCCCACAGAAGACCTAGAGCAGCACGGAATACCAGGGATAGCTCCGGCTAACCAACGCTAATCGAGCAACCTCAACGAGCTCTAACAATGCCACCACTCAAAGAAGATGTCCATAGAACCTCGTGCAGAGGTAGACGTGGGAGAAGAAAGCCTAAGACCCTCCAAAGAAAACCGAGATACCAAGCCACGCCATAACTTAAGATACGAGACAAGAGGCTCCTCCGAAGCCGCGCAGGCAAAAACCAGACGTTGCCGACCTGTAAAGACCCAAAAGTTGGCCTTCGAAAAAATCGGCACCCGTACTCCACTTGTACTCAAAATGCCGTAGATTCAAATGCCAAATCTGGTTCTCCGGAGCTTATAACAACATTAAGTAAATAACACAGCGGAATAAAAGAATAATATATTGATATGCAATATCTGATACAATATTTGATACAACAGAGTGATACAATGAATATCAATATACATCAGAGATATGATACAACAAATAACAGCGGAAAAGAAAACGATAACATCAGCAACGGAACAAATAACTCTAAGATAATCTTCAAGAGAGAACTCCAGCAGTAGCTCGAACTCCCAATAACGATACACCAAGAATAAGCAAGTGCAGTCCATATCCAAAGACTGAACTAGCTCCAGAAAATCTACTCAACCTGAATATCTAAGAAACCCAACTCTAGACTGCTCGTGTAGAAAAATTATGAGCATCCAGAGTTTAGGAAAGGAACAATAAACTCCGGATCAGTCATGGGACTGGTGTGAGCAACAAAAACAGTTTATCTTTAAAAAAAACAAATAGTAGAGAATTTTAAAGTCAATTCGCTATGCTTTTGGAAAATGAAACTACCATAAGACCTCCCACCACACACACAATGCAAACGCAGACTTGGAGGAGATTTCTTCTTATGTTAGTCAAAGATGCTTACTACGCAAAATCAAATCATTTTTGATATTATTATTAGTGCATAGTGCAGAAAACATTTCGAAAGTAGAATATAAATCTTAGCCAGCATAGACATTTCGAACTATGCCTACTATAGCTACCATCCAAACAGTGGGGCGCCACCATAAGTGAATGGCAGGTTCTACAACTAAAACCGTACAAGTCTCGTATTGGAGTTTGGATTTCCAACAAATGGTCAGGCCAAGGAACTTCCCATTGCTACATGGAAACGCCTCTGGAATGACGTCCCGAGAACCTAACCGGATCTCTGCCAACACAAGGCCGGGTTACCTCTGCAAAAAGGTAACTACTGACACGTGTATGCCATCCCCCGATCGTAATCGATCTTCCCGAGGATCCTCGATTCCAACAACCACATATGAATAATAATGCAGTAACCACATAGGTTAAGTATCTGGGCTCCATACCATGATACCACCTCTATCCAGAAAGAAATGACATACACTAAGGGGCGCTACTCCCTAGAACCTTGCTGCATCTTTCCTGTTTTGACCATTTCCGGGGTGTGAGGCTCGACGAAGTCTCGTCCACAAAGCCATGCTTCGGGTCAAACAAATGATCAAAGAAATGATCACAAAGATATAAGATCAAATAAATGATCATATCGCAAATGATCAAACACTGATCATCACACAGCAACACTCAGCATGCCACATTACCAAATTGGGAATATATCGCTGATAACCTTCAACTACATAACCTCTGAGCTCGTACGTCTCAGAGAAGGGTGTTAAGCTAAGAGAATAAATTCTCCGCCACCAACAGAAATGTATTTGAAAGAAATCGGCTTTATATCTCAAAGTGTAATGTCAGACATGTAACTATACAAGTCTGTTCCGGGTTCGAACAGAACCGAAGGCACTTCTTACGAAGCCCTTGCAATTCCGGGTATTCACGATCCCGTCCGGACTTCCCATCACAAAGGGTGATAAAATCTCTATACCGGGGACCAGTCGGTGCAGAGACATTCGACGAGTTGTCCTTTCGTTTTCGTAAATATCCGGTCTTCAACACCGGTCTTCAAATGCCATCCATATACGACGTATCATTATTCGGAATGGGTTATACGACCCAAGGGTCCTTTCCCGGCTAACCCGAATAACGAGCGCAATCTTTAAAACATATGGATATGGGATTTCAATTAAGTCACAACTTAATAATTCAACTTCTTTTCTTCAAATGGTTTAACAAATTACCATTTCAAATCTTTTAAACAAAAAGATTTATTTACAGAGTTCACTTAATTTTCACAAAGATTCATTCACAGTTTTTCCAAAACAATTTCTGTTTCAATTGGATTAACTCGTTAAATCTTTAAAATAAAGATTCAACTTATAGCTTTCAAAACAATTTCATTTCGAATGTTTTAAACAAATCATCATTTTAAATCTGTTAAAAATAAACAGATTCAATTCATAGCTTTCAAAAAGAATTCATTTATAACTTGGAAAACCATCTTTCAATTCATACTTGAAATTCCTTTAAATTGGAATTTCATTTCTTATATATATATATGAAAGCTTTTATCATTTGAAAACAAACAGTTTTCATTAAGAAAAATCCAATTTTATTTGCACGGGTTAAAGTCCTTGAATTATATTCACATTTCAAAATCAATACTTTTAAAATGGTTTAACCCTTATATAACGATATAACTTCTTTAATCCCTAGTTTCAAATTATAGAATTCGATTTCAAATCTTGAATTTAAGTTTTAAATCGAATTATTTAAACTTCCAAAACTTCATCAAGTTATTCAAAATTAAATTTCATCTTTGAAATTCCATTTCAAAAGCTTTTCGCATTTAAACCGAAATTTCCAATTTCCAAAATCAATTGAAATTAAAATTTCAATTTCAAAAACATCAAATTTAAATTATCTGTGACTTAACCGATTTCCACGTGAAATCCATATTCATGTGTGTATGGTGTAGTCCAGGGGTTTTAACACACAATAGTGCAACATCAATCATCATAGATATATCGATAAGCGGTATAATCGATAACGCTTATCTTCATTCACAGATTTATAGATAAAAGAAATTTATCGGCCACAAAGATTTACTATTACAATTCGATGTGGGTTTCGGATAACCAATTGGAATCCGACTCCCTGTCGCATCGAAATTCAAGTGCCGTTTTACGGGCCATGGGGTTTCATATTCACATAGTAATATATCACAGAAACAGGAATCACAGATCACGACATAAATCAGGACGTATAACAAAGCATCATATATCAAGGAATATCAACAATCAAATCATCCAATAAAATCCAAACATCCATAAGTAAACTCAATAATTTATCTGATCATAATTAATTTATCAATTAATTACTTATTTCATTTCAAATTAGTTAATTAACAAATCAATTCTTAATCAATTATTAAGTCTTAATTACTTAATTATTTTATTATTTTATTTCACACCTTTTAATTACTTTCTAATCAATTTCATACTTAACTTAACTTAATTACTAAATTAAAATAATAATTAAGTGTTAAATACATTGTTTAAGTATTAACCTAATAATTAAAAACTTGTATTTAAACTGTTAAACACTCACCAAGTTTACAGTACTTAAAACTGTTAAAACCAATAGGCTTAACTTCATTTTATTTATTTATATTTATGTATTGTGGTAGAAGGAAACCCGAGACCTCCTCTATACAATCCGAGTGAAACTTCGAGTTACCCACCAAAATCACCCGAGTCCTCCTGTACGCCATCTTCTTCTTCCCCCTTTCTTTATTTTTATTATTAACAGTAAGTTAAGTTTTAAACTTAAGTCGATAGTATCAGGTCCATACACACGCACCCGATCAAAAACCTGAGGCAACCAATCTCAACACTCGAGCACGACTCGATAAGCAAACCCCCAACGACACTGACACCCATCTCCTCCACGCCGTACACATGCACAGCGGCACGAACAACCTCCGGCGAACACCAGCATCATCGGCAAGTCACAATCCACCCACAAACTCGAAAACCCAACACGAATCGCCTCCAAACGTTCGAAATCGAAATTTAGCCATTGGGTCGAAACTGTAAACACAGCCATCAACTTCAAACGCCTCACGATCGCCGCATAGACCACCAGAGAAGCCCAAAATTTATCCACACCTCGACGACACGACAAGCTTCCTCCCTCCTGAATCACATGAAGCTCGATCGCATATAGATGACGAACTCGTCACTTTACTGACACGTTCAAAAACGTGATATAAAACCCTAAAATGATCTCGTATTCGAATTTCACTCAGTAAAAAAAATAATTTACATTTTTCTCGTGATCGTGGATGGATAAGCTTGCTTCAATCCAAGTTTCATAAATTAAAATTGAATCGATCACTTGAAATAGGATGAAATGCAAATTTAGTTTAATTCCAAACTGCCCTTTTTAATATTAATCTATAAATTTGGATTTCTGTTCTAAAAATCATATTTTGCAGTATAGATTGAATATATGATCTTGAATCAATATTTTGTAACAATCAAATTTGCCAACATATTAGTTGATTTCCTGTAATACAAGATTACAGAGGTATGTTTACAACATGATGTAATCTGCTTTGAAAAAAAACTTAAATTAAGTTTTAACATCTTGCTTCAATGAAAACTTAAAGCTTTACAAAGATTAGATGGGGATAATTTGATTTGTTTTTTTTTCTTCTTTTCTTTTAAATATCCACCCTGTAACAAATGACAGAGAAATATAGTACATAGAACAACCAGAGATTTTCAAGACTAAAGAATATACAAACCAGATTATCAATGAACCTACTGAACTGTTTTTAATTTAATTTAAACCTTAAGAAAAATCTTGTTTACTCACAAACATCAAGAAACCAAAACAAGTTAGGCTTTTAAAAATAGGAGTTGCTCACCTTATTAAAAAGAAAGAACAGAGGACTGAAGCCTAGAAGATTGAATTTGAAACTCTGGAATTCGAAACTGACTTGAATTTGAGATGCTTCAGATTTGCATATTTGCCCAGATTTGATTTGTTTTGATCCGTGCTTTGATCTTTTGATTTGCCTGAAACAATTTCCAGGCTTGACTTCCCAGATTTGTTCTCAAACTTGAATATTAAAGTGGGTTCTCTTGTTTTAGATTGAAGTTTGTTTGTTTAAGTTTTAGTTGATATTCTTTTAGTTTTCTCAGTTTCGAATGAAGAAGCTGAGGTGAAGTTGATATGTATAAAAGAAATGAAGTAGACAGGGATTATAACTTTGTACAGGGTATTATATTGTTTGTACAATAGGGTAACACCTTATTTTGGCTTGTACAAATATATCAGAGATATTTTCTTCTTTGTGGAGGCTGGTGATGTTTACTCGTGTACTAAGGATCTTGCTTTTATATACTTGTATTTAATGCTTTGTACAATCATGTCTTCCTTGCTTATCTTAGTTGTACAAAAGATGTTTTTATTTTTATCTTTTCTTTTTATATTGCCTGACCTTACTTTGTTTCGGCTCTTCATTTTGCTGAAGTTGTTTACTTTGTTTATACTTGCATATGTATTTCGTTTTCTTTTGTAATATTACTTCAAAAATAAAAATAAATTTCTATTTTATACTATATAATTTATCTTATATATTTTCGATTCTATTTATAACTTAATATCTATTATTATCATTTATTATTATTAAATCATTTAAACTTAAATTTAAACTTGAATTCAATATACATATATATTAATTTCAAATTTTCTCATATATCGCGTATACATATATATTTTTAATTTCAAATGATTTATACAGAATATATATGGATTCGGGGAAACTCGCATCACTTAATCATTTTATTTCACTATTTTTATTCAAAAATTTATTTAATTATTAATTTAAATAAATTAAAAATCTGGGGTCGTTACACGACCAATGATCACTCCCGGAATAAGAGGAATCCGAAGCTACCTGGAAAAGAAAACTAGCGACCACATTAAACCAAAAAAGGGGGGAGGGGGATGGTAACGTTGGGTGAAGGCCAATGCCCGAATGAAAGGATTCAGCCAACTCCCTGTCTAGCGTAAGTCAGGCCACACAAGATAGACAGAAGACCCATCAATCGCCCAGAACGTTGGCTCATGGTTCCCCTGAAAGGTCTACCACGAAATGCCAGAAAAACGTCATTCCTCACACGTCGAATAATGGATGGGGGATCCATAGGAGAATTATCGAAGATTGCCTTATTCCGCGTGCACCAAAGGTGCCAGCAGATAAGACAAGGAATCAAACGGAACACGATAGAACAGAGAGATTTTCCAGAAATCCCATACCACCAGGAATTCTGGAGATCTAAAGGAGATCTGGCAATACGTCTCACACCAACAAGGTTGCCAAAGTAATTCCAGCATGATCTGGCCGAGACACTTTCAAAAAACAAATGGTTTAAGGATTCTGTTTCCCCGTTGACACATCAGCGACAACGGGATACACAAGGGATGCCGATCTTTTGTAGGTTATCGTCTAGTGGCAAACCATCGTGCAAGATTCGCCACATCAAAATAAAAGCTTTTGGGGGAATACGGGAATCCCAAATGAACGAGAACATTGGGCGAATGGGGCTTGGGGATCTAATCGAAGTCCAAGCTTTCAGAATGGAAAACGAAGCGCCATCCCAGCCAGTAAATCCACCATGAGAGTCAGTAAATGGCTTCACCGACTGCATGTGCTTCCAGGTCTCGCTAGCATAGGACGGCGATCCTGTGAAATTAGAGACTGCTAGCCTGCGATACTTAGCATGGAGGAAAGATGTCCATAAAGAGTCGTTAGCACCAAACCTGTACCACAACTTACAGGCAAAAGCCGCACAAAGGTCCTTGGGATTACGGAGACCCAGACCACCTTCGTTTTTAGGACGACAAACCGCTTCCCATGACACCCAATGGTGACGACGAGCGTTGTCCTTGTTGCCCCAGAAAAAAGACGAGGCCAAAGACCGATATGACCGGAAGAAGGAAGAGGTAGGGGTCATAGCCGCGAAAATATGAGTTCCCATCGAGTCTAAAATCGACTTGATAAGAACCAGTCTGCCAGCCTGGGAAAGAAGAGACGCATTCCAGCGTAAGATCTTACCCCTAACTTTGTCTGCCAAAGAATCAAAAAAGGCATTGAGCTTTCTACCTTGGAAAAGGACAATACCCAAATAAGGAAGAGGGAGGGATGCTTCTTTAAAACCCGATACAGTCTCGATCCAGGAAGCACGAGAGGGAGGCAAGTCCTTTGCATGGACGAAGCTACTTTTGGATGGGTTAACGAGTTGGCCCGAGGACCTCTCGTACTGATGGAGGAAACTGAGGAGCCGCCGGACAGAGGAGCGACTGCCATTAGAAAAAATGACAATGTCATTTGCAAAGGATAAAGAAGAGATAAGGGGGCAACCCCTCGGAATCCCGAAGCGTTGGACTTGACCGAAAATAGTTAAAGTCTGGAGACCGCGAATAAGAGCCTCCGCCGCGATCACAAAAAGGGATGGCGAGAGTGGGTCTCCTTGATGCAGACCCCTTCCCGCCCTGAAGTAACCGTTAGCCGATCCATTAATGAGCACTGAGAACCAACAGTTGGAGATGAGCCTCCACACCAAGTCAATTAGGGATTCCGGGAATCCGAAGGCCCTTAAAACCTTGATGAAGAAAAACCAGGACATGCGGTCATAGGCCTTGGCCATGTCCAGTTTGAAGACAACATTAGAGCCCCAAACTTTCCGATCAATCTGGGAGATTAGTACCTGGGCGAGAAGAACGTACAACACGGGGGCATCATCTTCTCTTTAAAAGTGTAAAGCAAGAAAAGAAAACAAAATTTCCATCACTTTAAAGATTCAAATTTTTTTAATAAATTTCCTAAAACCACCAAATTTCAAATCTGCTTCTCCTCAATTATATGCATCTTTTGCCTGAGCTTTCTCTGGTGCGTGTGAGGGAGTAGTGTATGCGTGTGAAGGAATTCAAAGAGGAAGTCGTGATTAACAAGTGAGTTAATCTAACTCATGAATCTTTGTCCAATCTTCTAATATTTGGAAATATATAATGTTTTGGCATGGCGTGATTACCATGTTTTTCTTGCTTGTAATTCTTATCCCAAGCATATAAAATTTTCTTTTCTGTATGCGTTATGAGTGAATATGTTTTTGTTATGTGTGTGTGATTATTTTTAATTGTGTGACGAGTAGATACATGCATGCATGTATGTATGTATGTATGTATGTGTGTGTGTATACACACACCTAGTGCTTTCTATTTTATTTTGCGTGTGTGACTCAGAGTATTTGAGGGTGTTTTCCTTCTTATGTGTATTATGTGTGCGTGCGTTCCCTTCCCAGTAATAGATTTGTATGTTTAAGTTTTGTGTTCATGAGGGTTTCTGCGCATATCTTATATATGTGTAGTGTGTTTGCATATTTGCGTGTGTTTCCTTCCTATGTATACGGTCTTCATGGGTGTGTGCGTGGTTATATATATATACACATATGTATATATGTGTATGTATATATGTATGTATATATGTGTGTGTATATATATATATTTATGTATATGTGTATATATTTGTATGTATGCATGTATGTATGTATGTATAAGTGCAGAGTTTAAGTATGACTATGTACGTGTTGATCTGCATGTGTGTGTGTGTATATATATGTACGTATAAGTGCAGAGTTTAAGTATGAATATGTACGTGTTGATCTGTAAGTTTATAGGGTGGAAACGCACGTTTAGGGTGCTAGACCAAGCAGCGTAATGTGTTTTCCCATATTTTAAGCCTTAGTACTCAATTATTTTTACTATTACAAACAGTTGAGTACATATATTTTACTATAATTCATTGTGTATCAAGCACTTGCACATGGAAATGTGTACAACTTTGTAGATAGGCTTGAGTATCTGAGAGTGTGTGCATATCTCGATTATTTATGTCTTGCAGCCGTAGATATATTGGGTTCTTTGCTGAGCATTACATTGGCTTTGGTATGTTGGTTTGATAATTTTTATATTTATTGCAATACTGATGTGAACTTAATCTGTTATGATTCATTATATGCATATTTAGAATAAATTTAATTAAGTTTTAATTAAACTTAAATATTTACTATATTTTCATTCTTTGAGTGTGATGTGCGCAACCTTATGTATAGATTTTATTTAGTCTGTATTTCTTTATTATATTTTCATTTTTTTTGTTATGACCAGTGTATTTGTTTAGCTTTGGTTATCTAGTTTACATTGTTTAGTGTTTATGCATTTTAATCTTCTTATTAGTTTGAGTATTTAGCTTTTTTGAAAAAGATATACATCTACAGGTTTTGATAAAGTATACATTTGAGTAGGAGTAAATTTAATTAATTAGTAAAGTTTTATATTTACTTATATATAATAATAATAACAATATACATATAATTTGTGCATGTGTGTATTTTGATTTGCATGGCTTACTCTATTCATGAGTTATAGAGTAAGGATGTGCATTTGTATTACTTTTGTGTGAGTTGGGTATGAATATATATATATATATATATATATATATATATATATATATTAAAAAGAAGTTTATAGCAAAAAGGAGAAAAAAAGCCTTTCTCCGGAGGCTCACAGAAGAAGGCAAGGCATACGAAAATATGCCTCCCTAAAGACCGACAACGGAGACTAGCCTAGAAGGACCACAAGAAAAAGAAAAATAAAAGAACCACTGCCAGAGAGAAGCCATTTAAACCCAAAAGAATCAAAAGAAGCAACAGCCCACACTACCAGCTTCCCCGCTACACCCGAAGAGGTGTAGGCCAGACCACCAGAGAAAATATCAACCACCGCCATACTGAAGAAAACCGAAAGAGGACCAAAAACCAAACCGCTCAGCATAGCAACCCACACCAAACGGCCGCAAGCTCCCCTTGGCTGCCAAGTGACAACACCCGTCGAGCTCCAGCAAGGCCACCGCCCATAGATGGTGTCACTTAGCACAACAATCGCCAAGCGGACAATAGGTGGAATACCAAAAGGGAAGTCCAAGGAAGCAACCACAGCCATAGCCATTGAAGCAATCACATTCTACCATAATATATCTGGCAGACGAAATACGGCGAAGACACCTAGACCTGAAAAACTAGCAAGCACATCAAAACCAAAAACCGAGGGGGTGGTGGATCGAGAGCGCTGGATGGAGGCCAACGCCCCACTAAGAGGATTCAACCAACTCTGATTCTAGCGGAACTCAAAACACATGAAATAGATAGAAGACCCACTAGACGATGAATTCGGGAGCCCATGATTCCCCTAAAAGGTCTACCTCAGAAAGCTAGGAATACGTCATTCCTAACTTGTTGGATAATGGTCGAGGGGTCCATAGGAGAGCTCTCGAAGATTGCCTTATTCCGCGCGCACCAAATGTGCCAGCAGATAAGACATGGAATCAAGCGGTAAATGATCGAACGAAGAGATTTCCTAGAGTTCCCAGCCCACTAGGTTGAGTGAAGATCATTAGCAGATTTGACAATCCCTCGAAGACCAACTAGGTTTCCGAAGTAATTCCAGCAAGATCTGCCTGAGAAACTGTCGAAGAATAAATGGTTCAAGGATTCTGTATCCTCGTTGCCACAGCATCTGCAACGGGAAACTAAGGGGATGCCTAACCTTTTGAGATTCTCGTCTAGAGGCAGCCCATCATGAAGGATATGCCACATCAGCAGAGAGACCTTGGGTGGAGTACGAGAATCCCAAATGAAGGAAAACAAAGGACGAATGGGGCATGGAATTCTAACCGATGTCCAAGCTCTCAGAATGGAAAACGAAGCGCCATCCCAGCCCGTAAGACCGCCATGAGAATCGGAGAAAGACTTCACTGACTGCATGTGCTTCCAGGTCTCACTTGCATAGGATGGAGTACCCGAATAATTAGAACCCGCCAGCCTATGGTACTTTGCGTGAAGGAAAGACGTCCATAAAGAGTCGTTAGCACCAAACCTGTACCACAACTTACAGGCAAAAGCAGCACAAAGATCCTTAGGATTACGAAGCCCCAAGCCACCCTCTCTTTTGGGACGACAAATCGTGTCCCACGAAACCCAGTGGTGGCGACGGCCGTCGTCCCTGTTGCCCCAGAAAAAAGACGAGACCAAAGACCGATACGACCGGAAGAAAGAGGAGGTAGTGGTCATAGCCGCATAGACATGAGTTCCCATTGAATCTAAAACAGACTTAATGAGAACCAATCTGCCGACCTGGGAAAGGAGGGCCGCATTCCAACGAATGATCTTACCCCTCACCTTGTCAGTCAATGGATCGAAGAAAGCGTTAAGCTTCCTACCTCGGAACAGAACAATTCCCAGGTAAGGTAACAGAAGGGAAGCTTCCTTGAAACCCGAGAAGGTCTCAATCCAGGAAGATCGAGTGGAGGAACAGTCCTTCACACGGACGAAGCAACTTTTGGAAGGGTTAACGAGCTGACCCGAAGACCTCTCGTATAGATGGATGAAACTAAGGAGCCACCGGATAGAGGAGCGACTGCCATTAGAGAAAATGACAATGTCATTAGCAAAAGATAAGGAAGAGATAAGTGGACAACCCCTAGGGATTCCAAAACGCTGGATCTATCCGAAAATCATTAAGGTTTGAAGACCACGAATGAAAGCTTCCGCCGCGATCACAAAAAGCAAGGGCGAAAGCGGGTCTCCCTGACGCAAACCCCTCCCCGCCCTGAAATACCCATTAGCGGAACCATTAATGAGCATAGAGAACTAGCAGTTGGAGATAAGCCTCCAAACCAGGTCAATGAGGGTTTCCGGAAAACCGAAAGTTCTCAATACCTTGATGACGAAAAACCAGGACATTCGATCGTAGGCCTTAGCCATGTCAAGTTTGAAGACAACATTAGAGTCCCTAACTTTCTTATCAAGCTGGGAGATAAGCTCCTGGGCCAAATGGACGTTATCAGACGCCCTTTAACAAATCCCGCTTGAGAAGTAGAGATAATACGCTCAAAGAAAGGGGCCAAGCGGCTAGCCAGAATCTTGGAAATAACTTTATTCGAAAAGTTGCAAAGGCTAATGGGCCGAAAATCCCCACAGGACCGCAGGTTTTCGCACTTAGGGATGAGAAACAGGTTGGTGGAGGTCCAGCTAGAGGGGAGAAACCTCCCGGAGAAAAACGACTGAATAGCAAGACAAAAATCAGCCTGAATAATAGGCCACGAACATCGGTAAAAGGTACCGTTGAAGCCGTCTGGGCCACTGGCACTATCCTTACTCAGGGCGAAGACACATGCACGGATTTCCTCAAGAGAAGGGGGATCCGTTAGGAGGTCACTTTCCGGCGAAAGTACCAACCTGGGAATGAAGGCTAACAGAGCAGGATCGATTACCGCAACCGACGGAGATCCAAGAAAGGATTGGAAGTGCGCCAAAATGGTATCTTTGACTTCCTCATGCAAGGAGGTCGTAGATTGATCAGGACGCAAAATCTCACGAATAGTGAGAAGGTTATTCTTCTTCCGAATATAAGAGTGGAAGAATTTGGAGTTCACATCACCGTCGATGACCCACTTGACCCTAGCCTTTTGACGAAGGTAGTCATTCTAGATACGAAGTTCCGAAGAGAAGTTGGATTGAGCTAAAGCCCACGCCTCTTTGTTCGACGCGGTCGGAGCCTCGTCTAACAAAGATTCAGCTACGATAAGAGATTCTTCGGCCAAACGGACACGATCGAAGATGTTCTTGAAAACATCAGCGTTCCATACCTTAAGACGGTTCTTGAGACGCTTAAGCTTTCGACTGAAAACAGTACAGGGAGAGGCAACAATGGGGACGCTCCAAGAGCTAGCTACCACTTGATGAAATGTATGGTGAGATCTCCATATGCTGTGGAAGCGAAATGAAGAGGGCCCCGAGAGGGAGAAAGGAGAGCATCGAACAATCAGAGGAGAATGGTCTGAGAAGGTCCGATGAAGATGAGCGATCGAGAAGGAAAAGGGTAAATGAAACCACTCCTCCGAGCCGACAACCCGGTCAAGCCTAGAAAGGATACGGTTAGGTCCTTCTTGGTTGTTTGACCAAGTGAAAGCAGAGCCCACAAAAGGGAGCTCAGAGAGACCAGAGCTGACAATGAACGAGTTGAAATCCGCCATCGCAAGACGGTGGATGGCTGCTCCTCCCCGTTTCTCCGCCTGGCAAGCGATGATATTAAAATCGCCTCCAACCACAAAATGAGAAAAACCCAAGGATCGGAGACCTAAAATGTCAGTCCAAAGCGATAACCTCTCTGTACGATCGCATTTGGCGTAGACAGCCGAGAAAAGAAAAGGAGAAGCGATAGTATGAGACGAGCAAGCAACCGAGAAGAGCTGAGATGAGTCGAAAATGGAGCGGACCGCAAGGGATTTGGACCATAAAATCCAAATCTTACCGAAGACATTGGCATAGCCGCTGCCAAATCCTAAGGATAAAACGGTATTGTTTATGCCCTCCGGTTCTAGAAAAGGCTCCAGAAGAGCAATCAAACCAACCGAGTGTTTCCTGATAATG
Source organism: Allium fistulosum (assembly GCA_030737815.1). Taxonomy (NCBI): domain Eukaryota; kingdom Viridiplantae; phylum Streptophyta; class Magnoliopsida; order Asparagales; family Amaryllidaceae; genus Allium; species Allium fistulosum. The sequence goes on from CM060904.1 coordinate 974,291,835, forward strand.
CGTTTTAGCCTAGCCAAAGACGCATCGTTGCCTATACCGCGAACATTCCAAAATAGTAAGTTCGTCATTAAGAAAATAACAGAAAAGAGAAGAGTAAAAACAAGAGAGAAGGAAACCAAGAGCGGAAGCCAGACAACAACAAGCGGGAAAAACAGAGCGCGCTCAGACAAGATACAATGAGTATCGAGTAGATCTATCAATCTGCTCGGACGCCGCTATAGAGCGTGTACGGATGGTGCGAGGAGTAGAAAGGACTCTAAGCGATCTGCGACGAGACGATCGGGAATGAAGAACGGGGGGCTGTGAAGATGTCACATAAGACTCCTTACGAATGGTATATATATATATATGTATACGTATACATGTATATGTATACGTATACATGTATATATACGTATATATATGTATACATATATATGTATACGTATATCTATATATATACACGTTTATGTGTATCTATATATATATATATATACATACATATATATATATATGTATATGTACATACATACATACATACATACATATATATATATATATATATCCACACACACGTATGTATGTATGTATAAACCTGTTAGTGTGGTTTAGATGTTGTACAAGTATTAACTTTGATATTAACTTATGCTGTGAATGCGAACCAAATGAGAGTTCATGTTTTGGTTTCTATAAATACCAATCTAGACAAAAATTATTTTCTGTCATCATTGCATAATCTTAGTTGTCAACTATCTAAATAAGTTAAAGTCCTTATTTAATCAACGTTAGCATGAAATGAAAAAAAAATTATGGAATGATGTGCGAAAGCCTAGGTACATAAATATTGTGGGTGGCACATCACCTTAACAACATTTATAGCACGTACGTGATTATAACATGCAAGCATTAGTGTACGTGGCTTAGAAACCTACAAGTGTTAGTGTATTATAATATTGCATGCGTTAAAGCTCCATATTATCGTATGTGAATATCATATTTGAGTTTGGGTATTTAACTATTAAATTATAGAGTATATAATTATTAATTATTTCTAAGTACTTAATAGTTTATATTAAGGTATAAATTATGGAGAGTTCATTAATATATATTTATATTTACTTGTTGTTATATACACATATTTATTAAAATCATTTATTTTATGTTATTGTTCTTTTTTTCTTATTTATATATTAAATTAGATCGTATGAATGATTTACCATTGACATGAATTTGATTGGAGTTTTAATATGATACGATGATGACATTCTTCTATGTGATATATGATATTCTATTCCGTGTGACGGGAAATTAGAATAGACGGTTTATTGAAACCGTCTGGTATGAGACTTTCGGTAACACTTTTTCAGTTCCTTTTTGGACTCGGTATATAGAATATGAAAGGAGCGAGTGCGATGTATGAGCACTAAATAAATGGACTAATAACACGCAGTGGTATGGGACGCCATTATGACACTCAAAATGGGATATGCTGTTTGTGGCTCGCTGCGGTGAGTACATATGGAGGCTATTTTTAGGTACGTAGATTGTGTACATTGTATGTCTGTCTACCTTAGACCAACTCACTTTATGTTTCGAGAGTGAACCAGATTGACCAGTATCCGCCTTGGGGGCCTGATCGTAGGGTCGCACCCCAGATCCGCGACACCATTATTATTATGATATATGATGCGCACCATGAGATAGAGGGTCGGTTGCTCCTTGTGTCGCATAGGCCAGCAGTCAGTTATCATATAGGGGCACATGTCGGTAGTCGTGATCGAAGAGGCTAAGCATTGTCGAGCCTATGGTGGATCATTGACACGATACTGAGTGGGGAGAAGTAATGGTAACTGATGACTATAGGAGTCATGTCATATGGACCACGGGTGGCTCCTAGAGTAAGCGAACGTGCTGTCAGTCTCCCGTGGTTCCGGTATATGTGGATCTATGTGTATGTATATGGGTAATGGATAGACGTATATTATGTATAGATGAGATTATACCTGAGACTATGTCCGGAGTATGGTCAACCCCGTATTGTTCTTAGGAAAACGACCTATTTTTTTACAGGCATATGGCATACTTATTATTCATTATATTTGTATATTGTTATGAACTGGCTCAAAGCTTCCTTGTTGATTCTATTGATTTGATATTGTGTTTTATATATGAGATTGAGAGAGATAGTGGGCATTGCATCTTTACTGCCGACTTTACTTGAGGATGTCTCATTACTGATTATTTTGGATTGGATGGTGATTTCTAGATATGTATGATTCACTCATTTGTGTAAATCTGTGATTTCTGATTTGATGAATTTCTATATCTTTGATGACATCTTTTGATATCAATGTTGATTATTTCGTATGAAATTGAGTTATTTGTGAGGCGTGATGCCTTGATAAATATTTATTAATTTACATAGATAATTCAGAAATACATTTCTAAATACATTTATCTATCTTGACATGTTATTTGATGATTTGAGTATCTTTCCTTGTGATATCATACTGTTATTTCTCGTATATAGTATTACCCTTATTCTCGATCCTTGATTAGACATAGTCTGATCCATGTGTTATTTAATAATACTCGGGTCAGTCCAAGACATTTCAAGTACAGGGACGACTTTACCAGTACGTATTCCATTAGGCTTAAAGGAGTTCTATATTAGGATTATTACATGATATTTGTTTGCCATTGTTTCATTATATGTGTGTATATATAATTGACATATGAATTGTATTGTATAACATTTGTGTATTTATATTATAAGTTATCGATGTGATTGACTCTGTGTTTTCTGTGCTATATTATGTCTTGCTCTGTCCTGGGAGGCACATGTATTTATTGTTTTGTACCGACATTGTGTACGTATTGATGAGTTTTATGTTTGATGTTTAATATGTACCAGAGTTAGTCTAAGAGAATATTCACTTGTGTACCTTATATAGCCTTATTCTCTGTATTATCAGACAGTATTACTCTGTAATACTCTTGGATGGTATGGATATAGAGGTGGGGTGTTACCAGATTTTTTTTGATAAAATAGATTTTGATTTGATCCTAAAAGCGTGATTTGATTTACCAAAAAGAAAATATGTATATTATTATTTCGAATGATTTGTGGAGAAAAGAAATAATAGTTTTACTTGAGAGAGTTTTAGAGTATAAGTATTTGTGAAAATGGTAGAAATGGTTTATTTTAAAGTATTCTTAAGTTTAAATACTTTTGAAAAGAAAATTTTATAGAAAGCTGTGTTTTCTTTGGTTTGGTTCGAAGAATGAGTCCCGATTTGTTTTGTGATGATTGGAATAACCTTCTAAGTGATAATCAGATATTTGCCTAGGCGAACGGGGTGATGCACTCAGTAAATTATTCTCTTTATCATCGTACAGTCGAAATGAGTTCGAATCTGAACGAACCCAAAACAAGTTGGAAATAATATTAGGTTGGAAATATGTGAAGTATTTTTCCACAAAAGGGGATTTTGAAGTAGTTGAAATATTTTTAAAGTTTGCTAGTTCGAGTGGCTCGAAAATAACTTACAATGGAAAACATATGTATTCGGATGGTAAACACTTTTCTTTAGTATTACCGTTCTCGGTAAGAGAACGTATGATACTATTTAGCAGTACCTAGTTCCTTAGTACTATTTTGGGGTTACTAAGGCTATATATATATTCTATGGGAAAAATATATAATTTCATTTCAGAAAGGTTTTTGAAATAAGACCGGATATTTGGATCTCGGGTTTATTTAAGGAAAACAAATTCAAAATGGAAAGGTTAAATCAAATAGTGGTATGTACTCTCAAAATATAGTAGAGTATTATACAAGTTGAACCTAAGTTTAGTTTATGAAATGTTCTTATAAATAATTTTAGCAGAAATAGAATTGGTATTCTTGAGAACCAATAATATAATTGCGTAAGTGGAACGTGGATCATTTCTCGTTTTCATATAGTTTTGGTCTAAGATTCGAGTACATGATTTGATGTGTATCATACCATTCCAAATAAGGAACTATCACTCGATTTTTGACTGTGAAAACTTGGTAGGAATTCTTAATATGGAACCAAGGTTTTCAATCATAGTATATGGCTATGTAAGGAGAACGGAGGTTTCTAATCAAGAAGCCTGATCGGAGTTCGCACTAGTGAATCGGGTAAGCGATACTAGTTCGGAAATGAAGTTCTGTATTCGAGTAGTGATCAAATCAGATTTTGCATATGGATGATCTAGGAAAATCATGGGGACTTATGAATAATATTTAGTATTCATGTGGTGAAATTTCGGGGATGAAATTCTTTTTAAGAGGGAAAATGTAACGACCTGTATTTTTGAGTCTTCAAGTTTAAATATTTAATTTAATTAAATATTCGAATTTGAATTTTTAATATAGTAAAATATATGTTTCAAATAACTGCTCGATTTATGGTGATGTATTTTTAATCCAATTTATTGGATTTTTCCATAATTTATAATTTAGAAAATAATTGAATTTTCATTTGACACATTTTGCAACAAACGTCGATATTTTTGGAACTTTACATAATTTATTAACTAGTGTATTTTATTATTGATTTGTGATCACGTCGCAATGTTGTGGGTAATCGTATTTTTATTTATGTCGACCGTGGCTCATAGAAAATGGGATATTGTGTAGTAAAGTACCCCAAAACTTTTCAACATTCAAAATTTAAAAACAATACAGCACAATCCTTACATATCTTTTATTGTCTTTGCTTATCTTTACAGCCTACTTTTGGTTGGTTTGCATTTAAGTAATTGTCTTTTTTTAGCTATTCTTTCTTAAATATACATGAACATCTGGCAAGCAAGGGGACCAAAAACTTGAACACATTTCCTATTCTTTTCCTTCTCTGCAAATAATGAATACACATCACCCCATTTCCCGTTCAAATCATTTATCATTCCCATGTAACAAGGGGTTTGTTAACGACACTCCAATTTGTTTTAAGGGGGTCAAAATTTAAGCGCACTCCACTTTTTTGTTAAGTGAAGTACGTATGCACTAAAATAAGAATTGCACCTCTTCCAATTTTAACCCTGCTTTTTTACTTCTCCTCTTTTTACCTCTTCGTCAATCACGCAGGGAAAAAAATAAAGAAAAAAAGGTGGAAATCGCACATCGACACAGCCCGATCGATCAACCCCCGGATTACTTCATCATCTTCGATCAATCCAATTTCACATACAAAAAATGGTGCGAACGAAGAATACCAGCAGATCGACACAGCTCGATCCTCAGATCGTTCTGAGGATAATGACAAGGTAAAACCCTAACCGTTCTTCGCATTCGTCGATAAAACCTTAATCTTTTTGGCGCCCTAGTACCACGATTTTTGGATAAATATGGCTCGCTCTTGCCGTGCTTTGACATATGTAACGATATGAGCCACCGAGAATCGCAAAATTGGGGATAATGCGATAATATCGATTTCGGCGATTTTCTATCGTGTTTTTTTATCTTTTTCGGTGGACCATCATCAGGATTGGCACTTGATTTCTTTTTTGACTTAAAAAATTTCCATTACATCATGAAAAAGCTTTTGAGTCTAAAAACTTCTAACACTAAAATCATAGTAATTTGGCTTTCGCCTTTTAGCATAATGCCATAAAATGAAGTTTCAGGCTTTACAAATTAAACAGAATTTAAGCACCCATCAAATGAGACGTCTCACCTTTGCTTAGCCCTAATACATAAAGCAAGCTTTGATCATTTTTTTAACAGAGAAATTGTCATATGCTACTACATGCATGTATCAAATTTCTCTATAGAAAACATTAGACATTTGAGAAAGCAATGAAATATGAAAAATATACTGAATCCCAAAGCTTATCATGTGTTCTAGTGCTGTTTTTTTATTTTTTTTATTTCAATAATGCACTGAAACAGTTAATGATTCTTAATTAGTGGGTCAAATCCAATATAACAACAATCTCCGAGTGTAATAGAAATTGATCACCATATTCTATTTCGTTTTCGATTTTATTATCATTTCATTTAGACTGATTGAAAACTGTTTGATCATTCTGGTAGTTCCTTGCGTTCATAGTAGAAATCATGTCTTGAAAACATTATGATAGTCCCTTGCTCTACCACATGTACACTAGTAAATCCTATATAGTAGATACAACACTAGCAAATTACCTTTTTAATTAGAAATGCATTGATTATAGAGAAAGAGTTTCTACTTTAGTCTGTCGCTTTCTTATATGATTATAGACTTACTACAATAAGTATAAAAACAAACAAAAATATTGATCGAGTTTCTGCTTTCGTTTGTTATTTTTTGGGTCGGTAGCCTATTTGAATTTGGTTAGTTGATGTTTTCCATCCAAATGTGTATATCATTGTCATATGGTTGCTTCATATCCAAATGTGTATGTGCTGTGAATTTCTTGTTTTTGAATAGTAATGAACAATATTTTACTCAATTTGGTTGAGCTAAATTAATAAGCACTGGTTATATATTTATGCAGGAAGAATGCAATTCCCGAGTCATCGAACACTTGTTTTCCACCTACAACGTCAAATGGGAAAAAAATTAGCATTGGAATGATTGAAGAAAAGAATTAACGAGGAAAGATTTGGCATTGTTGGCAACAGTAGCGATAATAGTACAAGTAACGACCAAGATAGTCAATCACAGCATTCTGAAGCGGAAGATGAAGGTGGATATAATGAAGAGAGGGAAAATTCAAATAGGAGTGACAAGGAAATTGAAGAGGAGGATGAGAGGGAAATCGAAGAGTAAGGTGAGCAGGAAATTAAAGAGTTGAGAAGGGAAAAGAAAGGAATGAAGGTTATGATTCAAGGTTCAAGTCATAGTTCCGAAACCGAAGCTCAACCGTCTTTGCTTTTCGCTTACGGAGATCATATTGTTAATTCCATTTGGAATGCCAAGGTAAACTTTTCACTAAATAGTACACCAAAAAGACTTTAAATCATGAATGTGTTTTGAGTCATTATGCTTATTGTAAGAACCAAGGGATGAATCTAGAATTGTAAAGCTTCACAGCCACGTTGGAACTCAGAAACGTTGGGATTTAAGCAATGAATCTGATTTCGTTCAGAATGCAGTAGTCAAATCAGGATTTCAGCATATAATAAAATATGCACATGACAAAGTTGACAAAGTTTTGATCAATGCTTTTATAGAAAGATTCTACCCGGAAACAAATACATTTCATCTTTCGTTCGGTGAAATGGGAATAACTATCGATGAAGTGTTTCACATTACTAGTCTTCCGGTGGATGGCAAAGCAGTTACTGGACCACTTGGAGGTTCGAGAGGGATAAGCGATGACGAGGTGTATGACTTGTTGAAAATAATGTCTTGGTGTTAATTCAAAAACGGCCGATGAGATCTTGGATAGGGAGAAAAAAGTACGACTGGAGTGGTTAAGAACGACCTTTTCTAGTTCTTAAGAGGAAGATACCGCAGATAGGAAAAGGCAATGTGCAATTGCATACAAATTGTATACCATTGGTGTTTTAGTTTGCGGTGATAAATCTGGGAACGAAGTGTCGGTGCAATTTTTGCAGTGTCTACATGTTTTATCAGAAGTTCATACTTATTCCTAGGGCACTATGTGCCTAAGTTGGTTATTCTATAACTTGGCTCAAGGTACAAGAAAGGGCATGCATCAAATTGTCGGTTGTATGACTCTACTTCAGATATTTGTACATTTAAAATTATAATTACACGTTTTTCCTTCTATTTATACTTATTGTTTCACAAATAGGCATGGATATACGAACACTATCCGATTTTGAGACGACATAACATGATATTCATGCGGTGCTTGGTCAACCGAGGTCTGCCTTTTATTTTGAAATGGAACCAAGTAACCGTCTATCGTTTGACATAGTCACTCTTAGGGAGAAGATTGATGACCTGCAAGCCACTGACATTGCTTGGGATTCTCTAAAAGATAGTTGGGATCATTATCCATTTCAACGATGCTTATTGTATAATGGTCTCATTGTTTGCTTTGAGGTAGTAGAGTTGTATTTGGCACAAAGATTTCTTCATCAGTTCGGATATGTTCAACCTATACTTGCTACTCCTTTCACTGTAGAGAAAAAAAATTTGAAATCTTCTTCAAAGGCATATAAGGTGGCCTACTCTAATTTAGGAGATTTTACATAAATTACATGACAGTGACGCTTCTACATGTTCAAAGTAAGAAGGGTATCATTTAACTGACTTGTCTTTTTTTGAAGGTCTATGTTTTTTTATAGTTGCCATGGGAGGTTCTAAAATAGTGGTTGTTTGAGGAAATGCTAGCAATTTCAAATTTTGTTGAATAACAAATCGCACGTTATTTGAAGATTCGTCATACCTACTTTTCAATGCTTGTACTTCGGGCAAGTTTAGGAAATCAAGAGTGTACGTAACGATGCAACGTGGGAGGGGTACAAGATAATTGTTTCCAGTAAGAATCTATAATGCTAAGAGGTATGAAACCATTTGAATGTCTAAAGTCTACAAGCATATGTGCACATGGTAGTCCATGTACTTGCCATAAAACACAACCACGATTCTCTATACTCAAGCCGATGTTTGAAATGCTACTCGATTCAAGTAGAATTAAATCAAGTGCTTTGTGAGATACAAATCCCAAAAGTTCTTTAAACATTGGCTCATTTCGGAATCTATGCATTGTCCTAGATGAACTCGTTTTGAACGCATGTTCAATTGCAACTAATTCATTCTCACAACAAAGGTGTGCACTAGTCCAACATTGCACAAAGCTACCTGCACCTGAATCAAAATATAATTTTAGACGATGGTGTGCACTTTCAACTATGCTAGTTGACACATTATCATAGTGTTTTATTTTGTTGGTCCAAGCCAAAAAAACTTCTCCTTATATTTACTAAGCCAATTTTTCATCACATACGTGATGGATTTTTTTTGCTTCACAAGCCATGAATCACGAAACAAGTTTAAGTTCCGAATGTACTCTTCTTCGGACAATGAGTTAATCACATTTATCCAACCATCCCAAAACAGTTCATACTCCTTTTTTCCTTCCTCATCTTCCAACACTACCTCTTTATCCCCAATCAATACTCATTTCTTTTTTATAAAATTGGGTTTGCAATTTGCTTGAACATTCTTTGAAATATGCCATGTGCAAAGAATATGACGAGCCGCCGGAAATACAGTGGCTATAGCATTCGTAAGAGCAATTTCGGCGTCTGTGATGATAACAGATGGATTTTATTTATCTCTATAACACTTTTTAATACATTCAAGAGCCCATATATAAGAATCCATAGTCTCTCGGCTAATAAAAGCAATTGCTACGGTAAAGGATGCCCCCGAAGAAGTTTGCGACACCATATGAAAACATGGTAACTTGTATTGATTCTTCTTGAACGTGCAATCTAGAATAAAATTTGATGAAGACACTGCGCAAGAACAACACATCTAGGATGACTAAAGAATAAGTCGGATACTTCATTGGTAGTACCATCAACTCAATGGTGCACGGAATAATGATGACTAGAAGCCAATTTCATAAACTGGTGCATAATCGGTATACCTTCCGTATTACGTATTTTAAGCTTCACTTTTGCATTGTAAACATTTCTTATGGTTGATTAGTTCTCCGGGTTGTCAATTTTGATAGCAGTCAAAATATTTCGAGGCCTAACACCACTATTTGTCATGGTTTCAACATTCTTAACTTCATGATCTTTCAGCCTCGCCATATACGGATGTCCAGTTAATACTGTAGGAAGCATGTGATTGTGGCATCTATTCTTCAAATTCAATATCCATCTTTCATCGTTTGTACAACATTCAGTTAACTCAAATGGACATCCACATTTCTACTTCCCGACTTTTGCCATTTTCATTGGGTTTTTGGAACATGACCCTTTGCTTTATGATCAATATACTCCCCACTTCTTTTACATACTAGAACCACAGATCCTTTTTCGTTACCTAGCAAATTTCTTATCCTTGTTCTTTTTGTCACAACAATATAGTTTACACTAATCCCACGATCCATGCACCAATATTTTACATTGTCCTCTGACTCGAACAACTGCATCATAAATAATAACATAAATCAAAACAACATAAATAATATATATATATATAATATTTTATCGTACCATATCAGTAGTGAAATGAGAAGTTAAATCAGGGTATTCGAAACGTTGCATGGCGACTTCTTCATTGTGATTGTTACTCCCATCATCAGTTTTAATTTCATTGCAACTATCCACTTCATTTGCTTTATTATAATCATGGTTTTCAAAATGTTTGTCCACTTTATTTGATTCATTCTTCCAATCATTGTCCGGTATCTATTTAAAAAAGAATTGTCACTGTCATTACTTTTTCTCTATTCTATCATTCACATGCAATGTTAGTTTATTAACGTTTCTTCTAATTGGGCAGGTGGACTTTAATTTGTAATTGCTTATGTAAAATTCTTAAGCAGTGTTTTACAATAAGGCTTTAAATGACAAGCAATGTTTGAAAACAAAGCTTCATATGACAAGCAATTTGATAATTCTCAAGCAATGTTTTAAACTCGGCCAGTTCGACAAGCAATATGACAAGCAATGTTTTAAACAAGGCTGTATATGACCAATGTTTAAATCAAGGCTTTAAAATACAATTCGACAAGGGCCTTCCGAAAAAATTCGATTCCTCCAGTTCGACAGCGGTCCTCCGAACCAATGTTTAAACAATGCTTTAAAATACAATTTGGCCAGTTTGATAGAGCAGGATCGAAATTTGTGAATTATGTCGACAAAGTACTCCAAAAAAATGCAGCAAACTCGGTGAAATCACTCCGAAATTTGGAGTACAGAACCAAAGGAATAAATACAGTGCCATACTATCGAAATATAAGATTTGTTTCGTCAGCGATCATCCAAAATAAAGCTATGATACTTGAGGAGCAACTGCCGAAACAAATAATGCCCTAAAACCCTAGTTAAACCCTAGCCAATAACAAAAACTTACCTCGGTGGTTGGTTGAACAGATCCAACATAGCGTTCACCTTCTTGAGTTAGAATCATATTCTCTTCCACACAAATTTCATTAGTGTTTGATTTCTTCATGATTACATACTAATAAATTTAATTAAGAGGAAGACAGTAAATTATGATAGCTGGATGGCAATTAGGGTAAAAGAGCATAAAAAGGATATTTTGGTAATATTACAATTTATTGTTAAGGGAAGCTCTATTTAGTAGTACCCCCCTTAGTAATTTTTTTCTAAAAAAAAGACCCCCTTAATAATAAATGGAGTGTCATTAGAAAACCCCGGTAACAAAACATAACATCCACCCTTCAAAATTCGAAATAAAATCCATCACTCCTATGAAAATCATAAAACAAATTTCTTTGATCTCGTATTAATGAGATCATCAAGCCTATATACGTATGGTTGAGTGAAATTGTGTTTTGGGGATGGCTGCGGTGAGCAACCGAACTAAGGCATGATTTTTAGGTGAGGCGTAGATAGGTTTTGTGAGATCAACAATGGTTTCACGCATGTTTTTGCGAGGCGAGTTGGTGGAGCTAATATGGGGGGGCTGCGATTGATAGTCGGGTGGTGCATCGTCGGCCATATCACGAATTGGTTTCCAAGTTGCGCTGGAATTTGGGTTGCCAAAGGTATTTTGGTCTGTACCCTTAGACTCATAGCAGAGCGTGGAGGCAAATGAAGTTAGTCGGAGATGTTCTTGTCGCCTCTAGCAATTTGCGTCATGATAGTGAGGAGTAGGTAAGAGGGAGAGGACGAATTTTGTTATGGGAAGCCGGAGTGGTTGGCGAGTGTGTCTTTGCGAAGGGCATGGGTAATATGTTGCGTTGGCAATGATCGTTCAAAGAATCGTTGACCCTGGTGATGTATGGATTGCATGGTGATGTGCGTGTAGGGTGGGTTTCCTGTGTGAGTTTTATTTTTTTGAGTGAATGTTTGATTTGGAAGTAGTAAAATAGAAGGACTTGGTGCATTAGCGGGTTTGTGTGTTGATGGGCCTTGGGCTGAGTATGTTGAGTAACGAATTTAAATAGTTTAATTTAAAATTTAGTTAGTTGATTAAAATTCATTTTAGTAATTAATTCATATCTTACCCATACGAGGTCGAATTCGGACACGATTAGTCGCATTTTTCTTGTGGAATTATTAACTACGCTCTGGAATTGGATTGGTTGAGATTGAAGCTTGTAGATTTTAAAGCTAAAATAGAATGTTGTTCAATTTTAGAAGGAATCAGAGCGTTTCAGCAATAATTGGAATTTCGATGAGTTAAACTCACCTTTTTTGTTAATTAGTATATTATATAGTAGATAAAATTTATTTATTGTCGGCTTGGATGTTGAATTTGCTGATTGTTTGGTTTGGATAAATTATCATTTTTGAAAATGGATAATGTATAAAGTGATAAATAATACTGATTTAATATAATTACATTGTTTAAATAATAACATAATTAATTTAAGCAGACCTCTTTGCTGTTATCTATTTGGCGAAATATTAATAATAAACGAAAGACTTTATTTGAATGGCATTAGTTAGTAGAATAAATCCATGTTCTGCTATTATATTAATTTGGATATTCATTTAAGTGCCAATTGATTTATACTGGATAAGTGATGTGTTAACAAGTGATTGTTAATTATGGATTTGATTTATATATGCCTGCTTATGTAAGTATTTTTAATTTAACTTAGATAAAACTTATTTTAATGGTATCTTGTTTAAGTACCATTGTGGTCGTTAAGCCTTTTTCTGAAACTAAAAAGTTATGGATTTAAATTAACTTCAAATTTTTTAATTTGATAAAATTTGAAGTAAAGTGTTTTATTTAATTATTATTTTTAATGAAGTGTTTTATTAATTATTATTTTAACAAAGTGTTTTGTTTAATTATTATTTTACAAAGTGTTTTTGTAAAATTATTTCTTTAGTAAAGTTAATTATTATATTTATAATATTTTAAAGTTAATTATCATGTTTAAAAAAATTATTTATTTATTTAGGTTGTTTGAAGATAATAAATTATTTTATTAATGATTATCTAAGCTATTTAACTATTTTATTTGTAAAATTTTTTTGAAGTTAATCAATTATATTTCAAAATTTGTTTTGAAGTTACTTTATTTTATTATTTAATAATCCTTTAAATTTTTATTATTATATTATTAAAAATGTTTAAAGTTATATTTTTATGAGATTAAAGTTCTTATTCATTATAATTAAATAATGAATTTGTTTACAAAAGGAATTTTGAATGAAATATTTTAAAAGGGTTTATCTAATAGAAATGACTTATTTAAAGGAGTTTATAAATTTGAAAGATGTTTGAAATTTGAAAAGAATTTGGGTTCTGAATGATTTTAGAAAAGAAGTTTATTAATGGTTTAGTTATTTGAAATGAAAGTTTTCTAAACGGGTTTTTGAGATTTATATATGAGTATTTTTATAAATACAGTTGGAGATTTATAAAGAAGTTTTATAAATAAAAGGTTGGAAATTTATAAAGAAGCTTTATAAATGGATTTGTAAATTTATAAAGGAGATATTTATAAAATAAAAGAGACTTATGGAAATAAATGGTGTTTCGGGTTATTTATATCTCCATTTTAATGACATTTGGGTTCGATCATTTTAATACGATTTCAAAATAGAAAATCTTTCTAAGTGTTTGGTGAATATACTTATACCATTGTATGAGTATATGGAAAAGTTCCCAAGTTTTGAAAGTGAAATGGTTTGTGAATATACTTATACCATTGAGATAAGTATATGGTTATATTTTCTAAGTGTCGAAAATAGTTTTTTATGGATATACTTATTCTATTGAGATAAGTATATGGAAGTGATCTTCAAGTATTTACAAAGTGGTTTTTATTAACAGAAGATTAGTTAAATGAGGCTTGGTGGTTTCAATGGGAAATGTCATCTCTGTTTGAAATATGCGTTTATTTGATAGTTAAATAACCGACTATCAAACATTGGCCTAAATATGTTAACCTTCTTAATTTTGGTGTACGGGAATATTCCATACTTAACAGCGAGGGTTTTTAACTTTGGAAATATCTAGGAGAAATATGGGAATTATATAGTACATCCGCCATCAGTGGTGCTATACTATACGTATAAACTCGTTTGGTTCTTCCAGGAAAAATGATGAGGAGATTCGTCCACATAAACGGTTAGGGGGTAATCCCCGCTCTTATATATTGTCTAATTATTTCAAAAAAAACCAGTATTGAGCATTACGAAAATCAATCGATTGGTTTTGGAACATCCGGTATGCGAGGGAGTGTACTTGTAAGAGATGACTCGAAACCTTAACCACTACAAAACCATATACAGATTCTATGCTTGGAGGAGATTCGAGATCTATTTTGGATGTTGGAATTCACGTGTGATTTCAATACCCATTGGGTATGAGAATCCCTGTGTGATTCCGAGATCTTTGTTGAGATGTGGGGATCCATGTGTGATTCCAAGGCCCGTTAGGGTATGAGAATTCATGTGTGATTCCGAGATCTCTATTGAGATGTGGGAACCTATATGTGGTTCCGAGACCTATTGAGATATGGAAATCCATGTGTGGTTCCGAGATCTATTTAGGTGACGGTGCATGAGCTGAAATGTCGAATGTAGCCTTACCAGCGGTAATGACCAAAACCTGAGATATGATGCATGGCTAGGGGTTTAGCTAACCCATAAGGGTGTGGTCGTCTCCTTTCTAGAGTTACCTACAGTTGTTATGCATGCATGGAGCGATGTACTCGGCTTGACAGCTTTTGGGGCCAGCTATGTATTTCCTATTATACATCACTAGGGATGTAAACATCACTAGGGATGTATTGTTGCTTCGGAAGGATAACTCTGATCCTTGTGCAGGAGGACCGTTCTCGAAGTACCGAGGGTGCCTCTATAGAATCTTACACAATTAGCGAATGCGCCTTATTGGTTTTTGATACCTATTATTATTCTGATGCACACTCACGAGCATCATAGCTACTTGATTATTGATATTTTTTCCCTTAGACATTATTATAATATCAATGGATTTTTAATATAAATGATTTGGTTATCGTAAGGTTAAAACCTGTTTGTATTTATGTGCGACGTGGTCTTACAGGATACCTTGTATTTTGAAATGTTTTTATAATATTAAAATCCATTTGAGATGTGTTTCTCATGCTGGTTTACCAGACTAATCCAGGATTTATTTTGTAATAATGCTCGGGTCAGACCAAGCATATTTTCAGATTCAGTTTGGATGCTTTGGAGCTTCAGAAGACGAGTTGGATGCCTCCAAGACGTATTCACGTATATTCTATTTCCACTGCGTTGGTTGTTTATATTTATCACCAATTTTGAGGACTGGTTGTTATAATTTTCCAAGCTGTTGATTTATTTGTTGTCTTTGATTAAAATATACATGTATAACAAAGTTCAGTTTTTCTTTTGTAAATATCATTGTTATATTATAGATTACTCGTCACGTTCTGAGTTTATGTTCTGTCTCTTTTTTCTTTTTCTCCAACAATCTGTCATTCTGGCACTGGAAGCTTGGCAAGTGATTATCGTGGATGTATTAGTGTCGACTTTTAAGGGTTGAAAATGTGGGTCGTTACATATGCCTTGACGGATTTCGCTTTCTACTACTGTATAATCTATATGGGATACACACAGAACTCAAAGTGAAATTAATTCGTTGTTTATTTGTTGGAAATGGCTTAGTGAACCTTTAAATGAGTCTTTGAGATGCGTTAATAATACGACAATTAATTATAAAGCTGCATCTAGACAGACTCTGTAGCTAAAGCTGATTGACTAGCGCTTACGTTGCGGAAGACCCACTTCGGGGTTGAGGTATTAAATGGTCGTTGGTTCTACATCCTACCTATTTAAGAACTATTAAGTGACCGGAGTTTTGGATAGTATAACGTTTAGACATATATTTGTTTATATATATATATATATATAGAGAGAGAGAGAGAGAGAGAGAGAGAGAGACACACACACATACACAAGTTATACCTTGGAGGAAGTTGGACATCGTATGCGCACATAGGATTGAACGCATTAGCCGTAAATAATAGACATAACATTTAAATGAAAATCAAGCGGCACAAAATAACATTATGAATAAAGTATGTAATTTTCTAGTCATCAGAACGTTATTCTGACTTCCTCCTCATTACAACCCACAAGATAGATTTAGAGGGACTAGTTATTGATGTAAGACGGGTACGGTAGAAGAAGTCTTCTCATTCATGTTCGGTACTGACAAGACAACTAAATATCTAAGAAATAATATTGATTTCAAGATAGTAGCCTTAGTCAGTATATATATTCTATTATATTATTTTTTATTCCGCTGTCAGTTTAAATAGATAACTCTCTGATATACTTATATTTATTATTTGTTACCAACACCAACAATTCTTATCATAATAGACTTGGTTTCTACTGAGTCAAAATTCGAATCCATTAAAGTACGGGTTGTTGCAACGATTGATACATTTAAGGGAAGAACATGTAGATAATATGATTTGAACAGAGGTAGCAAATTTAATCAATTAATTATCCACCCACCCACTTAAATCTAATCTCAAAAGGTTGTCCATGTTGATTGTCCTAGGTGTGGGCATCATCAATCTTGCTCTCAAGTCGAGCTTACATCTCCGTTAATGCTTTCTAAGTTCTACGTAGGCATCATAAAACCTATGAAGACGGTAATTTTTTTAACTCAAAATACATATTTAGCCTAGGTTAACCGTTCAATAAATGGACGACCCGCATCTTCCTCGTAAGATCTCCAAAGCGCAAGCACAATTAATTTTCTACTGTTCACCAGAGGGGACAAAAGAAGGCGTAACAATATCTTCAGTCATTGAAGAGCATACAAAAAGGATTGATGAATGTTACGCAAATGAGAGATTAAAAAATGGTTATTTTAAAGATTTCTATTACCGCCAACCAATTAGATATCAGGTCTCACTGCCGACATAAGCCCTTAAGTCAGATGTAAACTATTCACAAATGCTGCGTGGAAAACATAACGGTCAAAACTTCCGCAAACAGATCATTAGACATTGGCAGCTTCCAATTTTCCCGTTATTCCAAGTGATTGCAGAAACAAAAGCAATCCCAGTCCACAATGATCTTCCCTGGTTTTTTTAAACTTAAAAAGTAGCCACAGTTTAGTGCTATCACATAAACTCCATTCAACAATAAAAACATAAAGCATAAAAATAGACTAAAATCAGATGAACATATTTTCATCACTGTCATAACCAATTGATATTTACGACCATCCACACTGTCAGAGATCCAAAAGTTCAAATATTATGCTAAAACTAAAGACTAAAGCACTCTCTCCATATTACCATTTACTTGCACTTCCCACTTAATCATTTGAGACCAACACACTAGCCTGTATAATTCTAAAAGCCAAGAATGAATTGCCTGAACCTCTCTATCTAGGCGACCCACCGCTACAGTCTAACTCTTTAGAACCGTCTGTAAAGCCAAAATGCTTTTCCTGATCATCAACGTAGAGTGCTTTGTCTCCACTGCTGGAGAGATTTGATTTCTCGGAACATGTTAAGCAGCTGCTATTGCCACTGTTGTTGCAGTCTTCTGTAGAACTTTGTGCTTCTTTTTGGAGCTCTTTCGTGTTTATAAAGCGACCGTCTGCTCCTCGAACCCTTTTCATTGCATGGACGCGTCGGGACTCGTGAAAATATGGCTGATAAATATTTCAATCAGTAGCAGTTATTAGCTTTTATATATCTAGTGAACTTGTGCTATTTTCATACAAGAGTGTATATCTAATAATTAGTCTACATTGAGGGAGTAAAAAGATTAATGAAATGTTACTATTCATACTGAAATTATCGGGAAATTTCAGCAAGTAACAAAAAACCATAAATAATTTCTGATTTATTTTTATTTAATTACTTTCTTCTTAATATAGTTGTGTAAAGATCCTGGAATATCATAACAATAAGTCTGCAATACAACGTTATTAAAGAAAGATAGAGAAGGGCCAGGTGAAGGTGAACACAAAAAAAAATTAAGTGAAAAAAATTTGGAAGCATAAAAATCACCAAAGAAAACTGGTAGTTCTAATGATCTCCGTAAATATTTGGAAAACGAAAGGAAACCAAATGGGTTATGTGAAGTGAGTCAGAATATAATATATAGGAAAAGTTATAGAACTCATTCAGCAGTTTTGGATGATTGGATTTTTCATTTTATGGTAAACAAAAGATTGGCTTATCGATAGTGGATGAAATTGAGGCCCATCCATGCAAAGAACTATAAAATAAGCAAACCATTTTTATACAAAATTTGCTGAATTTAAAGCTAAAGAAGGACTCGACTGGTGAGCACTTAAAATGAATTTCAAAGTTTCAAACCATAGTGGATTGATAACTAACCATTGAATAGACATTATTAAATGAGTAACGAATCTTCATGCTTATGGTATCCACTTGGCAGAAACTTGGGACATGATTATAGTATCACTGAACAACTCAAATTCAAATGAGGTCCTCGCAATGAATTCTACGGTCCCTAGTCTACTCTACTTAATATGAAAATGCACTGTAGCAAGATGCCATTTAAGAAAGACGTGTAGTCTATAAATAAAATTTATTTTGCAAGAAGACTAAGGGTGGAAACTGGCCTCCAAATCAAGAATGTACACTCCCAAAGTCACTGAATGGGTAAGTTGTCAATCCCTAAAATGTACTATGTAATGTACTTTATCCGTTGGGTTACAAGAGTACTGATGTGTATTTTAATAAAAGTATATATTAATCTACCCATGATGACAGACCATATGCAGGGGAGTTTTAAAATGATGAAGAAAACTTGAGTTATGAAAGTAGATAGAGAAGTTGTTGAAATAATAGTAGAAAGATCAATACATGGCAAGCCAACGGGGTTGGTGCAGTTAGTTAATGGTCTGAACTGCGAGACCAAAGGTCATGAGTTCGAACCTCGAAACTGACAACCTTGTAACAAGTAGTACCGAAGTATGTGTTTAACATGCAGACCAGAAAATTCCACTATAAATGGGGATAAGAACCCAATAAAAATGTGCTTATATTTAATGGCTAAGATTTATGAGTAAATATATATAAGAATGTCTCTAATGGTTATAACGATTGGTGACAACAGTGGAAATTGGTAATAGGATTAACCACCTTAGGGAGAAAAAGGCATCAAGGACTTACGGTTTTTTTTTATTGAAGGATTAACTTGTAAAGGAAGTTTGGTGATTAATAAAGAAAAAATATACTATAATTTTGTTTCGTTTAGTTTATTTCACTCAGCTTTTCTTCTTAATACAACTATGTAAATATGTTGGAGAATCATGAGAAAAAATGCTTAGATATAACTAAAATGCACACCTTTTTTGCTCTTATAATTTTGTTCTGAGCCTCTTGCTTTGCGCGCTTCTCTCTTCTTCTAAGTATTGCATGGTATTGCTTTGCGTTAACATAAATGGATTCTTCTGTAGTCTGTGCATGAGGTAGAGGAATTCTAGAAGATGGAGATGTTCCCATCATATGTGGAATCTATCAAATGAAATCAAAATAAAAATTACCTAAAACTTAATAAACCCATGATAGAGAGTGATCAGACATGGTTGAAGAGTTTTAAAAAAACTATACAGCACAACTGTATTTTACAAACATTTAACATGAATATTAGTGTGTATTTAATAAGGGAAATTAGCACTGAGCCAAAAAAAGGGAAATAAAAGGAAAAAAAGAAAAAAGAAAAAAAATCTACCACAGTTCTATTTTTTTGATACACAGAGAAGATAGAAAGAAGAAAGCAATCCAAGGAAAATTCCTTCATGTAACAATGTACATAACAAAATTTCTAGGTTGAACCATATCAAATATCATCAAATAAGTTTGTATACTTACAGTTAAGGAAATCATTATGTTTGTATAAGCCTTACTGTAGAAATATTATGGGCACAATAAAATATGTAATTGTAAACTAATCCGCCATCATGTGATGTAACCTACATGAAAAGCCTATGATTGGGGAGACTACTTAGAGTTAATTGCAATTGTAAATGTGTCATATTGTTAAAAACTACAGTATCTAGTAAAGGAGGGGAGTATACTTAAAAGATGGTACGCTTATTACCCAGATGTCCAAAGATGCCTTTTTAAGTGGACCTGGATATTATTAAAAATGTGTAGATGAGGATGTCAACAAAAATGTAGGCAAGAACTATTTTTTTTTTTTTTTGTTTAATACTGCATTTGAAGGGCTCATACTTGCAAAATACAGTATTAAAAATAACTTTTGAAACCAAACATGTGAATCTGTTGCTATTTACCAGTGATCTGATTTCAAGAAGTTGCAGAAGTAACTGCATTCTAACACAGACGCAGTTTGTGTAATTCCATGACACACACGTGGATTATAAAGATATTAAGATGACGATGCATCAAATTCCTAATACATAGATGTATTAAAAGTAACCGGAAATAATCAATTTTTGGCTTGAAAAGGAGAATCAAGACCATCTGGGGTGCAATATGCAAAATGTAACAGCTCTTAAAATGATAAAACCATTTCACAGAGGAAAATCCAAAATTAACTGTGTGACTGCATGTTGCAAACATCACCTCGTTTGTTTAAATTTAAATTATGACAATCACATCACATACCAAATTACCGTGAATCATTGTTCTAGGATTGGCATTTTCTGATATGAGACAAAGTAGTATATTTGAGCTAGCACTTAAAAGAGTTGATTGTGCTGTAGTAAGTAACAAGGAATGATGTGTTTACAAATGACTAGTGAATTTCTACGCTAAGAAATTGAAGTAGCATGTAAAGCGAAGCAAGCGAACATAAAAGATGATAATCCTAAAGGAAAACAGCATTTAAAAAGTGGATCTTTAATCTTTGATTTTAGATTAATTTACTATTATTGTTATTTATTTATATTGACATCAACTGTAGATTGAAATGGACATGAGAATACACCATAATTGTAAATAATTAACATTAATCTGTCATCATTTGGAGGAAATTGGGAGGCAGATGGACAAATATATACAGATCTCAGAGTATAGCATAGTATTTTAATAGGACAGTAAAATATAGTGCAGCTGAAAGCTAGGTGTTAAATAATGCCATTGGTCCTAGTTTTAATGTAATGGTAATATCAGATGAATTTGCATATGTAAAACTGCATTAAAACCGATCGCTTTTTCATTGAAACTTGGAAGTGCATATCATAGCAATTAATATCATGAAAATTCTGGCAGCAAAACTAAATAGCTCAGCAAGAAGCAATTGTCTCTCAGCCAAGTGAATGCAAGTTTTAAATATTATACTAGCTTGAACTAAACGAAATTTCATTGATAGCATAAATTATATATTGCTGACCAGTTTTTCTGATTTGTGGAAATTAATTCCAGCAAATGCACGTAATTCATATTTGAGGTTACAGTTATAAATGCATAATAAATAAAAAATGAACACAGACAAGTAGAGAGAAGATGCAGCAACTTACACCAGCATGAGGAGCATAAGCAGGTAAGAAGTTGCCATACAGTTGGTCGTTATACATGTATGGAAGGCGGCCCTAAAATTTATATTTGAGAACCATTAGTAGCTACACAAATGGAAGTTTCATAATTGCTTAGAAATCAAAGAGAGACAGAAAACAGACAATGGATGGATTACAATCCAACTTTGGAGGCGGAAAAGCAACTTCAGTAGATCCTAGAGACAGCATGGACTTCATTTGACCCTCGGCGTTTTTCTTATAGGAATCATCATTGCCTAAATAAAAAAAGAGAATTTGATTTCAAAGAAATGTGATTTCATCTGATAGCTTTAATACCAATCATCCCTATGTTCTTAGAAGCAATGTTTTCAAAATGAGTTTCAAATCGTAAATCGTAAAGTTCAAACATTAAATTGAAACGGAACTTATATCGTAAATTCAAACGACTCATATTTTAGGTTTGTACACGTTTTAAAATTGATTTTGATGTTTGAATCAAGGTTCAGAATTTTGTTTACCATTTTCGTTCCATTCATTGATTATTTTCGTAATTTTGGTTCTGTTTCGAAATCGAAAATTTCAGTTTGCGAATTCCAGAATTTTTTTCCATATAAATACAAAAAATTACACAACATACGACAATTTTGACGCCAAAAATAATCTATTTGAGCATCATATGAATACAGTTTTATTATAAATGAATCGAGTTGTATACAAATTAAACAAAGATAAAAATATACAAATTATTTTAGTAACCCGGGTTCATTTGTACAATTATTTTATTTAAAAAAATCAGCCAAATTCATTCATTTAATTATTTTATACAAATTATTCTACACTACTTAAAATTAAGCTAAAACCCAACTAACACTGACCCAACCCCTAAATATTGTTAAATGTGAACAATCAGCCCAAACCCAACCCTGATAGCAGGGAGATAATACAAGTATCTGTTCTCCTTAAACAAAAAATGTTTTTTGTTTCAATTCTTCTTTTGTTTTACAGTTCTCTGTTCTTGCTCAAAAAAAAATTGCTTTCTTCTTCTTCTCGCTTTTCGGTCTGACACTGAGTTTGTGCAGAAATTTCGTTCCAGCCAACACCGGACCCAAATGGTTGAAGTTCCAGCATGCCGGACAGAACCTTGAACCATGGTTTGGAGTCTTTGGACCTCTATATCAAAATCTAATACTCAATTTTCTCTCTAATTTCATTCTTACTTTGTTTGAAAATATGGGAATTGGAATCGTGGATCCAAATAAGTATATTGAATATATCGGCATGGATTGAATATATTTTTTCTCAATTGTGATTCTAAGTAGGTTTGAATCTGAATGTTAATCGAACTGTAAATAAAGATATTTAATTTGAATCGAGATTTAAATTGTAAGTTTTTAATATTTTTGACAAAAATGTTTAGAAGATAATTAAAACTTGGAAAAGTTAAACTGCAGTGTTTTTGCAGTCGGGCAACATAGTAGAGTATTCGATGCCAATTCAACACCTTTTGCCAAAGATTTACAGCGTATAGTATACATAGTACTCAATTAATACAACTTGTATGTGTTTGGCGTTGTGTTTTTGTTGCTCCTAAAAATGCAAGAAAATAGAAGGCCATCATGTTGTGCAAACTACAGAATGGTAATGAGACTGGTACTACTACAAGTGATAGATAATCAAAGTATGCAAACTATATTACCAAACTGTGATCACAATACCTTAATGAAAAAAAAATGCTACGATGATGATTCATAATGCCTACCAGATTGGGATAATAAGGATTGTTCCTTGTGATTTCCTTCACTAGAGACAGACTGAAGTGATTGGTCAGTGGATTGATTTGATGCTGAGTCTTGATCAACAATTCTAATCCCCAAACAAGGATTTTGTTGATCACCATGTTGATGAAGAGGTTCTAAATTGTCAATCGGACGCTTTGGGTATTGAGAATCTAAATAATAAGGTGCACTAAATTTCCAGCAAGATGGATGACTATTGATATTATTAGACTTTGACTGCATAAAGCTCCCCTGTGAATCCTTATCGCTGCTATTTTGCATTCCAAGACACTCTGGACCTCCCCCAATGACACTAACCAGTTAAATGTTTAAGACCTGCATAGACGAATATGTTATACTGTAATTCTTACTTTGAAGCTATGACTCAGTAGAACAGGTTAAATTATGCTACCGATACAATTTGGGGACATCTTAATAAAACAGCTAATCCATGATGGATAGTGTTTTTTAAGGATTTGAAAAGTTGTGCTTAAAACCATTATGAAGCTAGGAGAAGATTTCACATTGCGAGGCATGGAGGGTTGGTATTCATCATGATCCAAAATAATAGTTTGTTCATGTTTGTATAATATATTACAAATTATGGGGATTAGGATGATAATGACAATGGCCACTTTTCGGAAACAGTCTTCCCATTAATGAAGTAAGACTGTGTAATCTTACCCAATCCAGATTCCGCACAAGCGAGAGGCTTGTGCACTGATGGTAACGGCCACAATGAAAATAATATATTTACAAATCCTTCTTGAAATATGAAACTGCTAAGGAGAAACTAACATATTGCAATTCCTAGCTGATATTGAACAAAATTGGTAAACTAATTTACTGCTCAACTATTTCCAGCATGAATCACCAAAAATTCAAACATAAAACTTGTGCCAAAAAAGTATGTGAACCAGTTCATCATTATTATGTTTCTGTGCCGTCATATTTCCCATATGCATTATGGAGAATTTTCTTTCCGGAAAGTTTTCTTTCCGCTTTATTTAAATGGTTGTAAATCAGTGTTTGTATTCCCATCTAATGCACATCTTTATTCAAAAAGGGAAAAGGGAATGGACCAAGCATGTTGATGGCGCGGCAGGCCAAGTAAAATTAGGGAACTACCTTAAAAACAACATCCTCGAGTTTCAAAATACACAGTCTGACCTTCCCTACTCAAAAGCGGGTTTATTTAAAAAAAAAAAAGAACCTATTTTAAGTTTAAGGATATTGCGGATAACTTTACGAATATTTGAAGTTTCTAGACTACAAATATTTGCAGAGTTTTTTGCAAATTTCAAATATTTACATTTCTTCAAAATAAAATAAAATAATATTTTGATCATAAAAACATGCGATTAATGCTAAGATTTAATTTTAAAATGTTTTTTTTACTGAAACTAAAAATAGGAGCGTAATTTAAACCTGTTTTTGAAAAGGGTTTTTCACGTATCAAGTCTGAAAATAATCTGAAAATAAGAGGCTGAACCAAATTTCCACGTAAATTTAATTGCACATCTGCATATCAAATTTGTTTTTGTACCTACAAGGTTAAACACATGGTTCGTATTAGAGCAGTATTTTTGTTACAGGTTAAGGTTAAGTAATCATAGGCACGTGTACGCTATTTTCTTTGGAGAAATGGACCTAACACACGACTTGAAAATGGAGGACGGGTGAAGCAAAAAGAGATATAAAAGAGATGCCACTAATTGCCTTATCTGATATCAATGAATTAGCTTACTGCAAAATAATAATGATAAATAATAAATAAATAATTAAACAAATAAAGGAAAGAAAGAAGAAATTTTATTTATTAGGAGAATAAGATTCAACCAAAATACGGCTTGCAGTAAGAATAGAGAGTTGTCAAGTGCAAAATTTAATTACTGCAAGAACGAAGATATATAATAGCACAAATAATAAAAGATCATCACAAAGATGACCTTAGCAAAATACACTGCAACACTTCATATACAATCTGAAGGTTAATTAGAATAAAAGTGTTAATTCAAGCTAACATACTTATATTTGAATAAGCATATACCTCTTTCAATTGCATTCCAAGTGCTTTTATCAAATCATATAGTAAAACAAATATCATAATTATAATAATAGAGTTACACGGACTATGGGTTATGTACTATCAATATGCATAATCTTGACTAAGTAATGGATAGCTTTGTTTAAGTACCGCCGTGTTCATCAATTAAACACTATGTTCATACTTAAGTCCATGATTGAAGCGTACAATCAGAATGAAAAATATCAGCATTTGGAAATGACAAGTAATACAAATTAACCATGAACTTACCAAAAGTTTGAAAGATACTACTTGGACACTAATATTCAACAACTAAATAGGGGAGAAATTGATACCACAAATACTATTCAGCATTGTAAATATCAATTATAAGAAACAAATATAATTTGTAAGAACAAACGGTTATAACTTATTTTATAAAATGAACATGTAGAACCCAGATCATCATACAAAATTCCAAAAGTAGCATATCAACAGGATAGCAAGCTGAGAATAATAACATCAATTTACAAAAAAAAAAGAAAAAAAGAAAAAAGAAAGAAAGAAAGAAAAAGAAAGTAACAAAGAAACAAAGAAAGGGAGGGGGAAAAAACGAAAGGAAGAAAAAAAAAAGTGATTGCTGCATGAAAATTACGCATAAAAAAAGATATCCATACTACCAAAATCATTGCACTGGAAAGGTATTGTCCAGCTTCAAAATCAACATATGCATATTATCTAACAGCGACATAACCATCCATCAAATTTGAAAACATGACCTAGATCATAAAACAGCTACATTTATCTACCCCAAATCACCATAACTCGATATCTTCACACACAAAATATCAACCAAACCCAAACAAACCTAAATGCCGAAACCACCTTAAATAACAATAGCTTATTTGACCACAGAATCCCATGAAACCAGTGTTTTGAAAACCCGACCCAGCCTCGGTTCGACCTCGAATAACCCTGAACCTTTGATCATCACGGTTCAAAACTCAATCAGACCTTAGTCATGCGTGAACCCCGGTCGAACCTTCAAACCGGCGGTCTAACCATTAATTTTATCCGGTTGAACCGCGGTTCTTTTAATTTTTCCTATTTTCTCATCCTATAATTCTCTCTCATTTTCATCTTTTGTATTGTTTTGAAAAAAACAAGTAAATCTATATTTCAAAAATCATAATGGTACTAAAATCTAAACTACAAATTCCATCATTTGACTCTTTGCTGCTGCAAACTCCTCTAATAGCACTATGCATAAAACCATGTTGCATGTTCATGTTATTTTATTATTAATATGTAGGTGTCAACTATTATATACACGTTAACTTGCATGTTCATAGCGACTATTTTTGTATGCTGCTAATGGATGTTTACATTTTGTAATGTAATGCATTTCATCCTCTGTTTACCTTTAGTATTAGTCTAAAATAAAACATGCACGGCTCTGACGGTTCAACCGGTCGAACCATAAAAACCTTCGACCTTGGGGCATTGCGGTTCTATCCGCGGTCCGGTTATCAAAACTATGCATGAAACTGCTAACAGGGTAAATATGTAAAATAATCAAAAAAAAGGGGGGTTTTTAAGGAAGAGTAGGAAAAACCTCTAGGGAAATTTGTCTCCTTGCTGGAAACGCCACACTAACTGTACAAAGCTTCCCAGCTATTTATGCTCTGTTTATTTTACGGGTATGTTTGCAGATAATGATTATTAGAAGGGCTGAAGTGAAATATGACAAAGTGAACTGTAAAAGTAAATAATGTACGGCACCTCTCGCTTTTGAATGTTATCTTCCAAGATCGGATAAAATGGATATTTCCTTTATAGAAGATTGAAACCACCGGTAGCCGCCTTTGTTTTCCTGCTCGCGCTCTGCTCTTTCTGTATTTAAAATTTTAATTTGAATTTTGATTTTATTGTTTCGCTGATTTCGATGAATACGAGAAGAAAAGTGATCAAGAAAATAAACTTAGAAATAAAGGATAGTAGTGATAACACTCCTCGGCCCTATTTATAATTATTTTATATTAGATAAGCAATTCAAATAACTATGGTTTTAAAAAATAAGCCAGTTTAGTTAAGAACTCATTTTTTAACCATATGGTAGAAAGTTTCTTCCAACTAAATCTGGAATGATGTGATTATCTCCCTTGTGAAATTGCCTTATGTTGTGAAATTACTTTAGGAAAAGTTTCAATTTTGAAAACTAATAACAAATTTAGATCACTTTAAAAACTTATTACAAATATAGACATGTTTCTAGCACGTTGGTGCTAAGTTAGTAAACGTCCTTGACGCAATTTGAAAATGCACCGTGAAGATTTTTTTTAGTTTTACCTTGGAACGATTTCAAATGAAGTCGGTGGAAATTGTTGGAAAAAAAAAATACTCTTCTCTTGGCTTCATTTGAAATGAAGCCAATAGAAATAACAATTTTCACTGGCTTCATTTGAAATCGCGTTAATATAAAACTTAAAATAAAATTATGACGCATTTTGAAAATGCGTCATATTAGAGCGCTGACTGAGCGTCGACATAGCAGAAACATGCTTATATAAGCTTTCAAAGTGGTCTAAATTTGTTATTATTTTGAAAATTCTGGCTAAATTAAAAAAAATTCCATTGCTTTATGTTATAGGTCAAGTATTACCAAGTCCTAAACAACACGAAGACAAAAAAAAATTGAAGTAGATTCGTTGATGTGTCAAAAAAACTAAGAGTAGTAAATAATCTATGAATACAGATAATTGCTCTTAAAAAGTGAATTGCATCCAAGAGTTGGTTCAAGCAAGGGAATGATTCCTTTTCATAAACAAGGCATATGAACTAATTCGAGCTCAAAGACCTAACAAAATCATGCTCAAAGGGGCCAGTCGCTCACGATGGATCAAAATTAATCGATGGCATACAATGGACCAAAAGTTATGGATCGTCCAAGTGGGCACTGTTGACTATGTCTATTGGAAACGATTATACAATATTTCTATATTGAAGAAGAAGGCGTTGTGATCACATGGGTGAAGACAGCGTGTCATTTGGAGAGCGGAGATGAGACGAAAAGTCCAAGGGGAGGAAGTGTACTAGGAGTCTATAACATCAACGACATACTTTCGATCGACCGGTAAAGGCTAACAATCGAGTGGAATTCCTTCCAGTTGACTTATAGCCCTACTAGTCGATTGATTTTTTTAAGAATTTTTGACCTGAGCACACTCCTGATCGATTGGAAGTCTTTTCCAGTCAACTGGATCAGTCGACTGGTCAAGACCTCCAGTTGACTTGGTTGTGAAATTCTAGAGCAATTGGAGTTTTGAGTTCTAAGGTTATTTTCATCATTTTTGGATGTTTAGGATATGGAACACAACATTACATTATAAATAGACCTGTCTAGGATTTCTTGGATCCAATCTAGCCATTAGAAAGAAAGGGTTATATATGGTTGTATCTTCTTCTATAGGGTCAGCCTTAATTATCAAGTTTGTAACTATCTTCTTTCTAAATGTAACAAAATTTCATCTCCCCAAAGTGGACATAAACTATCTCGCGATAGTGGAACCATTATAAATCTGATGTCTTTTATTTTTGGGATATTAGTTTTTTTAATGTTCTACATCACCATCAACACGATTCATAATTATTGTTTCCGCTGCATTTGGTGTGTGAATTGAATAAATTTTCTCTAACGGTCTGGTATAAGAGTTATTTGATTGTTGAAAGAAGGTGTTAAGCAGTATGACAGGAGATAAAGATACCTCAGTTGTTAGAACCCTATATTAGAGGATCTTATGTAACATCATGATCTTAGTTCGCAATAAAAAAGTGGAACGAGGATAATGACTTTAAAAGTGGCAATGGAAGATGAAAGTTGTTCGAAGGAGAAATAGGGTTCATCATATAGTATTTGATACTGAAAAATTGCCCGTAGATGTTTGAACCATGGAGAATGAGATTTTACTACTCTATAGCTTGTGATGGAGAGAATGTTATCTTGAAAGTAGCATTGAAACCACAACTAAAGAAATTTGGATCAAGCTTGAGAATCTCTACTTGAAGAAATCACACGCAAACTGTTTGATTTTTGTTGAAGACATTTTTCACTATGAAAATGAGAGAGGGCACATGAATTAAGGCACATATGTGTCTCTGTGATGATCTTCTGGTGACGATGATAGCTGTGGATTTGAAGGTAGATAAAGAATAGAAGACGATGGTGCTTTTGTGTTCCCTTTCCGAGCAATGCACGGGTTTTGCAAACAGTCTGATATATGTGAGAAATATTATGATAGTAGAGGATGTAAAGTCAGGTCTTCTATCTTAAGGCTTGAGGGATCAGATGAAGGAGATGGGTGAAGGTAGAGAAGTAGGTGAAGGAACTGGATCGGTTTGCAGTTGGTGAAAAAGGTGGATTCCAAAAAAATTCCTATTTGGATCATGATGGGCCTATGAAGTCTAATGGATATCACTAGATCTAGCATAGTTATTCAATAAAATCATATTTATATAATATTATTTAATATTAATTAATTAATCATAGTAATTAATCTAACTAAATGTTTTATTTGAATGTACCATATATACATTTAATGATATAATAACATAACATAATGAAATATAAACATGTGTATAACCTGTTACGACCCGCAAATTTAACGATTTTTAATAACGTAATTAATTAAAAAAATTCATGAAATTAAATAATTAAATTTTTGCAATGAAAATTTGATATTTGCGATACGTCTATTTAAACATAGCAAGTGTCAGATTTTCGTTTGAAAATATGAATGTTAGTTTTATTGTGTGATTTTCAATTTCAATTTAAAATCAGTTAAATTTAATGAAAATAAAATATTTTCGAAATCCGAATATTTTTATATAAGAAAAAAAATTATTATTTTCTGAGTGAGACGTCATATTTCGTTTCACTAAATTCGGACTACTATAGCCCCGTTTAACTTATTTTCGGCGAATTAGCAGCAGTTTGGCAGCGAATATCGACTTTTGATAGGATGATTGTGTCATTTATATCTATGAACCATTCTATTCGTCTCGTTGTGCTGATCTCCGTAGTATATTCATTCCTATATTTCGGTGTCTGGTGCACGATGAAATTCGCGAAACGATTTGCCGTATCGGTTCCGCATTTGAGTCCTTTTGTTTCCTTTGTTCATTCATTATCCACCGTGTAATGAATAGCCGTTGCCTTTAATATTTCCAGATCTTGACTTTCAGTATTCCCTGTTTTCATTATAATTTGTGTTGTTTCAATTCCCGGTTCACTTATCTTCCTCCTCTGTTTTGTTCTATCTTCTTCATAAAAAATATATTAATATATATTTACAAAAGCATTTCTACATTTGGTTTCCGGAAACAGGCTTTAATCCTTTTTCCTTTGCTTGAAGCTGCTTCTACAACCGCACCCACGCCATCACCCCTTGCACCACCACGCACACTCTTTCACGCCCGACAAACCTTGAACCCGAACACCACCACACAACCGATCACCTCCAAGCCCAGCCCTCCACCAAAGACCGGTGCTCTCCCCCTCCCCTCCATTTGCAACCCAACAGCCGCACTTGTTTATATAAAAAAATATATGCTCGGCCACACAAACAAACTCACGCTTGAAGCCATCTACCTTTGCTCCTCCTTTAGACACCGACCGACCGCCTCCATCCTCCACCTCCTCAGCCCACCACCCCATTGACCTGCTCTGCCTCATAACCTCCGCCAACGGAAGCTACACACCTCACCCTACAGCCCGAGCCACGCAGCAGCCCGATGGCCTTCCTCCGCACCCACACGTGGCCTTCCTCCGCAGCCCGACCCGCCTTTATAAAAGTGATTAGGTGAAAATTTTAGAATTAAATATAATTGAAGTTAGATATTTAAATATTGATTTTATTTAAATGTTATTATAAATGATTAAGTGAATATTTCAAATTTAAATAAAATTAAAGTTGAATTTTGGAATATAACTGAAATTTATCGAATTGAGTTATTGTAAATGTTTAAAGATTTAAACTTTGAAGCCGATTGAATTTGAAATGGTAGTTCAAACTTGGATTTGAAATCGATATAAATTAAAATGGATTAATGAAATTTGAATTGAACGTTTAACCTTCTTAATTGTAATTGATGATCTGGGATTGATTTAAACTGAATATTGGAACCAAAGTTGATTTGAATCGATTTGTGGAATTGGATGAAACAATTTTAATTTGAAACTATTTTGATATAAACTCTTTTAATATAAAATATTTTAACATATAAACTATTTTAAATCTAAAACCAATTTTTAAATATAAACTATTTTTAAATTATAACTATTTTAATATATATAAACCTTTTTAAATTGTTTAAGTTGGAAATATTATGATTTATATTAAATGGATTTAAATGTGAATACTTTAATATGATTTCGAGAGTGATATGATTTCCAATGTGATATGATTTTGAAATAAGTATGATATTTTGATATGAAGTATGAACTGTTTGAAATTATAAACGACCACGGTGTGTAATAAGAGTTTGGTTGTTAAAGAGATCGAGATCGGATATTGTCATACTCTCTGCCAATACCGAAAACCACTTTAACAACTGTGTACGTGGTCGAGATTCCAGAACGAAGTAGGATGGTTTGGCGACGATTCTGTATGAGGTATTAACGCAGCCCTGACTCCCGCGAGTCAGCTTGATGTGGCTAAAAAAGGAGCTATACCTGGGCCAAGTGAGGTCGCACCTCCGATCGAGCATGCTTCTTCGATACCATTCTATTACTTTGTGATTTGATTGGCTGCACCTTTGACTCTGGGAGCGTGTCTCGAGGTGGGCGGTAGTAGCTGCTATGCGTTACCACCAGCCCGGTTCTGCAAAACGGTAGAATCCTACCTTAGGCATTGCCTCGCGTGCCTTGTCACATGCCTTATCGCGCCTTCTACGAGTTTGGTTTGTGTCGTACCTACGCAGTGTTCCCTGATAGTCCACCGGTTTGGTGGAGTTTACAGTACTGTATAGACTACGACATTATTTAAAATGTGTTAAGGGGGATATGGGTAATGCCTTAACGCTATTTTAATAGTTTACTTTACTATAGACATTATATATGTAGCGTATTTTACTATGTATGTAGATAGTTTAATGGATCCTTAAAGGGTGGGAATCCCAAACATCCTTTAAGTTATTTGTATTTTAGTTGACATTTCACTTGAGTTGAATATACTGATATAAGAATGTTAATCCTGACTCGAGTGTTTTGTGTTTTGCTTTAGGCTTGGGTCAGACTGAGTGTCACAGTATTTGAGACTCACCTTTGGAGCTTGGAGCCTTGCTTGAAGATCTACCTTATACATGTTCAGCCTTTTGTTATTTCCAGTTGTTTATGTTCAGTCTTGTCAGTAACTTTTGTATTTGAGACTGCTATGTATTTGAGATTTCTATTGTATTTTGTTTTAAACTATGATGTTTATGTAGTGGCTTCATGAACTACTATTTATCTATTCCGCTGCTTATTGTTGTAATACTCTGTGTCTGTGATTCTATGTTTGATTTATTTACTGTATATGCTAAGTTTTGCCAAATATAAATGAACAAACTGTTGTTTCGAGCAATTCAAGTCCGACATGTGTGGATGATTGTCGATTTGAATGGTTCGAAATAGCAGGCCGTTACAAGTGGTATCGAAGCTTTGGTTTAGGAAAAACTTAGCATATGGAGTAGAAACTCATTAGAGATAGGGTAGTGATACCCTAGAATGGGTAGAATCAATTATAGAATTATCTCCGTTCAAACTTGAAAATCTTGGTTAGGATCCTCCTAGATTAGGATTTTTCTCGAATTTCAGAACTTTGTCCTTGTTCTGAAATCTATTCTTGTCTCTCCTTGTTTGTGTCCTTTTGATTGTAGAGCAACCCATAGCTTCAACCTCAATTGGCAACTTCATCCTTTGTGTAACTGATCCCATCGGCGGTCTCGCCAACCTTTGTATGATTTGTAAAGGGGTAAAACTCCTTTACAACAGGCGTCGATTCAACGGAGATTTCTACCTCCTCGGTTTAGATGCTGTTATCTCCTGCAAAACCCGAACCGTTCTCTAGTAGACGACCAGAGTGATTCTCTTATGATCGAATATTTATTACCTCAGGATTATGCAGGCAGTTTTATCTCTTCGCTTGATTCTCAGCCTAGTGATCTTGACTCCACTCCTATAGTCAGGAATTATCCTTATGTTTTGGTGAAGTCA
Organism: Allium fistulosum; assembly: GCA_030737815.1. Taxonomy (NCBI): domain Eukaryota; kingdom Viridiplantae; phylum Streptophyta; class Magnoliopsida; order Asparagales; family Amaryllidaceae; genus Allium; species Allium fistulosum. Next base: position 974,325,462 of record CM060904.1, read on the forward strand.
CTCCTCCCTCTTAAGAGGGAAATTGAATTCCGCTTCGATCTTATTCCTGGAGCTCGACCCGTAGTCCTTCCTTTCGGACTAATGGTTTCTATAAATGGGTAGTCATCCCCTATGGATTAACCAATGCTCCTGTCTTCTTCGTCGAACTCATGAATCGTGTTTTCCGCGATGTTATCAACAAGTTTGTCCTTACTTTCATTGATGATATTCTCGTCTTTTCTAAGTCTCAGTTGACCCAGTTAAGGTCGCCGTGATTTATATAAGTCTATCCATCTTTCCTTTTTTGTAATTTAATTATCTTATCTTCCTTTCGAACCTATCATCTTAGTTGGAAATTCCTTGGATTAGGATTCCTCTAAAATTGAATCTCTATCGTTGTCCTGAATCCATCCTTGAATCATCCTATGAGAGAACGTATTTGTAATTGATATTAAAATGTGTATGTCGTTTTGTTTGAGTTGTTAAGTTTGAATTTTGGGTTTCGATCGATTCGTCTGGCCAACGCTATCGATAGGAATTTCAAAACACTTGAACAGAGCAAATTGACATGGTATTGTTTTCGAAAGTGGTAAATGAAATAATTTTAAGTATGATTATATTATATATAAAGGTATAATTTTCTAAAATTAGATAATTAAATGAATCGGTTTTACAAATGATAATACTAGATTATCATTTTAGGTTTCGATCGATTCGTCTGGCCAACGCTATCGATAGGAATTTCAAAACACTTGAACAGAGCAAATTGACATGGTATTGTTTTCGAAATTGGTAAATGAAATAATTTTGTGTATGATTATATTATATATAAAGGTATAATTTTCTAAAATTAGATAATTAAATGAATCGGTTTTACAAATGATAATACTAGATTATCATTTATTGTTTATCAACATTTCCTAAACCATTAACTATTGTTGTACATTATAAGGAGATTAAATTTTAAAACAAGGTGTATAAATCCAATTTGCAAATGAAACGAATTTAAATTAAAGAATTTGAGAATTAAATTTCTGGTGTTTTTCTAGATTTGGTTTTCTAAAGTTTTGGAAAATATGTTATCTAAAAGTATTTTCGAATGGAAATTATTTTCAAAGAGTTTTTAAAGAAGTAAGTCTGTGCTCTCTTCTTTTGTCTGGAAAATAATTTCGGTGATGACTGCAGCATCATCGACATTCAATTTCGAGTCTCAAAGTGGAGAGACCACTTAGTAGCTTTGCTACACTTTTGTTTTGGAAAATGGATTTGATTTGAATTTCTTGAGTATGATTTGATGTATAATATATATATCAGTACATATTTATTTGAAAATGGTTTGAAGAAAAACCGAAAATTAATCCTTAAATTTTGTGTAAAGTGATGGTTTTCAATTATTGAAATTAAGCAAATTTTTGAATAATTGGAGAATCTAAAAAAAATGGATTTAAAATAAATTTGTTGAACATTAATCAATTTAAAAACTAATGAAATTTATATGGTTTTGAATTAATTGTTGTATTTTGAATCTATTTTCCTTTCTGGTTGCTTCTATTCTCCTATCTTGTTCCTTTTCGGGGATGAAAAGTTTTGAGTGGGGGAAATTTTAACGATTTTTAATAACGTAATTAATTAAAAAATTTCATGAAATTAAAATATTAAATTTTTGCAATGAAAATTTGATATTTGTAATACGTCTATTTAAACGTAGCAAGTGTCAGATTTTCGTTTGAAAATATGAAAGTTAGTTTTGTTGTGTGATTTTCAATTTCAATTTAAAATCCATTAAATTTGATGAAAATAAAATATTTTCGGAATCCGAATATTTTTATATAAGAAAAATGTTTATTATTTTCTGAGTGAGACGTCATATTTTGTTTCACTAAATTCGGACTGCTATAGCCTTGTTTATCTTATTTTCGTCGAATTAGCATCAGTTTGGCAGTGAATATCGACTTTTGATAGGATGATCGTGTCATTCATATCTATGAACCATTCTGTTCGTCTTGTTGTGCTGATCTCCGCTGTATATTCATTCCTATATTTCGGTGTCTGGTGCACGATGAAATCCATGAAACGATTTGCCGTATCGGTTCTGCATTTGAGTCCTTTTGTTTCCTTTGTCCATTTATTATCCACCGTGTATTGAATTGCCATTGCCTTTAATATTTCCAGATCTTGACTTCCCTGGTTCACTTATCTTCCTCCTCTGATTTGTTCTATCTTCTTCATAAAAGAAAATTAATATATATTTACAAAAGAATTTCTACATTTGGTTTCTGGAAACAAGCTTTCGTCCTTTTTCTTTTGCTTGAAGCTGCTTCTACAACCACACTCACGCCCATCACCCCCTTGCACCACCACGCGCACTCTTCCATGCCCGACCCTCCTTGAACCCGAACGCCACTACACAACTGATAACCTCCAAGCCCAGCTCTCCACCAAAGACCGATGCTCTCCTCCTCCCCTCCATATGCAACCCAACAGCCGCACTTATTTATATATAAATAATGCTCGGCCATACAAACAAACTCACACCTGAAGCCTTCCACCTTTGCCCCTCCTTTAGACACCCACCGACCGCCTCCATCCTGCACCTCCTCAGCCCGCCACCCCATTCACCTGCTCCGCCTCATAACCTCTGCCAACCGAAGCTACACACCTCAACCCCACAGTCCGAGCCACGCACCAGCCCGATGACCTTCCTCCGCACCCACACTTGGCCTTCCTCCGCAGCCCGACCCGCCTGACACCCCGCCACCCAGACCGAACGGCTATAGCCCGTATATGTAGAAGTTTGCTCTCCCCTTCACACAAACATTTCCACCACAAACGCCGCCCTCTCCTATGCTCTTCCTACCGATCGAGTACAACCTGATCCCTTGCCCTCCGCGTGACCATCGTCTCTGCCTTCATCACCTGCCATGGCAGCCTCCCACATCAACCCCACAGCCCGAGCCACACAATAGCCCGATGGCCTTCCTCCGTACCCACATGTGGCCTTCCTCCGTAGCCCGACCCGCCTGACACCCCGCCACCCAGACCGAACGACTACAGCCCATATATGTAGAAGCTTGCTCTCCCCTTCACGCAAATGTTTTCACCACAAACGCCGCCCTCTCCTGTGCTCTTCATACCGATTGAGTACAGCCTGATCCCTTGCCCTCCGCGTGACCATCATCTTCGCCTTCATCACCTGCCGTGGCATCCTACTACATCAACTCTCCAACCACCATAGTTCCTGTTGAGTTCAAGTTAAGTTTAAGGTAATTAATCTTATTTTAATACATGGTTAGAGTAAATATAATGTGTCTATTTATTTAAAATTATATTAATATTTTGAAATAGGCTTTGTAACATATATAGATTTCAGTTTAAAATATCTCTTTGAAGAATTTTGAAAAAAAATTATGAGTTTTACAATATAAAAATATAGATATTTTGAGCTGTGCATTTTATATAGATTTTATATATAACATATAGGCATTGTGATGTATAAGTTATATACAATCTGTTTATTTTTTTATATAAATTTATATAAGTTATATATAAGCTGTTTGTTCGTATATATAAGTTTACATAAGTTTATATATGATCTGTTTGAGTTTATATATATATTATAATAAAGTATGTTTATATTGATTTTTATAATAAATATTGATTTTTTTTAAAATATGTATGTAACTTTATATATATATTTATATATTAGTTTATATACATAAGTATATATGCGTTTGGTTTTCAAATTTATATGGAGATTTTATTTTATATGTGTTTGAATTAAATATTGATTTGAAAATATATGTTTTTAAATTGATTTAGCAACAAATATATATATATATATATAATATTTTGTTTCATCGATCTCTAGTCCATCTTGACTTACTTTCTCAACATTGAATTTGTCGCAGCAATTCCTAGCTTGTCGTTGTTCTGCTAGTTCGTGTCTGTATCCGTGTGCGTGTCCGTGTCATCTTCTTATTTTTCTAACCTCGAAAGGTGAGCAATCACTCACGATTAACATTCTTATATTTAGTAGATTCAATTCGCATGAAATAACAATTGAAATATGCTATTAAATTTGAATTGCTAGTTATTTAATTGCTATATATGATAAGCCATTATCTGTAACTATTTACCTATAACATATGACACCATAACATGTTGTATATATATTATATTTAAATTAGTTATTGATGATATATGCCTGATGTTGATATATTATATTATTATCTTGTTTGTTCTCACTCTGCAAGTTCCCTGTTAGTTTAGAATTCCCTATGGGTTGAAATGATATATACCCGAACAATCTTATAGATTAGAGGAAAATCGTTATGGGTTGAAATAATAAACCCAAGCGATTTTCATTTGATTATGAAATTTTAGGATTGCGGGTTGAAATGATATATACCCGTAAGAATAAATTGCGGATTGAAATGATAAATATCTGTATCACTTGACCATAGGATGGAAAATAATATATGGACACCGTTGGTCTATTTTTGAAAAATGATTTCCAAAGTTTTGAAAGGAAATATATGGGTTTTATTAAATATCGATTTTAAAATATGATATATAAATGTTTTTTTTAAATACGTGTAAAAAATTAGATTTTAAAATTATATGTTTTGGAAATTTTAAATTTATAAGTTAGTTTTGAAAATATAAATTATAAGATTTTACTTATAATTTTATTATTATATTTTATATATATATAAAATAAGATTTAATATAAAAATAAATTTAATAATAAGATTTAAATTAATAGTTTAATTTAATTAGTATATATATAATATGTTTTAAATATATATAATATTTTAATATTTAAATAGATTTTGTAATAACTTTAAATAAATAGAGGTTGGGAGGATAAATTAAATAATAATTGATTTATAATTTAATTTGTTAAAGAATTGAGTTTTTATAAGAATTGATTTTGAGTTTTTAAAGATAAGAAATTTATAACTTGATAACTTGATTTGATTAAAGGTGACTAAATGAATATTTTTGAATTTAAATAGATTGAAATTGAATATTTAGTTTTGATTTAAAAGGTGTAGTTTGAGATTTTATTCAAATGTTTATAAAAGTGATTAGATGAATATTTTAGAATTAAATATAATTGAAGTTAGATATTTAATTATTGATTTTATTTAAATTGGAAATTTGAGATTTCATTTAAATGTTATTATAAATGATTAAGTGAATATTTCAAATTTAAACAAAATTAAAGTTGAATTTTGGAGTATAAATGAAATTTATCGAATTGAGTTATTATATATGTTTGAAGATTTAAACTTTGAAGCCGATTGAATTTGAAATGGTAGTTCAAACTTGGATTTGAAATTGATATAAATTAAAATGGATTAATGAAACTTGAATTGAACCTTTAACCTTTTTAATTGTAATTGATGATCTGGGATTTATTTAAATTGAATTTTGGAACCAAAGTTGATTTGAATCGATTTGTGGAACTGGATGAAACAATTCTAATTTGAAACTATTTTTGCTAAAAACTCTTTTAATATAAACTATTTTAATATATAAACTATTTTTTATCTATAACCTCTTCTTAAATATAAACATTTTTAAATTATAACTATTCTAATATATATAAACCTTTTTAGATTGTTTAAGTTGGAACTATTATGATTTAAATTAAATGGATTTAAATGCGAATATTTTAATATGATTTTGAGAGTGATATGATTTCGAATGTGATATGATTTTGAAATAAGTATGATATTTTGATATGAAGTATGAACCGTTTGAAATTATAAACGACCACGGTGTGTAATAAGAGTTTGGTTGTTAAAGAGATCGAGATCGGATATTGTCATACTCTCTGCCAATACCGAAAACCACTTTAACAACTGTGTACGTGGTGGAGATTCCAAAACGAAGTAGGATGGTTTGGCGATGATTCTGTATGAGGTATTAACGTAGCCCTGACTCCCGTGAGTCAGCTTGATGTGGCTAAAACAGGAGCTATACCTAGGCCAAGTGAGGTCGCACCTCCGATCGAGCATGCTTCTTCGATACCATTCTATTAATTTGTGATTTGATTGGGTGCACCTTTGATTCTAGGAGCGTGTCTCGAGGTGGGCGGTAGTAGCTGCTATGCGTTACCACCAGCCCAGTTCTGCAAAACGGTAGAATCCTACCCTAGGTATTGCCTTGCGTGCCTTGTCACATGCTTTATCGCGCCTTCCACGAGTTTGGTTTGTGTTGTACCTATAGAGTGCTCCCTAATAGTCCACCGGTTTGGTGGAGTTTACAGTACTGTATAGACCATGATATTATATAAAATGTGTTAAGGGGGATATGGGTAACGCCTTAACGCTATTTTAATAGTTTACTTTACTATAGATATTATATATGTAGCGGATTTTACTATGTATGTAGATAGTTTAACGAATCCTAAAAGGGTGGGAATTCCAAACATCCTTTAAGTTATTTGTATTTCAGTTGATATTTCACTTAAGTTGAATTTACTGATATAAGAATGTTAATCCTAACTCGAGGGTTTTGTGTTTTGCTTTATGCTCGAGTCAGACTGAGTGTCACAGCATTTGAGACTCACCTTTGGAGCTTGGAGCCTTGCTTGAAGATCTACCTTATACCTGTTCAGCCTTATGTTATTTCCAGTTGTTTATGTTCAGTCTTGTCAGTTACTTTTGTATTTGAGATTTCTTTTGTATTTTGTTTTAAACTCTGATGTTTATATAGTGGCTTCATGATGCAGCACGAGCTACAAAGTTACAAGACTTAAGTCGCCCACGACTTAGCTTAAGTCGCCCACGACTTAAGGAAGCAGCTTTGCGATCTAACGAAGAAGTTATAGGTCGTCCACGACCTAAGGAGTCACGAGAGGGGGAGCTGCGACTTAACTGGAAACCAGGGGAAGAAATTATCTCGAGTTTGTGACCTAAGGAAAAAGTGATAAGTCGTCCACGACCTAACGGAATCTTAAGTCGTGTGGATATGATGAGTCGTAGACGACCTAACCTATTATTGAGTCGCCCACGACCTAACAAAAGCGGCACGCGAGTTACTGGGTTCAAGGTGCTGGAAGGTAGACGAGTTAAAGAGTTACGACATACTTTAGGTCGTAGAGATGTGTTACGACCTATACTAGGGCACGTAAATGAGTTACGACCTAAGAAAGGTCGCTGGGTGATCTGGAGAGATAAGTCGCTGAAGATTCTAAGTCGTGAAGTCCTTAAGTCGTAAGTCGCATGAAACTGGCTATCTCTTAAGTCGCTACATGTTTTTAGGTCGTTACCGACCTAAGTTAAGTCGCTACATGTTTTTAGGTCGTTACCGACCTAAGTTAAGTCGCTGAAGATTGAAGCCGTAGATTCTTATGCCGCCTTATTCTATGCCGTTGATTCTTTAAGACACGGAGGATGTTGAGTCGCAAGTTTTAAGTCGCAGGTTATAAGTCGTAAACGACTTAAATGTTGTAAATTCGTGATGTATGTGTTGCTTTGTTAAAGTCGCTATGTACTATTTGTTGTGTCTTGTAAGTCGTATGTCGTTTGTTTTTAAGTCGGGGATTTTTAGGTCGTGGTGTTATAAGTCGTACACGACTTAAGAGTTGTACAGATTTGTGATGAGATTTGTAACTTCTATAAATAGGCCGGTGGTGCCATTTGTAATAGTTTAGTTGATTTGAAATAAAACTCTTGTTTTGTTAGCTTTGTGCTTTCACCAAATTGGTAGTCGAGTGTAATCTCCTATCTCCTCCTTCGGATAATCGAGTGCGCTCGATTCAACGATTGCAGAAGCCGATTCACGGAATCAAGTGCGCTTGATCAACGCTCGAAGAATTGAAGATCTCTCCTCACGGTATCGTGCGTGATCAACGTGTCAGAGATAGCTAGAATTCGGTATCTTCGGATCAACGAATTTGGGCAATTCAGTATCTTCCAATCCACCGATTCCTACTTTCATCGATCTACATTGTTTTTGATTAATCCGCCGCGTCAGTTTTGGTATCGGAGCTTGTTCTAGCCAATCATAGCTAGATCGAGACTTGGAGCCTAATCATTTTGGAGTTTTGAAGAAATCAAGTTGAGCCGAGCATCTCCAATCAAGTCGGCCGAGTTAGTAGAGCTTGTTCGAAGTTGTTTCGATCGAATTTGTGTTGGAGGCTGAGAATTTTGTTCATCGTGTTCATCGCGATTTGCAACAAAAGTGGAAGTTTCGATCCATTTCATTTTGGATCAAAATTCGAATTGTGTTTGAATTTGAAGTGTTTGAGAAGTTCAAATCATGCCGCCGAGAAGAGCTAATCGTCACCAAAACGTAGAAGCTTTGTATAGAAGAGAAGAAGCTGATGAGATGGAGCAAAGAATCAATGAAAACTTTAGTGAACAGCTTAACGAAGGAATTGGTCGGTTAGAGAAGATGATGTTAGAGATGAATCAAAATCGGAGAAGAGTTTCACCTGAATCTAACCATGGGGGAAGTGGAGTCTCGCCACATTCCAATCGAGACAGAAGTGTTGATGATGATCAAAGGCATGGGAGGAACGTGAATGAGCGTGAACGGAGGAATGTAGATAGAAGGGATGATGGTGGAAGACGTGAAGGTAGTAGAGATGTGGGTGGACGAGATAGACAACGATATACATCTGATTTTGAAGAGGAGTATGATGGTGGTATTGTTCGAGGACAAGGACGAGGACAAGGAAGAAATTACTCTGAGTATGATCACAAGTGGGAGTCGGGGATGAAGACTGAAATTCCTGAATTCAAAGGTGGTATGCAAGCGGAGGAATTTCTAGATTGGGTGGCTAATGTTGAAGAGATTTTTGACTTCAAGGATGTTCCAGAGCAGCGTAGAGTGAAGTTGGTTGCTACAAGGTTGAGGGGTAGAGCTTTAGCATGGTGGTAGCAAACCAAACTTACACGTGAACGGATGGGGAAGTCAAAGGTTGAATCATGGGAAAAGATGAGGAAAATGATGAAGGCCACATTCTTACCTTATAACTATCAGTCGCTTATGTATCAGAGATTGCAAAACTTGAGACAAGGGACGAAATCTGTGAATGACTATGCTGACGAATTTTATCAACTGATTGCCAGGAATGATATTATGGAAATGGAAGAGCAGCTGACATCTAGATTCATTGGGGGATTGCGAATGCAGATTCAGGATATGGTTAACATGTTTGATCCCAGATCTGTAGCGGAAGCACATCAGAAAGCATTGGCTTGGGAGAAACAGGGAAGACGAGGAGGTGGTATGTTTACAAATTCCAACAATCAAGTGAAGGGTGTTAGTGGAAGTTCTAATGTTTCAAAAGCTGTTGCGAAACCAGTTGTGAATGAGGTTGGAAAGATGAAAGTCAATAATGGTTTCAAGTGTTATAATTGCCAAGAAATGGGCCACAAAAGTAGCGAATGTCCAAAGCCGAAGAAGAGAGCTATGATAGCGGAGGTTGAGGATGAGGATGAAGAAGCTGAATGTTCCAATTCACCACCTAATGAAGAGGAAGAAGAAGTGTCGGGAGACGAAGGTTATAATCTAATGATGAAGAGGTCCTGTTTAACACCAAAGCAAGAGGAGGATTGTAGTTGGTTAAGGAGCAATATTTTTCAGTCAACATGTACCATTCTGGGGAAGGTTTGCAAATTTGTTATTGATGCTGGAAGCTGTGATAATATAATTTCTTCAGAAGCTGTGAGGAAGTTGGCGTTGAAGACTGAGAAACATCCGAAACCGTACAAGCTAGCTTGGTTGAGGAAAGGCGGGGAGGTGAAGGTTGGACGAAGGGCTTGTGTGAAGTTTTCAATTGGAAAGAAATACAAGGATGAAATCTGGTGCGATGTGGTAGATATGGATGTCTGTCATTTGTTGCTGGGAAGACCGTGGCAGTATGATAGGGCGGTGCAACATGATGGGCGTACCAACAGTTACAGTTTCATGTTTGAAGGCACAAAGATTACTCTAGTTCCAAAGAAGCGACAACAGGAGGAAAACAAGTTGGAGGAGATTGAAGAGCTTAAAACTTTGTTATCTTTGAAGGAGTTTGTGAAGGAAATAGAGGAGGAGCCTGAAGTGTTTTTGTTGATTGGGCGAGAGAGCAGTGAAAATGTTGAAATTCCGGAAGAAGCGAAGGCAGTTTTGAAAGAATTTGACGATGTATTTCCAGAGGAGTTACCAACGGAGTTGCCACCGTTGAGGGATATACAACATCAGATAGATCTTGTTCCAGGTGCTGTATTGCCACACAGACCACATTATCGAATGAGTCCAAAGGAACATGAAGAATTGAGGAGGCAAGTGGAAGAATTGCTTGAACAGGGGCGTGTACAGGAGAGTTTAAGTCCTTGTGCTGTACCAGCTTTATTGGTACCCAAAAAGGATGGAACGTGGAGAATGTGCACAGATAGTCGAGCATTGAATAAGATCACAGTCAGATACAGATTTCCGATGCCGAGGCTTGATGATCTATTGGATCAAATTAGTGGGTCTGTAATCTTTTCTAAGATTGACTTGAAGAGCGGTTATCATCAGATTCGCATTAGACCAGGGGACGAATGGAAGATAGCGTTCAAGACGAGGGAAGGCTTGTATGAATGGCTTGTCATGCCGTTTGGTTTATCGAATGCACCAAGTACATTCATAAGAGTGATGAATCAAATTTTCCGACCGTACATTGGGAAATTTGTGGTGGTTTACTTTGATGATATTTTAATCTACAGTACTAGTACAGAAGAGCATGTTCAGCATTTGAAGAAAGTGTTAATTATTCTTCGTGAAGAACAATTCTATGCTGCTACAAAGAAGTGTGTTTTTATGGCGAGGAGTGTTTTATTTCTGGGGTATGTTGTGTCGGAAGAAGGAATACAGGTTGACCAAAGTAAAGTCGAAGCTATCAGAAATTGGCCGCAACCCAAGATGATAACGGAAGTTCGTAGTTTTCACGGGTTGGCTTCATTTTATCGAAGGTTTATTCCACACTTTAGTAGTGTGATGGCGCCTGTTACGGATTGCATGAAGGGTAAACAGTTTGCATGGACAGAGGAAGCAAGGGATGCTTTTGGGAAGATCAAGGAGTTGTTGACGTCTGCACCAATCCTAGTGTTGCCAGATTTTCAGTTATTGTTTGAGCTACACACTGATGCGTCAAAAGTTGGGATTGAAGGAGTGTTGAGTCAGAAGGGGCGTCCTATTGCATATTTCAGTGAGAAGTTGTCCGGAGCAAAGATGAGATACAACACATATGATGTGGAATTCTATGATGTTGTACAAGCTATTAAACACTGGAGACATTATCTATTTCAGAAAGAGTTTGTTCTTTACACTGATCATGAAGCATTGAAACATTTACAAGGGCAAGACAAGATTTCAGCGAGACATGCATCATGGATTGCATATCTGCAACAATTTACTTTTGTTGTTAAACACAAATCAGGAGTGACGAATCGTGTGGCTGATGCGTTGAGCAGAAGGAATCATTTGTTGACTACAATGAAGGTCGAAGTGACAGGATTTGATGTGTTACCGGAATTATTTGTCGATGATCCTTACTTTGCAAAGTTTGTTGAAAAAGTCAAGGAGAGAAAGACGGATGAGTTCGTGATGGTGGATGGTTTTCTGTTCAAAGGAAATCGATTGTGCATACCCGATTGTAGTTTGAGAATGAAGATTGTAAAAGAGCTACATGAAGAAGGACATGTTGGAAGAGACCGTACATTACAGTTGATTTCACAGTCTTACTTTTGGCCATCGATGAGGAAAGAAGTGGAGAGGTTTGTTGAGCGATGTCATATCTGTCAGGTTTCGAAAGGAACTGCGACTAATGCTGGCTTATATATGCCGTTACCTGTACCAACTAAACCATGGGTTGATGTGAGTATGGACTTTGTTTTGGGGTTGCCGAGAACACAGTGTGGTAATGATTCCATTTATGTGGTGGTTGATCGATTTTCGAAAATGGCACATTTTATTGCTTGTAAGAAGACGACGGATGCTGTTCATGTTGCTCAATTATTTTTCAAAGAGATATATCGACTTCATGGATTGCCAGAATCTATTGTGTCGGATAGGGATACTAGATTTCTAAGTCATTTTTAGCTAAGTTTGTGGAAGATGGTGGGAACGAAATTGAACTTTAGTAGCGCTTATCATCCGCAAACGGATGGACAGACCGAGGTTGTTAACAGATCATTGGGAAACTTGTTGAGATGTCTTGTGCAAGACAATCTGAAGAGTTGGGATGTGAAGTTATGTCAAGCAGAGTTTGCTCATAATCATGCTGTGAACCGTAGTACAGGTTTCAGTCCGTTTCAGATTGTATATTCTAGTTTGCCAAAGGGTCCGTTGGAGTTAACAGTCATACCACAACCAAAGAAGACAGTCAAACGAGCTGTAGATTTTGTTGAAGGATTAATAGAGTGTCATAGAATCGTTCAAGAACGATTGGAGAAAGCGAATGAGAAGTACAAACGATCGGCAGATCTGAAGCGAAGGAGTGTTGAATTTAATGAAGGAGATATGGTTTATGTAGTGTTAACAAAGGATCGTTTTCCAGTAGGCACTTATAATAAGTTGAAAGCCAGAAAAGTTGGTCCTGTAGAAGTCGTGAAACGAATTAATGAAAATGCTTATAAGTTGAAGCTGCCGGAGGATGTGTACACTTCTGCGTGTTCAATGTCAAACATCTCGTACCATATTATGGGGATGAACAATCTGATGTGGAAGAATTTACAAATTCGAGGACGAATTTTTCTCAACCTGGGGAGGATGATGCAGCACGAGCTACAAAGTTACAAGACTTAAGTCGCCCATAATTTAGCTTAAGTCGCCCACGACTTAAGGAAGCAGCTTTGCGACCTAACGAAGAAGTTATAGGTCGTCCACGACCTAAGGAGTCACGAGAGGGGGAGCTGCGACTTAACTGGAAACCAGGGGAAGAAATTATCTCGAGTTTGCGACCTAAGGAAGAAGTGATAAGTCGTCCACGACCTAACGGAATCTTAAGTCGTGTGGATATGATGAGTCGTAGACGACCTAACCTATTATTGAGTCGCCTACGACCTAACAAAAGCGGCACGCGAGTTACTGGGTTCAGGGTGCTGGAAGGCAGACGAGTCAAAGAGTTACGACATACTTTAGGTCGCAGAGATGTGTTACGACCTATACTAGGGCACGCAAACGAGTTACGACTTAAGAAAGGTCGTTGGGTGATCTGGAGAGATAAGTCGCTGAAGATTCTAAGTCGTGAAGTCCTTAAGTCGTAAGTCGCATGAAACTGGCTATCTCTTAAGTCGCTACATGTTTTTAGGTCGTTACCGACCTAAGTTAAGTCGCTGAAGATTGAAGCCGTAGATTATTATGCCGCCTTATTCTATGCCGTTGATTCTTTAAGACGCGGAGGATGTTGAGTCGCAAGTTTTAAGTCGCAGGTTATAAGCCGTAAACGACTTAAATGTTGTAAATTCATGATGTATGTGTTGCTTTGTTAAAGTCGCTATGTACTATTTGTTGTGTCTTGTAAGTCGTATGTCGTTTGTTTTTAAGTCGGGGACTTTTAGGTCATGGTGTTATAAGTCGTACACGACTTAAGAGTTGTACAGATTTGTGATGAGATTTGTAACTTCTATAAATAGGCCGGTGGTGCCATTTGTAATAGTTTAGTTGATTTGAAATAAAACTCTTGTTTTGTTAGCTTTGTGCTTTCATCAAATTGGTAGTCGAGTGTAATCTCCTATCTCCTCCTTCGGATAATCGAGTGCGCTCGATTCAACGATTGCAGAAGCCGGTTCGCGGAATCAAGTGCGCTTGATCAACGCTCAAAGAATTGAATATCTCTCCTCACGGTATCGTGCGCGATCAGCGTGTCAGAGATAGCTAGAATTCGGTATCTTCGGATCAACGAATTTGGGCAATTCAGTATCTTCCAATCCACCGATTGCTACTTTCATCGATCTACATTGTTTTTGATTAATCCGCTGCGTCACTTCATGAACTACTATTTATTTATTCTGCTGCTTATTGTTGTAATACTCTGTGTCTGTGATTCTGTGTTTGATTTATTTACTATATATGCTAAGTTTTGCCAAATATAAATTAACTTTCTATTGTTTTGAGCAATTCAGGTTCGACATGTGTGGATGATTCTCGATTTGAATGGTTCGAAATAGCAAGTCGTTACAAGTGGTATCGAAGCTTTGGTTTAGGAAAAACTTAGCATATGGAGTTTAAATTCATTAGAGATAGGGTAGTGATACCCTAGAATGAGTAGAATCAATTATAGAATCATCTTCGTTCAAACTTGAAATTCTTAGTTAGGATCCTCCTAGATTAGGATTTTTCTCGAATTTTGGAACTTTTTCCTTGTTTTGAAATCTATTCTTGTCTCTCCCTGTTTGTGTCCTTTGGATACTGGAGCAACCCATAGCTTCAACCTCAATTGGCAACTTCACCCTTTGTGTAACTGATCCCATCGGCGGTCTCGCCAACCTTAGTATGATTTGTAAAGGGGTAAAACTCCTTTACAACAGGCGTCGATTCACCGGAGATTTCTACTGTAACGACCCAATTTTTCGACGCTCGAAAATCGACATCAATACGTCCACTGTATTAAATGCCGAACAATCGAATGCCGGAAAACTGAACCATTAGGGTTAAAGAAGAAAGAGGTAGAAGAAGAAATAGAAACAATATCAGAATCTCACAATCGCAGCGGAACAATATATAATAGATAAATGACTAATCTTTAAAACAAAAGAACTATATCTATTTATACATTACATCATCAGAGTACAACAGTTTCATAATAAATCGGACAGTTATAATAACTTGTCCCCATAACTGAATACACAGCGGAATAATAATCAAATACGGAAATACGTCTCGCAATCCAGCTCGTCTCCTGAGCTCCACAGCAATCCATCCAGAATCTACTAATAACCTGACTCTAGGCTACCCGTGTGGAAATTATGGGCACCCAGAGTTTAGAAAAGGGAACAATAAACTCCAGGTCAGTCATGAGACTGGTGTGAGAACTAAAAACAGTTATTTGTACAAAAAGAAATCCGTTTATGCTTTTGGAAAATGAAACTACCATAAGGCCTCCCGACACACACACAATGCAATCTCACACTTGGGGGAGATTTCTCCTTATAGTAGTCAAATATGGTTGATACGCGAAAATCCTTTTGATATTATTATTAGTGCATAGTGTGGAAAACATTTCGAAAGTATAATATTAATCATAGCCAGCATAGGTACCATTATATTATGCCTACTATAGCTACCATTTAAGAATGGCAGGTTATACAACTGAAATCGTAAAGGGCTCATATTTGGTTGATTGGATTTCCAACAAATGGTCAAGGCTAAGGAACTTCCTTTCCGAATTGGTACGCCTCTGGAGGGACGCCCTGAGAACCTAACCGGATCTCTGCCAACACAAGGCCGGGTTACCTCTGTAACTAGGTAACTAACTGTCACGAGTATGCCATTCCCCGGTCGTAACCAACCTTTACCGAGGCGCCTCGAATTCCAACAACCACATAAGTAAATATTTGAGCTCCATACCAGAATACCACTTTTTATTTTATCCACATAAGTAAATATCTGGGCTCCATACCAGAATACCACTTTTTATCTAGAAGGAAATGTACATACCCTGAGGGGCGCGACCCCCATAACCTTGCTGCATCCTTCCTGTTTCGACCATTTCCAGGGTATGAGGTTTGATGAAGTCTTGTCCCACAAAGCTACGCTTTTCACAAAAGCCATGCTTCGATCAACCAATGATCAACACTTAGTATACCACATTTCCAAATTGGGAATATATCACTAGTAACAATCAATTACATAACCTCTGAGCTCGTACGTCTCAGAAAAGGGTGTTAAGCTAAGAGAATAAATTCTTCGCCACCAACAGAAATATATTTGATAGAAACCAGCTTTATATCTCAAAGTGTAATGTCAGGCATACATCCATACAAGTCCATCCTGGGTCTGAATGGAACCGAAGGCACTTCGTCCAATTAAGGAAAAAGTCCTTGCAAATCCAGATATCCCCTAATCACGTTCGGATTCCCCATCACATAGGGTAATCAAAATCTCTATACCGGAGCAACTCGGTGCAGAGGCATTCAACATGCAATCCTTTCGTTTTCTAAAATACCCGGTCTTCAACCACCGTCTTCAAATGCAATCCCATTTCATCGTATCATTATTCGGAATGGGTTTTATGACTTAATGTCCTCTCCCGGCTTAACCGAATAATGAGCGCTTATTTTAAAAACAAGTGTAAGCATTCAGATCATAGTTAAGTCACAACAAATTTTCCATTTTTAATCTTTTAAACAAAAGATCCACCCTTAAGATTCGATGTGGTTTTCGGATAACCATTTGGAATCCGACCCCCGGTCGCATCGAAATTCAAATGTCGTCTTAAGGCCAATATTGATAGTCGGTTATTTAACTATCATACAACATCCACAAACAACCATCAGATTTAAATAATTTCCCAAATTATTTATTTCAAAATATCTTCGCAAGATATAAATTTTTTCTACACTTCAACCCTTTTGAAAACAGTTTTCAATCACTTTCCTCTCGTGGAATAAATTCCAAATATTGTTTGTTTCCACTGAAAATTACCAAAACTAAATGCTTTAGATTTTTAAAGTAATTTAAATCACTTTACCTAAATATATATATACTTTAAAATACTTAGCATAAAAACTATTTAAAACACTTAATTTAAAATACCAGTTATGAAATTTAATAATAATTTTTCATGTAAAAGTTAAGCCAAAACAAGTTTAAAAATAAAGGTTATTGAATTCTATACAAGTTTTCCAAATAAAAACTTTAGTCAAACTATATTTCAAATAAAACTACTTTATAAAATATAAATATTAATAATTATCTTTTTAAAATCATAAAACCAATTAGACTTTAAAATAATTATTACTATAACTAATTTAATAAATATTTAACTTTAAAATTCTAAACAACTTAAATAAATAATTTCTCAAAACATTCTTTTAAAACAATTTTAAAACCTTTTAATTTATACTTAAAATCTCCTTTGAAAACGTACTTGGCTTTTCAGGGAAATACACCTTTCTTTCACAACTTTAAAAATAAACCACTATTTGTTTTTAAAACAAATTACCCATTCCATTATAAATTCCCACCGTGAATTTATACTTCCAAAATATCCATTGATATCTTATTTCACTTTATAAAACCCAGCTTATAAATTCTATAGTCTCATCTTCTTTTCAAACCACAGTTTCAAACATTTAATTAGTTTTCAAATCGATTTCCCAAAACTAACTCGATTTTTAAAATAAATTCCTTTACCTTTATTTCTCCCAAACCATTTAAAATCTGAATTTTAAAATAAATTCTTCAAATTTTAAACAATACTACTTAAGTTCTCAAAATCCATTTAGTTTCATTTATTAAAAAATCTTTTTCCCCATACTTGGAATTTATTCGATAGGATTTCAAAAATCAACTTTTATCCTTTTCCAAATTCCTTCCTTTTATTTATCCAATTCTCTAAAAATTATTTTACTTAAAATTCTCTATTTTAATTTCCTTCCAAAAATCCAATTATTATATTTTTGGTGTTTAAAATACCAAAATATATTCGGCTAAACCATAGCCTTTAATAATTTCAATTCCAATATAATCAATCATAGATTATCAATAAATCATATCACAACATATGAAATAAATTCAAACATTTGAGGAATCCAGTTGGATCCCTCCAACCTATTTCCCTGCATCCACAGATGTTAGCACAACAATTTGAAATACCAATTCCACTTCGAGGTGGAATATCGCGGTATATGGGGTCATATCATATCATCCGCTATTATGCGGCGCATAAGGTCTCATCTGCTATATAATGCGGGAAATCAATCACTCCAATATATATATATACTACTACTACTATATATAACATACCAATCCAACTGATAACAATTATCAATCCAAGCAAACAACCAATAATTTAAATTTAGTGGAAATTAGCCATAAGGGCTTCTTTAGCAAGCGCAATTAGTTTCTAGGACACACAACTGAAATAATTACTTTTAAGGACAAAATGCAAAATAATTAGTTTCTAAGGCCTAAAAATCTATGAAATTATGTCCTTGAAAGTAATTAGACTGCTAACTTTGTCCTTAAAAGTAATTATTCTGCTGACTTTGGCTTTGAAATTAATTTCTATGGATGTGTATCCTATAAACTAATTGAACTACAAAGTTTGTCCTTCTAGTGAAATGCCCCTTAAATTTAACTATTTAAATTAAATCGGGTAATCCGATTGAGTGAGAAGTTCTCACCTTTGCTTTTGTTTGCAATCCATTTCCATTCCAGCTTGTTTTCATAATTTTTTTGACCTTGTATAACATTTATACAATTTATTAATATTTGCACAATTGGACAATCAATCTCCATTTAATAAATTTTATTTTATCTAATAATTTAATTTCAAACTAATTTTCTTTTAATAAAATGTTTTTAGCGACTAAAACAATTAAATAAGTTTTATTAAACAAATCAATCTCTATCATATATTATTTAAAACTAGTAAATGAATTTAGGTATATATGTATATTTATTCTTCTTTGAAGTTACACTTATAAAACAATCTATATAAGTTTAAAAAAATCCAATTTTATATATAAACTTTCAATATTTTAAATTCCTATTTATTTACCTTTTTTCAAACTTAACTATATATATAGTTATCTCCTATTCAATATATATTTTTAAATTTATAACGGGCTGCTAAAAAAATATTTTCTATATACACACACATATATATAAAGAAAAATCTGTGTATATATATACTTCTCTGGATAAAAAAGTTTTCTGTTTTAAATTTATATATATTTTGTGCTACATATATTCATATGACTGATTTAAATTTTAAAATGCAAAGAACAAATGGAATATACCTCACTGGAAACGAATACCAAATCAACATCACTACTTGATCTCGGCCACATGCGCTTCCCACCCTAACCTCACGACCTCAGTTCCCTAACCGCCACAATCCAACGCGAGCTTCCAGCGCATACCCACGCGCCTCTCCTTTGAGACCGCGACGACGCCTTCGCACGCGCCTGGTAGCCTCGCCATCGCGTGAAACCCTAGCCTTCGAGATGCTCGATCGCTCCGCCTACCCTTTACCGTTGCCTCGTGCCTTCGCTTGAAACATTGAGCGTGGACAACCCAGGCTTTTTTATTATACAGAGGGAGCCATTTTCGCGAATTAAAACTGAGGATGGGAAAGGGAAAAGAAAAAGGCGATTTGAATTAAATTTGTTTCGCTCGGACATTTTATTTCTTCTGAACGAAATTGTTTGCAAATGAATTGATACGAGATGAAATATTATAATTAACGAAGGCGCGTGTTAATGCAGTAGGACAAGTGTTGAGAATTTCTCTACGTGTTAAAAAGCAGAATGAGGGCTTGCAACAATTATTATTTATATTTCAAATTTCAAATTCAAATTTAAATAATCTCGATTATCGCACTCACAATCTCGATCTCCTATCGAGGCATGCTGCTAGGCGTTTATAATGTTATACCCCTATTCCGAATGCAATGGAAAATGTTTCGAGGTCTAACTCGATCGTATAGAGAAGATAGCTTTTTGAACCCAGTTATAATATTAAATTCCGATTTAAATTTCAGTGCGTTTACAATCCTTACGATCACACGACAACTCCGAACACCACAAAATTTGAAATCCGATAATAATACACTATTACGGATCCAATGGAACTGGTTTCGTCAAATTCCGAGACTGTGCCTCGGAAGGCTATTTTTAAATATCGATTTAAACAATATAAATTCAAAACTGAACAAATCACTTTCAAATTCAATTTTAAAAGTTCTATTACCTTCAGTATTATCAATATAAATTTCCTAAGCCTTTAAAATATTTTTAACAAGCATAAAACTGAAGATTCAATATTTACCCAACTTCAATAATTAAATTTAATAATTTAATTGCCAAATTCATAGTGATATTTGAAATTCAAGTTAAACTAACATTCAAATATTTAAAATCAATTAAATATTCCAATTTTAAATATCCAAAAATTCTGGGTTGTCACATCTACCTCCTCGGTTTAGATGCTGTTATGTCCTGCAAAGCCCAAACCGTTCTCTAGTAGACGACCAGAGTGATTCTTTTATGATCGAATATTTATTGCCTCGGGATTATGCAGGCAGTTTTATCTCTTCGCTTGATTCTCAGCCTAGTGATCTTGACTCCACTCCTATAGTCAGGAATTATCTTGATGTTTGGGTGAAGTCACTCCTCCCTCTCAAGCTGGAAATTGAATTCCACTTCGATCTTTTTCCTGGAGCTCGACCTATAGTCCTACCTTCCGGACTAATGGTTTCTATAAATAGGTAGTCATCCCCTATGGATTAACTAATGCTACTGTCTTCTTCGTCGATCTCATGAATCGCATTTTCTGCGATGTTATCAACAAGTTTGTCCCCACTTTCATTGATGATATTATCATCTTTTCTAAGTCTCGGTTGACCCGGTTAAGGTCGCCGTGATTTATATAAGTCTATCCATCTTTCCTTTTTTGTAATTTAATTATCTTATCTTCCTTTCGAACCTATCATCTTAGTTGGAATTTCCTTTGATTAGGATTCCTATAAAATTGAATCTCTATTGTTGTTTTGAATCCGTCCTTGAATCATCCTATGAGAGAATGCATTTGTAATTGATATTAAAATGTGTATATCGTGTTGTTTGAGTTGTTAAGTTTGAATTTTGGGTTTCGATCGATTCATCTGGCCAACACTATCGATAGGAATTTCAAAACACTTGAACAGAGCAAACTGACACGGTATTGTTTTTGAAATTGGTAAATGAAATAATTTTTTGTACGATTATAATATATATAAAGGTATAATTTTCTAAAGTTAGATAATTAAATGAATCGGTTGTTAGAAATAATAATACTAGATTATCATTTATTATTTATCAACATTTCCTAAACCATTAACTATTGTTGTACGTTATAAGGAGATTAAATTTTAAAACAAGGTTTATAAATCCAATTTGCAAATGAAATGAATTTAAACTAAAGTATTTGAGAATTAAATTTCTGGTGTTTTTCCAAATTTGGTTTTCAAAAGTTTTGGAAAATATATTATCTAAAAGTAATTTCGAATGGAAATTGTTTTCAAATAGTTTTAAAAGAAATAAGTCTGTACTCTCCTCTTTTGTTTGGAAAATAAGTTCGGTGATGACTGCAGCATCATCGACATTCAGTTTCGAGACTCAAAGTGGAGAGACCACTTAGTAGCGTTGCTACACTTTTGTTTTGGAAAATGGATTTGATTTGAATTTCATGAGTATGATTTGATGTATAATTTATATATCATTATATATTTATTTCAAAATGGTTTGAAGCAAACCGAAAATTAATCCTTAAATTCTATGTAAAGTGATAGTTTTCAATTATTGAAATTAAGCAAATTTTTGAATAATTGGAAAATCTAAAAAAAGAATGGATTTAAACCAAATTTGTTGAACATTAATCAATTTAAAAACTAATGAAATTTATATGGTTTTGAATTAATTGTTGTATTTTGAATCTATTTTCCTTTCTGGTTGCTTCTATTATCCTATCTCGTTCCTTTTCGGGGACGAAAAGTTTTGAGTGAGGGAGATTGTAACTACCCGAAAATTTTAACGATTTTTAATAACGTAATTAATTAAAAATTTCATGAAATTAAAAAATTAAAATTTTGAAATGAAAATTTGATTTAATACGTCTATTTCAGCGTAGCAAGTGTCTGATTTTCCTTTGAAAATATGAAAGTTAGTTTTGTTGTGTGATTTTCAATTTCAATTTAAAATCAGTTAAATTTGATGAAAATAATTTTTTTTTGAAATCCGAATATTTTTATATAAGAATTTTTTTTATTTTCTGAGTGAGACTTCATATTTCGTTTCCCTAAATTCGGACTGCTATAGCCCCGTTTATCTTATTTTCGGTGAGTTTGGCACCGAATATCGACTTTTGAGAGGATGATCGTGTTATTCATATTTATGTACCATTCTGTTCGTCTCGTCGTGCTGATCTCCGTAGTATATTCATTCCTGTATTTCGGCATCCGGTGCACGGTGAAATCTGTGAAACGATTTACCGTATCGGTTCCGCATTTGAGTCCTTTTGTTTCCTTTGTCCTTTCATTTTCCACCGTGTAATGAATAGCCGTTGCCTTTAATATTTCCAGATCTTGACTTTCAGTATTCCCTATTTTCATTATAATTTGTGTTGTTTCAATTCCCGATTCACTTATCTTCTTCCTCTAATTTGTTCTATCTTCTTCATAAAAAAATTAATATATATTTACAAAAGCATTTCTACATTTGGTTTCTCGAAACAAGCTTTCGTCTGTTTTCTTTTGCTTGATGTTGGTTCTACAACCGCACCCATGCCCATCACCCCCTTGCACTACCACGCGCACTCTTCCACGCCCGACCCACTTTGAACCCGAACGCCACCACACAACCGATCACCTCCAAGCCCAGCCCTCCACCAAAGATCAGTGCTCTCCTCCTCTCCTCCATTTGCAACCCCAACATCCGCACTTATTTATAATATATATATATATATATATATATACACACACACACATATATGCTCGGCCACACAAACAAACTCACGCCTGAAGCCTTCCACCTTTGCTCCTCCTTCAAACACCCACCGACCGCCTCCATCCTGCACCTCCTCAGCCCGCTACCCCATTGACCTGCTCTACCTCATAACCTCCACCAACCGAAGCTACACACCTCAACCCCACAGCCCGAGCCATGCAGCAGCCCGATGGCCTTCCTCCGTGCCCACATGTAGCCTTCCACCGCTACCCGACCCGCTTGACACCCCGCCACCCAGGCCGAACGACCACAGCCCGTATATGTAGAAGCTTGCTCTCCCCTTCACGCAAACATTTCCACCACAAACGCCACCCTCTCTTGTGATCTTCCTGCCGATCGAGTACAGCCTGATCCCCTGCCCTCCGCATGACCATCATCTCCGCCTTCGTCACCTGCCGTGGCAGCCTCCCACATCAACTCTTTAACCACCATAGTTCCTGTTGAGTTCAAGTTAAGTTTTAAGTATTTAATCTTATTTTAATACATGGTTAGAGTATATATAATGTGTCTATTTATTTAAAATTATATTAATATTTTGAAATAGGTTTTGTAACTTATATAGATTTCTATTTAAAAAATCTCTTTGAAGAATTTTGAAACTTTTTTTATGAGTTTTAAAATATAAAAATATAGATATTTTGATCTGTGCATTTTATATAGATTTTATGTATATAACATATAGCCATTGTGATGTATAAGTTATATATAATCTGTTTGTTTTTTTATATAAATTTATATATCTTATATATAAGCTGTTTGTTTGTATATATAAGTTTACATAAGTTTATATATGATCTGTTTGAGTTTATGTATATATTATAATAAAGTATGTTTATATTGATTTTTATAATAAATAGTAATTATTTTTTAAAAATATATGTATGTAAGTTTATATATATGTTTATATATTAGTTTATATACATAAGTATATATGCGTTTGGTTTTCAAATATATATGGAGATTTTATTTTATATGTGTTTGAATCAAATATTGATTTGAAAATATATGTTTTTAAATTGATTTAGAAACATATATATATATATAACATATATTTTGTTTCATCGATCTCTAGTCTATCTTGACTTACTTTCTCAATATCGAATTTGTCGCAGCAATTCCTAGCTTGTCGTTGTTCTACTAGTTCATGTCTGTATCCGTGTGCGTGTCCTTATCATCTTCTTGTTTCTCTAACCTCGAAAGGTGAGCAATCACTCACGATTAACATTCTTAGATTTAGTTGATTCAATTCGCATGAAATGACAATTGAAATATGCTGTTAAATTTGAATTGTTAGTTATTTAATTTCTATATATGATATGCCATTATTTGTAACTATTTACCTATGACATATGACACCATAACCCGTTGTATATATTATATTAAAATTTGTTACCGATGATATATGCCTAATGTTGATATGTTATATTATTATCATATTTGTTCTCACTCTGCAAGTTCCCTGTTAGTTTAAACATCCCTATGGGTTGAAATGATACATACCCGAACGATCTTATAGATTAGGGGAAAATCGTTATGGATTAAAATGATAAACCCAAGCGATTTTCACTTGACTGTGAAATTTCGGGATTGCGGGTTGAAATGATATATACCCGTAAGAAATTAAATTGGGGATTGAATGATAAATATCCGTATCACTTGACCATAGGATAGAAAATTATATACGAACACCGTTGGTCTGTTTTTGAAAAATGATTTCCAAAGTTTTGAAAGGAAATATATTGGTTTTATTAAATATCGAGTTTAAAATATGATATATAAATGTTATTTTTATATATGTGTAAAAATTTAGATTTTAAAATTATATGTTTTGGAAATTTTAAATTTATAAGTTAGTTTTGAAAATATAAATTTTAAGATCTTACTTATAATTTTATTACTATATTTTATATATATATATATAAAATAAGATTTAATATAAAAATAAATTTAATAATAAGATTTAAATTAATAATTTAATTTAATTAGTATATATATAATATGTTATATATATATAATATTTTAATATTTAAATAGATTTTGTAATAACTTTAAATAAATAGAGGTTAGGAGGATAAATTAAATAAGAATTGATTTGTAATTTAATTTGTTAAAGAATTGATTTGGACTTATTGATTTTGAGATTTTAAAGATAAGAAATTTATAACTTGATAACTTGATTTGATTAAAGGTGACTAAATGAATATTTTTGAATTTAAATAGATTGAAACTGAATATTTAGTTTTGGTTTAAAAGGTGTAATTTGAAATTTTATTCAAATGTTTATAAAAGTGATTAGTTGAATATTTTAGAATTAAATATAATTAAAGTTAGATATTTAATTATTGATTTTATTTAAATTGGAAATTTAAGATTTCATTTATATGTTATTATAAATGATTAAGTGAATATTTCAATTTTAAATAAAATTAAAGTTGAATTTTGGAATATGAATGAAATTTATCGAATTGAGTTATTGTAAATGTTTGAAGATTTAAACTTTGAAGCCGATTGAATTTGAAATGGTAGTTCAAACTTGGATTTGAAATTGATATAAATTAAAATGGATTAATGAAATTTGAATCGAACCTTTAACCTTTTTAATTGTAATTCATGAACTGAGATTGATTTAAATTGAATTTGGAACCAAAGTTGATTTGAATCGATTTGTGGAATTGGATGAAACAATTCTAATTTGAAACTATTTTTGATATAAACTCTTTTAATATAAACTCTTTTAATATAAACTATTTTAATATATAAACTATTTTAAATCTATAACCTATTTTTAAATATTAACTATTTTTAAATTATAACTATTTTAATATATATAAACCTTTTTAAATTCTTTAAGTTGGAACTGTTATGATTTAGATTAAATGGATTTAAATGAGAATACTTTAATATGATTTCGAGAGTGATATGATTTCGAATGTGATATGATTTTGAAAAAAGTATGATATTTTGATATGAAGTATGAACTATTTGAAATTATAAACGACCACGGTGTGTAATAAGAGTGGTTGTTAAAGATATCGGGATCAGATAATGTCATACTCTTTGCCAATACCGAAAACCACTTTAACAACTGTGTACATGGTGGAGATTCCAGAACGAAGGAGGATGGTTTGGCGATGATTCTGTATGAGGTATTAACGCAGCCCCGACTCCCGCGGGTCAGCTTGATGTGGCTAAAATAGGAGCTATACCTGGGCCAAGTGAGGTCGCACCACCGATTGAGCATGCTTCTTCGATGTTATTCTATTACTTTATGATTTGATTGGGTGCACCTTTTGTAACGACCCGTATTTTTACGGATCGACAAGTTCGTCAAAATCTGGAATTTTCAGCATTTTTAGACATTTCAGATTTTGGGTATAATTTGTCTAAGTCCTAGGTCGTGAACGACCTAAGAGCTAAGTCATGACCGACCTATAGGATGGTAGCGAGTTAAGAGCTATGTTGTAGACGACTTAGGCATGTGGTGCGACCTAAGGATGTTGGGTTTAGGTCGTAGACGACCTAAGATAGGAGACTTAAGAGTTTCGGGCGAGTTAAGGGTTTTTGAGCGACCTAAGGGATAGGTCGGTAACGACCTAAGGAGGACCAGCAGTTAGATTGCGTAGTGGTTTAGGTCGCGAGTTGGTTTGGGTCAACCTATAGAATGTTTGCGACCTAAGGGAAGCGCGAGCTAAGGAACTTACGACCTAGTGGTTAGCGAGTTTGCGACCTAGTATATAGTTAGGTCGGCAACGACTTAAGGAAGCTAGGGCAGCAGTGAGCGAACTAAGAGTTGAGTGGTAGGTCGTAACACCATTAGGTCGCGTGGGTGCTAAGTTGTTAGGTCGCAGGGTTTTGTAAGTCTTAGGTCGTAGCTTAGTAAGTTGTTAGGTCGCGGGTTGGCTTAAGCGTTAGGTCGCGTGGGAGTCTAAGGTATTAAGTCGTAACCTCATTATGTCGTAGGTCGGCAAGGCAGTTAAGTGTTTGGTCGCGTTAAGACGTTTGTGTTTTGTAGGCAGTTAGGTCGGCAACGACCTAAGTTAGGTCGTGGACTTCTATGGTTGTTAAGTCGCGATGTGTTAGGTCGCTGAGGAGTTGAGTCGTAGCCTATGTGTTAAGTCGAGCGTTGCGTTAGGTCGTTGGTCGCTGGTTGTTTGGATGTGCAGAAGGGTTAGGTCGGAGAGGCTTAGGTCGTCAGTCGGAAGCGACTTAGGGAGATAGCCAGATTTCGACTTAAGGAATTTCAGCTATAAATAGGAGGGGTTGTTCTCACTTTTTGGGATCCGGATTTTGAAGCGACGAAGTGCTGCCATTTTGAGAGCTCGACTTCTACACTTCTTCACTTCTTTTCTCCACTCTAATCTAGTGCTTCCATCCATCCAAGTTGAAGATCAAATTGAAGATTCAAGAGCTTAGATTGAAGATCTTCATCTCTTGAAGTGAGATTTCATCGTTCGAAGTGGATTCGTGATAGATCAAGCTTGATCCTTCGCTGTCCAGATCTGAAGCGTGTTGATTTGGGTTTGTTTTGGTGATTTGGTGAGTGGTGATTATCTCTCACACAGATCCAAAGGAGTATATCGGATTGTTGGCTCGATTTGGTGTTAGAATAGAGATTTCCATGCATTTTCTTCATCCTAAGTGTCGATCCATGTAGATCCATTGTTCATGATGATGTTACATCCATTTTATCACATGATAACCTATGCAAGTTCATTCATCAAGTTTATAGAGATATTGTTCATGTTTTCATGCTTATTGGACTTTCAACTCTTTAATTACGAAAATGCCATTATTGTTATAATTGTCTACTTAGATCATATTTGAATGCTTGATTGTTTGGATTAATGTTTGATTTGATTGATTGCTATGAATTAGATGATTGATGGTTTGACTTAGACCGAAGATGATTCAAAAGCTAAGGGAAAGGCTTTTGAATTGGGAAAGCTGCTTGTGGCATATGTAGCGGGATGATGAAGCTCTTATGCGTAGATTTGATGATGTGATGTTGAGATGAGGCCTTGCGAGGATGTGATGAAGCGAGGCAATCATGTGATGAAGACTTGGTCTAATCCAGACGGGATCATTCCAAGCATGTTGATAACTCGGTGATATGATTCGAGTTGAGGATAATGAATGGATATGAGAATAGTCGTCGAGGAGGATGACTAGGAGGTTTGGATAGCATCATTGTTGAAGGTTCTAGCATGCTCTAAGCAAGAGTACGTTTGGGCAGATTCGATAGTCCCAACGACTAACTGTTGATGGTCGAGTACTCTGGGCAGATTCGATAGTCCTACGCACGGGTTGCGACGACGTGCGGGAGTTATGTCTAGAACCGGGGTTTCCATTAGCCCTTGACGGACGGCTGAAAGAATGTGCCGGTCATTCAATTAACGGTGATATCGAAGCAATGATAACAGTGATAGCCAGAGTTATGGATGTTTGGTTGTATCGTCATTCGGACTCAAGAGCGGTACTTTCTGGGTGCTTATCTGATTTAGGCCCTGGTACTCGGAAAACATCGCCCTTGACTCGAACGATTATTACTTTACTTTAAATTGTATGCTCTGCTATGTTGCTTCTGCTTAGTGTGTGTCTGGGGGCTATCACTGTAGAAAGAGGTGGAGTGGGAGGGTTGTATTCCTATTCCTTTTCCTTTATGCTCTTTTGGTATGTTGTTAGCTAATTTACTGCTCACTAAGACTGTTGTCTGACTCAAGGCTTTATGTTTTAATTCTTATTGCCTTGGGCTGTTCGTCCATTTTGGGATGGGCAGACTAGGTAGCAGGTGACAGGTGCTGTTCTCTTCTCACGATGCTGATATCGAAGACGAGCTGGAGGGTTGCATATTATCTTCTTACTATATGTACTGAATATTCCGCTGTTTTGTATTCTCTGAGTGTTATGTAGTGAGGCTTGATTGTATTCAACTACTATGGAGTTTTATATGATGTCATTTTGTTCTGTAAAGCTTCACTATACATATGTTCTATTGTATTTTGTCCATGCGCTGTGAGTAATACGATAGATTCTGTTGCTTTAATTTACCTTGACAATCGTTCATGGTCGCCTGGCACACTTTACAGCGCACTGTCTCTAGATTCGGTGCAGGGGTCATGGGCGGTCGTCACATTTGGTATCAGAGCCTTGGTTAATCGATTTTACCCAACGCTCGCCGTCGTAACTACATATGAGAGACGTAATTGTATTTTGATGGATGAATACTATATATAATATAGTAGTTTAGTTGAGTTTGAGTCCTTTATGCAGTTGTTTCTCTAGATGTTCTAATCATTCCTTTTTATAGATATTGAGAATGAGTCGAAGAGGGAGACCAGCTGCTAGGGAAGGCCGTGCTACTGAAGAGACTGCTGATTATGCAGCCATGTTCGAAGCTATGATGACTTCGATCATGAGAAGGATACCAGTTCCGGGGGCAGCAGTTGATGTTGGAGTGCAGGTTCAGACTCCGAAACCAGTGGATTTTGCTAAGTTGTGCAAGGACTATACTGCTCTTGGAGGAAAGGTTTTCTTGGGAACAGAATCAACTATTGAGGTCCAGAGGTGGATGGATGCTTGTAGAAGGATCTTTGGTGATTTGGGAATTGATGATGCAACTAAGAGGAAGTTGGCATCAAGGCAGCTTCAAGGGAGAGCCTCTGATTGGTGGAACTCTATTACCATCAATACTGCGGAGGAAGAGATTACTTGGGAGCAATTCCAAGCTAGATTTGAAGCTAAGTTCATTTCTACAGCTCAAAAGTCTGTTCAGTTCAAGAAGTTTGTGGAGCTCAAGCAAGGTGGAAGATCTGTTCTTGAGTATGTTTCTGAGTTTGAAGCTTTGTCCAAATATGCTCGGTCATATATTGAGTCTGCTTATCAGAAGAATGAGAAGTTTTTGACAGGCTTGGACAGTTATCTTGGGAGACAATTGGTGGATCATTTGGACGATTCATTTGAGAAGCTTGTGGAGAAAGCTCTTAGGCATGAAAGTCTGTTTCCTAAGGAAGGACCTGTTGTTGCTATTACCAAGGGGGAGTCTAAACCCCAACAGGGTGGAAACAATAAGAGGAAGCAGCAGCAGCAGCAGAAGGGTAAGGATGGCCAGAAGAAGCCGAAAGGCGAGGTGACTTGCTACAATTGTCAGCAGAAGGGCCATTTCTCGAAGGATTGTAAGAATCTGAAGGCACCGATGTAGTGTCACAACTGTGACAAGCCAGGGCACATCAGGAAGAATTGTCCAGATCCGAGGAAGGACAAGCAGATTGTGCAAGCTTATGCTTTGGGAGCTGTTCCGTCGTCTTCGAAAGCTCCTACTGCTCAAGAGAAAGGAAAGAGTGTGGTTGTTCAAGGTACTCTTTTCCTATGTGGTGTTCCAGTTAGAGTTCTGTTTGATACTGGGGCGTCGCATTCGTTTGTTTGTAATGAACTCGTAGACCGGTTAGGTTTGGAACCGGATATTGTTGATAGGCCATTGGTTGTGACTAATCCAGTTGGGGGTTCGTCTTGTTTGTGTATGTTATGCCGTGGTCTAGTTGTATCGAGTCATGGTTGCTCTTTTGTTTGTGATTGCTTTGTTCTGAACTTTGCGGGGTTCGGAATTATTTTGGGTATGGACTGGCTTAGGAAGTATGCGGCTAAGGTTGATTGTGAGAGGTTGGAGGTGACAGTCGAGGATGTGGAGGGGCGAAAGATTGTGATACGATGTAAGCATGAGGAAGGCGTCTTCATGAGCTTCATGTATTCGCTAGTTGTTCCACGGGATGGACTGTCTTTAGTGCCAATCGCAAATGGATTCGAGGATGTCTTTGACGAAGTCAAAGGGTTGCCGCCGCATAGAGAGATCGAGTTTCGTATAGATCTAGTTGAAGAAGCCAGACCTGTTGTGATGCCTCTTAGGCGGATGGCGCCTAGGGAACAGCAGGAGTTGAGGGTGCAAGTTGATGATCTTTTGCAGAAAGGATTCATTCGGCGTAGTGTGTCCGAGTGGGGTGCACCAGTTGTGTTTGCAACCAAGGCAGATGGGTCGTTGAGATTGTGCGTCGATTATCGTGAGCTGAATAAGGTGACTAAGAAGAACAAGTATCCATTGCCGAGAATAGATGACTTGTTTGATCAGCTTCACGAGGCTAAGGTGTTTTCTCAGATGGATTTGGCAACGGGATTTCACCAGTTGAGAGTAGCTAAGGATAGTGTGCCGAAGACTGCTTTTCGGACACCATCTGGTTTCTTTGAGTGGCTGGTAATGCCGTTCGGATTGACTAACGCACCAGCATATTTTGTGGATCTTATGAATAGAGTGTTCAGAGATCAGTTGAACAAGTTCGTACTTGTGTTCGTGGATGCTATTCTGATTTATTCCAGAACGGAAGAAGAGCACGAGATGCACTTGCGTATTGTTTTGGAAATCTTGCGGAAACATCAGCTGAAGGCTAAGTTTTTGAAGTGTCACTTCTGGAAGAGTGAAGTGAGGTTCTTAGGCCATGTGATTTCTGGAAGTGGAATAGCGGTTGATCCCGCTAAGGTGGCAGCAATCCAGGATTGGGTTAGACCTAAGAATGCATCTGATGTGAGAAGTTTTCTTGGATTAGCAGGATATTATCGACGGTTTATCAAAGACTTCTCCAAGATAGCTGCACCGTTAACAGGATTGACGAAGAAGAACCAAGTGTTCAGTTGGGATGCTAAGTGTGAGCAAGCTTTCGGAATCCTGGAAGAGAGATTGACGAGTGCTCCTGTTCTGACTATTCCTTGTGGGAATGATGAGATGGTTGTTTACACCGACGCATGTGGTACTGGACTTGGAGCAGTGCTGATGCAGAGGGATAAAGTTGTTGCGTATGCCAGTCGACAATTAAAGCCGCATGAAAGGAATTACCCGACTCATGATTTGGAGTTAGCGGCAATTGTTTTTGCTCTGAAGATGTGGAGACATTATCTATTGGGAGTTCGATTCGAGTTGTTTACGGATCATAAGTCGTTGAAGTATCTTTTCTCCCAAAAGGACTTGAATCTTCGGCAGCAACGTTGGCTAGAGTTTTTAGCATCATATGATTTTGGTATAGCTTATACTCCGGGAAAAGGTAACGCAGTGGCAGATGCGTTAAGTCGAAGACATGCAGGATTGGGAGTCATGTTTTCTGAATGGAAGATTCTCGAGTATTTAGCTGGATTTGACTTCAGGCCTAGATGTGAATTGGAACCTGAGATGTTGGCAAACTTATCGATAAGACCTTCTCTTGTGGAAAGGATTGGCGAGAGCCAAAAGCGAGACGATAAGCTTGTCAAGATTATCCGTGAATTGGAATCTGGATTGGATCCAGAAAAGGATAAAGGATTCGAGGTCGATCGAGAGGGTTGGCTTCGGAAGCAAGGACGACTAGTTGTTCCCGATATAGATGAATTGAGGAGTGAAGTTCTGAAGGAAAGTCATCACTCGAAGCTGACAATTCATCCAGGTGGAAATAAGATGTATCGGGATATGAAGAGAACCTACTACTGGGAAGGTATGAAGAAGGATGTTGGAAATTTTATTTCCAAGTGTATGAACTGCCAGTTGGTAAAAGCCGAACAGAAGAAGCCAAGTGGGTTGCTTCAGCCATTAGAAGTTCCTACATGGAAGTGGGAGCAGATATCGATGGATTTTATTGATGGATTGCCTAGAACCAGAACGGGAAATGAAGGGATTTGGGTCATTGTGGATCGTCTGACTAAGAGCGCAAGATTCATTCCTGTTCGATCGACTAGGACTGCATCAAAGTTGGCTGAGTTGTATGTTAAGTGGATAATTCGATTCCATGGTATTCCGAAGAGTATAGTGAGCGATCGAGACCCATTGTTCACTAGTGGATTTTGGAAGAGCTTCCAGGAAGTTTTGGGAACCGAGTTGTGTTTGAGTACAGCGTATCACCCTCAAACAGATGGTCAGACCGAGAGAGTCAACCGAGTTTTGGAAGATCTTCTTAGAGCTTGTGTTTTGGATTTCAGAGGATCATGGGAAGATCACCTTCACTTGGTGGAGTTTGCATACAACAACAGTTACCAGTCTAGTATTGGTATGGCACCGTATGAGGCATTGTATGGAAGACCGTGTAACTCTCCGACATGTTGGTTGGAAATTGGAGAAAAGCTGATACTTGGGCCAGAGATGATTCGCCAGACTTCAGATTGTATAGAGATCATTCGGCAACGAATGAAGGCAGCCCAAGACCGTCAGAAGAGTTATGCCGATAAGCGTCGTAAGGATTTGGAATTCGACGTAGGAGATATGGTTTTTGTGAAGATTTCTCCACTGAAGAATGTTATTCGATTCGGGAAGAAAGGA
This sequence comes from Allium fistulosum, assembly GCA_030737815.1. Classification (NCBI taxonomy): domain Eukaryota; kingdom Viridiplantae; phylum Streptophyta; class Magnoliopsida; order Asparagales; family Amaryllidaceae; genus Allium; species Allium fistulosum. The sequence continues at coordinate 974,358,462 of CM060904.1, forward strand.
AAATTGACTCCGAGATTTGTTGGACCATTCCCGATTATCGAGCGAATTGGAAAGCTCGCTTACAGATTGGAGTTACTAGAGAAGATGTCGAGTGTGCATAATGTTTTTCATGTATCATATCTACGGAAGTATGTGCACGACTCGAGTACGGTAGTTTCTGCTGATAGCTGTGAAGACTTAGAAGTTGATCCAGTCGATAGAAGACCTCGTAAGCCGCTTCGTGTTGTTGAAACTGACACGAAACAGCTTAGGAGGAAGGTGGTTAAGTTGCTCAAGATACAATGGAGTGATGATGATAACGACTGTACGTGGGAGGTGGAAGAGAGGATGAAGGCAGCTCATCCTGAACTCTTCAAGGTATGGCCCTAAGGTGTCGTGACATCTCGTGATATTGTAACTTGTTCTAGTTTTAGAATTCTGTACGCTAAGTTAGAACTGGATGCATGGTTTGTTGATTGCTATGGATGGTAGGCGTACAGAATAGTTTTTGATTGCTATGATTGTTTGGAATTTCGGGGGCGAAATTCCTAAGGGGGAGAGAATGTAACGACCCGTATTTTTACGGATCGACAAGTTCGTCAAAATCTGGAATTTTCAGCATCTTTAGACATTTCAGATTTTGGGTATAATTTGTCTAAGTCCTAGGTCGTGAACGACCTAAGAGCTAAGTCGTGACCGACCTATAGGATGGTAGCAAGTTAAGAGCTATGTTGTAGACGACTTAGGCATGTGGTGCGACCTAAGGATGTTGGGTTTAGGTCGCAGACGACCTAAGATAGGAGACTTAAGAGTTTCGGGCGAGTTAAGGGTTTTTGAGCGACCTAAGGGATAGGTCGGTAACGACCTAAGGAGGACCAGCAGTTAGATTGCGTAGTGGTTTAGGTCGCGAGTTGGTTTGGGTCAACCTATAGAATGTTTGCGACCTAAGGGAAGCGCGAGCTAAGGAACTTACGACCTAGTGGTTAGCGAGTTTGCGACCTAGTATATAGTTAGGTCGGCAACGACTTAAGGAAGCTAGGGCAGCAGTGAGCGACCTAAGAGTTGAGTGGTAGGTCGTAACACCATTAGGTCGCGTGGGTGCTAAGTTGTTAGGTCGCAGGGTTTTGTAAGTCTTAGGTCGTAGCTTAGTAAGTTGTTAGGTCGCGGGTTGGCTTAAGCGTTAGGTCGCGTGGGAGTCTAAGGTATTAAGTCGTAACCTCGTTATGTCGTAGGTCGGCAAGGCAGTTAAGTGTTTGGTCGCGTTAAGACGTGTGTGTTTTGTAGGCAGTTAGGTCGACAACGACCTAAGTTAGGTCGTGGACTTCTATGGTTGTTAAGTCGCGATGTGAGGTCGCTGAGGAGTTGAGTCGTAGCCTATGTGTTAAGTCGCGCGTTGCGTTAGGTCGTAGGTCGCTGGTTGTTTGGATGCGCAGAAGGGTTAGGTCGGAGAGGCTTAGGTCGTAAGTCGGAAGCGACTTAGGGAGATAGCCAGATTTCGACTTAAGGAATTTCAGCTATAAATAGGAGGGGTTGTTCTCACTTTTTGGGATCCGGATTTTGAAGCGACGAAGTGCTGCCATTTTGAGAGCTCGACTTCTACACTTCTTCACTTCTTTTCTCCACTCTAATCTAGTGCTTCCATCCATCCAAGTTGAAGATCAAATTGAAGATTCAAGAGCTTAGATTGAAGATCTTCATCTCTTGAAGTGAGATTTCATCGTTCGAAGCGGATTCGTGATAGATCAAGCTTGATCCTTCGCTGTCCAGATCTAAAGCGTGTTGATTTGGGTTTGTTTTGGTGATTTGGTGAGTGGTGATTATCTCTCACACGGATCCAAAGGAGTATATCGGATTGTTGGCTCGATTTGGTGTTAGAATAGAGATTTCCATGCATTTTCTTCATCCTAAGTGTCGATCCATGTAGATCCATTGTTCATGATGATGTTACATCCATTTTATCACATGATAACCTATGCAAGTTCATTCATCAAGTTTATAGAGATATTGTTCATGTTTTCATGCTTATTGGACTTTCAACTCTTTAATTACGAAAATGCCATTATTGTTATAATTATCTACTTAGATCATATTTGAATGCTTGATTGTTTGGATTAATGTTTGATTTGATTGATTGCTATGAATTAGATGATTGATGGTTTGACTTAGACCGAAGACGATTCAAAAGCCAAGGGAAAGGCTTTTGAATTGGGAAAGCTGCTTGTGGCATATGTAGCGGGATGATGAAGCTCTTATGCGTAGATTTGATGATGTGATGTTGAGATGAGGCCTTGCGAGGATGTGATGAAGCGAGGCAATCATGTGATGAAGACTTGGTCTAATCCAGACGGGATCATTCCAAGCATGTTGATAACTCGGTGATATGATTCGAGTTGAGGATAATGAATGGATATGAGAATAGTCGTCGAGGAGGATGACTAGGAGGTTTGGATAGCATCGTTGTTGAAGGTTCTAGCATGCTCTAAGCAAGAGTACGTTTGGGCAGATTCGATAGTCCCAACGACTAACTGTTGATGGTCGAGTACTCTGGGCAGATTCGATAGTCCTAGGCACGGGTTGCGACGACGTGCGGGAGTTATGTCTAGAACCGGGGTTTCCATTAGCCCTTGACGGACGGCTGAAAGAATGTGCCGGTCATTCAATTAACGGTGATATCGAAGCAATGATAACAGTGATAGCCAGAGTTATGGATGTTTGGTTGTATCGTCATTCGGACTCAAGAGCGGTACTTTCTGGGTGCTTATCTGATTTAGGCCTTGGTACTCGGAAAACATCGCCCTTGACTCGAATGATTATTACTTTACTTTAAATTGTATGCTCTACTATGTTGCTTCTGCTTAGTGTGTGTCTGGGGGCTATCACTGTAGAAAGAGGTGGAGTGGGAGGGTTGTATTCCTATTCCTTTTCCTTTATGCTCTTTTGGTATGTTGTTAGCTAATTTACTGCTCACTAAGACTGTTTTCTGACTCAAGGCTTTATGTTTTAATTCTTATTGCCTTGGGCTGTTCGTCCATTTTGGGACGGGCAGACTAGGTAGCAGGTGACAGGTGCTGTTCTCTTCTCACGATGCTGATATCGAAGACGAGCTGGAGGGTTGCATATTATCTTCTTACTATATGTACTGAATATTCCACTGTTTTGTATTCTCTGAGTGTTATGTAGTGAGGCTTGATTGTATTCAACTACTATGGAGTTTTATATAATGTCATTTTGTTCTGTAAAGCTTCACTATACATATGTTCTATTGTATTTTGTCCATGCGTTGTGAGTAATACGATAGATTCTATTGCTTTAATTTACCTTGACAATCGTTCATGGTCGCCTGGCACACTTTACAGCGCACTGTCTCTAGATTCGGTGCAGGGGTCATGGGCGGTCGTCACACCTTTCATTTTGGGAGCGTGTCTCGAGGTGGGCGGTCGTAGCTGCTATGCATTACCACCAGCCCGGTTCTGCAAAACGGTAGAATCTTACCCTACGCATTGCCTCGTGTGCCTTGTCACATGCCTTATCGCGCCTTCTACGAGTTTGGTTTGTGTCGTACCTATGGAGTGCTCTGTGATAGCCCACCGGTTTGGTGGAGTTTACAGTACTGTATAGACTACGGCATTACATAAAATGTGTTAAGGGAGATATGGGTAACGCCTTAATGCTATTTTAATAGTTTGCTTTATAGATATTATATATGTAGCGTATTTTACTGTGAATGTAAAGAGTTTAACGGATCCTTAAAGGGTGGGAATCCCAAACATCCTTTAAGTTATTTGTATTTCAGTTGACATTTCACTTGAGTTGAATTTACCGATATAAGAATGTTAATCCCGACTCGAGTGTTTTGTGTTTTGCTTTATGCTCGGGTCAAACTGAGTGTCACAGCATTTGAGACTCACCTTTGAAGCTTAGAGCCTTGCTTGAAGATCTACTTATACCTGTTCAGCCTTCTGTTATTTCCAGTTGTTTATGTTCAGTCTTGTCAGTTACTTTTGTATTTGAGACTACTCTGTAATTGAGATTTCTGTTGTATTTTGTTTTAAACTCTGATGTTTATATAGTAGCTTCATGAACTACTATTTATCTATTCCGCTGCTTATTGTTGTAATACTCTATGTCTGTGATTCTATGTTTGATTTATTTACTGTATATGCTAAGTTTTTCCAAATATAAATTAACAATCTGTTGTTTCGAGCAATTCAAGTCCGGCATGTGTGGATGATTGTCGATTTGAATGGTTCGAAATAGAAGGTCGTTACATAACCATATATATACATACACACACACATACAGATATTAGGATTTTTATCTATTATATATATATATATTATAATTGCATATACATATGAAAACTTCATATGAATATTAGGAATACAAGTTCCTAAGTGTATATATTTGAATATACATAATATGTGTATATGGTTTGTATACAGATATATATAGTATCATATATGTACATACATATATAAATGTATGTACAGTTTATATATATATAAAATATTTTATTGCCTACTTATATCTCTACTAATAATACAAATACTTCAATACGGTGAAGCTTTTTTGAACTTCCCAATCGACCCTTACGTATACTTACAAAAGAATTAAACAGAAGAAAAAATGGAATGGACATATGTGTCATTTCTTTTGCACATGTTCTGACCAGCACAACAGTCAACCGCTTCTCCCACTCTTCTGAGCACGAAATCCATCTTCTTTTCAAACATACCATTATGTACTGCTGCATCTCAGAAATAAGCTTCTCTAAATTATGAATGGATTTTAAAATCGAGCAAGGTGAAGGCATAAAGGCCGAATCTTTTAACTTCAGATATTCAACGCTTTACGGCATGGGACTGTGCTAGGAATCGCTCAGATGAAAATGAAGCTTGCAGAGACCGACTCACTTTGTGATTCTGAAAAGCTTGCAAAGAGATTTGCAGAGCTTTCATGGTGTGGCTGTCTTCATCGATGCTGCTATAGATATCTATCACTCACGCAACGTATCCCACACAACCAATACTCAAGTCGTTTTTCTTCTTTTCAGTACGTTGAAAAACTGAAAACTTCTCAAATTAATGGCGTTAATTCTTTGTTTCCTATTTCATTTAGTAACTTTAACTTTTTGCATTCTGCGGGAAGAAAAGAATTCGTAGGTGAGATAAGGATCCAGCAACCGCTTTGGCAGAGAAGCCATAGACATGGATTAGTTCATACAGACATTTGAGCTTTGAAAAGCTTTGAATATTGTAAGTTCTTTTGTGCATTTCTATTTTTATATGTTTTCTGTTGATTATCACTTACCATGTTCATTGTACATGCCTCAAGTTACGAAACAATAATGTTTGATTTCTGCGGACCAATTGTTTGATAAAATGACTAAAAAGTTCTGAATATTCATTGTAACAATGAATGAGGACGACTGCATAGTCTGTTATTTATCTATTTAGGCAACATATTCTTACCCTTAAATTATTGCACATGCAACATTTTTTGTTCTTTAGGTTTATTAAAGTCATGATGTGATTTATTACCATACGTTCGTATGGCATGCTTTCATAGTTTGATGTATTATCTTTATTCATCTATACAATGTTTTGTGGAGGTTATTGTATTTTGTGTTTGATTTGGAGATTTTACCTTCTCTAATATTTTCTATAAGTTTAGAACACACATCAGTAACTAATAGAATTGTTGCATTCCGTATGATAACATTGTACATGTTAAAATGATAGAGATAGAGTTAACTTAACATTTATGTGTATAATCTAGGATAAAATATGTGTATAATCTAGAATAAAATATCCTAAATGAATACCTGAGGAGAAGGGTCTTTACAGGTTTCATCTCCTTTTCTATAAATCCAAACTTTTAATATTATTGTTTTGTTCCTGACTTATTTTTTGTAGTTTCAACCGGGGGAGGATAAATTTAACCAAAGAAAAGAGTAGAACTTCAAAGAAGATCTGTACAAGTTGTATATGAAATGTCAAAGGATGTTAGTTTATCCACTGTTGTTGGTAAGATCTGCAAATTGATATCATTATAAATTGGTTTTGACCTTCATTTGTTGCTTACACCTAGCAATTTGTTTTGTTTGAAACGTAGATTATTTTATCTGTACGTAATCGTGCACAATGCTTAGATATTGACTCTTACATGTAAATCCATTCAGCGATTCCTCGGTGCATGTAAATCCAAGCAACTCTCCTTACAATGGCAACATTTCGCTCTGAAATGATATCAAACTCTCCAGCCATGCAATGTATGACACATCAAACTCTACATGTTACTTTTAAGGACCTGGAGATATTCAACAAGAGAGGAATAATTACTACTAGCCCATTTCAGTTTTTTCTCTGCTTTTCAGTGTCATATTTAGTACTATGAATTGGCTATAGTATGTACTTGATATAGCCTATATTCCCATGTGATCATCAATCCAATGTCTACGTTGCCTTGAATGTTTAGTAGTTGTAAGACTTTAATTTTTTGATTAATAAATTATTAAACTGCTGTCCTTAAATTGAGGACCACTCTTTAGTCTCAAGGAAAATGAAAAAAAACAAATAAATAGTAACACACCAAAGATAAGAATGGTCGATTAATATGAAAGTTGTATATAATAAGAATTTTTATAGGAAATAGAATATATATGCAAGTATTTAGCACGTGTCCATCAAGCATTCATGTGTGCTGGTAATAAGAAATATGATAATAATGTATGTAACCTATAGAGATTAAAGAACTCAAATTTTGAGATACGCGCACAAACATATATATTCTTATAGTTGGCTATTGTTTTATCAAACATTTAAGATCAGTTGAAGATCTAACGGTTATTATATAATCAAAATATTTTTGTGAAGGAATAAAGTTGCTAACCTTTTTATAGTCTAAATTTTCACCTTTTAATGCTTTTGGGAATTAATTATCTAAGAAAACACTAATTTTTATTTATTTATTGTTTTTATTGAGTGATTATATATACTTATGCCTCTTAATGGATATTAAAAAGTAGTAATAATTCTGGGAAAAACTTCAAATGTGGATAGTAGCATATCAATATCCGCATCTGAAATTGTTTTGGATATCGCATATCCACATCGGTGGATACAGATGGATATAAGATAATTATCATACCCGCTAATGATTAATAATTCAAGAAACATATATTGAAAGTTTTGACTAAGATTAGGTTTTATTCAATCACATTGATTATAAAAGTATGTAAAATCAACAAAATTAATGATAATAAATAGTTTGACATGTTCTGTAGAAAAGCAAGGAACACTCGGCCATTTGAATGTTGTCATATTTTAGTCTCATATAGTTGTGCATATTTATATATTTATTCTTTCTTGGAGTTTGTTCCTAGTTAAATTTTGCAGTGAACAAATATAACAGGCAATAACGATTCATTTATATTGAAGTTAATTTCATTTTTGTGGATATTATATCATGCTGCGCTCTATTACAATTGTTATCGTTATTCTATTTCTGGTATTTTATTCAAATAACAAAAGGTAATAATAATTGATATTTTTGATCGAAGTAGTAATGAAGGTTTTTTATTATGTTCTAGCTTGAAAAAAGAAGAGAGAAAAATTATTACAGTAAATTAGATCTTATACACTTTTATAATGATATTACTGAATAGAAAAATTCGAAATCCACACATAAGTCTCAAGTAGTTTTATACTTCAGCAAGTATTGAGGGTTTGTGAAGAATGGGAAGTGCGATCACTATGGTGGATAAGAAATTTTTTCTATATATTCATATGGTTATTGATTACCTTTTAAAAGAGAGACAATGCAAGACTTTTAAGTTACGAACTACAGAACGCACAATCACCATGGTGGATAATAAATTTTTTCTATATATAAATACGACGATTGATTACCTTTTAAAAGAGAGACAATGCAAGGGTTTCAAGTCACGAACTACAGGACACACAAATTTTAATATCTATTGTATTTCTCTAGATATTAATATAATTGTTGATTACTTTCTTTGCTCTGTTTTATTATTTCCTAAAATAACTCTATCTCATTCACATTTCGACAAATGGTTGAGCTGTGCATGTACATACATAAAAAACAATATTATGTATACTTCAAAGTTAGTTTGTAAGATCCAAAAGAACTTACAAACAATGTTTTTAATACAAATTTCTCTTTCGCACGTGCATAGCACGTGCCAAAGTACTTGTATATTTAATATATGTACATATATAATATTATGAAAAAAATCTATATAACAAAATAAAATTATTTTAAAGTAAGAGAATGCTTGATTGGAGGTGAAGAAGGAAATATAGTTTCACGTTAAATCTAGATCTAATCAAATCAGAAATAAAGGGAAATAAAATAAGGTGCCATTTTTAATTTCCTATTTTACAAAGTCTAATTAATAATAGATCCAATACTATAAAATTTCATTCCTTATCACAACAAAATATCCAAACTTTAAAATTATAAATGTGAAAATACACATTTAACATGAAAACAAACTATTAAACAGTGACATCGTAATTGATTAATTATATATATATAAGTTAAATGACACAATTAATTTTGAGACATTACATATGTGCATATATATACATATGTATGCAATTAAGATTAATTTCAACCTTGTATTTGTCCAAACAACAAACTTGAATATATTAATTTAAAAATAAATTAACCTAACTAAAGTAATCATCCTAGTTACTTAATACCTCTTGTTAGAATTGAAGCAGACCTCAGTTCTTTGTTAGGTATCGTTATAGGTTTTGGATTTCGATGAGACCGGGATCGGGTTTCCGTATACCGGAATTCCAGGCCTGGAGACCCGAATACCACATCGATCGAAATTTACGATAGGTCGTGAATCTCAAGTGAAGATGAAGATTCAGAGTGCAAGGGTTATTGTCGTTAACTCTGAGGGTGATTCCAAAACGAGTGTAACGAGATAATGCCTTCGGTTTCGTTCGAACCCGGAACGAACTTGTATGGATTGAATGCTTTCAGCACATCGTCAGGCGGACGATGAGCATTCTAAGTGATATGTTCTGATTAAAGGTAATCGTAACCTCAAGCCTCATCAACCAGGAATGGCTAAAACAGGGGAGGTGCAGCAAGGCTTCGTGGGTAGCACCCACTGAGAGCAAGATAGATCCCTGTCTAGAGGTCCCTTTTCTTTTTATTCGGCTTAGTGTGTGGTTGGTCGCGCCAACTACGGGGTTATCTTGTTCGGAATTATCCAGTAAGGGATGGTTCTGGCTTTGTGTTGCAGGGGAGCGGGCGTACTCCTCGGTACGGTGATCTAGGCCACGTACTGTGACGGGCGGTACCCCAGTAGCCCTGTCATTGATGGAAACCCATTATTCCTACGTGCCCTTACGGTTTTGATTGTATAACCCACTTTGTGGCTAGTATGCTGGAATTTAATAATGTAACAATTTCAGCTATTTCATATTTACTTGGAAACCCTAGACCCTATTATAATATAATCGGATTTCCTATCAAATGTTTTAGTTAGCGTAAGGTAAAAACTTACCCATGTTTATTTGTGGGAAGTCTTACGTGATACTTTTGTTTTCAAAGGTTTTCAAAGTTAAACAAGTTTAAACCGTTTACTCACACCAGACCCATGTCTGACCCAAGTGTTTATTTTCTGTTTTATTAAACTCTTGGGTACTCAATATTGTATTGAGTAGTCGAGGGATTCAGGTTAGCTTTGACGAATGCTGGAGGAGATTTGGAGCAGGTGGCTTCAACGTGTAGATATTATGGTTTCCGCTGTGTTAGAGTTGTGTCTGTATTGTATTGATATATAGAGATGTATGATAGACAGATGTTTATAACTGTCTAATATGAGATGTATAGTTGTGTAACTCTGTTGTATATGATACTATGTAATATTTTATGTGATATATTATATTTCATTCGTTCCGTTGTGAGTATCTGATGTTGTTGTTCTTTCTTCTTTCTCTTCTTTTCTTTTCTTCTTCTATCCCTTTCTTTCTTCATAACGATGCGTTTTCCTGGGCATAGGAAGGCGGGTCGTTACAGTTAGAGATGTTCCACATTAGTAGTAAGTATACACAACTGCTACCACCCTCTAGGAGAAGGGAAGAATTCTGTTGTGTAACTCTACTAACCTTGCATTCCAACTCACTAAACAAAACCAATCATCCCAAGCCTAAATGTTGGGCTAGGCCCACTAATTCACATTCGTTCTAACCATAATCGAGGCTATATAATTTCCTACTATGAAAATTATATTTCCTTCTATGTGTATTCACTAGTATTAACGATTATTTTTCATTGCATAATTATTCCTAATTTATCTGCTTATTCTCTGTGTTCCTCGTTTCCATCTTATATATAATAAATGTTAATTGTCCCTAATGAATGGTCCTTAATATCAAAATCGGACAATATCTAATGACCATTTTTTTTACTCATTTCAAAATCAACATATTATGCCTATTCAATTTCCTAATAAGTGACATATTAAATTTTCTAATCAGTCCCTATGTATTTTATTTAACTCCTTATTAACTACAAATTTATTAGCCATTAAATTTATAGTTATTGTCTATAAATTTTGGAATTACTATTCCTTCATAAAATGAAGAAGATATCCAATTTTCAATTTAACGTACTTAGTTTAGATAAATAAAAACAAATATATAGTTATTTCTTACACCCACAAGCAAACCCAGCCCACTACTCTACAGACCAAAACTCGAACCTACAATAGTCTTCATTAAAATTGAATTCACGCCCAGGTCTTCGAACCAAAGCTGCTTCGGTCACCACCACTACAAGCCATTGCCTACTGCTACAAGCCACCATGAACTTCGCCGTCACCTGACACAACTCTATCCTCACCCTTAGCCAACCCGACTTCGCCATTCGCCGCCAACACACGATTTAGGATCCCAAAATCAACATAGGGTCAAAACACTAAAACAACTCACCATCACCACCATGGTCCACCAGACCCCTTGCGACTACCACTATGCCTCCTTCTAGCCTCCACCTTCCTCCCAGTGCCGCCACCCTTCCCCTCAAACATTGTTTCACCGAAAAAAGCTAGTTGATCGAAAAACGATCAACCATCAACTACAGCCAACTCCGGCCACCTGACGACATACGACCACCACTAAAAAACCCCACTCGGCGATACGAACACACATTCACATCTCCATTTCGTACTTGTCGAAAATTAACCAATATTTAACACTTACTGTAATCGGTCAATTCCAGCCGCCCCACTGGACGAAACGACGAGCATCTATTTTAATAAAACTAGAGATCGAAACAAAAAACTTTGATGTTGGTGATTTTAGCTGATTCCTAATGGTTTGGAAGATATTGTTTTTTGAGCATGAGATGGATATGGGATTTCATATACAGAGAGCAAGAAAGGTGAAGAAAGATGAAATGTCTGAGTTCATGTCTATGTGCATATATCACAGTGTATATTTCTTTTGCAATAAACATATCCATCATTTATTTCAAAACGAATTATAGAAAAAATATATATTTTAAAATAATAACATAAGCATGAGTAATATATACAAATCACAACCAAGCTACTACAAACTTTTCATAACATTTATTTCATAAAGATATTAGCAAGATTTAAGCTTTCATTTATTTTCTAAAAGTATGGACAAGGTTTAGAATTCTCACCTTCCAAATTTGAAAATGCAAAATCCAATCTTTTCTCTTAGCAACCAAACCCCAAATCAATTTCATGCTAAATTCACACTTTTTGCTTAAAAGAGAAGATTTTTAGAAATTTAAGAATATTAGAGAAAGTTGAAAATGGGGTTAAGAAGTGCAAAATGAAGATGAAAAATAAAAATTAGAAAGCGAGATATAAATTGAATGAAAATATTAAACACGAAAATGCCCTTTAATTCAAAATTTCAACTTAGCCATCATTTCCAAGCCTCAAAAATGTCATTTTCAAATTCAAAACACTTACACATGAAAATATAGTGGATGTTAGAATGGATCATGTACCTTAGTTGACTTTTGTACTTAAGGAATCTTAGGTTTTCAAATCCATCATTTCATATTTTCAAATTTAAATATAATTTGTATTTAACAATTCTCATTATCATTTTATATTTGTCTTATCTTATCATTTCAAAATAAAATGTTGTTTAGATTATATGCAAAGGTATAGCATTTTCTACAACATGTCATCCGATAAAAAGCTGAAAATACAAAAAGGGTTTTGGCCACATTTTCTGTATTTCTTTCGAACTACCTATTTTTGGTATACAAAATTCAAAAATAAATTTTATACCATTAGTTATTAATTAAAAGAGGTTTATTTGATTATTAAACCATTGATTGAATATTAAAATAAATTAAATACTCACAAATTAAAGCGATAAAATTTCAGGTTGTTACAGCTATCATGTATTATGTTTTATTATATATGATATGAATCTGATCTTATTTTAATCGTCTAAATATATATTGAATTTGGGGTGTAGAAAAAGTACCAACCATGCAACAGAGGTGCTATCAAAATTTTATGAAATTAGATGAGTTTATAAAAATAAACTAATTTTTACAAAATATAACTATGTTAAGCGATTTTTATAAAAATTAACTAAGTTTTATGAATTTTTAACTAAGTTAACAAAGTTTTACAAAGAAATAACAAAGTTTATAAAAATAATTAAGTTTTATAAAAAATTAACTAAGTAACTAAGTTTACAAAAATTAATTAAGTTAACCATGTTGTATAAAATTTCAATAGTTTTTAAAAATTAACCAAATTATATAAGAATTTAACTATGTTAACAAAGTTGTGTAAAAATTAAACAATTTTCTAAATACTAAACAAAATTTTACAAAATTTAAATAAATTCATGAAAATTAACTAAGTTTAATAAAATTGTAACTAACTTCATATAATAATAATAAATTAACTAAAATTATTAACTAGGTTTATAATAATAGTAAAATAATAAATCATAAAATATTAATTAAGTTTTATTAAAAAATAACTAAGTTTTTATGATATAATAATAATAATAAACAAACTAAGTTTGTGAAAACTAACCAATTTTCATAACAAATAACTAAGTTTATAATAACAATAGTAAATTAACTAAGTTTATGAAAATTAACTAAGTTAATAATAATACTAATGATAATAAAATTATAAAATATTAACCAACTTAACTAAGTATTATAAAAATAACTAAGTTGATATAATAATAATAGTAATAATAAATTAACTAAGTTTATAAAAATTTACTAAATTTATAATAATGATACTAATAATGACCAAACCAATCATAATAGTAATAGCAACAAAAAACAAACTAAGTTTATAAAAATTAATGAAGTTTTATAACAATTAACCATGTTTAGAATAATAATAGTAGTAGTTTTAAATTATAAAGTATTAACAAAGTTAACAAAGCTTTATAAAATTAACTAAGTTCATATAATAGTAGTAATAATAAATTATGAAACATTAACCAAGTTGACTAAGTTTTGTAAAATTTAACTGAATTGATGTAGCAATTATAATCAGAATAAATTAATTGAGATTATAAGAATTAATTAAGTTGATAATAATAATAATATAACTAATTTTTATGAAAACTAACTAAGTTTATAATAACAATACTAATACCATTGACAACAACATCAGTTAACATAGCAATAATAACAATAAATAAACTATGTTTATGAAAGTTAACTTAGTTTCATAATAATTAACTAACTTTATGATAATAATATTACTTATAAACTATAAAAATATTAACCAAGTTATCTAAGTTTAATAATAACTAACTAAAATTTATATAATAGTAATAATAATAATCAATATAAATTAATTAGTTTTGTAACATCCTGAAATTTTCAACCATTCGCATCCATACATGTCGGATTTGAATTGCTCAAAATATCATATTGTTAATTTAAAATTTGGCAAAACTCAGCATATATAGTAAATAAATAAATAATCACAGACACAGAGTAATATAAAATAATGCAGCAGAAACAAAAGAATAGTAGTTCATGAAGCTACCATATATATATAATAGACTTAAGCAAGATACAACAGAAGTCTCGAATACATAGATGTCTCAATACAAGAGTCAAATACAGAATCTGAATACATCACTGGAATCAACTGAATAACTGAAAGCTGGATAGATAGCTGGATCTCCAAGCGAAGCTCCAACTCCAAAGGTGAGTCTCAAATACTGTATCACTCAGTCTTACCCGAGCATAAAGCAAAACACAAAACACTCGAGTCAGGATTAACATTCTTATATCAATAAATCCAACTCAAGTGAAATATCAACTGAAATGTAGTAATATATGCTATTATAATAGTGTCTAATAGTAAAATAAACTTACTTTAAAATAGCGTTAAGGCTTTACATTTTCCACCTTAACACATAAATAGTCCCAGTAGTCTATCCAGTATCAGCGTACCTCCAGATCGGGAGGCTACCCTAAATACTCCACAGGCTACGACACAAAACGAAACTCGAGTACAAGGCTCGCTAGGGTAGGTGACACGGCACAACTAGGCAATTCCAGGGTAGATATACCAATTACACTTCCGGACCGGTGATAACGCATAGCAGCCACTACCGCCCACCTCGAGCCACACTCCCGAAAATCCGAAGGTGCGCACCAAATCAATCACAAAGTAATAGAATGCCATACGATGGAGTGTGTCTGATCAGAGGTGCTACCTCATTAACCCGTCAATTGCTCCTGTTTTAGCCACCTTATGCCAACTCACGGGAGTCGGGTCCACGTATATACCTCAATAGGAATCGTCGCCACCATCCTACTTCATTCTGGAATCTGCACCGCGTACACAGTTGTTAAAGTGGTTTTCGGTATCGACGGAGAGTATGTCCATATCCGATCCCGGTCTCTTTAACAACCAATCGTTATTATAACACCGCGGTCATTTCAAAGTAGTTTATACTTCAAAACCAAAATATCATTTTTGTTTCAAAACCAAATCAATATGATATCAATTTCATTTCAAATATATCCATATCCAAAAATCAAATCACTTTCCAAAGTTACAACACTTTTGAAATCATAAGTCTTTAAAAATCAAAACACTTTGGAAATCAAAATCTTGAAATTCATAACACTTTGAAATTATAGCTTGAAATTATAACATTTTGGAATCCATAACACTTCCTTCAAACAGTTTATATATTAATAATAGTATATAAAAATAAAATAGTTTATAAAATAAAATAATTTATATAAAATAGTTATAAGTTAAAACAATTAGTATACATAAAATAGTTTATATTAAAAATAGTTATATTAAAAATAGTTTATATTAAAATAGTTTATATTAAAAATAGTTTATAAAATAATATAAAATAGTTTTAAATATAATTTAAAAATAATTTATAAATAAATAGTTTTTCTCAAATTTCACAAATCGATTCAAATCAACTCGAATTCCACAAATTCACATTTAATCAAATCTCAAATCATCAATTTCAATTTGATTCAGTTTCTTAATAAACATTTCAAATTATCGATTTTCAAATACATATTTGAACCATAAAATAATCCATTCAAATTTCAATATATTTAAATCTTTAAATATTCAATAACATCTAAATTCAACTTCAATTTACAAATTTAAATAAACAAAATATCCCATTTCAATTTATGTAAATTTGAAATATTCATTTAAGTCACTTTTAATCAAATTCAAGTTATAAAACATATCTTTAAAATTTCAAATTTAAATAAATTTCAAATCACACTTATTTAAGTAAAATTCTCGAATGAATAAAATTTCAAATCAATTTCAAATTTATCTTTCCAACCTATATCATTATAAACTCTATATTTGAAAATATATACATTAAATAAATACTTAAACATATTATATATCAACTTTATTAAATCAACCTTAATAAATATTTAAAATTAATATTTATTTAAAACCATATATTTCTTTTCAAAATCATAGAAATCATTTTCAAAATATTTATATATATAGACCAACGGTGTCTGTATATAATTTTCTACCCTATGGTCAAGTGATACGGGTATTTATCATTTCAATCCGTAATTTAGATATATACGGGTATATATCTTTTCAACCCGCAATCCCAAATTCAATTCAATGAAAATCGCTTGGGTTTATCATTTCAACCCATAACGATTTTCTCCTATTCTACAGATCGTTTGGGTATGTATCATTTCAACCCATAGTGAATTCTATACTAACAGTATAACGACCCGTAAATTTAGACCATTTAATTTGTTAATTTAATTTGATTTTTGTAATTTAATTTAGGAAGAAAGAAAAATTTTCTAACTCATATTGAAGTAAATATAGAAAGAAAATGCAACATTTGAAATTTTAGCTAAGTACTTAATCATATAAAAAGAGAAATTACGATGCATTGAAGTAATGGGAATATTGTATATACTAATGCCATGACGAAATTTGTGATAATCTAATGAATTCAATGTTATAGTAACGTATGAAGTAATACGCGATTAATGGAAAACATATGCAAATCAATGTAGATAAGAAATTTTAATTAATGTTGTTTTGATATTAAACGTTACTTGGTGATTATTAATATAGTAACATAAGTGTGAATGTAAAGTAATAAAAGCGTAAATTTATTTTAAGTAATAATTGTTGTATTTGGGTAATAAGTTAAATACAAGTATGGTAATGCAGGACAATAAATAATATATGTAGTACAATCCCCATTTTTATTTGTAAACAATTGTAAGGTTTAATTTATTGAAATTTGAAAATTAGGAAATAGATTCAAGGTTTATATTAGATAATGAATTGGCAATGATTTAAGTTAATAACTAATGGATTTGATAGAATACCAATTTATTCATAAAGTGAGAATAAGTGAATGTAACAAAATGAATAGGAAATGCTAATTTATTCAGAAGTGATAGTTGATGTAAAAAAAGGAATGGAACCAAGATGAATTGATAAATTGGATTTAGGATCTAAATTTGTATGGGTGCATTTATTTTTAATGAATGGGAAAATGAGTCAATTAAGATATGTATTTATTTCTTTAGTATGTTGCATAAAATTTGGAAATCAGTTTGCAATCAGAGGAGATTAAGTAGCACGTTAAATGGGAAATAAATTAATTTATACATTAATGCTGTGTAATATAATTCATTGTTAATTATACCCATACAATGTCAAATTATTAAATAGTTAGATTTTTAAATTAATAAACGAATTTATTGAGGTTTCAATTTATAATTAATAACATTTAATGTGTAATAAATTACAATCAATAGACTTAAATTATGCGGTTAGGGTAGATTTGAGTTGGCATTGAAGATGGTAAATTTATAAGATGTAATTTATGCTAAGCCTATTTACTTTATGAAATTTGTTCGATTTAAAGATTTGAAAGCAAGATTTATTATTTTGAGTGAAGTGTAAAATTCAATAAAATAAATTTATTGCAAATAAATGAAATTCAACATTTATTATTACATTAATTGAAACTAGCTGTAATGGGAGGATATCGTTATAATAGATTTTGAATCAAGTGTTAGTTTCATCGGATGTAATAAAGAAAGTGCGTTGAATACAAGAGTGGAAATAAAGATTTACAAATTTTCGAGATTCGAACTGTAATAATTGGATTTAATTGCAATAAAATAAAATTTAATATTTAGATATTATGTAAATATAAACTTAGATGAAATTTGGAGATATTTACGTAATAGAGTATGAATCCAATGGTAGTCTCATCTATTGGATACCAATAGATTGAATAATTGAATGAAAGTCAAAAAAAGGGAATTATTGCAAATCTAATTTATAATTTGTGGATATAATGAAATTGAAATTTAACGCTGAAATAAATAAATTAGTTAACTCTAAATTTACGTCTAGATTTGGTTTAACTAATGTGAATGATTAAGAAAATAAAGGTGTTAAAGATTGTCAATTTCAGAATTTAAATAGGAAATTTGATTTTATTAATTTATTTTAAATTTATTTACTAAATGGAAAAATAGCCATTTTGGCCACTGACTCGGATTTCGACAAAACTAGTTTCATCGGATCCGTAACGGTGAATTATAATAGTGTTTCAAGTTTCGTAGCGATCGGACTTGACGTTTGATCGTACGAACTCGAAACGCCTTGAAATTTATGCAATTGAAATCAATTAAAATCAATTTGGAAAATATTGTTTTAAGAATAACTTCTTTATACGATGGAATTTGAACCTGAAACCTTTTCCATTGAATTTAAAATATTTTAAAACACCTATTTTGATATATGGGTATACCCAATTTCGTTCCGGAGTCAGAATGGGCTTTTTGGGTCAATTATCGTTGAGCACGTTATAATTCGGATCCATCTGTCTATTCTAACTTCATCTATATATATCCCACTGTAAACCCTAGCCTCCGCCTATTCTCATTTATCTGTACGTAAAATTTCATTTGCTCTTCCTCATTCCAATGGCTGCAAACCCTAATCTTTCCAATCCAATTTCAATTTTATATATAAAAAAAATTTGCAAACTTGCAGCACGAGTCGCGCTTCGGGTTTCGAGGGAAAAACCCTGGAGCTACTTTGGGTAACGAAGAAAATGACTCGGGTCTTCGGGTCGTTTTGGCAAAAACTCAGAGCAAGCACCGGGTATTTGAGGCGGCGGACCGGGTTGAACTCGAAGTCGACTCAGGACCAGAATTTTCCAATCTTCAAATTTTCATAACTTTTGCATACGGACTCGGATTTGGACGCGGTTTCTTTTGTTAGGATCGTATTGAAATTCCGGACCTGATGATGCTTGTTTGGATGAATCTTGAGACTGTTAAATTTTTGGGTTTAAATTGAATTTAAATTCAATTAAAATTCAAAAGGTGAGTGTTTTAACCCACTCACAACTTCTAAGATTTCTTATGTTTGTTAAATTAAATTTTGATGTGATTTAAAATTTATCTATGCTTGTTTGGGCATATATTTAATCATCATCTCAGTTAGATAGCATTTATTTAAATTAAATTGTTATTTAAATTTATTATTGCATATAATTTGATAGTTAAATTTATTTATTATTGCATATAAACTGCCAGTTAAACAGTTATTAATTTTTATTGAATATAAACTATTCGTTGATGCATGTTATATTTTATATGCTTTATATTGATGTTTTGTTTAAATTGGATGATGATTGTAATAAATGGTTGTTTATTGATATTTGGATGAATGGATGCTATATTTGATATAAACTGCAAGTTATTATGCATTTTCATTCCATTCGGGATTGCGGTTTGAAATGATATATAACCGTAGACTTTTATTTTTAAAATTACGGATTGAAATGATAAATATCTATATCACTTGACTATAGGATAGAAAATTATATACAGGCACCGTGGTCTATATATAAAATATTTTAAAGTGATTTTCTATGGGTTTTGGAAAATAAGGGTTATATATATACTAATTTTGATATTATATAAATATTATTTTATATATGGTTAAATTCTAAAATTTAAGCTAAGTATAATTTGATGATGTTTTAAGTTTGATTTACAAATATTTTCAAGTTTGAGCTTTATTTAAGTGATATTGAATTTATTAAATAAATATTTCTAAACTAAATAATAGTAAATTGAATGAAGGTATATATAAGATTATCAGATTAGGTTGGGAATTTTGGAATATTTAAAGACTTGAAATATATCAAAATTGAAATGTTTTATTTAAATTAAGGTATTATTGTTTTCAAAGTGTTGGTTTTCGAAATTGTTATAACTTTGAAAGTAATATGGTTTGGAAAATGAATTTATTTGAAATAGAATTTATTTAAGAATTATCTGTGAGTATATGGATTTGAAACCTATTGAAATTGAAAATTTCGAAATATGACTTCAAAATGTGGTTTGGGTTTAAGATGATTTAAAAGAATATTTCAAGTTATCTAAAGTTGAGAAAGATTAGTGATTGGAAATTTGGTTTTATTTAAATGAGATATTATTGAATTGTTTTGGAAATGGAAATGATATATTATTGAATTGGGTTATGAAATGGAAATAATACATTGATAATTTGGGTTTGAAATAGTAATAATATTTTGGTTTAAAGTATATACTATTTTGAAGTAAAGGATATGTTTTGAAATGGCAAAAATATTTTGGTTTTAAAGTATATACTATTTTGTAGTAAAGGATATGTTTTGAAAGGGAAATGATTGTGTTTTAAAAGTATATATATTTTTAAATGACCACGGTGTTATAATAACGATTGGTTGTTAAAGAGACCGGGATCGGATATGGACATACTCTCTGTCGATACTGAAAACCACTTTGACAACTGTGTACGCGGTGGAGTTTCCAAAATGAAGTAGGATGGTGGCGACGATCCTAAGGTATATACGTGGACCCAACTCCCGTGAGTTGGCATAAGGTGGCTAAAACAGGAGCGATCGACGGGCCAAGGAGGTAGCACCTCTGATCGGACACACTTCTTCGATACCATTCTATTACTTGTGATTGATTTGGTGGCCACCCTTGATTTGGGAGTGTTGTTCGAGGTGGGCGGTAGTGGCTGCCATGCGTCACCACCAGTCCGGATGCGTAATTGGTATATCTACCCTGGCATTGCCTTGTGTGCCGTGTCACCTACCATATCGAGCCCACTACGATTTTGGTTTAAAGATCCGACCGCGTTAAGGTTCACCATCCCCTTAACGCTATTTTCTATATGATTATACTTTACTGATTAAACACTACTGTATATAGCGTATATTACTATATAGTAAATAGTTTAACGGATCCTTAAGAGATGTGAATCCCGAACATTTCTTAAGTTACTACACTCACGTTAGACACTGGATAGGAGATGTCAAACCCCGTAAACATCTCTGACGCCGTTTACACTCATACTTACTTCATTGATTTAACTTACATAAGATCTTTTAGTTCTGACTTGAGTGTTTTGTCTTTTCAATTCGCTCGGGTCAGCCTGAGCATTTCTGGATTTGAAGGCCCTATTTCTGAAGGACGAAGATGAAGATTTTATTATTACTATTTGTTATATATTCTACTACACCATTGTATTCCGCTGCATAATTATCATTCTCTGGTATGTGTAACTCTGATATGTATTGTATAAGTATAATAAAATGTTTTGTAAAACAGCTTCATGAATTGTTATTTGATTATTATATTTTATCGTTCCGCTGCAAGATTCTATTTTATTTCTTTCATTTCTCCACTTTTTCTTATTTACCCCATAACAATCCACCCTTCTGTATGGTTTAGATTGACGTGTGTGTCTGCCTATGCACTTGGCGGGTGCAGCATGATAGGGGGTTCTCGCATTTGGTTTGGTAGCGAGCGGATGACTCTGACTCCTACATGTCCCTGCGGGGTTGGTGCAGTCGAGAGGCTGGCCGTAAAGGCAGAACACAGGTACTGCTGTATGCTACGGTGGGCGTTACCCCATTGACACGGTCCGTTATAAACAGGGAACTTGCAGAGTGATAACAGATATGATAATTATATAACAACAGTAACATGCATATATCATTAGTGATAAATAACAAATAATGGTGTCAGATGTCACAGGTGAACAGATACAGATAATGGCATGTATCTAGCAATATAAATAACTAACAGCAGCATATTTCAATTATCGTTTCAATTGAAATCAAATTTAATAAATATAATAACGTTAATCGTGAGTGATTGCTCACCTTTTGAGGCTAGAGATATGAACGAGGATGGAAACGAATAGGCAAAGACAAGCATACAGATCAAGCGAGCGGGACAGTGACAAGTTAGGAATTTTGCTGCAACAAATTCGATATTGAAAAAAGTAAATCGAGATGGACAAGAGATCAATTGGAACAAGATATATGCTATATATAAATATATATGTATATTCTAAAATCTACTTGAACATATGATTTCAATTTAATGCTTAATTTAAACAAATATTGGATAAATTTCCATATATTTTGAAAGCTACACACACATATATATACTTATATACCTATTGTATATATATAACAATATTTATGCTAAACCATACAAACTTATATAACTGTTTGTGTAACATATATGTATGTATATAGTTAATATATAAACTGACTCATCATAACTTATATAATAATGTTATATAACAAATACTTATATAAATAGGTAACTATAACACCCTTTTATAACTTTATAGCAATAGATCATATATATTGACAATATACAAATGCAGACAGAAAAATGTACGCAGGCAAAATCTGAATGCGAACACTCAATCCGTATAGACAACTATGCAGACTAAGCTATATATACAAAACGTTGTATTTTATTATTATATACAAAACATAAACGTGTAAATAAGACTCGAAATACATATAATATAAAACGTATATATATATATATATATATATATGAAGTAAAACTTTATAACCATTACCTATTAACAGTATGGATATGATACCCCTATATATAACTAATATATAAATCAACTTATATATTATTAATATACTTACCTTGCATATATTGACCACGCAACTCTTATATGAGATTATGCAAACCATATTTTTATATATATTATCACAAAAAAATCTGTTTAAAAATAAAACACAACATAAAAGAGCGCGCACACATATATATTGAAAGAGACTTGCAGTACGTT
Source organism: Allium fistulosum (assembly GCA_030737815.1). Lineage (NCBI taxonomy): Eukaryota > Viridiplantae > Streptophyta > Magnoliopsida > Asparagales > Amaryllidaceae > Allium > Allium fistulosum. The sequence goes on from CM060904.1 coordinate 974,381,143, forward strand.
TCCCAGGAAGTAAAGATATATACACTTTATATGTGCTACACTATTTACTACAACAAATATACCTCCTTAACATTCAAATTGTACTACGCTAAACATAATATAAATACGCCTATATTAATTTATACTTACCAGAACTTATAAAATATATACATATAATTCGACAAATATTCATTGTAAAAGAATCTAAATTTATTTTTAACATATAATTTAAAATCAAAATAGCTATATCATATATATACTTAAAATCAATATATATAACCTGACATATATATATTAGCTTATATCAGTTCCTGTGTAAAGGTTTGCAAAGCAACATTTAGTTCTTAATTATATATATTGCCTTAAATCGAAATATATATAGCCTTAATACGTATATTTTTATACATATAACAGGTCACTGCATAATATATAATATATATAATACTTTTAGACTTAAAAATATGTTTATACCCCTTTTCCTATATGTGGCTGCTGACATTCAAGGTGGTGACGAGGCAAAAATGGGAGGAGGAAGCAGATTTGGAAGTGTGGGCTTGGTCGGAGACGTAGTGGAAAAGATGGCGAGCGGAGGTGGTTCTCGGCCGGTTGATGTTGATTGCCATTCGTCATGGAGGGAGGAAGAGAAACTTATGGCCTGAGGTGGTTGCGTCGAAGTCAGATGGGAGAGCATGGTGGTCGAGAGAGAAGAGGAATAACTTGATGAAATAAAAGAATGAACATGCCGAAAAATATGATGTGGCATTTGAAGTTCCTTTGAACAGAAGAAATATGAAAATCAAAGGTTATTTTGAAGATAGCGAAAGCCAATAGTCATATTGATAAAATTAAAAATGCAATAGGCTGTACGGTTTTCAATGGATAAACCAATGGTCACAAGATGACACAAGTTCAAAACAAACCGATACGGAAATCATTTTACCGATTTCGCCATCCACCGGACGTCGAAACACACCTATGAATATACCACAGAGATCAGTACGACGAGGCGATCAAAACGGTATATATATATCAGTGGAACGACCATCCTATCAAAAGTCGATAATCGATACCGAAAATGCTGCTAATCTGTCGAAAATAAGATAAACGAAGCAATAGAAGTCAAAATTTGGAGAAACAAAATATAACATCTCACTCAGAAGATGATTTACAATTTTTCTATAGAAAAATATTCAGGTTTGGAACACATTTTATTACCATCAATTTTAACCGATTTAAATTGAAATAGAATTACACAAGAAAATAAACTTCCATATCATCAGATGAAAATTTACCAGGTGCTATGTTTAATTAGACGTATTCCAAATATCAAATTTTTATTTCAAAATTTTATTATTTAAAATTTTACAAAAATCCAGTTAAATTAATTATTAAAACAAATAAAATTATTAAAAATTTTCGGGTCGTTACAGGTTTCATAAAAGTTAACTAAGTTTCTAGCAATTAACTAAGTTTATAATAATAAAAATACTACTACTAATAATAGTTATAAACTATACAATATTAACCAAGTTTGACAAGTTTAATAATAACTGACTAAATTTATATAATGGTAATAATGATAATCAAAATAAATTTACTAGGCTCATAAAAATTATCTTCGTGAACTAAGTTCATAATAATAATACTTTTACTAAGTACATGAAATTTAACTATGTTTGTAGTAGTAGTAATAATAATAAAGTGATGAATTATAAAATATTAGCAAAGTTAACTAAGTTTTACAAAAAAAACTAAGTTCATATAGAGTAATAACAGTAATAATAAATTAACTAAGTTTATAAAAATTAACAAAAAAAACTAAGTTCATATAGAGTAATATCGGGCGGTGGCCATGCTGGAGCTCGATATTAGGGTGTAATGGGCGGTGGCCATGCCAGAGCTCATTTTAGGGGTACTTGAGTTTTTCATTTGCTATTTGTACTTAGATTAGCTACCTGCCAGGCATGTTGGCAGCACCTTGTCATGAGATATATATATATATATATATATATATATATTCACTTGTGTGCACTCCTCTATTTTAGAGGATCACACATTTTTCTCAAAAATTAAAGATTATTTAATAAATAAATTAAGATTAATTAATAGTTAATTATGAATAAAGGTTTTAAATTATTATTTAATAATTAAATAAGGATTAATTAAGGGTTTAATTTATAAATAAATTATTTATTAAAGGTTTAATCATTTATTAATTTATAATTAAATTAAGTTCAAATTTAATAAAGATTAATTATTGATTTAATGAGAGTTTATCTTGTAACGACCTAGGATTTTTATCGTCTTGAGTTATGAGTATTTATTTTTAATATTCAATAATACGGCCTTTTAATCAAAATAAAACCCCTGTTAAATGACCATTTGTAATAAATAGTTTTAAATCAAGATAAGATTTTGAAATTTCCAGGTTTTATTTATAAAATAGAAAATTGATCTAATTTGGAATTTCTTATATATATTCATAACAAAAAAATTTATATGTAAACTAAAAACAAATTCATACTAAATATGGATGGAAAGAAGAATATATGTATATAGGTAAATAGAAATGAATATAGCTTATGAAAATAAGGTTGTATAAATAGAAAAGAGTTCTACTTGAAGATTTTCTTGTATGCATATACATATAACAATACTATTCTTTGTATAAAAGCAAGTCCATTTTGGAAATGGAAAAGAGAAAAATATCATACCTGGTCAAAAATGTAGGCTGAAGTACACTTAAACTCAGCCACCAAAAATCTTCACTCAGCAGCCTTAAGGATCTCAAACCCTTTTCGAGCTCCAAAATGTGTACATGGTGGCTGAAATACATCATTATACTTTTGCATATATATATATCTATGTGTGTATGTTAGTTTAAGGTTTTTAAAAACCCTGTCAAAAACTCTCTGTTAAAAATAGGCTTGTTCTTCTTCTTCTTTTCTAATAAAAGTCTAAAAGCAAGGCAAGGTTATCAGGGATTCAGATCATAGTTTGGATTCAACTAGAAGTTTTGAAAAGATCAAAGCATGTTTAAGGTGAGAACATTTATTGCTTTGTTACTGGACATGATTTTATTTAATCTGTCATGTATAAAAACTGAAACAAGCCATTCTATATGATTTCAAAATTCGTTTCCTCTCAATCCGTACTTGTTTTGCAAATTCTGTAAACTAGTGAAGTGTTTATTTCTGAATCTAGATTAAGTTAAAAATAGTTTGATTACATTTCATAGAGTACACAGCGAGTTATGTTGAAATTACATTAAGTAATCAAGAATTGGGCATTTTTCAACATCTTTAAATCAATGATTCATGTATATAAACGTGATTGTAGTATATAAATAGGATTTTTAGTGAAGACATCATAATTTTTAACAGCTTAGGGCTTGTTTGGTTACCCATTTTCAAAGTATTTTTAGTTTTTAATTTTGAAAAATAATGAAAACTTGTTTGCTTTACCATTTTGTAAAATTCATTTTTGAGAAAGGCCATTTTTGAAAATAGGCTTAACAAAGGGAATAGAAAATAGTATTTTTTTCTTCCCAATTTTGGCCCAAATTGAAAAGCCTGAAAACCCAAAACTTAGAAACAAAACAAACGCGTTCATGAACCCCTTTCCTCTTTCGTGGCCGCGAAATCTGAAATCTATCTCAGAAGTAAAATCGCCACCTTCTTCAGCTTTTATCTCAAAATCAGGTAAAATCGATCTATTTTTCTTACTTATCTCGTTTGCTTCAAACTAATAATACCTAGGATTAAACGCAAATGATTTAATGATCCATTTGATTTATTTTTGGGTACTAGGGTTTTGCTTGTTCCGTAGCCGAGCAGAAGAAGAAATAATATCTTTTTTCCTTATCGAGGTACTTTGATTGTTGCTTACGAATTTTCATTTTGCCGGGGGATGATTTTGCAGTGTTCTTTTTAAACAGATTTTGCCTTTGGTTTTCTGTTTTGATTTTCTTTTTAAACAGAATTTGTTAGCCTGTGTAAACATCAGACCGTAAGTGACAGTAAGTTTTAAGATGTATTATGTAATCCAACAGAGAGCACATTTATTTGTTTGAAATAATTAGACCGTTAGTGTAAAAAGAAGAAAAAGAAAACATGAGTTAAGTCAAGTAGGTGAATGTTGATTATATATATGCCAAATAACTCAATAAATGTAGGCTTTTAATGTGTCAATAAGTATAAATATATGTATATGAATTTGATTACATGGATACAAAACTATTCCATTTTACTAACTTTGATTTTTGCTAACGGTAATAAATTGTAGGTATAAATATTTGTAAGCCTTTGTGCAAGTTTGTGTATGTTAAGCATCCTACGTATTTTATATGATTTGATCTTCTGTTGTCTTAACATTAACTCTACCAATCCAATTATTTTGATGCACAATTCACCGATTTTATAACAAGTTCACAAAAGGTTAACACAATACTCAATTTTCTTTCTTAAACATATAAGACATTCTTGTCTTTTCTTTTGAAATCTACAGTAATTATAAGACTTGCTCTAGTTGAGTATACGTCCATTCTTCTCACGAGATATGGTATAAACCATATTACTATGGACAAAAGTTCAAGCCCAAACAAATGTTTTTCTCTTCTTTTGTTCGTGGTGTATGTGTTTTGAGACAATATATCTCATTTATACGGCCATTCTTTTCTTCTCACCCAACGTAGGGGTCTCATCAGCCCAATATATCTTCTATAAAAAATTATAGGAAATATCATCCTGTTCAATATCATTTATACGTTCATTCTTTTAGCTACGTGGCTATAAACAATGTTTTTGTTTTAGATAGTCTCAGATAGTCCTAAAACTCAGAATAAATAGGAAATAGCAGCCTGTTTAATATCATCCATACAAGGGTGCATATGTATTCTCTGTTTTAGGAGTATATAAGTGCGATGTTCCTGCATTTTGGTGAGTATAACTTGCTTGAGTGGCAGGGTGTGTGTGTGTCTGTATATATGTCTGAGTTTGTTTGGCTATTAAATTTATACGTGTGCGTAGGGTACATGTATTTATGAAGTGCTGGGCTATGAAAATGTATGATACTGTGTGTGTGAGTGACAGTGTACTACGCGTGCGAGTGTGTTTTAAATGTGTATGAACGTGCTTTGTTTTGTTCTGCCTGAGAGTAGGTAGGTGGGTAAGTGAACGTCTTAAGATATATTATATTATTGTATACTATTTTTGAATAAGATCCATGTTGCTGCTGTGTAACTTGAAATCATAACATAGTTTTGGGTGTACTTTTCCATGTTCATAACTTTGTTATATTGACTATTTTATTGTTACAGAACTCAAGTTTTTACTTGTTTGATATTAAATGTATGTATGTATATTATATAAATGTAAATAGAAGTGTTATATATATAATAATATCTTTATATGTGTGTTTGCTGGGAAAATGTGATAAGCAGTAATATTGCAATATATTAAAACCTTTACAGTTACTTCAAAAAAAGTTAATTACACGCATAATATTACTCAAAATATTTGATACTTCCGTCTCTGCAAGAGATATAGCTATACTTTTTTTCTGTGTGCGTGTGTATTTAAAAAACATGACTTAAAATCTAGTCTTCAACAGCGAAATTATTGTTTCCCTTCATTATATATAATATTTTTCTAATTACTAAAAAGAATCTCAGACTATATTATTATTGATGCACAGTAGTAGGCTATTTTGTCCAATACAATGTACATTTTATTGACAGCTCATATGATATTAACTTAATAAATAAGATTATATAGTGATTTTATCTGAATTGAATACTGGTACTTCATTTAGGATGGCTAATCCAAAGCCTTGCTTGTAAAAATGTTTATTGTTGAATGCAGAGAAATGCTATTACTCAGGCAACAGTTTTTGTAAGTAAAAGATTCAAAGAAAGGACATTCAAAATACATGCATATCATGAAAAAGACAACAATTACAACCATTTGGTACTGCAATAAATGTTTTGAGTGAGTTTGCATTAATTTTTGTTTCATATACTTAAATTGAAAATGACCATTATATGAAAATGAAAGTATAAATGGAGTAAAAGTAAATATAATATATTAATTATATGTATCATCTATACACTTGTTTTATATTTTCTTCTGTTTACGTCATTTTGTTTTATGTTTGCACGCCATTTTGTTTTATAATATAATAAATTAAGTCTGCATGTCCTTTTGTTCATCACTGTTATAAGCATAGCATTATTTTTAATGATAAATAGTTAATATAAATTTTATGCAGTAATGTCTATTGGATCTAGTATCATTTCTTGTGAATTCAATGATGACTCTAGTTCTGATGATGATTTTATATTTACGGACTAATGTGGTGAGAAGTTCGGTGATATGTTAATTGTTAATTACTTTGTTGCTAACCAAAGGAGTATCGGGGACATATCGGGGATCAAATTACTATACAAACGTGGAATGATTACATAACAACTCATCCATAAACCTAGATAATTAAGTATGAAATTTGTCTTTTTTATCCTTTCTTAATAGGAACTTGCTTTGCTAATGATAATAAATTTAATGATGCAGGTTATGAGTGAATAAGGCCACACAACTACTTACTCTTTCTTAATTGCTCAAGTTTCTCTTGCTTGCTTCTATGTGCGCTTAGGTAATTCTTAATTTCAATAATGATTTTGATTAGATTTGTGTAATGTTTGTATTATTTATTACTAACTTGTGGGTCAATATTGGAAACTTTATCATGCTTGCATGTTTATCACTTCCCACGTAAACGATTTATCTCAATATTTGCTTTGATAACACTATTTCCATCAATCTATTACCCTTCATACTGAAATGATAGATGTAACCGAGTATTCAAAAAGTTCATAGTGCTGATATATATATTAATATACTTGTATATTTGTATTTTCCAGAAAAGAGAAGGCTTAGCATGAGAAAGAAGAGCCACTTAAACAAAGCAAAGACTACTTGCCTATAAGATACATCAGAACTTTTTTTCCTCTTTCTGTAGTGATACAATTGATATATTTTGTCTATCTTGTAATGATTTTGAGTTGAGATATGGTTAATTTGTAGCACAATATGAGTTAGTCTCATTTTAATATAGTTCATAATTTTAGTAATCATTATCATTTTGTGACCTTTGTCAATTTATGATTTTCTCAGTTTCATAACATTTTTTGTTAGTCTCATTCATTATCTCCTTTCACTTCTATATTTAACGGTCAAATTCCAACCAAAGTTAAAATTGTCGTTTTTGTTTTGAAATAGTATTTTTGATTTTTAGTTTAAAAACTATTTTTCAAAATTATAGAACCAAATACATTTTTCAAAATATTAAAAACACTCGAAATGAAAAATTGAAAGTGGACTTCAAAAACTAAAAACCAAAAACCAAAAATAAAAACAAACATGACCTTAGATTTTGAGAAATTTTGAGATGATCAAAATTCACTAAAAAATTAATTTTCGGCAATATGGTCGACGAGGGGAGGGGAGGTTTGGTCGAGGAGGAGCATAGTGACATGGGCGAGGGGTTCACCGTGACCGATTGTCGAGTTAGGCCATAGATCGTCTTGGATTGTTTGGATTAGGGTTTAAGACAATGGGTTGGGTTGCGCTCAATTATCGCCGTGGTGTTGGCAATGGGGAAGTATCGGACTTGATTGTGTTCGACCTGGAGGTAGTGCCGTAGGTGAGGGTTAAGATGGAGGTAGCGGCATGCGTTCTGGTGGTGCGTGGTGGTCGTGAGAACTTCCGTTTTCTGTTGCGTTTGGAGATGCTAAGCTCGGTTCGTAGGTGGAAATTGGAAGGAGGGAGGCCGTAGGTCCTAGCAGAGGTGCTATGCGATGGGGTGGAGTGGGGGAGTTTGTGGGTGGCTATAGTTGGTCGAACGATGGAGTAGGTTGGTCATGCACGTTAACGTGCATGCATGCAGGAAGGTGGGTTGTTTTCGAACTACAGGTGGATATTTGGAAGAAGCTACTGTGTTTTATGCGTATCGATATTTGGTTTTGACTTGGGGACGATGGGTTTCAGGTCGCTGCATTTGATTCGGGTTCAGGAAGCTTGGAAATAGTGTAACGACCCGATATTTTCAACCATTCGCATCCATTATAAGTGTATAGGTAGACACTCATGCCGGAATTGAATTGCTCAAAATACTGTGTTGTAAATAAAATTTGGCAAATCTCAGAATATACAGTAAATAAATATAATCACAGATCACAAAGACAGAGTAAAATAATGCAGCGGAAGTAAAAGAAATAGTAGTTCATGAAGCTACTATATAAATATATCAGAGTTACATGAGATATAACAGAAGAAATAGAATACAACAAAAGTCTCAATATAATAACCAAGTACAAGCTGAGTAGAACAACGGAATTGAAATAGATAGGACATGACAAGCAGATAATCTCCAGCGATTCAAATCTCCAAGAGAGTGGAAATCCAAATCTGTGAATAACTCAGGCTGACCCGAGCGTAAAGCAAAACACAAAACACTCGAGTCAGGACAATATATACTTATATAATGTAAACCAACTCAAGTGAACTGTAATAAAGGTACAAGTAACTTAGAAGATGCTTGGGACCGCCCATCCTCTAAGGATCCGTTAAAATATCTACTATGTAGTAATATTCGCTATTATAATAATGTCTAATAAGTAAAGTATAATCATATAGAAAATAGCGTTAAGGGGATGGAGAACCTTAACGCAGTCGGATCTTAAAATCATAATCGTAGTAAAGCTCGATATGGTAGGTGACACGGCACACAAGGCAATGCCAGGGTAGATATACCAATTACGCACACGGACTGATGGAGCGGATAGCAGCCACTACCGTCCACCTCGAACAACACTCCCAAATCGAAGGATGGCCATCTAATCAATCACAAGTAAGAGTATAATATCGAAGAAATGTGTCCGAGAAGAGGTGCTACCTCACTGGTCCGTGATCGCTCCTGTTTTAGCCACCTTATGCCAACTCACGGGAGTTGGGTCCACGTAACATACCTTAAGAACGTCGCCACCATCCTACTTCATTCTGGAATCTCCACCGCGTACACGGTTGTCAAAGTGGTTTTCGGTATCGACAGAGAGTATGTCCATATCCGATCCCGGTCTCTTTGCCAACCAATCGTTATTATAACCCATGGTTATAACTTTTAAAAACAATACTTTACTTCAAAATAAAATATCATTTCAAACCATATCTTTATCAAAATAAAGATTAAATCAATTCCAAACCATTTCCATATATTTAAATTTTCATATCATTTCAAAACTTCATTTCAAATCAATTTAATATAATAAAATATCATATCCTTACAAAACTTCATTTCAAATCATTTTAATAAAATAAAATATCCTATCAGTTCAAATCCAAATATTCAACTTTAAATACCTTTTAAATTCAAAGATATCGTTCATTTACTATCACTTCAAATCACCTTTAAATAGTTTATATTCCAATCAAAATAATTCATCTAAACCTTTTAAAAGTGTAATTATTATATTTTCAAATCAAGTATTCAATTTCCAAAGTTTCAAACCATTCTGAGTTCGTTTACTAAGTCAAAAACTCTAATTATTAAAATTTCAGCATTTCACAGCATTTAAAAACAACTGCTATAAGTTATATTTGAAAACATTTTTAATTCAGCAAAGACAGCACTTAAACTGCTGTTAAAACTCAGTTTTAGTTGAATTATAGTTCAAAACAGAAAAGACAGCATTTCAAAAGTGCTGCGGTAGTTCAGATTTCAAAACAAGGGTTAAATTTGATTTCAACATAGACTGCAGACCATTATAGCATTTCCAGAGAATGCTATAATAGGCCTGAGTTCAATATTAGCCTATAAGTTCAACTACAACAACTACAGCATTCCAGAAATGCTGTAATAGCTCCTTTTTACACAATTTTAGTTCAAAACAGAATCTATAGCATTTTTGAATGCTATTAAAAGTAGATTTCAGGTGTTAGTGTATTTTCAGCAATTAAATAACTTCAATTTAAAACACATAAACATTTTAAAAATCATATTTTAACGTTTAAAATGTTCATTTACATATCATTTAACATATATCTTTTTCACAATAAATTACTTATAATTAAATCCAATTTTCAACAATTTACTTAATAAGTTTAAGTGTAAAAGTTCCAATTCTTCACATTTCAACAAATAGACTTAACACTTCAAATTTAAATTACCATTTCACAATTTAACAAAATTTCCAATTTTATTTAATTAACTTAAACCTTTAATTAAAACCAAATTTCACATTTCCTAGTCAAGTTATATTTTAAAAGATCACTTTTAAACATTCATTTATTTAACCACTTAAATTCATAGAAAAATCAATAATACTTTAATAAATCACTTAAATTCAAATTTAATCAAATTATCATAATTAGCATTTCTAAATAAAATTTAATATCCATTTTATTTATATAACTTAAATATCATTTTTAACCAAAATTCCAAATTTCCAACTTAAGTTATATTTCAAAATTCCAGTTAAACCATTCATTAATTACATTTTTAACACATAGAAAAAAAATCATAATTTCTTTATTTTAAAACATTTCAAAATCTATTTAAATCAAATTTCATAAATTTATAATTTTTAAAATACTTAAAAATATCCAAAACAATTTATAAAATAACCACGGGCCTGTATATAATTTTCTAACCTAGGTCAAGTGATACGGATATGTATCATTTCAATCCGCAGTTAAAAAAGAAAAATCCGGGTTCTATCATTTCAAACCCGCAATCCCAAGTTAAAATAAATTAAATAAAAATCGTTCAGGCCTATCATTTCAGCCCATAACGATTTTTCCCTATTCTAAAGTCTGTTCGGGTATGTATCATTTCAACCCATAGTGATTCTAGTCTACAGGGAACTTGCAATAGTGATAACAGATATAAATAACAGAATAACATTAAATAACAGTAACATATGATATAACAGGTGTAATAACAGGTGTGAACATCATATGATAATAATATAAGCATATATAACATGATAATATATTTCTACAGATTCGTAGGGTGTCAATTTACTAGTTATATAGGTACATATTGTCTGGTGAGAATAACTCACCTGTTAAAGCTGGAGATTAGCGATCAAAACACACAGAATAGATTCCAGAAAGCACAACAAGCACGATATAGCATGACTCTTGATTTGAATAAATGGAGAGCCTTGATATTTATCTTGTAAACAACCCAAAACAAGACAATATAACATATGAATATTCAACACAGAATTATATAGAAACAAGTTGAAATACAAGGCAATAAAGACAAGACCTTGTCTTTACCATTCGAATGCTCGACCATGGTGGATCATGGGCTCAGCCAATGATGTGTTAAGCTCAGGTTTGGCACCATATAGGTCAGGTTTGGGTCAGGTAATGGCATCAAAACAAGTGGAGATGAAGGTGTAGTGGTGCTAACATGAAGCATACCAAAGACAATGCAAAAGAGGCAAGTTGTTTAACTTTTTGGCTCGGCTTAGGTCAATTGGAGCTCGGCCATAGGGGGTTCCAGATCTGGTCAGTGGTCATGTGGCAGCCAGAAGTGATGTAGATGATGGTGGCGGCGGCTAAGGAGTGGCCAAAGGCAACTATGAAGGTAATAGTGGAGTATAGACTAGGCTAGCCTTGTTTTGGTGAAGTTTGGCAAAGCTTTGCAATATTTTTTGTGGTGATGGTTTCAATTGGATGGCAAGGCTTGTCATGGTCTGAGGAGGGGGAGATGTTTGCTGCTGTAGATGGTGGAGGAGATGGTGGAGCCGATGGTGGAGGTGGTAGGCCGAGAATCATATGTGAAGTCAAGGCAAATTTAAGCAGAAAACAAGGCAAATTCAAGGAAGGAAGGTAGAAAAGAATAAAGAGAAGCCATTAACTTGGAAATTTTTTTCTCAAATGAGAAATAGCCGTGAGTTGAAGAGGATGAGAAGTATTTTCACGTGAAAGGCAATGGGAAACGTATGGCTATCAAGGAGAAAATGAAAAGCCAAGGAAATGAAAAGGCAGGAGAGAAAAAGACTTAGGAGTTTCAATAGTTTAAAACCTTTCATATTTCTTTATTTTAATTATATAACTTTATATTTATGGAAATAATAATAATCCCAGATAAAATTTCGAAATTTTATCAAAATATAATAATTTATATAAATATTTATCAATTATATAAAGTTAAATTAAGAAAATAGCTAAAAAGAGTAAACTAGTCTAGAAAATTTGAAATTGAATAGAATAAATTTTAGAAAAATTCATATGAGCTTGTAATATATTTTTAAACATAAATAATAACATAAAATAAAAATATATTCACAAAATAAATATTTAAAATTTAATTTACATATAATTTCTAATGAAGAAAATAGCAGAAAATAGGAAAACAGCCTTTAAAAATAGGAAATCATCATAGTAAATTTGGAAAAATTCTATTATTATTTTTGAAAATATTTAGAGATGAAAATATACATAAATTAACATATTGAAATGATTTAAAAAAAATATAACAAAGAAAAAGTAATTTATACAATTTAAAATAGACAAAATTGTTAAATAAACAGTTTATACTCAAAATTGAAATGTACATAACTTTTACATTTTAACTCCGTTTTCAACGAAACGAAAAGCAATATTCATGTTATTAAATCTATTTTCATAATAAAAGATAAAATTTATAATTTCAAATATTTAAAATTTAAATTTCAAAAGTCAAAGTTTGACTATTGACCAAAATTCACATTTTCTGGAAATATTAAATTTAGTCATATTTGGAATTCAAATCCACATCAAAATCAAAGTTTATACTTAAAATAACAAAATTTATTCTTTTTCATAAATAAAGCCTTTGAATCTGGAAAAATCAATTTAAAAATATTTGAAAAAATACAGGGTTGTTACACTCTCCCCCACTCAAAGCTTTTCGTCCTCGAAAAGGAATGAGGTACGGGAAAGCATAGAAAAGATAGAGTGAAATAAGATGACAAGGAGATTTAAATTACGCCTGATAACTATTGTTATAGGTAAGTTTAACAAGATGGAGGTGATCAAATCAAGAACACAAACACGAAATGTAACAGCCCGATATTTTAAAACGAAATTTTAATTAAAAACAAAACATTTCGAAATATTGATTTAAATATAAAGTGTAGTAATTTGTATAAAACGAAAATTTAAAACGTTACATTTCGTTACGTATATTTATGTCCGTTCTTAACTTTATATTAGAATCAAATTTTTTTAATGATGATAATAGCTATTTTAATTTGGTTTAAAAAGATACGTTATATTTTAAGAAACCGTTAACATTTTTAAATTTATTAAATAAAAGAAACAGGTAACAAATTGTACGTTACTTCGGGTGTTACACTGTACGTGCATTGTTCCATTGTCCATTAATTTCAGTTTGAAAATTTCAAATCTTGCCTTACTTTCATGTGAGAAATAGTCCACTTACCCCTTTATCTCCCTTACGTTTCGTTCAACATTTATTTTGCCTTAAATTCCTCTAACTGATCAAAACCTTTCGTTGCCTTCTTTTCTACAAAAGTTATAGGCAGCTGTTCATTTTGTTTCGTTCAAAAAGCTCCATTCACAAAAGTTTCTCTGCATTTTTCGTTTTAAAATCTCGTGAGCAGTACAAAAAGGTAAGCATGCCTTCTCCTTTCATTTATACTTTTGTTTTCCCTGTTTGCTGTTGGCCAATCTCTTACCTTTCTTCTTTTCCATTTGTATAAAGAAAGTTGGTGGTCTTTGTTTTTATTTGCTGTTCTTGCTTTCGTTCATTTTTTTTTTGCTTTTTTTTTTCTTTCAAGCCTTGGCTAATTTGAAACCTACCACCCACCAGGCAGCCCACTATTCCCACGCCTATTTGCCCATGCCTCCAACTTCACCACCCACCACGTGACTGGCCAACCACCCGAACGAACCCCAGCCTGCCCTCCTCCACGAACCCACAGCTGCTACCATGTCATCACCACTCCACCACCAGACCGTGCCATCAACCCTAACCCACGTCACCACATCACCGCCCCCTACCCCAGTCCACCACCACGTCATGCCATTTCACCAGTCCCCACGTCACCTCCATGCTCGGCCTAGACAACCACCGACCCCATACCAGACCTCCACTGACCCATGCCAGATCTATACCACGCCTCCAATGCCAGACCACCGACCGCATGCTTTTCTTTCATCTTGTTTATTTTATCGCCCCTGCTTTGTTTGCTATACCATTTTGTTGCCCACCACATGCTTGGCCAATCACCAGAGAAATGAAAAGAGTGTTTTGTCCCTTTGTATTTTGGTATTTTGTTAATAGTTGCGACCGAGCCTTGTTGAAACAAAGGAGAAATGAACAACGTGTTTTTTTTAAAGCTATATTTTCACTGACCCGTGCATAGAGAAAAAAAAGAAAGAAATGAGAAAAATTTTGTTTGTGTCACCTTTGCATTTTATTTCTTTGAAGTTACATTTTCGACCGAGCTTTGTAAAGAGAAATGAACAAAAATTCCACTTCATATTTTATCTTTGGTTGCTGTATTGCCTCAAGCATCTGTCTGGAAAGAATGGACAAGTTTTGTTGTGTCACCTTTTGTCTAAAGTTTAGTTATACTTTTATCGAGCCCTGGCATAAAAAAAAAGAGAGTGTGTTTTGTCACTTTGAAAACTTTAAAGTTATAATCAAATTCTAGTAGTAGTCGTGCTATTGTTTTCGATTTGTCAACTTGTTTCTTTTTCGTTTGTTTGCTTATTTGAATTTCGTTATTCGTGAAATCTTAGAGTTGGTTATTTATTGTGCTTTTGGTTTGAATCCAGTTGGCGCATCCGCTAACGATTGATCGTGCTATCCGCGTGACTTCGATTTACATCGTATTTCTTTTTCCGAATCTCCAGCTCCGTAGAGGTGAGTAAATCTCACACGAATATCCATACTTATATGATTGTGAAACGACCGCAACTGAATGTGTAGAAATAAATAAACAAATAAATGATGTTATAACTACCTATGATTTATTTATAATTGATGTCAATTGTTAAAACTGCATATCGTATCATCTGTTATGTTCTGTTCTTATTTTACTGTTATTCTATTCTGTTAAATCACACTGCAAGTTCCCTGTAGAATAGAATCACTATGGTTTGAAATGATACATACCCGAACAGACTTTAGAATAAGGGAAGGTCGTTATGGGCTGAAATGATAGGCCTGAGCGATTTTCAATTAAATTTTATTTACTTGGGATTGCGGGTTTGAAATGATAAAACCCGGATTTTTCTTTGTAAATTACGGATTGAAATGATATAGTATCCGTATCACTTGAATTAGGCTAGAAAATATTATACAGACCCGTGGTTATTTTTCTGTATTTTCTGAATATTTTTAATAATTTAAAAATTGTAATAATATTAAATTGATTTAAATCGAATTTTAAGTGATTTATTTAAAATAGAAATGATTTTTCTACGTGATAAATATAAATAAATGGAGGAATATTGATTTTAAAACGAAACTTAAATTTGAAATTTTGATAAAAAAAGAAAGATGGAAACTTAAGTTAATTTAATTGAAATGAAATTTAGTTTTAAATTGGTGGAAAAATGGAGTTTAAGTTTAAATGTTGAAAATGAATGTAATAAGCAAATTTGTAAGTTTTGGTTTTACTTGTAAAATTTCTCTTTAAATAAATAATTAAAGGATTGAAAATGAACATTTTAATGTATGATTTTATAAGTTTTAACTAGGTAGAATCCGTAACACTTGTTAAGTGTTGTGGATTGTATAAGTGAACCAAAAGACTAAAATGAACTAAGGCTATGATAGTACTTGCTAAGTGCTATTGTAGCAGAAACTAAAATTGAACCTGAACTAATAAAGGGCTACTGTAGCACTTGTTAAGGACTGCAGTAGGCTGAAATATGATTTTTGTTTAAAACTGAATTGTTATAGCAGTTTATAAATGTTGTTTTGTTGAATAAAATTGTTTTCAAATATAACTTACCGCCGCATTTTTTTATTATTTTTTATTTTTTATGCCGTGAAAGCTGAAAATTTTAACGTTATTGTTTTTAAGTGAATAAGTGAACTCCGAAAAGGTTAGATTTTAGAAATTTAATATTTGATTTTTAAAAGAATAATGTCTTTGTTTTTAAATGATTTAATTCGAAGTATATTTGATGAATTGTTTTAAAATCTATAACCACGGGTTATAATAACGATTGGTTGGCAAAGAGACCGGGATCGGATATGGACATACTCTCTGTCGATACCGAAAACCACTTTGACAACCGTGTACGCGGTGGAGATTCCAGAATGAAGTAGGATGGTGGCGACGTTCTTAAGGTATATTACGTGGACCCAACTCCCGTGAGTTGGCATAAGGTGGCTAAAACAGGAGCGATCTCGGACCAGTGAGGTAGCACCTCTTCTCGGACACATTTCTTCGACATTATACTCTTACTTGTGATTTGACTAGATGGCCATCCTCCGATTTGGGAATGTTGTTCGAGGTGGAACGGTAGTGGCTGCTATGCGTATCCATCAGTCCGTGTGCGTAATTGGTATATCTACCCTGGCATTGCCTAGTTGTGCCGTGTCACCTACCATATCGAGCTTTACTACGATTATGATTTTAAGATCCAACCGCGTTAAGGTTCTCCATCCCCTTAACGCTATTTTCCGATATGATTATACTTTACTTATGTAGACACTATTATAATAGCGAATATTACTACATAGTAGATAGTTTAACGGATCCTTAGAGGATGGGCGGTCCCAAGCATCTTCTAAGTTACTTGTACCTTTATTACAGTTCATTTGAGTTGGTTTACATTTTATAAGTATGTATATCCTGACTCGAGTGTTATGTTTTATTTTACGCCCGGGTCAGCCTGAGTATTCACAGCTTTGGATTCACTTTTCTGGAGCTCGGAATCACTGGAGATTCTGCTTATCTAGTTATCTTCCTATTTCAGTTTCAGTTGTCTTATTTCAGCTTTTGTTTTAGAGACTTGTGTATTTGGGATTTCTATTGTACTTGTTTTAGAACTGTATTGGGCTTCAGACTATGTATTTTGTATTTGATTTTAGACTATGTATTTTTAGT
Source organism: Allium fistulosum (assembly GCA_030737815.1). Classification (NCBI taxonomy): domain Eukaryota; kingdom Viridiplantae; phylum Streptophyta; class Magnoliopsida; order Asparagales; family Amaryllidaceae; genus Allium; species Allium fistulosum. The sequence goes on from CM060904.1 coordinate 974,398,262, forward strand.
GGCTTCATGAACCACTATGGTTATTTTTAAATTCCGCTGCGAGTTATTCTGATATTTCTGTGTTTGTGATTCTGTGAATGATTTTATTTGCTCCAAATTTTATTACAATCTGTTATTTTGCATTATTCAAGTCTGACATGTGTGGATTATTGTCGATTTGAATGGTCCAAAATAGTGGGTCGTTACATTTGGTATCAGAGCTTTGGTTTAGGCAAACCTTAGCCTATGGAGCAAAAACTCATTAGAGATAGGGTAGAAATACCCTAGAGTGAGTGAAATCAAACTCAGAATCATTTCCTTGTGAGTGAACGTATTTTCAAAGTATAAAATGATTTTAAATGATTTTTCAAATGATTTTTCAAAGATTATTTTGATATAAAGTTTTCTTGTTTTAAGAAGAAATTTTCTAAACTTCCTTCTTTCTGTATTTACCTTGTTAGGAATTTTGTTATTAGGATATTCACCCAAGTGACCTTATCGTATTTTATCTTAACTTATCTTTGTCTTCTTTGTACCTTGTCCTAAATTTATTCTTGATATTTCCAGGATGAATCGTGGAAATGCTAGAGGTAGGGGTCGTGGTATTGCCCCAGTTCCTCCACCTGTTGCACCCGTTAAGTTTACAGTTCTTTGCAAAGAATTCTCTCAGCTCGGTGGCACTAAGTTCACCGGTTCAGAAAGTATCATCGAAGCCCAGCAATGGCTAAGAAGTTTGGAAAGAATCTTTACTGGTTTAGAGATCACTGATGCCCAGAAGCGTCAGTTAGCAGCATGGCAGCTGCAAGAGTCAGCCCTAGATTGGTGGGAGTCTGTTACGACTCGCACTAACGAAGGTGATCTTTCGTGGGAGCAGTTCAGGTATCCTTTGTGTTAACTTGAATTTTTCCCCATTTCCTTTCTTTTCGAATCTATCTTAAGTTCGATTTGTATCTTCTTTCAGGGAGGCTTTTGTGACAAAATGGATGCCCGAAGCCGGGAAATCTCAGCTTTACCGTGAATTCATGGACCTCAAGCAGGGTACCATGTCTTTTTCAGAGTATGAACGGAAGTTCAATGAACTTTCAAAATTCGGTCCTGGTCTTATCGACACTCAGCTAAAAAAGAACGAGAAGTTCATTTCTGGAGCTCGCCCAGAGTTCTACGATCGCCTTATTTCACATGTTCATGGCACATTTACTGAGCTCATGGATATGGCTATCCGCTATGAGAACCCTACTTCCAAGGGTCCTGCTGCTTCTGGTACTCATGTCTCACAATCTTCCTTTGCAAATTCCAAGAAGAGAAAGCCCAACTTCCACCAGCAGAAGAATAATTGGATCAAGCATGCGGGCTTGGGATCTTCAGCATCAGCTCCTTCCCAAAGACACCCTATTGATCTTTCCTCCATTACTTGCTTCAAATGTGACCAGAAGGGACACTATGCCAACAGTTGCCCTAATCCGTCCAGTGCTGCTATCCCTCCACCTCAGGTTACCAGGAACGATCTTTGTCATGTTTGTCTTCAGCCGGGTCATTTTAGGAAGGACTGTCCTTTATATCAGAAGGGAAAGCCATCTGGCGTATTTGCTGTCACATCTGCTTGATCACCTGCTCCTGCACCTGCTCCTGCTCCTAGCGATGGTCAAGGTACTCTTCAAGGCACCTTTACTTTATTTCATCATCCAGTTCGTGTTTTATTTGATACTGGGGCTTCGCATAGTTTTATTTCTGATGACCTGTGTTATAAGTTTGAACATCTCCTTTCTCCTGAGTATGCTTCTGTTCCTCTATGTGTTTCTAATCCTATTGGTGGTCCCGCAAATCTTAATAAGATTTGTAAACATGTGAAACTCCTCCATTCCGATCATAGTTTTAGTGGCGATTTCTATATCGTTGGTTTCGATGCTTTTGATTTGTTGCTTGGAAGTGATTGGCTTGATGGACACGATGCCCGTATTTCGTGTAAATCCCGAATTGTTTCTCTTAAGGATGATCGAGGAAATTCTTTAGTTATTCTGGGCCGTATGCCTCATGATTATGCTGGTAGCTTTATCTTTTCTCTAGATGCTTCTATTGATGATCTTCAGTCGACCCGTGTAGTCAATCACTACCCGGATGTATTTGGTGAAGTTACTGCTTTACCTCCCAAGCGGGAAATTGATTTCCGCATTGATCTCATTCCTGGAGCTCGACCTATAGTTCTTCCTCCTAGAAGAATGGCACCCCGCGAGAAGGTTGAGTTAAGGAAACAAATTGAAGACCTATCTTCCAAGGGTCTGATCAGACCTAGTTTTTCAGAATGGGGAGCTGCGGTGGTTTTCATCACCAAATCCGATGGTTCTCTTCGGATGTGTGTTGATTATAGGGAGTTGAACAAACTCACTATGAAAAATAGATATCCAATGCCTCGCATCAATGACATGTTTGATCAGCTTTATGGTGCTACTGTTTTCTCTCAGCTTGATCTTGCCACAGGTTTTCACCAACTCAGAGTTGCCGAGGAAAGTATTCCTAAGACTGCTTTCCGTACTGAGAATGGATTCTTCGAATGGTTAGTCATGCCTTTTGGTTTGACTAATGCTCCCGCTTTCTTTGTTGACTTGATGAATCGTGTTTTCCGTGAGGTGCTTAATAAATTTGTTCTTGTCTTTGTGGATGATATCCTCATTTTCTCTAAGTCTGAAGAAGAACATGAGTCACATTTGAAATCTGTTCTTGAGACTCTTCGAAATCATCAGTTAAAAGCTAAATTTTCCAAATGCCATTTCTGGAAGGATGAAGTCCGATTTCTCGGGCATATTGTTTCTAGTAATGGAGTTTCATTTGATCCAGTCAAGATCGCTGCGATCAATGTAAGTCTTTCTTTCCTTCTCTTTCATTGTTTCATTTCAATTTACTCTATCTTTTCTATTATCCTTCTTTTTCCCTATTCTGTGCAGGATTGGGAAACTCCTAAGACTCCTACTGATATCCGTAGTTTTCTGGGCCTCGCCGGTTATTACCGGAGATTCATTGAGAATTTCGCTCGGATTGCTGCACCTCTCACTGCTTTAACTCGGAAGAATGCTAAGTTTATTTGGAGTAATAAGTGTGAAGCCTCATTCAATGAGTTAAAAGACAAGCTTACTTCCGCACCTGTTCTTACCGTTCCAAATGGAGATGAGGGATTAACGGTATACACTGATGCTTGTCGAGAAGGTTTGGGAGCTGTTCTGATGCAGGATGGTAGAGTGATTGCTTATGCTAGTAGACAGTTGAAGACCCATGAAGTAAATTATGCTGCCCATGATCTAGAGTTGCTTGCAGTTGTTTTCACTTTGAAGCTTTGGAGACATCATCTGTTGGGTACCAAGTTCGAGCTTTTCACAGATCATCAGTCTTTGAGGTATATTTTCTCTCAGAAGGACTTGAATCAGAGACAAGTTAGGTGGTTAGAGTTCCTTGCTTCTTATGACCTCGACATCAACTATACACCGGGAAAGGCTAATGTAGTGGCGGATGCTTTGAGTAGAAAGAAAGCTTTGTTGTGTCAGATTGTTGTTTCTTCACCTCTTGTGGATCGTATTATGGCTAGACAGGATGAGGATCAGATGCTTAGATTGATTAAGGAGAGTGTTCGAAGCAGAGTTGGAGGTAGTAGTCTTGATGGTAATGGAGCTCAGATTGACGATAAGGGTGTATTGAGGATCAATAATAGGATTTGTGTCCCGAATGTTGATGGATTGAGACAAGAGTTACTTCGGGAGAATCATCAGTCCAGACTTTCTATTCATCCAGGCGTAACCAAGATGTATCAGGACATGAAGAAGTTATATTGGTGGAAAGGTATGAAGCGAGATATTTCCATTTTCGTCAATAGGTGTGCGACTTGTCAGCAAGTCAAGGCAGACCATCAGAAGACCCCTGGTTTATTGCAGCCTCTTGAGATTCCCAATTGGAAGTGGGAACAAGTTTCTATGGATTTCATTGATGGTTTACCGAGGACTAGGAAGGGTAACGAGAGTATCTGGGTTATTGTGGATAGATTGACCAAATCAGCTCATTTCATTCCGGTCAAGTCTACCCGTTCAGCTTCTAGTTTATCTGAGATTTACATGAGGGAGATTGTTCGTCTCCATGGTGTTCCTCTCAGTATCGTTTGTGATCGTGATCCTATCTTTACTAGTAGGTTTTGGAAAGCCTTTCAGGATTCTTTGGGTACTCATCTAAATCTGAGCACTGCTTACCATCCATAGACCGACGGTCAAACGGAAAGGGTGAATCAGATTTTAGAAGATCTTCTTCGTGCTTGTGTGCTTGATTATGGAGGATCTTGGGAAGATCATCTCCATCTTGTCGAATTCACTTATAACAATAGTTATCAGGCCAGTATTGAGACATCTCCATTTTCTGCTCTTTACGGACGACCTTGTAGATCTCCTTCTTGTTGGATTGAATCCGGTAATCGTTTGGTTCTTGGTCCTGAGATGGTTTTGGAAGCTTCAGAGAGAGTTGAAGAGATTAAGAGGAAGATGAGGATTGCTCAAGATAGACAAAAGAAGTACGCTGATCGTCGAAGACGGAGTTTAGAGTTTGCTGTTGGTGATTTGGTTTTCCTTAAGGTCTCTCCCTTAAGGAATGTTATTCGTTTTGGTCGTAGAGGAAAGCTATCTCCTAGATTTGTTGGTCCTTTCCGCATTTTGGAAAGAATTGGCTCTCTTGCTTAGCGTCTGGATTTACCCGAGAAATTTTCTGGAATACACAACGTCTTACATGTATCTCATCTTCGTCGCTATCTGCATGATCCATCTCTTATTATTCAGCCTTCTGCTCTTGATAGTTTGGATATAGAGCCAAATCTGACTGTTGAGAGGAAGCCACTTCGTATCGTCGATCGAGGTACGAAGCAGCTAAGAAGAAAATCTGTCAACCTGGTCAAAGTGCAGTGGAGCACTGATGAACGGGATTGCACCTGGGAGACGGAGGAGAGCATTCGTGCTTCGAATCCGGAATTGTTTATTTCAGGTACTTTTGCTATTCTGTCTTATCTTTCTTTGTTTTCCTTTTTCGTTCCTTTTCGAGGACGAAAAGCTTTGAGTGGGGGAGAGTGTAACAGCCCGATATTTTAAAATGAAATTTTAATTAAAAACAAAACAATTCGAAATATTGATTTAAATATAAAGTGTAGTAATTTGTATAAAACAAAAATTTAAAGCGTTACATTTCGTTACGTATATTTATGTCCGTTCTTAACTTTATATTAGAATCAAATTTTTTTAATGATGATAATAGCTATTTTAATTTGGTTTAAAAAGATACGTTATATTTTAAGAAACCGTTAACATTTTTAAATTTATTAAATAAAAGAAACAGGTAACAAATTGTACGTTACTTCGGGCGTTACACTGTACGTGCATTGTTCCATTGTCCATTAATTTCAGTTTGAAAATTTCAAATCTTGCCTTACTTTCACGTGAGAAATAGTCCACTTACCCCTTTATCTCCCTTACGTTTCGTTCAACATTTATTTTGCCTTAAATTCCTCTAACTGATCAAAACCTTTCGTTGCCTTCTTTTCTACAAAAGTTATAGGCAGCTGTTCATTTTGTTTCGTTCAAAAAGCTCCATTCACAAAAGTTTCTCTGCATTTTTCGTTTTAAAATCTCGTGAGCAGTACAAAAAGGTAAGCATGCCTTCTCCTTTCATTTATACTTTTGTTTTCCCTGTTTGCTGTTGGCCAATCTCTTACCTTTCTTCTTTTCCATTTGTATAAAGAAAGTTGGCGGTCTTTGTTTTTGTTTGCTGTTCTTGCTTTCGTTCATTTTTTATTTGCTTTTTTTTTTCTTTCAAGCCTTGGCTAATTTGAAACCTACCACCCACCAGGTAGCCCACTATTCCCACTCCTATTCGCCCATGCCTCCAACTTCACCACCCACCACGTGACTGGCCAACCACCCGAACGAACCCCAGCCTGCCCTCCTCCACGAACCCACAACTGCTACCATGTCATCACCACTCCACCACCAGACCGTGCCAGCAACCCTAACCCACGTCACCACATCACCGCCCCCTACCCCAGTCCACCACCACATCATGCCATTTCACCAGTCCCCACGCCACCTCCATGCTCGGCCTAGACCACCACCGACCCCATACCAGACCTCCACTGACCCATGCCAGATCTATACCACGCCTCCAATGCCAGACCACCGACCGCATGCTTTTCTTTCATCTTGTTTATTTTATCGCCCCTGCTTTGTTTGCTATACCATTTTGTTGCCCACCACATGCTTGGCCAATCACCAGAGAAATGAAAAGAGTGTTTTGTCCCTTTGTATTTTGGTATTTTGTTAATAGTTGCGACCGAGCCTTGTTGAAACAAAGGAGAAATGAACAACGTGTTTTTTTTAAGCTATATTTTCACTGACCCGTGCATAGAGAAAAAAAAGAAGGAAATGAGAAAATTTTTGTTTGTGTCACCTTTGCATTTTATTTCTTTGAAGTTACATTTTCGACCGAGCTTTGTAAAGAGAAATGAACAAAAATTCCACTTCATATTTTATCTTTGGTTGCTGTATTGCCTCAAGCATCTGTCTGGAAAGAATGGACAAGTTTTGTTGTGTCACCTTTTGTCTAAAGTTTAGTTATACTTTTATCGAGCCCTGGCATAAAAAAGAGAGAGAGTGTGTTTTGTCACTTTGAAAACTTTAAAGTTATAATCAAATTCTAGTAGTAGTCGTGCTATTGTTTTCGATTTGTCAACTTGTTTCTTTTTCGTTTGTTTGCTTATTTGAATTTCGTTATTCGTGAAATCTTAGAGTTGGTTATTTATTGTGCTTTTGGTTTGAATCCAGTTGGCGCATCCGCTAACGATTGATCGTGCTATCCGCGTGACTTCGATTTACATCGTATTTCTTTTTCCGAATCTCCAGCTCCGTAGAGGTGAGTAAATCTCACACGAATATCCATACTTAAATGATTGTGAAACGACCTCAACTGAATGTGTAGAAATAAATAAACAAATAAATGATGTTATAACTACCTGTGATTTATTTATAATTGATGTCAATTGTTAAAACTGCATATCGTATCATCTGTTATGTTCTGTTCTTATTTTACTGTTATTCTATTCTGTTAAATCACACTGCAAGTTCCCTGTAGAATAGAATCACTATGGGTTGAAATGATACATACCCGAATAGACTTTAGAATAAGGGAAGGTCGTTATGGGCTGAAATGATAGGCCTGAGCGATTTTCAATTAAATTTTATTTACTTGGGATTGCGGGTTTGAAATGATAAAACCCGGATTTTTCTTTGTAAATTACGGATTGAAATGATATAGTATCCGTATCACTTGAATTAGGCTAGAAAATATTATACAGACCCGTGGTTATTTTTCTGTATTTTCTGAATATTTTTAATAATTTAAAAATTGTAATAATATTAAATTGATTTAAACCGAATTTTAAGTGATTTATTTAAAATAGAAATGATTTTTCTACGTGATAAATATAAATAAATGGAGGAATATTGATTTTAAAACGAAACTTAAATTTGAAATTTTGATAAAAAAAGAAAGATGGAAACTTAAGTTAATTTAATTGCAATGAAATTTAGTTTTAAATTGGTGGAAAAATGGAGTTTAAGTTTAAATGTTGAAAATGAATGTAATAAGCAAATTTGTAAGTTTTGGTTTTACTTGTAAAATTTCTCTTTAAATAAATTAGTTAAAGGATTGAAAATGAACATTTTAATGTATGATTTTATAAGTTTTAACTAGGTAGAATCCGTAACACTTGTTAAGTGTCGTGGATTGTATAAGTGAACCAAAAGACTAAAATGAACTAAGGCTATGATAGTACTTGGTAAGTGCTGTTGTAGCAGAAACTAAAATTGAACCTGAACTAATAAAGGGCTACTATAGCACTTGTTAAGGACTGCAGTAGGCTGAAATATGATTTTTGTTTAAAACTGAATTGTTATAGCAGTTTATAAATGTTGTTTTGTTGAAAAAAATTGTTTTCAAATATAACTTACCGCCGCATTTTTTTTATGCCGTGAAAGCTGAAAATTTTAACGTTATTGTTTTTAAGTGAATAAGTGAACTCCGAAAAGGTTAGATTTTAGAAATTTAATATTTGATTTTTAAAAGAATAATGTCTTTGTTTTTAAATGATTTAATTCAAAGTATATTTGATGAATTGTTTTAAAATCTATAACCACGGGTTATAATAACGATTGGTTGGCAAAGAGACCGGGATCGGATATGGACATACTCTCTGTCGATACCGAAAACCACTTTGACAACCGTGTACGCGGTGGAGATTCCAAAATGAAGTAGGATGGTGGCGACGTTCTTAAGGTATATTACGTGGACCCAACTCCCGTGAGTTGGCATAAGGTGGCTAAAACAAGAGCGATCTCGGACCAGTGAGGTAGCACCTCTTCTCGGACACATTTCTTCGACATTATACTCTTACTTGTGATTTGACTAGATGGCCATCCTCCGATTTGGGAATGTTGTTCGAGGTGGAACGGTAGTGGCTGCTATGCGTATCCATCAGTCCGTGTGCGTAATTGGTATATCTACCCTAGCATTGCCTAGTTGTGCCGTGTCACCGACCATATCGAGCTTTACTACGATTATGATTTTAAGATCCGACCGCGTTAAGGTTCTCCATCCCCTTAACGCTATTTTCCGATATGATTATACTTTACTTATGTAGACACTATTATAATAGCGAATATTACTACATAGTAGATAGTTTAATGGATCCTTAGAGGATGGGCGGTCCCAAGCATCTTCTAAGTTACTTGTACCTTTATTACAGTTCATTTGAGTTGGTTTACATTGTATAAGTATGTATATCCTGACTCGAGTGTTATGTTTTATTTTACGCCCGGGTCAGCCTGAGTATTCACAGCTTTGGATTCACTTTTCTGGAGCTCGGAATCACTGGAGATTCTGCTTATCTAGTTATCTTCCTATTTCAGTTTCAGTTGTCTTATTTCAGCTTTTGTTTTAGAGACTTGTGTATTTGGGATTTCTATTGTACTTGTTTCAGAACTGTATTGGGTTTCAGACTATGTATTTTGTATTTGATTTTAGACTATGTATTTTTAGTGGCTTCATGAACCACTATGGTTATTTTTAAATTCCGCTGCGAGTTATTCTGATATTTCTGTGTCTGTGATTCTGTGAATGATTTTATTTGCTCCAAATTTTATTACAATCTGTTATTTTGCATTATTCAAGTCTGACATGTGTGGATTATTGTCGATTTGAATGGTCCAAAATAGTGGGTCGTTACACGAAAAAGATCCTCTAGAGTCTGAATCACCCCTTTCACTTGACCGAAGGTCTATGAATGGAAAAACAGTGTTCAGATTCAAAATGAGTATCCAAGATTATCAAAGATTACAGAAAGATTTCTAAACAGACTAGTATAAGCAATAGCCTTCCCATTCTGTAACAAGATAAGAGAAATAAGGACAACCAAAAGATAGTTTGGAAAACAAAATAAGATAATAAACTTGAAACCATAATGCTTTGAAATCATAACAATTTAGGGATGTTTATCATTTGGAAATCACACTACTAAAATCATAACACTTTGGACATGTTATTCTTTAAAAAAAAACATAATACTTAGAAAATCATAACACCCTTAAAAAAAAATCTTTATTTAAACCATTTAATTCAAGGTCAAATAATATTCATTTTAAAGTTGTAACATTTCTAAGTTCATTCAATTATAAAAATTTCCAAAACATTGTCTTTTCAAAATAGCAGCACTTATAAAATGCTAAGTAGATATATTAATATTTCAAATCAGTTTAATTCCAGAAATATTTATTTGGATATCATTTAACTTATGACTTATTAAAACAAACTTTTATGAATGGAATATCCAAATTAAACTAAACTTCGTTTATTAAGTCAAAAGCTCCCTATTTTAGTTAGCTCTTAATTTAACACATAACCTAACACTTTATTTAAAATACCCATTTCATAAATAGATATTCCTTTAATAAGTTACACTTAAAATTCCATTTGAAAACCAAATTCTCAATTATCAAATTTAGTGATGTTAAAATACATTTTAACTATTTAAATCATAATTATTCATTTTTCAAGACATATCAAATTCATAAATAAAATATTTATCATAGCAAATATAACAATCAATTTCTTTACACATTTATTCATTTAGACATCAATTAAACTTTGAATTCAAGTTAAATAAACTTTATTACAAAATGTCCAATTCAAATGTATTTTTTTATTTTATCTATTCAAAGATACATTATTTATTATACAACATATTCATTTTGGGAAATAACCTTTATTAAAATTCCTAGGTTAGACTTAAGGTTCCATATTAAATCAAATTTGATTATTAAGTTATTTAAATAAAATCTCTTTAAATTCCTTTGTTTCTCTATTTACCTCTGTTAATCTTTTATAACTAAAATTTAAGTGTATAACATGTATTATAACCACTCAAATTTTATTTATAAAAATCCTTTTTATATTGTATATTATCCAATTCCATATTCAACTTCTGTGTAATTTAGGTAAGTTATCTTGGAATGAAATTGTGTTATACAAATAAAACTTTCCAATTCAATTATCTCAAGTTTGAATCATTTATTCAAAAATTTTAATTTTCTTGTTATAACTGAAATTATTCTTTAAGATAAAATGTAAGAATTAAATTTCTGATTCCCTTCAAACCATTAAGAGATAAATAAATATATGTATATAATATGTCAAATCAAATTTAAATCATATATATATATATTATAAATTCAGTCATATTTTAGAAATTCAAATCAATTAAATTTCCCAAAACCAAGCTGTAGCAAGACAACAGAACGGTCTCTTCACTTCGAAACTCGAAAATGAACGTCGATGATGCTGTAGTCATCACCGAAATTATTTTCCAGCGACAAAGAGAAGAGCACTAAATTTTAAACCTTTTAAAATTCTTTGAAAACAAAATTTCTATTTGAAATACTTTAAATAATATATCCTTTTAAAACTTGAAAACACAAGGTTTGAAACCATCGGAAACTTGAATTCTCAAATTCTTGATTCAAATTCATTTCAGTTCCCAAATCAATTTATAAACAACTATTTATAAATTCATTTGTAGAACAATAAATGATAAATCAAGTATTATCATTTCAAATTATCAATTTAAATCAATTTATTAAGTTCCATAAATTTACTTATATATCAAAAATTTTATTTCATTAACCAAATTTAAAATAATATTGTGTCAGTTTGTTCTGTCAAAGTGTTTTAGAAATCCTATCGATAGCGTTGATCAGACGAATCGATCAGAAACCCAATTCAACATCAACAACTCAAACAACACAATATTTAAACATTTAAATTTTAAATATTAGTTTACAAATACACTATACATGAATTGATTTTCAAAGAAGGATAGAGATTCAAATTTGGTTAACTCAAATCAAATGAAATTCTGATTTGAAAATAAGTTGGAACAAGGATGAGATGATTAAATAACAGAATAGGAAGATGGATAAGCTTATATAAATCACGGGCAACCTTAACCGGGTCAACCGTGACTTAAAGAATAAGATCGATGTGGATTTCTAGGGTAAATCTACATTCGACCTCAAGAGATAGAGTTTGGGATAGTAAGCAATACTATCATCTAAACCGAGGATATAAAATCTTTGGTGAATCGATGCTATTGTAAAGGAGTTTCACCCCTTTACCAGAAAATTAGAATATTGGCGAGACAGCCAATTCACTATAAAGATCATTTGAAGTGGAGTTATGTGATACTCCAAAATCAAAAGAAGATGAATAGTGAGGGACAAGAATGAATTTTGGAACCGCAGGGAACGTTCCAAAAATTCAAAGGAAAATCGAATCAAGAGGAAAAGATTCAAACTCGAACGAAAGTGATTATGTAAATAAATCTACTCCATATGTTGAGTTTTGCCTCAAAACCAAAGCTCTGATACCAACTGTAATGACCCGATATTTTCAACCATTCGCATCCATTATAAGTGTATAGGTAGACACTCATGCCGGAATTGAATTGCTCAAAATACTGTGTTGTAAATAAAATTTGGCAAATCTCAGAATATACAGTAAATAAATATAATCACAGATCACAGAGACAGAGTAAAATAATGCAGCGGAAGTAAAAGAAATAGTAGTTCATGAAGCTACTATATAAATATATCAGAGTTACATGAGATATAACAGAAGAAATAGAATACAACAAAAGTCTCAATATAATAACCAAGTACAAGCTGAGTAGAACAACGAAATTGAAATAGATAGGACATGACAAGCAGATAATCTCCAGCGATTCAAATCTGCAAGAGAGTGGAAATCCAAATCTGTGAATAACTCAGGCTGACCCGAGCATAAAGCAAAACACAAAACACTCGAGTCAGGACAATATATACTTATATAATGTAAACCAACTCAAGTGAACTGTAATAAAGGTACAAGTAACTTAGAAGATGCTTGGGACCGCCCATCCTCTAAGGATCCGTTAAAATATCTACTATGTAGTAATATTCGCTATTATAATAATGTCTAATAAGTAAAGTATAATCATATAGAAAATAGCGTTAAGGGGATGGAGAACCTTAACGTGGCCGGATCTTAAAATCATAATCGTAGTAAAGCTCGATATGGTAGGTGACACGGCACACAAGGCAATGCCAGGGTAGATATACCAATTACGCACACGGACTGATGGAGCGGATAGCAGCCACTACCGTCCACCTCGAACAACACTCCCAAATCGAAGGATGGTCATCTAATCAATCACAAGTAAGAGTATAATATCGAAGAAATGTGTCCGAGAAGAGGTGCTACCTCACTGGTCCGAGATCGCTCCTGTTTTAGCCACCTTATGCCAACTCACAGGAGTTGGGTCCACGTAACATACCTTAAGAACGTCGCCACCATCTTACTTCATTCTGGAATCTCCACCGCGTACACGGTTGTCAAAGTGGTTTTCGGTATCGACAGAGAGTATGTCCATATCCGATCCCGGTCTCTTTGCCAACCAATCATTATTATAACCCGTGGTTATAACTTTTAAAAACAATACTTTACTTCAAAATAAAATATCATTTCAAACCATATCTTTATCAAAATAAAGATTACATCAATTCCAAACCATTTCCATAGATTTAAATTTTCATATCATTTCAAAACTTCATTTCAAATCAATTTAATATAATAAAATATCATATCCTTACAAAACTTCATTTCAAATCATTTTAATAAAATAAAATATCCTATCAGTTCAAATCCAAATATTCAACTTTAAATACCTTTTAAATTCAAAGATATCGTTCATTTACTATCACTTCAAATCACCTTTAAATAGTTTATATTCCAATCTAAATAATTCATTTAAACCTTTTAAAAGTGTAAATATTATATTTTCAAATCAAGTATTCAATTTCCAAAGTTTCAAACCATTCTGAGTTCGTTTACTAAGTCAAAAACTCTAATTATTAAAATTTCAGCATTTCACAGCATTTAAAAACAACTGCTATAAGTAATATTTGAAAACATTTTTAATTCAGCAAAGACAGCACTTAAACTGCTATTAAAACTCAGTTTTAGTTGAATTATAGTTCAAAACAGAAAAGACAGCATTTCAAAAGTGCTGCGGTAGTTCAGATTTCAAAACAAGGGTTAAATTTGATTTCAACATAGACTGCAAACCATTATAGCATTTCCAGAGAATGCTATAATAGGCCTGAGTTCAATATTAGCCTATAAGTTCAACTACAACAACTACAGCATTCCAGAAATGCAGTAATAGCTCCTTTTTACACAATTTTAGTTCAAAACAGAATCTATAGCATTTCTGAATGCTATTAAAAGTAGATTTCAGGTGTTAGTGTATTTTCAGCAATTAAATAACTTCAATTTAAAACACATAAACATTTTAAAAATCATATTTTAACGTTTAAAATGTTCATTTACATATCATTTAACATATATCTTTTTCACAATAAATTTCTTATAATTAAATCCAATTTTCAACAATTTACTTAATAAGTTTAAGTGTAAAAGTTCCAATTCTTCACATTTCAACAAATAGACTTAACACTTCAAATTTAAATTACCATTTCACAATTTAACAAAATTTCCAATTTTATTTAATTAACTTAAACCTTTAATTAAAACCAAATTTCACATTTCCTAGTCAAGTTATATTTTAAAAGATCACTTTTAAACATTCATTTATTTAACCACTTAAATTCATAGAAAAATCAATAATACTTTAATAAATCACTTAAATTCAAATTTAATCAAATTATCATATTTACCATTTCCAAATAAAATTTAATATCCATTTTATTTATATAACTTAAATATCATTTTTAACCAAAATTCCAAATTTCCAACTTAAGTTTTATTTCAAAAATCCAGTTAAACCATTCATTAATTACATTTTTAACACATAGAAAAAAAATCATAATTTCTTTATTTTAAAACATTTCAGAATCTATTTAAATCAAATTTCATAAATTTATAATTTTTAAAATACTTAAAAATATCCAAAACACTTTATAAAATAACCACGGGCCTGTATATAATTTTCAAACCTAGGTCAAGTGATACGGATATGTATCATTTCAATCCGCAGTTAAAAAAGAAAAATCCGGCTTCTATCATTTCAAACCCGCAATCCCAAGTTAAAATAAATTAAATAAAAATCGTTCAGGCCTATCATTTCAGCCCATAACGATTTTTCCCTATTCTAAAGTCCATTCGGGTATGTATCATTTCAACCCATAGTGATTCTAGTCTACAGGGAACTTGCAATAGTGATAACAGATATAAATAACGGAATAACATTAAATAACAGTAACATATGATATAACAGGTGTAATAACAGGTGTGAACATCATATGATAATAATATAAGCATATATAACATGATAATATATTTCTACAGATTCGCAGGGTGTCAATTTACTAGTTATATAGGTACATATTGTCTGGTGAGAATAACTCACCTGTTAAAGCTGGAGATTAGCGATCAAAACACACAGAATAGATTCCAGAAAGCACAACAAGCACGATATAGCATGACTCTTGAATTGAATAAATGGAGAGCCTTGATATTTATCTTGTAAACAACCCAAAACAAGACAATATAACATATGAATATTCAACACAGAATTATATAGAAACAAGTTGAAATACAAGGCAATAAAGACAAGACCTTGTCTTTACCATTCGAATGCTCGACCAAGGTGGATCATGGGCTCAGCCAATGATGTGTTAAGCTCAGGTTTGGCACCATATAGGTCAGGTTTGGGTCAGGTAATGGCATCAAAACAAGTGGAGATGAAGGTGTAGTGGTGCTAACATGAAGCATACCAAAGACAATGCAAAAGAGGCAAGTTGTTTAACTTTTTGGCTCGGCTTAGGTCAATTGGAGCTCGGCCATAGGGGGTTCCAGATCTGGTCAGTGGTCATGTGGCAGCCAGAAGTGATGTAGATGATGGTGGCGGCGGCTAAGGAGTGGCCAAAGGCAACTATGAAGGTAATAGTGGAGTATAGACTAGGCTAGCCTTGTTTTGGTGAAGTTTGGCAAAGCTTTGCAATATTTTTTGTGGTGATGGTTTCAATTGGATGGCAAGGCTTGTCATGGTCTGAGGAGGGGGAGATGTTTGCTGCTGTAGATGGTGGAGGAGATGGTGGAGCCGATGGTGGAGGTGGTAGGCCGAGAATCATATGTGAAGTCAAGGCAAATTTAAGCAGAAAACAAGGCAAATTCAAGGAAGGAAGGTAGAAAAGAATAAAGAGAAGCCATTAACTTGGAAATTTTTTTCTCAAATGAGAAATAGCCGTGAGTTGAAGAGGATGAGAAGTATTTTCAGGTGAAAGGCAATGGGAAACGTACGGCTATCAAGGAGAAAATGAAAAGCCAAGGAAATGAAAAGGCGGAAGAGGAAAAGACTTAGGAGTTTCAATAGTTTAAAACCTTTCATATTTCTTTATTTTAATTATATAACTTTATATTTCTGGAAATAATAATAAATCCAGATAAAATTTCGAAATTTTATCAAAATATAATAATTTATATAAATATTTATCAATTATATAAAGTTAAATTAAGAAAATAGCTAAAAAGAGTAAACTAGTCTAGAAAATTTGAAATTGAATAGATTAAATTTTAAAAAAATTCATATGAGCTTGTAATATATTTTTAAACATAAATAATAACATAAAATAAAAATATATTCACAAAATAAATATTTAAAATTTAATTTACATATAATTTCTAATGAAGAAAATAGCAGAAAATAGGAAAACAGCCTTTAAAAATAGGAAATCATCATAGTAAATTTTGGAAAAATTCTATTATTATTTTTGAAAATATTTAGAGATGAAAATATACATAAATTAACATATTAACATGATTTAAAAAAAATATAACAAAGAAAAAGTAATTTATACAATTTAAAATAGACAAAATTGTTAAATAAACAGTTTATACTCAAAATTGAAATGTACATAACTTTTACATTTTAACTCCGTTTTCAACGAAAAAAAAAGCAATATTCATGTTATTAAATCTATTTTCATAATAAAAGATAAAATTTATAATTTCAAATATTTAAATTTAAATTTTAAAAGTCAAAGTTTGACTATTGACCAAAATTCACATTTTTTGGAAATATTAAATTTAGTCATATTTGGAATTCTAATCCACATCAAAATCAAAGTTTATACTTAAAATAACAAAATTTATTCTTTTTCATAAATAAAGCCTTTGAATCTGGAAAAATCAATTTAAAAATATTTGAAAAAATACAGGGTTGTTATAAATAGGATGAAGGAGTTGGGTGCACGAGTTAAGTTCCCAGGCGAGAGAAGTAAGAAAAAGGAAGAGATATCACTGTGCAATCTGTAGAGGTTATGGCATATTGGGATTTAGGCTGGTTGCTATTTGAAGATGTGGAATTAACTTCTTTAAATTGTTTATATATATATATATAGCTAGTAAATTTTGAAATGGAATATCTCGACCGTTTTGAAACCGATTAACCTGATTCTTTTTGCAATGGAATCATGCTGACAAGCATAATGTTGTCGTGTGACTTATTGACAGCTTTGGACAAATATAAATTTATGTCATATGAAATGGACTGGATTTATTTACATTATTATAATTAAATAGCATCGTTTAAATTTATATACGTTAATTATTGATGTTTATTTGGCCAAATAAAATACTGTTGAGTTAAAATAAAATTGAATACGGTAAATTGGACCTTTGTTAGCGAAAATAAACACCGTTCCACTAATTAAATTGATTGGACGCCTGTTTAGCAGAATAAATCATCGTTCTGCTATTATAATTTGGGTAAGTCAAATTTGGATATTTACATAGCAGAAATAAAGCCCGTTCTACTATTACATTAGTGTGGACACTTAATTACATTCCAGTTGACTAGTATTGGATAAGTGTTGTGTTAACAATTAATTGTTAATTGTGAGTTTAATTTACATATGTGATGTTATGTGAATACTTGGATTATAACTTTGATAGTTAAATGGAATTAATGGTGACTTGATTAAGTACCATTGGAATTGCTAAGCTCTTTCTAAATTTGAAAGTTAATTTTTTTTTTCGAATCAAAGTTATTTAAGAATATTTATTATTTATAAATGACAAGTTAAAGATAATTAGTAATTATTTATAATGATTTAAAGTTAATTATTTTATGATTCTTAAAAGTTACTTAATAAAAACTAATTATTATTTAAAAGTTATTTATTTATTTTGGTTTAAATTATATTTTAATTATTAATTAAAGTTATTTTATAATGATTTTGATTTAATAGTTAATTATTGTTTAAGAGTTAATTAGTATTACAATATTATTATTTCAAAGATAAATTGTTCAAATATTAATGTTGCTTTAAAAATAATATATTATATTAATATTGTTTAAAGTTAATTAGTTTAAAATATTTAAAGTTATTTTTAAAATATTAAAAGTTTATTTTACTATAAATTAAATAATGTTTTTGTTCTAAAGAATTGGTTTTAAACGGAAGTATTTAAAAGGAAAGGTTCCACAAATGGTGTGAGATTTATAGAAAAGTATTTTCCTAAATTAAAACTGGGAATTTATATAGAAACTTTATAGGCATTATTTTGAGATAATTATTAAAATAAAAGATTTCGGAAAGTAATAGTATATTTTCATAACGTAATTTGAGGGGTAGAGACTGCCTACAATTTGTTATGTTTCGCTGGAACAGCGACGTAACCATTATACAAACTACGATCTATGATTGATTTCATGGCGTAATTCGAGACGCAAAGATTGCCTGTAGTTAAGTTTGGATTTCTCTGGGATAGAAACGTAACCATTGAGCTGCGATCCATGATCGATACCGAATGGTGCTTTCCATATTTATTTTAAAAAGTTTTCAAATATTTTTGAAAGGAATGGTTTGTGAATATACTTATTCTGGTGAGATAAGTATATGACTATTTTTGATAAAGTGATTCAATTTATCGAAATTAAATTAAATGAGGCTTACTAACTCAATGGGAAATGTAATCTTTGGTTGAATGTTTGTTTATTTGATAGTTAAATAACGGACTATCAAATCTTGATCTAAATATGGAATCCTTCTTAATTTTGGTGGTAGTGAATTAATTTCCTACTTAACACCGAAGGCTTTTAACTCTAGAAATATCTAGGAGAAATGCGAGAATTATATGATTCAGTTGCCATCGGGTTGCTATACTGTACGTATAAACTTGTGGATCTTCTAGGACAAATGATAAGGAGATTCGTCCACTTAAACGGTTAGGGGGTGATCCTGATCTTATGTATTGTCGGATTATTTCCTAAAGAACCGGTATTGAGCATTCCGGAAAGATGAGAATGGTTTTTGGAGCACCCAGGAAATGGAGAGTGTACTCATAAGAGATGACTCAAAAACCATGACCTACTCCGAAACTATATACGGTTAAATGGAGGAGATGCGTTATATTTTGAGATGTTGAAATCCATATGTGGTTCCGTAACTCGTTAGAGTGTGGGAATCTGTGTGAGATTCCAAGGTCTATTGGAATGTGGAATTCTGGTGAGATTCCATGACCTATTAAGGTGTGGGAGTCCATGTAGGATTCCATAATTTATTTTGGAGATGGTGCGTGACCTGGAAGCCGGACGTGGCCGCATCAGCGGAAATGACTAAAACCAGGAATAGGATGCATGGCCCAAGGGCCTAGCTTACCCATGAGGGTGTAGTCGTCTCTCTTTCTAGCAAGTCTCTATTGTTTATTTTATGCATGCTGGGAGCGATTCACTCGGCATAGCTAGCTAGTTATGTATTTCCTACTAACCTCGGCCAGACAGGTACTAACCCTCGGAAGGATAACTCTGATTGTAATGACCCTTATTTTTCCGATAAATAAAATATTAAATTTAATAGGATTTTGTAATTGAATATTGAAAGAAATTAAAAATTTATGATTTGCAATGATAAAACAATTAGAATGTAATATAGTAATGTTGATTTAATGTAATTGATAACCATTTTAATCCAATTTCAATTAATTGAAATAAATTTTATGTTAATTTGGTAATAATTGTAAATAATGAAATAAATTAATTGATGAATTTAATGGTGATATTGTATGTAATTGATTGAAATAGGTTAATATAGAATATAAAATCATTTTTGGTAAGCAATTTATAACCCTTGGTTGTAACTAATAAGATATAGGATATAAATTATTATAATAAACGATTGTTTTAATTATCTTCTCATTAATTTATCCGTTTGAATATTGAATGGGTAATTAATGGAGTTAAGGTAATTGAATGTTGGATTTAATGTTGGAATTATACGATGTTAATTGAAATAGGCTTATTTTGAATTAGAAAATCAATTTATTAGTACATAGGTTTATTGGGATTTGTTCGTAAACAATAGACTTGGAAATGTGTTGATTTATTAGTGTATAATAATTGCTTCAATTATTAATTTAGAAATCGATAATTTTTTTATATAATTGAAATATATGAATTAAGATGATAATTGTAGAATATTAATGTAATAAGGTGTAAACCAATGTTAGTTATATCCGTAAGATAATAGTTGATTCAATAATAAGAGTGAAATCAAAATAAATGAATTATTAGAATTTAAATTATAATAAATGAATTTATGGCAATTGCAATTAAACGTTGTAATTAGTGCAATATTAATATTGAGTTTGACATGGAAAATTTATTTAAAAAATTATAAATGTCTAGGTAATCAAAAATGATAAAATTTGTTAACTTTTAAATTTGAATTTGAAAAGTGATAAATTTAATTTAATAATAATATATTTGATTAACGAGAAAATAGCCATTTGGGCCATTGTCTCAGATTTCGATGAAACCAGTTTCATCGGATCCGTAACAATCAATTATTATAGGATTTCAAGTTTCGTAGCGATCGGACTTGCCATTTGATCGTACGAGCTCGAAACGCATAGTGATCAATTTAATGAAATCAATTTGAAATAAGCTGGTTTTAAAAGCTAACTTCTTCATACAATGGAATTAGAACTTGAAACCTATTCCATTGGGTTCAAAAATATCAAAAACATCTATTTTGATATATGGAATGACCTACCTTCGTTTCGGGAACGGAATGGGCTTTTCGGGTCGTTATTGTCGTTTCAAACCAATTAGATATGCTCATTCTTTCTTATTGGGCCTTGTCCATATAAATAGATTTTGTTTCTCAAAACCTAGCAGCCATCAAGTTGTTCTGTACCTACATCAACTTCTATCTGTTCCTCTCTTCAATGGCAGAAACCAAATTCCAATTACAAAACCCTAAATCCAATTTCAAAATCAATTTCAAAATTCAAACTCTCCAAACCCTATCATATTATATATCGTTAGAAAGCTCTTGCCGAGTTCAACCCAAATTTGCTGTTTGTTTTTGCAATCGAGTTTTGGTTTGTCCGGAATTGGTCAAAACATTCTCGGCCGTTCTGTAACGACCCGTAAAATTTCAACTGTTTTAATAACGTTATTAATTGAAATTTTGCGAAATTTTAAACGATAAAATTTCGAAATAAAATTTTCATTTGGAATGCGTCTGGTTAAGCATAGCAACTGGTAAATTTTCGTCCGAAAATATGAAAGTTTATTTCGCGCGTAAATTCACTTCAATTTAATCAGTTAAAAAGCAATGGAAATAAAATGTTTTCGGAACCTAAATATTTTTACATAGAAAAATTCTAAACCATCTTCTGAGCAAGATGTCAGTTTGTCATTTTTCCAAATTCGGACATCTTTGGCTCCGTCGATCTTATTTTTCAGCGTTTGTCTTGCATTTTCCGCTATTAGAAAATTCGAATTTTATAATTCAAATCATACCACTGATACCTGTATACCGTTTTGATCGTCACATCGTGCGGATCTATACGGTATATTCAATCGTCAATTTTGATGTCCGATGCACGGTGGAATCTGTGAAACGGATAACCATATCAGAACCCGTTTATGCCCTTTCGTTCCTTGTGTCCTTTCACTGTTAGCTTAACTATAGCAATTAATAATTTCAGAATTCAATGCTCTACTTTTATTTTTCCTAACCCGTCACTTAATGACCATCACTATTCCCTACGTATCATTTATATTTGCTGAACCTTCATTTTGTTTGTCCATTTCTTTCTCCCTGCTCTCCTTTCTTTGCTTTCCAATAATAATGTAAATAAACTAATATAACAACTTAAATAATACAACACGTCTCCCAGCCTTTGGCCTCCTCTCCCTCCCTCTCCACTCAACCGCCACCCCAAGCTGCTGAGCAAACCCACACCAGAAACCCGCGCCGAAGCTTCCTCCAATACCCAACAATCCTGCTCACGTCCAACACCAGTATACCCGCCTTGACAACCTCCATCACCGCCCCACCACCGAGGCCATCAGAATCCGCTTTCTCCAACCCCACTCCCCTCACCTTTGCCTCGCGAGCCCACCCTCACGGCCGAGCAGCCCATCACCACTGCCTACCCTTGCTCACCACCATTCCATCCCTGCACCTCCGGCCCACGCACTGCTCGACCACCATAACTCCGCTCAGATCTCGTCTCCACCCCGACTGCCTCCCTTTCACCCATCTTCCCTTGTCGATGAACTTACGACGAACGCCACCATTCCTTCCCTCCTCCGCCTCAGCCTTCCCAAGGTCGTCCTTCACCACTGACCAAGCACCCAAAGCCTTCCTTTTCACGCAACCCCTTCTCTTAGCTGCACCGCCGACCACGCCCATGTACCCGCAAGTCCAACCGACCTCGTCATCAACCAATGCCACGTCTCCGCCCCTGACCACCTGACTTTGGCCTCAGCCTCGTCTACTCCTTGCTGCCTGGCGTGCCTTTCCTTTTTGCATGTAAAAGTGCGTAAGTTTATTTGTATAAATATGTATAGTTTATAGGGTAATATATATTATGGTTGGCTTTAGAATCTAGGCTGCAGACTTCCTTTATGCATATAAATTAGTTTATATATATTATTTTGGGTTTGTCTGTTTATACAGTAGCTTGAAAAACTTTAAAGTGTAATTCGCCAGTAAAATATATATCTATTATTTTGTTTTGCAATTCTGAAATTAATCTTTTGTGTATATATGAGTTTTTCAAAACTATATTATATTATAATACATTTTATTATACTACATCATATTATAGTTGTATTTCGAATGCTTTTGCATGATTAGTACGTGTATATATGGGAATACATTAGTCGATATACAGGGTCTGTTGAGTTTGAAGTTATAGATTTGTTCTTGTACAAGTATGTACTATACAGTAGTTAAATATATCTGTTTGATGAAATAACATATGAATGTTGCTGTTATAAGGGAAGTAATGGCATTAAAATATTAGTTTTTTTATAGTAACTTATAAAGTGGAGGCTGATAGCTCTGTTCATTTTATAGAATAGGAATGGGTATATACAAGTTATAAAATATGTAGTTATGTACTGACATACAGGTTTCAGAAATTTTATAATATGTCTATGTACTTTATGTGTATATAAGTAAGCTTCACATATAATATGTTTCAGATTATATATATTTATGATACTTGTTGAAGCTTTGAATTTATTTAATGTGTTTAAAAAAAACCATGACTTTGAAATACATACATATGTTTTAAATTTTAAATGTATTTGAATTTAGAATGTGATTTCTTTTATATGTGAATAATTATAGTTATATATAAGATCATTCGTACCAATCATCTTCATTAATCCGATTCTAATTTGATTCCATAAATTCTTGGTATCATATTTGTCCGTCGGGCCTATTTTCTCCATCAAATCGTATCTATCTGGTGTTGCTTTGGAATTCGTAGCTCATTCCTTTGTCAAATCTCTCTAGCCTTGGAAGGTGAGCAATCACTCACGATTAACGTTCTTTTATTTATTAAATTTGATTTCAATTGAAACGACAATTGAAATATGATGCTGTCAGTTATTTACACTGTTATATGTATGCTATTACCTGTATCAGTTCACCTGTGACATCTGACACCATTATTTGTTAATTATACAATGATAATCATGTTTGATTGATAATTGATTGATTGTTTGTTGTTTATATTGGATGTTAAATTGAAATGTATAAAGTGATAAATATTATGCAAGTAAATTTGACGTAGGATAATTGAAATTTAAATCGACATATATGTTGAATTTGATTAGTTGAATATGACCCCTTTTAATTGTTAAATTAATTGACATGTAGAATAGTGATAATTACACTTTGAACCATCGACGTATATTGGATTAATTGTTGTAGTGTAAAAATTGAAATTGAATGACAAGTGAAAACCGTAATGTAATAATCTTTAATCTACATGAAATGATAGTGTAGATTCTAGAAATAATAATATTAATTCGTACAAATAACAATGCGAATAAATACGGTTATTTGGGGATTATTTAAATTGATTATTGGATTGATATTGATTGTTGTTATTTCTTGTTTATTTACTTTGACACCATCCCAGTTCTCACACTACAAGTTCCCTTTGCTATGTTTTGATTTTGAATTAAATTGGAATCGGGTTGAAATGATAAATAACCAAATTGAACTTTGACCTAAGATAGAAATTTAAATAAAACCCGATTGGTCAATAATTTGATTTAAAAATAAAATGAAGATTTTATTTGAATAAATAATATGGTTTTGAAATGAAGTTGAAATTTGAATTTTTTAATGGAAGGAAAATGTTAATATTTAATAATATGAAACAAAATATTAACAATGTAATTGATGAAAGAATGTTGTTTAATTTGAGAAATGATTGAATTAAGTTTGAAATTATAATTAAGTTTGAAATTATTAAACTTTGAAATGATTTAATAATTAAGTTTGAAATTATAATTAAGTTGGAAATTATTAAACTTTGAAATTATTTAATAGTTAAGTTTTGAATTATTTAATAATTAAATAAGATTGAATTATTTAATGATTAAATTGAATTGGATTCTTTAATAAGAAAAATTGAACTTTTGAATAAGTGAATCTTTACTTCGTAATAATTGAAATTGAGTTTCTTTATTAATTAAGTTTGGAAAATTATTTAAGTAAGTAAATAAGTGAAATTGAATTTCTTTAACAAGAAATAAAATGTGATTTATTGAAATCAATGTAAGACTTGAAATTTAAAGAATTCGATTTGATGAATTTAATTTAATTCAATTTGTAAGTTTTGATATAAGGAAGTTGAATTTAAATAATGGATTTAATGAATTGGAAATTTAATATTGAATGGCAAATTTACTTAATGAATATTGAATGCAATCGATAAATGAAGTTAAATTGATTTGAATGTTAAATTAAATTAATTTAAATGATTTCGGAATGAAACTTATATACGAACTTGAATCAATATTTGAATTGTTTTAAATAGAAATTGAAATTGAATTGTAAGATCTTGAAATTATGAATGTGGAAGTTTTGAAACGTAATTATTGGAAATTGATTTAGAAAGACAAATGAAATGTTGGTTTACGAATTGAAATTGAAATTGAATTTTATTTGGTTTTGAAATATATTAAACGACCAATCGGTGTAATAATTACGAAAGTTATTAAAGAGACCGGAATCGGTTATGGATATACTCTCTATCTAAACCGAAACCACTTTAATAACTATACGCGGAGTGTGATCCAGAATGAAGTGGTTGGAATGATGTACGTGATGATTGAAGAAAGAGAACGATGATGGATAGACTTGACACTTGTGTCAAATTGGAAATGACTAAAACAGGAGCCGTGCCGGGCCAATGGAGGTCAGCTACCTCAAGTGAACACACTTCTTCGAACTACTCATTACTTGTTGTCGATTTGTGCACCCTTGATTTTGGGAGTGTTGTTTCACGGTATTGCGATCGCTGCGGCGATGCGTTCTCACCAGTCCGGATCAGGCAAACGGTAGTGTCAATACCTTGGGTATTGCCTCATGTGCCTTGTCATACTTGTATTCCCTATTCGCGACCACTACGAATTTGTTTTGTACCTTTAGTATATGGATTGCCCTCTGGTGACTTCCGGTTTTGGGGAAACTACGGTCTTGTATATGCTCTTGGGAATAAAAATGTGTTAAGGGTGGAATGGGCCATGACTTAACACTATTTTGATATCTTTATATTACTGATTGACATTATCTACTTAGCGTACATTACTACCTAGTAGATAGTTTAACGGATCCTTAAAGGATGGTTATTCCAAACATCCTTTGAGTTACTTGTATTTCAATTGCTATTTCACTTGAGTTGGATTTATTAATATAAGAATGCTAATCCTGACTCGAGTGTTTTGTGTTTTGCTTTACGCTCGGGTCAGACTGAGTGTACCAGTATTCGAGACTCACCTTTGTAGTTGGAGCTTGCTTGAAGATCCAGCCATCTATTCTGCTTTCGGTATTTGATGATTCCAGTGATGTATTCTGATTTGTATCTGATGTATCGTATTACTCTTCCGTTGTATCTGTTCTAACTCTGATGTAACTTATACATTTATATAGTAGCTTCATGAACTACTATCTCTTTTATTTCCGCTGCATTTATTACTCTGCGTCTGTGATCTGTGATTATTTATTTACTGTATATGTTCAGTTTTGCCAAAATTTAAATTAACAACCCGGTATTTTGAGCAATTCAACTCTGGCATGAGTGTCTACCTATACACTTATAATGGATGCGAATGGTCCAAAATAGCGGGTCATTACAGTTGGTATCAAAGCTTTGGTAGCTCTAGGCAAAACTTAACATATAGGGTAAATGTATTTACAGAATCACTCTCATTTGAGTTTCAATCTCTTCCTTTGACTCGATTCCTTTGAATTTTGGAATGTTTCCCACGGTTCCAAATTTCATTCGTGTCCTTCACTATTCGTCTTCTTTCGATTCTGGAGCACCCCATAACTCCATTTTGAATGATATCTATAATAGATCGGCGATCTCGCCAATCTTCGAATGATTCATAAAGGAGCAAAACTCCTTTATAATAGGCATCGATTTACCGGAGATTTCTGTATCCTCGGTTTACGATGCTATCTATCCCCTGCTATACCTGAATTCCATCTCTTGAGATCGAGTGTTGATTTACCTCGGAATTCAGCATCGATCTTATTCTTGAAGTGACGGACGACCCGGTTAAGGTTGTCCGTGAATTAAATAAACTCATCCATCTCCCGATTTTGGAAATTGAATTATCTTATCTTCTGTTTCAAAATTATTTTTTGAATCAAAATTCTCTTTGATCTGATTTCCATCAAATTTGAATCTCTATACATGTTTTGAAATCTGTTCTTGTATCGTCGAGCGAGGAATTGTATTTATAAAATTATATTTAAATGTTTTAAAATATATTGTGTTGTTTGAGTTGTTGATGTTGATTTGGGTTTCCGATCGATTCGTCTGATCAACGCTATCGATAGGATTTCTAAAACACTTTAACAGAGCAAACTGACACAATATTGTTTTCAAATTTAGTAAATGAAATAAAATTTTATATGATTATATTATATATAAGTGTAAATTTTTTTAAATTAAATTGTTAATGAATTTGTTGTCTAAAAATAATAATATTTGATTTTCATTTATTGTTTTGTAAACCATTGACTATTGCATAATATAAATAAATGAATTTATAAACTTGGTTATAAATTGATTGAAATTTGAAATGAATCTAATTCAGAAATTTGAGAATTTATTAGTTTCCGGTGATTTTGAACTTTGGTTTTTAAAATTTTAAAGTATATAGTATTGAAAGTATTTTCGAATAGAAATCGTTTTCAAAGAATTTTTAAACTGTTGAAATCAGTGCTCTTCTCTTTGTCGCTGGAAAATAATTTCGGTGATGGCGGCCGCATCATCGACATTCATTTTCGAGTTTCGAAGTGGAGAAACCATTCTATAGTTTTGCTACGGTTTTGTTCAGGAAATATTTTAATTTGAATTTCTTAAGTATGACTTGATTTATATATATATGGGAATATTATTTTAAATTTAATCTGATTTAATATATATAGTATATACATAATTATTTCTAAAGGGTTTGAAATTAAACGGAAATTTAATTCTTAAAAATCATGTTAAAAGATGTTTTCAATTATAAATAAAGCTAAATTTTGAATAAGTATTTAAACTTGAAATAATTGAATTTGAAATTTTATTTGTATAGTACTAAATTGCATTTCAATATAACTTACCTAAATTATTCAGAAGTTAAAATGCAATTGGATAATATACAATATAAAATGATTTTATAAATAAAATTTTAGTGTTTATAATAAATGTTATACACTTAGATTTTGATTATATAAAAATGCTAATAAAGATGATAGAATAATAAGTTAAATGAAAAATAGATGAGACAAATAAATTTGTTTTGAAAGAATTAATAAATTGAAATTTGATCAACTTATGAAAATACCTTGAATTTGAAAGCAATTAGTAAATATAAATTAATTTAAATCGAAACTTTTATGGTTTAAATTAATTTATATGGGTTAAATATATGTGGTTAGATATATTAAGTAGAATAAATTTAACAATAATTTGGAATAAAGAAGAATTTAAATTGTTGAAAATAATATATGATTATAATAAAAGATTATTCAAATTTATGGTTTTAGAAATTGTAAATTTAAGATAATTGGATAATAAGATAATGAATTTAGAAATAGTTGAGATTGATTTTAGTGAAATCAAATGGATTAAATCAATTATTGAATATCAATTAATTTAAATTTATATGGTTTAAATTAATTGTTATTTTGTATTTCAAATCTATTTTCTTCCTGGTTGTTTCTATTCTCCTACCTCGTTCCTTTTCGGGGACGAAAAGTTTTGAGTGGGGGAGAGTGTAACGACCCATAAAATTTCAACTGTTTTAATAACGTTATTAATTGAAATTTTGCGAAATTTTAAACGATAAAATTTTGAAATAAAAATTTCATTTGGAATGCGTCTGGTTAAACATAGCAACTGGTAAATTTTCGTCCGAAAATATGAAAGTTTATTTCGCGCGTAAATTCACTTCAATTTAATCAGTTAAAAAGCAATGAAAATAAAATGTTTTCGGAACCTAAATATTTTTACATAGAAAAATTCTAAACCATCTTCTGAGCAAGATGTCAGTTTGTCATTTTTCCAAATTCGGACATCTTTGGCTCCGTCGATCTTATTTTTCAGCGTTTGTCTTGCATTTTCCGCTATTAGAAAATTCGAATTTTATAATTCAAATCATACCACTGATACCTGTATACCGTTTTGATCATCACATCGTGCGGATCTATATGGTATATTCAATCGTCAATTTTGATGTCCGATGCACGGTTGAATCTGTGAAACGGATAACCATATCGGAACCCATTTATGCCCTTTCGTTCCTTGTGTCCTTTCACTGTTAGCTTAAATATAGCAATTAATAATTTCAGAATTCAATGCTCTACTTTTGTTTTTCCCAACCCGTCACTTAATGACCATCACTATTCCCTACATATCATTTATATTTGCTGAACCTTCATTTTGTTTGTCCATTTCTTTCTCCCTGCTCTCCTTTCTTTGCTTTCCAATAATAATATAAATAAACTAATATAACAACTTAAATAATACAACACATCTCCCAGCCTTTGGCCTCCTCTCCCTCCCTCTCCACTCAACCGCCACCCCAAGCTGCTGAGCAAACCCACACCAGAAACCCGCGCCGAAGCTTCCTCCAATACCCAACAATCCTGCTCACGTCCAACACCAGTATACCCGCCTTGACAACCTCCATCACCGCCCCACCACCGAGGCCATCAGAATCCGCTTTCTCCAACCCCACTCCCCTCACCTTTGCCTCGCGAGCCCACCCTCACGGCCGAGCAGCCCATCACCACTGCCTACCCTTGCTCACCACCGTTCCATCCCTCCACCTCCGGCCCACGCACTGCTCGACCACCATAACTCCGCTCAGATCTCGTCTCCACCCAGACTGCCTCCCTTTCACCCATCTTCCCTTGCCGATGAACTTATGACGAACGCCACCATTCCTTCCCTCCTCCGCCTCAGCCTTCCCAACGTCGTCCTTCACCACTGACCAAGCACCCAAAGCATTCCTTTTCACGCAACCCCTTCTCTTAGCTGCACCGCCGACCACGCCCCTGTTCTCGCAAGTCCAGCCGACCTCGTCATCAACCAATTCCACGTCTCCGCCCCTGACCACCTGACTTTGGCCTCAGCCTCGTCTACTCCTTGCTACCTGGCGTGCCTTTCCTTTTTGCATGTAAAAGTGCGTAAGTTTATTTGTATAAATATGTATAGTTTATAGGGTAATATATATTATGGTTGGCTTTAGAATCTAGGCTGCAGACTTCCTTTATGCATATAAATTAGTTTATATATATTATTTTGGGTTTGCCTGTTTATACAGTAGCTTGAAAAACTTTAAAGTGTAATTCGCCAGTAAAATATATATCTATTATTTTGTTTTGCAATTCTGAAATTAATCTTTTGTGTATATATGAGTTTTTCAAAACTATATTATATTATAATACATTTTATTATACTACATCATATTATAGTTGTATTTCGAATGCTTTTGCATGATTAGTACGTGTATGTATGGGAATACATTAGTCGATATACAGGGTCTGTTGAGTTTGAAGTTATAGATTTTTTCTTGTACAAGTATGTACTATACAATAGTTAAATATATCTGTTTGATGAAATAACATATGAATGTTGTTGTTATAAGGGAAGTAATGGCATTAAAATATTAGTTTTTTTATAGTAACTTATAAAGTGGAGGCTGATAGCTCTGTTCATTTTATATAATAGGAATGGGTATATACAAGTTATAAAATATGTAGTTATGTACTGACCTACAGGTTTCAGAAATTGTATAATATGTCTATGTACTTTATGTGTATATAAGTAAGCTTCACATATAATATGTTTCAGATTATATATATTGATGATACTTGTTGAAGCTTTGAATTTATTTAATGTGTTTAAAAAAAACCATGACTTTGAAATACATACATATGTTTTAAATTTTAAATGTATTTGAATTTAGAATGTGATTTCTTTTATATGTGAATAATTATAGTTATATATAAGATCATTCGTACCAATCATCTTCATTAATCCGATTCTAATTTGATTCCGTAAATTCCTGGTATCAGATTTGTCCGTCGGGCCTATTTTCTCCATCAAATCGTATCTATCTGGTGTTGCTTTGGAATTCGTAGCTCATTCCTTTGTCAAATCTCTCTAGCCTCGGAAGGTGAGCAATCACTCACGATTAACGTTCTTTTATTTATTAAATTTGATTTCAATTGAAACGACAATTGAAATATGATGCTGTTAGTTATTTACACTGTTATATGTATGCTATTACCTGTATCAGTTCACCTGTGACATCTGACACAATTATTTGTTAATTATACAATGATAATCCTGTTTGATTGATAATTGATTGATTGTTTGTTGTTTATATTGGATGTTAAATTGAAATGTATAAAGTGATAAATATTATGCAAGTAAATTTGACGTAGGATAATTGAAATTTAAATCGACATATATGTTGAATTTGATTAGTTGAATATGACCCCTTTTAATTGTTAAATTAATTGACATGTAGAATAGTGATAATTACACTTTGAACCATCGACGTATATTGGATTAATTGTTGTAGTGTAAAAATTGAAATTGAATGACAAGTGAAAACCGTAATGTAATAATCTTTAATCTACATGAAATGATAGTGTAGATTCTAGAAATAATAATATTAATTCGTACAAATAACAATGCGAATAAATACGGTTATTTGGGGATTATTTAAATTGATTATTGGATTGATATTGATTGTTGTTATTGCTTGTTTATTTACTTTGACACCATCCCAGTTCTCACACTGCAAGTTCCCTTTGCTATGTTTTGATTTTGAATTAAATTGGAATCGGGTTGAAATGATAAATACCCAAATTGAACTTTGACCTAAGATAGAAATTTAAATAAAACCCGATTGGTCAATAATTTGATTTAAAAATAAAATGAAGATTTTATTTGAATAAATAATATGGTTTTGAAATGAAGTTGAAATTTGAATTTTTTAATGGAAGGAAAATGTTAATATTTAATAATATGAAACAAAATATTAACAATGTAATTGATGAAAGAATGTTGTTTAATTTGAGAAATGATTGAATTAAGTTTGAAATTATAATTAAGTTTGAAATTATTAAACTTTGAAATGATTTAATAATTAAGTTTGAAATTATAATTAAGTTTGAAATTATTAAACTTTGAAATTATTTAATAGTTAAGTTTTGAATTATTTAATAATTAAATAAGATTGAATTATTTAATGATTAAATTGAATTGGATTCTTTAATAAGAAAAATTGAACTTTTGAATAAGTGAATCTTTACTTCGTAATAATTGAAATTGAGTTTCTTTATTAATTAAGTTTGGAAAATTATTTAAGTAAGTAAATAAGTGAAATTGAATTTCTTTAACAAGAAATAAAATGTGATTTATTGAAATCAATGTAAGACTTGAAATTTAAAGAATTCGATTTGATGAATTTAATTTAATTCAATTTGTAAGTTTTGATATAAGGAAGTTGAATTTAAATAATGGATTTAATGAATTGGAAATTTAATAGAAATTGTTTTGAATGGCAAATTTACTTAATGAATATTGAATGCAATCGATAAATGAAGTTAAATTGATTTGAATGTTAAATTAAATTAATTTAAATGATTTTGGAATGAAACTTATATACGAACTTGAATCAATATTTGAATTGTTTTAAATAGAAATTGAAATTGAATTGTAAGATCTTGAAATTATGAATGTGGAAGTTTTGAAACGTAATTATTGGAAATTGATTTAGAAAGACAAATGAAATGTTGGTTTACGAATTGAAATTGAAATTGAAATTGATTTGGTTTTGAAATATATTAAACGACCAATCGATGAAATAATTACGAAAGTTATTAAAGAGACCGGAATCGGTTATGGATATACTCTCTATCTAAACCGAAACCACTTTAATAACTATACGCGGAGTGTGATCCAGAATGAAGTGGTTGGAATGATGTACGTGATGATTGAAGAAAGAGAACGATGATGGATAGCCTTGACACTTGTGTCAAATTGGAAATGACTAAAACAGGAGTCATGCCGGGCCAATGGAGGTCATCTACCTCAAGTGAACACACTTCTTCGAACTACTCATTACTTGTTGTCGATTGGTGCACCCTTGATTTTTGGAATGTTGTTTCATGGTGTTGCGATCGCTGCGGCGATGCGTTCTCACCAGTCCGGATCAGGCAAACGGTAGTGTCACTACCTTGGGTATTGCCTCATGTGCCTTGTCATACTTGTATTCCCTATTCACGACCACTACGAATTTGTTTTGTACCTTTTGTATATGGATTGTGTCACGACCCGGCTTTCTACCACCAGAAAGACGTATCATGAATTAAGAAAGAAAGGGATAGAAGAAGAAAAGAAAAGAAAGAAAGAACTAAACAATATCAGAATCTCACAGCGGAACGAAACAAAATATAATATCACATAACTATTACATAGTCTTTACATAATCAGAGTTATACGACTTATACATCTCATATTAGACAGTTATAAACACCTGTCTATCATACATCTCAAACATCACAGAGATACAGACTCAATACAAACACAGCGGAAACACCATAATATATCTATACGCCGAAGCCTCCTGCTCCATTGCTCCTCCAGAATATTCGTCAAAGCTAAACCTGAATCCCTTGGCTACTCGTAAAAATTTGAGTACCCAAGAGTTTATAAAACAGAAATAAACACTTGGGTCAGACATGGGTCTGGTGTGAGTAAACGGGTTAAAATTGTTTAACTTCAAAACCTTTTGAAAACAAAGGTATCACGTAAGACTTCCCACACATAAACATGGAAAAGTTTTTACCTTACGCTAACCAAAACATTTGATAGGAAATCCAGTTATATTATAATAGGGTCTAGGGTTTTCAAGTAAAATACAGAAATAGCTGAAATGCTTACATCTCACATTCCAACATAGTTGGGCACAACTAATACGTACGGCACTTATTGGAGTTTGGATTCCATACAATGGCAGGGCTACTGGGGTACCGCCCGTCACAGTACGTGGCCTAGATCACCGTACCGAGGATCACTCCCAATCCCCTGCAACACAAGGCCGGAACATCCCTTACTGGATAATTCCCGCACAAGATATCCCAGCAGTTGGAGCTCACAACTGCCCACACAGCCGAATAATAATAAGAAGGGACCTCTAGACAGAGATAATCTTGTCCTACTTGGGTGCTACCCACTAACCTTGCTGCACCTCCCCTGTTTTAGCCATTCCCGGTTTGTGAGGCTTGAGGTCACGATTACCTTAAAACAGAACACATCACTTAGAATGCTCATCGTCCACCTGACGATGTGCTGAAAGCATTCAATCCATACAAGTTCGTTCCGGGTTCGAACGAAACCGAAGGCATTATCTCGTTACACTCGTATTGGAATCACCCTCAGAGTTAACGACAATAACCCTTGCACTCTGAATCTTCATCTTCACTTGATTCACGACCTATCGTTAATTTGGATCGATGTGGTATTCGGGTCTCCAGACCTGGAAATCCGGTATACGGAAACCCGATCCCGGTCTCATCGAAATCCAAAACGTATCTTTTAAGGCCAAGTTGTTTAAAAGGTTAAAACAATTTAATTCAATTATCTTTATACACTTAGAAAGATAATTCACAATAGATACTCAACATTATCAATATCATCAGATAATCCATATTATCACAATTCAACTAACATCCATATCATACAGCATATATCTCATCAGAGATATCAATCAAATGCAAAGCATTCATTATTATCATCCATCCATAAGTAATGATCTATATCATCTCTAATTAATTTAAAGTTAATTAAATTAATTACTTTTATTTTATAAGTCCTTCTTACTTAAACATTAATTAATTACAAATTAATTAATTATCTTCTAATTACCTTTTTCAATTAATCATCTTTGATTAATTATCTTTTAATTACCTTCAAGTAATTTATCTTTAATTAATTTCTCAAATTAATTAACCTTAACCACTTATAGTAATTAACCTTTAATTACTTCATTAATTAATTAACTATAATTAATTAAATTAATCACTATAATTAATTATATTAAACCTTAATTAATTACATTAATTAATCACTTCATTTATTAATTATACTAAATTAATCAATCTTAATTACATCATTAATTATATTAATTAATGATCCTTAATTACAACTTAATTATTAATTACTTTAATTAAATTAATTACATTAAGTAATTAACTTTAAATTAAACAACATTTATTAATCACCTTGATTAATCTTCAATCAGTAATTAACTACCCTTAATTACTTTCATTTACTAAATTAATTCTCCTTAATTAATTTCTTAATTAATCCCTTGATTAATTATTCAAAGTAATTAAACTTAAAATACTTTCCTTAATACATAACCATCAATTAATTACTTCCATTAATTATCTTACTATTTACTTCCTAAATAATCACACTTTAATAATTACATTAAGTAATTATTATCAAATCATCTCCTGATTATTCTAAATTAATTAAACCTAATTAATTAACTTAACTAAATCAACTTAACTTCAATTAATTACAATAAGTAATTAATTCTTAATTACTTTATTAAGTAAATATATTTTAATTACAAATACGCTCTCTCACGATAGATACCACTCCAGAGCTAGGTATTCACTCAACCAATAGCTCTGATATTCACTTAACCAAAAGCTTAGGGATTGCCCTCTGGTGACTTCCGGTTTTGGGGAAACTACGGTCTTGTATATGCTCTTGGGAATAAAAATGTGTTAAGGGTGGAATGGGCCATGACTTAACACTATTTTGATATCTTTATATTACTGATTGACATTATCTACTTAGCATACATTACTACCTAGTAGATAGTTTAACGGATCCTTAAAGGATGGTTATTCCAAACATCCTTTGAGTTACTTGTATTTCAATTGCTATTTCACTTGAGTTGGATTTATTAATATAAGAATGCTAATCCTGACTCGAGTGTTTTGTGTTTTGCTTTACGCTCGGGTCAGACTGAGTGTACCAGTATTCGAGACTCACCTTTGAAGTTGGAGCTTGCTTGAAGATCCAGCCATCTATTCTGCTTTCGGTATTCGATGATTCCAGTGATGTATTCTGATTTGTATCTGATGTATCGTATTACTCTTCCGTTGTATCTGTTCTAACTCTGATGTAACTTATACATTTATATAATAGCTTCATGAACTACTATCTCTTTTATTTCCGCTGCATTTATTACTCTGCGTTTGTGATCTGTGATTATTTATTTACTGTATATGTTCAGTGTTTCCAAAATTTAAATTAACAACGCGGTATTTTGAGCAATTCAACTCCGGCATGAGTGTCTACCTATACACTTATAATGGATGCGACTGGTCCAAAATAGCGGGTCGTTACACGTTCGTTTGATGGTTGATCAACGACGATGGATCGTCGATTCAAGGGTATGGATGTGCGAAGAGTGACGTGCGGAGTTCATCGAGGTTGGTCGTTGGTAAATCTGTGGCTGGATCATCGTGAAAAACTGAAGTGGGGTTTGATTTTTTTTGTGGCGGTTGGCTTTCTGGGCACGATCTGGGTGGTCAGAGGCTGGCGTGTAGGCAGAGGCGAGGTGTTGATGAGGTTTGACATGGTCGCAACTTGCTTAAGGAGGCGGCGGCAGTAGTTCATCGAGGCGGCTGGGTCGCGTTTTGGTTGAATGAATACCGTGGCGTATTAGGGTTTCCTATTGGATATGGTGACGTGGCCTTTACCCTTTTTTATTATATTGATTTTTATATTTTAAAATCATAATGTTCTTACTTACGTATCTTTTTCATACGAGCTCGGATTCACATGCAGTTTGTTCCACTGCAATCGTATCAAAATTTCGGACATTATAGAACTGGTTTGGACAAATTCTAAGACTGTTGAAATTCGAGCCTTTATTTGAAATCAAAGGTGAATGTTTTAACCCACTCACGAATACTAAATTATTTTGTGTTAGTTAAATTAAATTTATGATGTGATTTGAAATTTATTGATTGCTGTTTAGTATTTTAAATTGTCATTTACGTTAAAATTGAATTTATATTGAATTGAATTGCCATTTAGTTAATATTGAATATAAATTGCTAGTTAAACACCTAATAATGATAACCAATTAATTGTTGTGATTTATTGGCTGATTTGGATGTTGAATTTGTGATGGATGTTATTGGTTGACATTTTGGATGATTGGATGTTTATTTATGTCTATATCTCTGTTATCCCTATGGGTTGAAATGATACGTACCCGAACGATCTTATAGATTAGGAAAAATCTTTATGGGTTGAAATGATAAACCCGAGCGGTTTTCAATTTGGAAATGTTGGTTTTGATACTGGTTGAAATGATATATATATATATATATATATATATATATATATATATCCATACAATTTCTTGAATTTGAATTATGTATTGGAATTGAATTATTTGAAAGTTAAGTTTTAATTTAACTTCTTATTTATTTTAGATAAAGTGGTTAAATTTAGTATTTCGAATTTTTTTAAATCTCTTAAATAATTATATCCACGTTGTACACTTGATAGGAGATGGAAATCCCGTAACATCTCTGAAACCATTGCACTAATATTTCTATTTTACTTATTTTGATTTGACTTACATAAGATCTTTTAGTTCTAACTCGAGTGTTTTGACTTTTCATTATGCTCGGGTCAGTCTGAACTTTTCAGTGTATTGAAGACTATTTTCTGGAGGACGAAGGCGAAGATTCAGTATATTATTGCTATTTATTATTATTATCCCACTGCATCATGTGTTCCGCTGCATTATTTGTTTATTTCAGATGTATGTATAACTCTGATTTGAGTTGCAAAAGTGCAATCAAATGTTATTTGTAAAACAACTTCATGAACTGTTTATTTGATTATTATATTTTGTCATTCCGCTGTGAGGTTCTGTGTTTTTCTTTTCTTCTTTTTCTATTATTTTCTTATTTACCCCATTAACAATCCTCCCTTTTGAATGGTTTGAATTAGACATGTGTGGTTTATTGTCGATTTAAACCGTCCAAAAAGGTAGGTCGTTACAGTTGGTATCAGAGCTTTGGTTTAGACATACCTTAGCCTATTGGGGTTAACTCATTAGAGATAAGGTAGTAATATCTTAGAATGAGTTTGTCTGAGTGTGTTTATATATATATATACATACATATGTATACGAGAGCGCTTATTTGTTAGTGTTGTAAAATGTTTTATATAAGTTTTGAAATGAAATAATTTTTCCTAATATTATATGTTATATATAAATGAATAAATTTTTTATAACCATTATAGTTATTTGTAATGTGTTTGTTTTAGGAAATGATAATATTTAATTATTATCATTTATTGTTGATCTGTTGTATTTAGTCAGTTTATAAGCATTGGCTACTATTGTTGATTTAATTTATGAACTAAACACTAGTTTAATAATGGTATATTAAAGGAAATAAAGTAAATGATTATATGAATATGATTTCTAAGTTTAGTCTTAGTAAAGATAATTTAAACTGAAATTTTGAGATCTAAAAACTCCGACGTTTTAGAAATATGTTTCCTAATATTTTGTAAATAATAGTAGTATTATTTAAAATGGGATAATTAGGATATTCATTATGAAATTGAAGTGTTTTGTTGTGAATTTTGTTGTTTGTTGATTGGTAGTTTCAACTATTGAAATAAAATGGAATATCTAGATATTTTGGATAGTCGAAAACTTTTGAATTAATATATGAGTTGAAACTTAGTAAATATATTGAATTATGCAGTTGAATTTGATAACCTTAATTTGAAAGCAAGTGAAACAAGGTTCAATTTGTTATATCTATGTTTAGTAAATGAATAAAATTATTATATACATTCTTGGCATGTAATGTAATAATATACAAGTGTGAACTTAAAGCCTTGGAATGTTTAAATTGAAATTGTGATTAAGGAAATGCTGTAAATGAGATTTAATTGTAAAAAAGTGTTTATAAACTTAATTAAAACTTATGAAATGTGTCATAAATAAATTTGAAAAGCAAGAGTGAAAACTAGTTGGATAAACCAATATGAACTAAAAATGAAATGATTATAAATAAAGTCATGACTTGTAAATTGTTTATGAAATAAATGGATGTTGCAATAAATGGTTATAACTAAAGTTGTGATAACTTTAAACTCGAGTAATGTCTTATAAAAGGAGTTAAGCCTTTATATATTGGTTATAAACTTAAGAAAATTTCTATGAAATGATTCGCAAATAAATGTAGTGTTAAATGAGAAATATTACATATGAAATGAATGTAATGTAAAATGAAGAGAAATATAAGCAATGTTTGAGAATGAATATATTAATGTTTTATATTAAATGGAGAAATTCTGTGAAACAAATATTTAAGTATGGAGTGATATTTGTGTTAATAAATGAGATTTATAATGAAGTTAAATTGAAAATGTAATTGTGATGAAACAAACTGGAGTAAACACGTAAGTTGTACGTATATTGTTTTATTCACATAATCAATTTGATCCAGATTTGAGTACACAAGTTCGAGGTGAATTACACCATTTCATGTTAGGATTTTTCATTCGATTCTTGATGGCGAATATTTGATATGGATTTTTGGTATGATTCTAAATTTGTCTATCATAGTATATGGCTATGCAAGGAGAATGATGGTTTCTAGCTAAGAAACCTTATCAAAGTCCGCATTAGGGAAGTCGAATGAACAATACTAGTTTGAAAGCGAACTTATGTGATCGAGCGAGCGATCGAATGTGATTTTGCGTGATGATGACATATGTACATCTTATGTTCTAATAAAATTGATATGCTTTGACGCTGAAATTGAAAAGTTGTTGGGTTGGATATCCTTTGTAATTTAAATTGAATTTTTTAATGAAAAACTACTATTAATTTAACCATTGTACAAAACTATTTTTCTTTTATTTTATCTTATTCAAACTATTTTACAAACTATTTTATATACAAAACTATTTTACAAACTATTTTATATACAAAACTATTTTACAAACTATTTATATATAAGACAATTTTACAAACTATTTTATATACAAGACTATTTTACAAACTATTTTATATACAAAACTATTCTAAATTCAAAACCTTTTATAAAGCAAAGATGTTCAATCCCATATGGCTCTTCATGCAGTGGGGAAATTGGATTCTTATATAACATGAACTTTATATAAGTATATGGTGATTTGGAAGACTATTGATTTTGGAGGGTATTCGATCTGAAGAGATAAATCTTATATACAACGGAATTTATATAAGAATGATTTGATATATTCGAGACTATTGATTTTGGAAAGTACTCTATTTGAAAATGAAATCTTATATACAATGGAATTTATATAAGTGTGATAGTTGAAGTTATGATTTTGAAAGAGTACTATATATGTATGTTATTATTTTGAAGTAAAAGGTATGGGGAAGTACCCTCCGTGAAGAAGTATAGTATGGTATGCTTCGACCCAGATGGATGGGTAATCCAGGAATGGATTCGACCGATAAACCCTAATATACTGGGGTGAATTCAGAAATAGATTCGAACCGATATGGTTGTCCGGACTTAAACTCATGAGTTCCTCGATTTTTTCAAGGTAGATGGTTCTTTAGTTTGCCCAATGGAGGCGCTTTCGATCCTGGGATCTGTTGTTTATGGATCTTCCGGGAAGGAAGTGGATCCATTGTGTAAATCATTGAATCAGCAGCTACCACTGCAGCAGGGGTCGATAGTCCCTTGTTTACGAAATGGCTACGATATTTTTCTGGAATTCGAAAGGTGGAAGGATCTTCTGGAAAGTTTTGTGTCCATTGCGTAAACACTTGATCAGCAGCGGGCCACTGCTATTGTACATCATCATTTGACATCAGATTTTGAGCGGTACTTCTCATACTCTTTTTTAAGTATTTTTCACTGGGTGTTGAAACAGGTCTACTAAGTACTTAGAGATTTCTAGTCTTACACCTGATCAACGTAGGACCAGAGTCTGCAAGGACGAGGATAAACTTGTTAAAACATCGAGTTATAAAAGTATTTTGATAAAGTATTATATAAAAGATATTTTGGTCATTTTTTTCATTTCTAAATACTTTAAATTGTTTAAAATATTATTTATTTATGTACAACATGGTTTAATAGTAAATTATTAGTGTTGTAAATATTGTAAGAAGTTATTAATTAAATAAAACATATTTAAAGTTAATGATTATTGATTTATTAATGATGTTTAAAAGTATTTTAAGATTTAAAACTAATAAAAGTTATAAATAATGGAGTTTTCAATAACTTCTTTTTAAATATAAGTAATGATGTAAATAATTATTTTCAAATAGTTTACATATATTTATAAAAATGTTATCTAAAATTTTTAAATGGTATTTATAAATGAAACAAGAAATTTTACAGAAGAATTTTTTTCCGTAAAGTATTAAAGGATCAAAGATGATTGATTTGAAAATGAAGTTTTCAAATGAATATTTCAAGTAAAATTTATATAAGTTTCTTTGAATGTATAATTTAAAGATATTATATAAATGAAAAAAAATGATTTGCGAAGTTTTATTTATAGTAATATACTTGGAAATAATTTTGAATCTCTATTTTGGAAGTATGGTTTGAAATATTTACTTGATTTCGAAGTACTAATAGTAAATTTATAGGTTTATTCACTATTTGAATTTTGTATTAAACCATAATAAATGTTTTTCCATGATTTGAATATTCATTTTAAAACAAGTGTGTAAAATTAATTAGGAAGATTGTGACGACCGCCCATGACCCCTGCACTGAACCTAGAGAAAAATGCGCTGTAAAGTGTGCCAGGCGACCATGGACGATTGTCAGGGTAGATTAAAAACAGCAGAATCTATCGTATTACTCACAGCGCATGGACAAAATACAATAGAACAAATATATAGTGAAGATTCACAGAATAGAATCTCATCAATAAAACTTCATAATAGTTGGATACAAACATCTGAATAGTCAATACAACAAGCCTCACTACATATCACTCAGAGAATACAAAGCAGCGGAACATCCAGTACATATAGTAAGAAGTAATATGCAATACTCCAGCTCGTCATCGTCATCAGCATCGTGGAAAGCAAGAACAGCACCTGTCACCTGCTACCTAGTCTGCCCGTCCCAAAATGGACGAACAGCCCAAGGCAATAAGAGTTAAAACATAAAGCCTTGAGTCAGACAACAGTCTTAGTGAGCGGTAAATTAACTAACCAACATACCAAAAGAGCATAAAGGAAAAGGAATAGGAATACAACCCTCCTACTCCAACCTCTTTCTACAGTGATAGCCCCAGACACACACTAAGTAGAAGCAAATATAGCAGAGCATACAATGTAAAGTAAAGCAATTATCACTCGAGTCAAGGGCGATGTTTTCCAAGCACAAACCCCCAAGGCCTAAACCAAGATCAGATAAGCACCTAGAAAACACTACTCTTAAGACCGAATGACGATACAACCAAACATCCATGACTCTGGCTATCACTGTTATCATTTCTTTGATATCATCGTTAATTGAATGACCGACACATTCTTTCAGCCGTCCGTCAAGGGCTAATGGAAACCCCGGTTCTAGACAT
This sequence comes from Allium fistulosum, assembly GCA_030737815.1. NCBI lineage: Eukaryota > Viridiplantae > Streptophyta > Magnoliopsida > Asparagales > Amaryllidaceae > Allium > Allium fistulosum. The sequence continues at coordinate 974,440,592 of CM060904.1, forward strand.
TACTCCCGCACGTCGTCGTGACCCGTGCCTAGGACTATCGAATATGCCTAGAGTACTTGACTACCAATCAGTAGCCTTCAGGGACTATCGAATCTGCCCAACGTACTCTTGCTTTGAGCATGCTAGAACCTTCAACAACGATGAGATCTCAGCCTTCTAGTCATCCTCCTCGACGACTATTTCCATACTAGCTCAAGCGCCTCTCGAGCAAACCATTATCCTCAAACTCGAACATTTCACCGAGTTATCAACATGCTTGGAATGATCCCGTCTGGATTAGACCAAGGCTATCTCATATCATGCTTCGCTTCATCACATCCTCGCAAAGCCTCATCTCAACATCATCATCCAATCTATCCATATGAGCTTCCACATCCACTACATATGCCACAAGCAGCTTTCCCAATCCAAGAGCCTTTCTCTTAGCTTTTGAATCATCTTCGGTCTAAATCAAAACATCAATCATCTAATTCATAACAATCAATCAAGTCAAACATTAATCCAAGTAATCAAGCATTCAAATATGATCTAAATAGACAATTATAACAATAATGGCAATTTCGTAATTAAAGAGTCAAAAGTCTAACAAGCATGAAAACATGAACAATATCTCTATAATCTTGATGATTGAACTTGCATAGGTTAACATGTAGTAAAATGAATGTCAAATCATCATGAACAATGGATCTATATGGATCTATACTTAGGTTTACAAAAATGCATGGAAATCACTACTTTAACACAAAATCAAGCCAACAATCCGATATACTCCTTTGGATCCGTGTGAGAGATAATCACCACTCACCAAATCACCTAAACACCTCAAAAGAAACCCACTTCAGATCTGGACAGCGAAGGATCTAACTCGATCTATCACGAATCCGCTTCAAACGATGAAATCTCTCTTCGAAGAATGTAGATCTTCAATCTAAGCTTTTCGATCTTCGATTTGCTCTTCGATTTGGATGGAAGGAATCACAAGATTAAAGTGGAGAAAAGAAGTGAAGAAGTGTAGAAGTCGAGCTCTCAAAATGGCAGCACTTCGTCGCTTCGAAATCCGGATCCCAAAAAGTGAGAAAAACCCTCCTATTTATAGGCTGATTTCCCCTTAGGTCGCTCGGAGTTAGGTCGTCCACGACTTACGACCTAAAACCCCCACGACCTAAAAAGCCCACGACTCAACAATACCAGCCTACGACTTAACACTTAAGCGCATCCTTACGCGACCTACCAGACCCACCTGTCTACGACTTACGACTTAGCAGCTCAACTCCTAAGTCGCTCGCGACTTAACAACTCCTAGGTCGCTCACGACCTAACACTTAGGCAAAACCCAGCAACCTAATGCAGATACTTCCTCGCGACCTAACCACTCAACAGAGTTATGACCTATGACTTAACTAAGACGCGACCTAACTAACTTAGCCAGGATACGACTTAACTCCTTAAGTCGTCTAACGACCTAACTTCCTTAGGTCACCCACTGCTACCACCAGCCCCTTAGGTCGTTGCCGACCTAACTTCCTTAGGTCGGTCAAATACTATAGGTCGTCCCTAACTCATCAACGACCTAAACCAATACGACCTAACTACTATGTCGCTCCACTCCACTAGGTCGTATAGTCCTTAGCTCGCATCTCTCTTAGGTCGCTAACATCCTATAAGTCGCTCCAAACTAACACACGACCTAACCACTATGAGAACTAACTGCTAGGTCGTTAACTCTCTTAGGTCGCTGCCTTTCCTATAGGTCGCTCCAATACTTAGGTCGTTCACTCGACCTATCCTACCCCACGACCTAAGCTTATCACACGACCTATCTCCTATACGACCTATCCCAAACTCCTTAGGTCGACAGTTTCTATAAGTCGCCTATTTTCTTAAGTCGTCTACGACCTAAGCCTCAACATATGACTTATCTCTCATACGACCTATCTAAATCCTTAGGTCGCCTACGACATAACTTACTTAGGTCCCCTATCCTTCTTAAGTCGGTCCATTCTCTTAAGTCACTCCATTCTCTTAAGTCGCTCTTGATCTAATTCTACTCGGCTTAAGCTTCGAACGACTTAAACCCTAGACGACTTAACAACATTACGACCTAAGACTTAAACTATGGATGACTTATCACAACAATGCGACCAAATGATAACTGTTTTTACGATGTTTCGATTCGTAAAAATACGGGTCGTTACATTCTCTCCCCCTTAGGAATTTCGCCCCCGAAATTCCAAACAAACAGAGCAATCAAAGACTATTCTGCATGCCTACCATCCATAGCAATCAACAAACCATGCATCCAATTCTAGCTTAGCATGCAGAATTCTAAAACTTAGAACAAGTTACAATGTCGTTAGATGACACGACACCTTAGGGCCATACCTCGAAGAGTTCGGGATGAGCTGCCTTCATCCTCTCTTCCACCTCCCACGTACAGTCGTTATCATCATCACTCCATTGTATCTTGAGCAACTTAACTACCTTCCTCCTAAGCTGTTTCGTGTCAGTTCCCACAACACGAAGCGGCTTACGAGGTCTTCTATCGACTGGATCAACTTCGAAATCTTCACAGCTATCAGTAGAAACTACTGTATTCGAGTCATGCACAAACTTCCGTAGATACGATACATGAAAAACATTGTGCACACCCGACATCTTCTCTGGTAACTCCAATCTGTAGGCGAGCTTTCCAATTCGCTCGATGATCGGGAATGGTCCAACAAATCTCGGAGTCAATTTTCCTTTCTTCCCGAATCGAATAACATTCTTCAGTGGAGAAATCTTCACAAAAACCATATCACCTACGTCGAATTCCAAATCCTTACGACGCTTATTGGCATAACCTTTCTGACGGTCTTGGGCTGCCTTCATTCGTTGCCGAATGATCTCTATTAAATCCGAAGTCTGTCGAATCATCTCTGGCCCAAGTATCAGCTTTTCTCCAGTCTCTAACCAACATGTCGGAGAGTTACACGGTCTTCCATACAATGCCTCATACGGTGCCATACCAATGCTTGACTGGTAACTGTTGTTATATGCAAATTCCACCAAATGAAGGTGATCTTCCCATGATCCTCCGAAATCTAAAACACAAGCTCTGAGGAGATCTTCCAAAACTCGGTTGACTCTCTCGGTCTGACCATCTGTTTGAGGGTGATAAGCTGTACTCAAACACAACTCGGTTCCCAAAACTTCCTGGAAGCTCTTCCAAAACCCACTAGTGAACAATGGATCTCGATCGCTCACTATACTCTTCGGAATACCATGGAATCGAACTATCCACTTAACATACAACTCAGCCAACTTTGATGCAGTCCTAGTCGATCAAACAGGAATGAATCTTGCACTCTTAGTCAGACGATCTACGATGACCCAAATCCCCTCATTTCCCGTTCTTGTTCTAGGTAGTCCATCAATAAAATCCATCGATATTTGTTCCCACTTCCATGTAGGAACTTCTAATGGCTGAAGCAATCCACTTGGCTTCTTCTGTTTGGCTTTTACCAACTGGCAGTTCATACATTTGGAAATAAAATTTCCAACATCCTTCTTCATACCTTCCCAGTAGTAGGTTCTCTTCATATCCCGATACATCTTATTTCCACCTGGATGAATTGTCAACTTCGAGTGATGACTTTCCCTTAGAACTTCATTCCTCAATTCATCGATATCGGGAACAACTAGTCGTCCTTGCTTCCGAAGCCAACCCTCTCGATCGACCTCGAATCCTTTATCCTTTTCTGGGTCCGATCCAGATTCCAAATCACGGATAATCTTGACAAGCTTATCGTCTCGCTTTTGGCTCTCGCCAATCCTTTCCACAAGAGTAGGTCTTATCGATAAGTTTGCCAACATCTCAAGTTCCAATTCACATCTAGGCCTGAAGTCAAATCCAGCTAAATACTCGAGATTCTTCCATTCTGAAAACATGGCTCCCAATCCTACATGTCTTCGACTTAACGCATCTTCCACCGCGTTACCTTTTCCCGGAGTATAAGCTATACCAAAATCATATGATGCCAAAAACTCTAGCCAACGTTGCTGCCGAAGATTCAAATCCTTTTGGGAGACAAGATACTTCAATGACTTATGATCTGTAAACAACTCGAATCGAACTCCCAATAGATAATGTCTCTACATCTTCAGAGCAAAAACAATCGCCGCTAACTCCAAATCATGAGTCGAGTAATTCCTTTCATGCGGCTTCAATTGTCGACTTGCATACGCAACAACTTTATCCCTCTGCATTAGCACTGCTCCAACTCCAATACCACATGCATCGGTGTAAACCACCATCTCATCATTCCCACTTGGAATAGTCAAAACAGGAGCACTTGTCAATCGCTCTTTCAGGATTCCGAAAGCTTGCTTACACTTATCATCCCATCTGAACGCTTGGTTCTTTTTCATCAATCCTGTTAACGGTGCAGCTATCTTGGAAAAGTCTTTGATAAACCATCGATAATATCCTGCTAATCCAAGAAAACTTCTCACATCAGATGCATTCTTAGGTCTACCCCAATCCTGGATTGCTACCACCTTGGCGGGATCAACCGCTATTCCATTTCCAGAGATAACATGGCCTAAGAACCTCACTTCACTCTTCCAGAAGTGACACTTTGAAAACTTAGCCTTCAGCTGATGTTTCCGTAAGATTCCCAAAACAATTCGCAAGTGTGTCTTGTGCTCTTCTTCAGTTCTGAAATAAATCAGAATATCATCCACGAACACAAGTACAAACTTGTTCAGCTGATCTCTGAACACTCTATTCATAAGATCCACAAAATATGCTGGCGCGTTAGTCAACCCAAACGACATTACCAGCCACTCAAAGAAACTGGATGGTGTTCGAAAAGCAGTCTTCGGCACACTATCCTTAGCCACTCTCAACTGGTGAAATCCCGTTGCCAAATCCATCTGAGAAAACACCTTAGCTTCGTGAAGCTGATCAAACAAGTCATCTATTCTCGGCAATGGATACTTGTTCTTCTTAGTCACTTTATTCAGCTCACGATAATCCACACACAATCTCAATGACCCATCTGCCTTGGTTGCAAACACAACTGGTGCACCCCATTCAGACACACTACGCCGAATGAATCCTTTCTGCAAAAGATCATCAACCTGCACCCTCAACTCCTGCTGTTCCCTAGGCGCCATCCGCCTAAGAGGAATCACATTAGGTCTGGCTCCTTCAACTAGATCTATACAAAACTCGATCTCTCTATGCGGCGGTAACCTTTGATCTCGTCAAAGACATCCTCAAATCCATTAGCGATTGGCACAGATGACAGTCCATCCCGTGGAACAACCAGCGAATACATGAAGCTCATGAAGACGCCTTCTTCATGCTTACATCGTATCACAATCTTTCGCCCCTCCACATTCTCAACTGTCACCTCCAACCTTTCGCAATCAACCTTTGCCGCATACTTCCTAAGCCAGTCCATACCCAAAATAATTCTGAACCCCGCAAAGTTCAGAACAAAACAATCACAAACAAAAGAGCAACCATGACTCGACACAATCAGACCACGGCATAACATACACAAACAAGACGAACCGCCAACTGGATTAGTCACAACCAATGGCCTATCAATAATATCCGGTTCTAAGCCCAACCGGCCTACAAGTTCGCTACAAACAAACGAATGCGACGCCCCAGTATCAAACAACACTCTAACTGGAACACCACATATGGAAAGAGTACCTTGAACAACCACACTCTTTCCTTTCTCTTCTGCGGTAGGAGCTTTCGAAGACGATGGAACAACCCCCAAAGCATAAGCTTGCACAATCTGCTTGTCCTTCCTCGGTTCTGGACAATTCTTCCTGATATGCCCCGGCTTGTCACAGTTGTGACACTTCATCGGTACCTTCGGATTCTTACAATCCTTAGAGAAATGGCCCTTCTGTTGACAATTGTAGCAAGTCACTTCGCCCTTCGGCTTCTTCTGGCCATCCTTACCCTTCTGCTGCTGCTGCTTCCTCTTCTTGTTTCCACCCTGCCGTGGTTTAGACTCTCCCCTGGTCACAGCAACAACAGATCCTTCCTTAGGAAACAGACTCTCATGCCTGAGAGCTTTCTCCACAAGCTTCTCAAATGAATCGTCCAAATGATCCACCAACTGTCTCCCAAGATAACTGTCCAAGCCTGTCACAAACTTCTCGTTCTTCTGATATGCAGATTCAATATATGATCGGGCATACTTGGACAAAGCTTCAAACTCAGAAACATACTCAAGAACTGGTCTTCCATTTTGCTTGAGCTCCACAAACTTCTTGAACAGAACGGACTTCTGAGCTGTAGAAATGAACTTAGCTTCAAATCTGGCTTGGAATTGCTCCCAAGTAATCTTTTCCTCCGGAGTATTGATGGTAATACAGTTCCACCAATCGGAAGCTCTTCCTTGAAGCTGTCTTGATGCTAACTTCCTCTTAGTTGCATCCTCGATTCCCAAGTCACCAAAGATCCTTCTACAAGCATCTATCCACCTCTGGACTTCAATGGTTGATTCTGTTCCCAAGAAAACCTTTCCTCCAAGAGCAGTATAGTCCTTACACAGCTTCGCAAAGTCCACCGGTTTTGGAGTTTGAACTTGAACTCCAACATCCACCTATGGCCCCGGAGCTGGCATCCTTCTCATGATCGAAGTCATCATAGCTTCGAACATAGCAACATAATCAGCAGCCCCTTCAGTAGCACGGCCTTCCCTAGCAGCTGGTCTCCCTCTTCGACTCATTCTCAATATCTATAAAAAGGAATGATTAGCACACCTTGAGAAACAACTGCATAAAGGACTCAAACTCTTCTAATCTACTATATTATATATAGTAGTCATCCATCAAAATTACAATTACGTCTCTCATACGTAGTTATGTCAACGAGCATTGGGTAAAATCGATTAACCAATGCTCTAATACCAAATGTGACGACCGCCCATGACCCCTGCACTGAACCTAGAGAAAAATGCGCTGTAAAGTGTGCCAGGCGACCATGGACGATTGTCAGGGTAGATTAAAAATAGCAGAATCTATCGTATTACTCACAGCGCATGGACAAAATACAATAGAACAAATATATAGTGAAGCTTCACAGAATATAATCTCATCAATAAAACTTCATAATAGTTGGATACAAACATCTGAATAGTCAATACAACAAGCCTCACTACATATCACTCAGAGAATACAAAGCAGCGGAACATCCAGTACATATAGTAAGAAGTAATATGCAATACTCCAGCTCGTCTTCGTCATCAGCATCGTGGAAAGCAAGAACAGCACTTGTCACCTGCTACCTAGTCTGCCCGTCCCAAAATGGACGAACAGCTCAAGGCAATAAGAGTTAAAACATAAAGCCTTGAGTCAGACAACATTCTTAGTGAGCGGTAAATTAACTAACCAACATACCAAAAGAGCATAAAGGAAAAGGAATAGGAATACAACCCTCCCACTCCAACCTCTTTCTACAGTGATAGCCCCCAGACACACACTAAGTAGAAGCAAACATATCAGAGCATACAATGTAAAGTAAAGCAATTATCACTCGAGTCAAGGGCGATGTTTTCCAAGCACAAACCCCCAAGGCCTAAACCAAGATCAGATAAGCACCTAGAAAACACTGCTCTTGAGACCGAATGACGATACAACCAAACATCCATGACTCTGGCTATCACTGTTATCATTGCTTTGATATCATCGTTAATTGAATGACCGGCACATTCTTTCAGCCGTCCGTCAAGGGCTAATGGAAACCCCGGTTCTAGACATTACTCCCGCACGTCGTCGTGACCCGTGCCTAGGACTATCGAATCTGCCCAGAGTACTTGACTACCAATCAGTAGCCTTCAGGGACTATCGAATCTGCCCAACGTACTCTTGCTTTGAGCATGCTAGAACCTTCAACAACGATGAGATCTCAGCCTTCTAGTCATCCTCCTCGACGACTATTTCCATACTAGCTCAAGCGCCTCTCGAGCAAACCATTATCCTCAAACTCGAACATTTCATCGAGTTATCAACATGCTTGGAATGATCCCGTCTGGATTAGACCAAGGCTATCTCATATCATGCTTCGCTTCATCACATCCTCGCAAAGCCTCATCTCAACATCATCATCCAATCTATCTATATGAGCTTCCACATCCACTACATATGCCACAAGCAGCTTTCCCAATCCAAGAGCCTTTCTCTTAGCTTTTGAATCATCTTCGGTCTAAATCAAATCATCAATCATCTAATTCATAGCAATCAATCAAGCCAAACATTAATCCAAGTAATCAAGCATTCAAATATGATCTAAATAGACAATTATAACAATAATGGCAATTTCGTAATTAAAGAGTCAAAAGTCTAACAAGCATGAAAACATGAACAATATATCTATAATCTTGATGAATGAACTTGCATAGGTTAACATGTAGTAAAATGAATGTCAAATCATCATGAACAATGGATCTATATGGATCTATACTTAGGTTTACAAAAATGCATGGAAATCACTACTTTAACACAAAATCAAGCCAACGATCCGATATACTCCTTTGGATCCGTGTGAGAGATAATCACCACTCACCAAATCACCTAAACACCTCAAAAGAAACCCACTTTAGATCTGGACAGCGAAGGATCTAACTCGATCTATCACGAATCCGCTTCAAACGATGAAATCTCTCTTCGAAGAATGTAGATCTTCAATCTAAGCTCTTCGATCTTCGATTTGCTCTTCGATTTGGATGGAAGGAATCACAAGATTAAAGTGGAGAAAAGAAGTGAAGAAGTGTAGAAGTCGAGCTCTCAAAATGGCAGCACTTCGTCACTTCAAAATCCGGATCCCAAAAAGTGAGAAAAACCCTCCTATTTATAGGCTGATTTCCCCTTAGGTCGCTCGAAGTTAGGTCGTCCACGACTTACGACCTAAAACCCCCACGACCTAAAAAGCCCACGACTCAACAATACCATCCTACGACCTAACACTTAAGCGCATCCATACGCGACCTACCAGACCCACCTGTCAACGACTTATGACTTAGCAGCTCAACTCCTAAGTCGCTCGCGACTTAACAACTCCTAGGTCGCTCACGACCTAACACTTAGGCAAAACCCAGCGACCTAACGCAGATACTTCCTCGCGACCTAACCACTCAACAGAGTTACGACCTATGACTTAACTAAGACGCGACCTAACTAACTTAGCCAGGATACGACTTAACTCCTTAAGTCGTCTAACGACCTAACTTCCTTAGGTCACCCACTGCTACCACCAGCCCCTTAGGTCGTTGCCGACCTAACTTCCTTAGGTCGGTCAAATACTATAGGTCGTCCCTAACTCATCAATGACCTAAACCAATACGACCTAACTACTAAGTCGCTCCACTCCACTAGGTCGTATTGTCCTTAGCTCGCATCTCTCTTAGGTCGCTAACATCCTATAAGTCGCTCCAAACTAACACACGACCTAACCACTATGCGAACTAACTGCTAGGTCGTTAACTCTCTTAGGTCGCTGCCTTTCCTATAGGTCGCTCCAATACTTAGGTCGTTCACTCGACCTATCCTACCCCACGACCTAAGCTTATCACACGACCTATCTCCTATACGACCTATCCCAAACTCCTTAGGTCGACAGTTTCTATAAGTCGCCTATTTTCTTAAGTCGTCTACGACCTAAGCCTCAACATATGACTTATCTCTCATACGACCTATCTAAATCCTTAGGTCGCCTACGACATAACTTCCTTAGGTCGCCTATCCTTCTTAAGTCGGTCCATTCTCTTAAGTCACTTCATTCTCTTAAGTCGCTCTCGATCTAATTCTACTCGACTTAAGCTTCGAACGACTTAAACCCTAGACGACTTAACAACATTACGACCTAAGACTTAAACTATGGATGACTTATCATAACAATGCGACCAAATGATAACTGTTTTTACGATGTTTCGATTCGTAAAAATACGGGTCGTTACAAAGATATTAAATTTTATACTTTGATTTGGGTATTTAATGTAAGATTTGAGTATACCATTAGTTTTAGTTTTATAATCTAGAGTTTATACTTGTTTTATGATAATGAGTCTAATAAATTATCGGATTTAAGGAACTTTTAAAAAAAGCTTATCATAATGTTTGATATAAACTTCTAACATTGTTTAAACTTTTAGGAAAATCCTTGCATAATGCTATGAGGATGTTTTAGATATATCTTATATTCTTACCAAGCGAATGAGGTTAAATGTTTTAATTGAATTTTAGATATATTGAAATATTTATTTTCTCTTCAAGGGCGAATACCAAAAACTTAAATTTTTATTCTATAATCGAATTAAGTTATAAACTTTAGTAAGGCAGTAGAAGCTTAAGTAATATTTTATGAAATGATTCACTAATAGCTTAAATCTTTAATGGGAAAAAAACAAATTATGTAAGTGATTGGTCTTTATATAAATAATAAAAAAATTAAATAAAGAAAAAAATGAATTTTACAAATAAAATATATAAGAAATTTGTAACGATTTGGCATTTCGAACCATTCGCATCCGCACATGTCGGACTTGAATTTCTCTAAACGACAGATTGTTAATTTATATTTGGCAAAACTTAGCATATACATTAAATAAATCAATCACAGAATCACAGACATAGAGTATTACAACAATAAGCAGCGGAATAGATAAATAGTAGTTCATGAAGGTACTATAAAACATCAGAGTCTGAAACAAATTACAACATAATATCAAATACAAATGAATCTCAAATACATAAGCAACTGACGAGTATGAACATAAATGACTGGAATAAACTGAAATAACTGAAAGCTGGATGGATAGATCTTCAAACAAAACTCCAATCCCCAAAGGTGAGTCTCAAATGCTATGACACTCAGTCTGACCCGAGTATAAAGCAAAACACAAAACACTCGAGTCAGGATTAACATTCTTATATTAATAAATTCAACTCAAGTGAAATGTCAACTGGAATACAAGTAACTTAAAGGATGTTTGGGATCTCCATCCTCTAAGGATCTATGGAACTATCTACTATGTAGTAATATACGCTAGTATAATATGTCTATCAGTAAAGTAAAAGTATTAAAATAACGTTAAGGCATTATCCATATCCCCCTTAACACATAATATATATTCACGTAGTCTATACGATGCCGTATGCTCCACCAAACCGGTGGTTTACAAAGAGGACACCACATAGGTACGGTACAAACCAAACTCGTAGAAGGCGCGATAGGGCATGTGACAAGGCACGCGAGGCAATGCCAAGGTAGATATACCATTTGCGGATCTGGACTGGCGGTAATGCATAGCAGCTACTACCGCCCACCTCGTGATACACTCCCAAATAAAAAGCGCACCCAATCAAATCATAAAGTAATAGAATGGTATCGAAGAAATGTGTCTGATAGGAGGAATGACCTCACTTGGCCCGACATGGCTCCTATTTTAGCCACATCAAGCTGACTCACGGGAGTCAGGGCTACGTAAAAACCATATAGAGTCGTCGCCAAACCATCCTACTTCGTCCTGGAATCTCCACCACGTACACAGTTGTTAAAGTGGTTTTCAGTATTGGCAGAGATTATGACAATATCCGATCCCGGTCTCTTTAACAACCAAACGCTTATTTCACACCGTTTTCATTTTGTAATACAAATAGTTTATACATCATATCAAAATACCATATTCATTTCAAAACCATATCAATTCGATATCATTATTCACTTTAAAAAAATATTCATTTCAAAAATCGTAACACTTTCAAAATTATAACACTTTTGAAATCATAACACTTTTGAAATCATAACACCTTTAAAATCGTAAAACTTCCAACTTAAACAGTTTAGATATTGAAATTGGTATATATGTATTAAAATAGTTATAATTTAAAATAGTTTATATGTTAAAATAATTTATATGTTAAAATAGTTTATATATATTAAAATTACTTTATATAATAAAAGTAGTTTCCTCCAATTTCACAAATCGATTCGAATCGGCTTAAATCCCAAAATTCAATTTAAATCAATCCATGTTCAATACTTTCAATTTAAAAGGTTAAAGATTCAATTCAAGTTCTCGATAAACCATTTTAATTTTAATCGATTTCAAATGCAGGTTTGAACTATCTCTTCAATTCCAATAAGATTCAAAGTTTACATATTCAAACATTTTCAATATAAGTTTCATTTAGATTTCAGCATTTAATTTTAATTTTATTCGAAGTTGGAAATTATTCACTTAATCATTTTAATAACAATTAAATAAAATCTCAATTTATAAATTTAAATCAATATTAAATATTCGGTCTCACTTTTATTTAAAATGGAGAATATTCATTTAATCACTTTTTATCAAATCAAGTTATCAATCATATCTTTCAAAATCTCAAAATCAATAAGTTCAAATCAATTCTTGTTTAAATTCAGTTATTAACCAATTTAAATTTCAAGTCAACATTAATTTATCTTCCCGGCCTTTATTATTAAAGTTATAAAATCTATTTTTAAAATATTAATATAAATTTAAATAAATACTTAAACATATTATAACCAAATAAAATTATATTTTATTAAATTAAAACTTATTATTAAATGCATTTTTTATTAAATCTTATTTTATATATTTAAAAAAAATTATAAGAAAAATCTTAAAAATTATATTTTCAAAACTAACTTATAAATTATAAAATTTCTAAAACATATATAATTTTAAAAATCTAAATTCTACACATACATTAAAATAAATCCTTTATATTATAATTTAAAAATCAATATTTAATAAATCCGTATATTCTCTTTCAAACTATGGAAATCATTTTTCAAAATAGACCAACGGTGTCCGTATATAATTCTCTATCCTATGGTCAAGTGATACAGATATCCATCATTTCAATCTGCAAATTTAATATTTATGGGTATATATCATTCCAACCCGCAATCCCAAAATTTCAAAAATCAATGAAAATCGCTTGGGTTTATCATTTCAACCCATAACAATTTTCCCTTAATATATAATATCGTTCGGGTATGTATCATTTCAAACCATAGGGAATTCTAAACTAATAGGGAACTTGCAGAGTGAGAACAATTATGATAAAAATATAACATATCAACAGAGGCATATATCATCAGTTCCAAATAAAATAAAATATACACGGCAGGATATGGTGTCATATATCATAGGTGAACAATTTCAGATAATGACATATCATATTTAATAATTAAATAACTAGCAATTCAAATTTAACAGCATATTTTAATTGCCGTTTCAAATGAAATCAAATTTACTAACTATAAAAATGTTAATCGTGAGTGATTGCTCACCTTTTGAGGCTAGAGAACAATGATGATAAAGATGGTGACATGGACACACACACGGATACGAACACGAGCAAAGCAAAAAGCTACTGCGGCCAATTTTGGACAGCGGCGAGACAAAAGCAAGGCACGACGAACTGGATTTGATGAAGGTCAATTATATAAGTGAACTTATATATAAACTATATATATATATAAAATCATATTTTAAATTTAAACACATATTAAATTAAATCTATCTATATATATATATCTCAAAAATCATTGTTTAAATTAAAACACATATTAAAATAAAAATCATTTCATTATACACGAAAACCAAACTCATACACTTATATATATAACTATTATATATACTGACATACACTGTATATATAACTAATATATATATATATACACACATATATTACTAACCTTTATTAGATATAAATGACATATAAACTGATGTAAACATTCTGTATAACTAACATATTATATTAGATACAACTGACATATATTAGACATATACATACACACACACACATCACACACACACATCCATTCTTACCAATCAAAGCAGCTCGGAGGCTAGGGGAAGGACAGTGGTCGGCATGCTGGGGAGAGATGTACGGTCCGATGGGTTTTGGTGAAGCAATGGGTGTGGCGATGGGAAAAGTTTGTTGAAGGCGGGTTGTATGCTAAGGTGGTGAAGTGTTTTGGAATTCCTGTGATGGTGGGCGCAGTCGTAGCGCATTCGGCAGAGGGAAAAAGTAGCGGGTTGCACTCGGTGATGGGGCTGACGTGTGGATGAGTGTGTTGTGATGCTAATGGATGGAGACGAGGTCAATGGCTGAGTTTGGTGAGGGGTATGGGTTATCGGCGAGAGGTAGGGGTCGTGCTTAAGTGGCGGAAATGGCATTTTGGAGGAGAGGTGGAGGGAGGACATGTGATGACATAGGGTCGGTGAAGGGCTGTCATGTGCAAGATGAGGGAAGGATATGGTGTGGAAGAGGAGCTGCAGTGATGGAGGCTATCACGGCGGTGGGTGGGTTCGATGGGGCACATAGGAAGATGGACGAGATGTGGAAAAGAAACGTGCAGCTTGTCCATCATATATGCATCCATTATAAAAAAAAAATTTCCAATAGGATGAATAGGTAAATGGTAGAGAGATGGTAAGTACAGGGTAAGCGAATGAAATATAGGAGAAGAGCAGCCTCCAAAATATATATACTATTGTATAAAAGTATGAACTAGCAACCAACGAGACAGAGTGGTGATGAGTTGAATTGAAAAGGATGAGCATGGTAACTGTTGGAAAAGAAATACGAACAGCCTCGAATTCTATCTATAAACTAATATCATATAATTGATTGAAATGAAGCACTGCAATGAACCAGAAATTATGGAATATGTGGAACCACAAAAGTTAAAGTCTTAATTACAGTGAGTTATAAAAGATGGTGGCCATTCATTTCACGGGAAAGAAAACGAATGGACGTAGGGAAACAAAAGGTTTCAAACAGTTATCGACTATACGTTTTTTGGTTTTCGCTGCGTACCGGACACCGAAATGCACAATTGACTATACTACGGAGATCAGCACGATGAAACGAACAGAACGGTACATAGATATCAGCGATACGATCACCCTATCAAAAGTCGAATTTTGGTGCGAAACTGCTGCTAATTTGCCGAAAATAAGATAAATGGGGCTAGAGAAGTCCAAATTTGACGAAACGAAATATGACGTCTCACTCATAAAATAGTTTACATTTTTATTATATAGAAATATTCAGATTTCACTAATATTTTATTCCATCAAATATAACTGATTTTAAATTTAAAATTACACAATAGAATTTACTTTCATATTTTCCAATGAAAATTTACCAGTTGCTATGTTAAAATAGACGTATTCCAAATATCAACTTCCATTGCAAAATTTTATAATTTAATTTCAAGCAAAATTTCAGTTAATTACGTTATAAAATCATTAAAATATCAGGGTCGTTACAAAATTGGAAATTTGTAACTTGTAAATCAAAAGATATAAAAATTTAGAATATGTAATCATTTAATATTTGTTAACTAAATCGAATAAGATAAACTCGTGTAACATTCAATTACATTCTTAAAACATATATATAACTTACCAGAAATGTTTAATAAGTTGTATTATTAAATAGGAATATGTAACGGAATATTATACAAGTAAAACTTAAGTAATGAAAGTGTTCAAATGGAATTATTTCTATAAATAAGAATTTTGATGTATAAGGAATATTATAAACATAAGTTAATATTGTGAAATGCAAATAATTAAATTGAATGGTAAAGGTGAATACTATTTAAATAAATAAGTATAAACTCAAGAAAATGATTGAAAAGATTCAATGATGAATATTAATAATAAAATGGATATCAAGAATTATAAGTAAATAATAAATGTGAAATAAACTAAAACAAAATGTATGTAATACTTCAATAATGAATTCATTGATTATTTTAAATGATTAAATGAAAATAACTTATGTAAGTAAATGAATGTAAGTGAATGGAAAAGAAGATATTATACAAATGAATGAAAAAAATGATGAATAGTAAATGATGTGAATAGAAACCAATTGAATAAACTTAAATAATGTGTTGAAATTATTGGTTGTTTTGGCTTATGGGATGTTTGGAAAGGATATTTCTGATTGTTTAAGGAAGTATGGATAATTTATTGAGTAATTATCCAAGGCTGTTGAGCGTAGGGTACACTTGATGGTTATTTATCACCTAGCATGATTAAAAGTTTCTGAACTAAACAAACCATTGGTTTTGGTTGCTATGGATGTATGATGGATTCTTTGATTGCATATAATGGTTGTATTGTTTGTTTGTATATGTTTTATATTGGTTTGCTTTTGTTGCCAATTGAAAACAACTAAATATTTCTCTTGTGCATAATTCTCACTATTTGGATTATATAAGTGAAATAAAGGTTTATGGAAGTAATAGCTACTGCTTTTGGTTTCATAAATAAGCGTTGTTTGCCCGACAAATAGGTACATTTTCATATTACGGTTTTACAGTGATATTATATTGTTTTCCTATGGTTTGGGATATTTTATTTTTAAATATGATATATATATATATATGTGTGTGTGGTTATTATTGATATTATTATTTCTTCCGGACCTCTCCGTACAAAGGAGACTCTGTCGAAATTTTCCGTGAATTTTAAATTTAGAGAATTTTTGTAAAGGTGAAAATATTTTTCAAACTTCAGTAAACTTGAATATGAAGATTTAATTGTTATCAATTAGAAAACCAATTTATTAGTACATAGGTTTATTGGGATTTGTTTGTAAACAATAGACTTGGAAATGTGTTGATTTATTAGTGTATAATAAATGCTTTAATATTAATTGAGAAATCGATAATTTTTTTATATAATTGAAATATTGCAATTAATTTGAATTAAGATGATAATTGTAGAATATTAATGTAATAAGGTGTAAACCAATGTTAATTATATCCGTAAGATAATAGTTGATTCAATAATAAGAGTGAAATCAAGATAAAAGAATTATTAGAATTTAAATTATAATTAATGAATTTATGGCAATACAATTAAATGCTGTAATTAGTGCAATATTAATATTGAGTTTGACATGGAAAATTTGTTTTAAAAGATAAATATCTAGGTAATCAAAAATGATAAAATTTGTTAACTTTTAAATTTGAATTTGAAAAGTGATAAATTAAATTTAATAATAATATAATTAATTAACGAGAAAATAGCCATTTGGGCCACTATCTCGGATTTCAACGAAACCAGTTTCAGCGGATCCGTAACAGTGAATTATTGTAGGATCGGACTTGCCGTTTGATCGTACGAGCTCGAAACGCATAGTAATCAATTTAATGAAATCAATTTGAAATAAGCCGATTTTAAAAGCTAACTACTTCATACAATGGAATTCGGGCTTGAAACATGATCCATTGAGTTTAAAAATATCGAAAACATCTATTTTGATGTATGGGATGACCTACCTTCGTTTCGGGAATGGAACGGGCTTTTCGGGACGTTATTGTCGTTTCAAACCAATTAGATATGTTCATTCTTTCTTATCTGGCCTTGTCCATATAAATAGATTTTGTTTCTAAAACCCTAACAGCCATCCAGTTATTCTGTATGTACATCAATTTCTATCTGTTCCTCTCTTCAATGGCAGAAATCAAATTTCCAATTATAAAACCCTAAATCCAAATTCAAAATCAATTTCAAAATTCAAACTCTCCAAACTCTATCATATTATATATCGTCGAAAAGCTCTCGACGAGCGCAACCCAAATATGCTGTTCGTATTTGAAATCGATTTTTGGTTTGTCCGAAATTGGTCAAAACATTCTCGGCTGTTCGTTTGATGGTTGATCAACGGCGATGGATCGTCGATTCAAGAGTATGGATATGTGGAGAGTGACGCGCAGAGTTCATCCGGGTTGGTCGTTGGTTAAATCTATGGCTGGATCGTTGCGAAAAATTGAAGTAGGGTTCGAATTTTTTTGTGGCGGCTGGCTTTCTGGGCACGGAATGGGTGGTCGGAGGTTGGCGTGTAGGAGGAGGCGAGGCGTTGATGAGGTTTGACAGGGCCGCGTTTTGCTCGAACGAGTACTGTGGCATATTAGGGTTTGCTGTTGAAGATGGTGATGTGGCCTTTACCCTTTTTTATTATATTGATTTTTATATTTTAAAATCGTAATGTTCTAACATACATATCTTTTTCATACGAGCTCGGATTCACGCGCGGTTTGTTCCACTGCGATCGTACCAAAATTCCGGACATTATGGAACTGATTTGGACGAATTCTAAAACAGTTGAAATTTTAAGGGTTTAATTTATAAATAAATTATTTATTAAAGGTTTAATTATTTATTAATTTATAATTAAATTAATTTCAAATTTAATAAAGATTAATTATTGATTTAATGAGAGTTTATCTTATAACGACTTGGGATTTTTATCGTCTTAAGTTATGAATATTTATTTTTAATATTCAATAATACGGTCTTTTAATCAAAATAAAACCCCTGTTAAATGACCATTTATAATAAATAGTTTTAAATCAAGATAAGATTTTGAATTTTCCAGATTTTATTTATAAAATAGAAAATTGATCTAATTTGGAATTTCTTATATATATTCATAACAAAAAAATTTATATGTAAACTAAAAACAAATTCATACTAAATATGGATGGAAAGAAGAATATATGTATGTAGGTAAATAGAAATGAATATAGCTTATGAAAATAAGGTTGTATAAATAGAAAAGAGTTCTACTTAAAGATTTTCTTGTATGTATATACATATAACAATACTATTCTTTGTATAAAAGCAAGTCCATTTTGGAAATGGAAAAGAGAAAAATATCATACCTGGTCAAAAATGTAGGCTGAAGTACACTTAAACTCGGCCACCAAAAATCTTCCCTTAGCAGCCTTAAGGATCTCAAACCCTTTTCGAGCTTCAAAATGTGTACATGGTGGCTGAAATACATCATTATACTTTTTGCATATATATATATATATATATATATATATATCTGTGTGTGTATGTTAATTTCAGGTATTTAAAAACCCTATCAAAAACTCTTTGTTAAATATAGGCTTGTTCTTCTTCTTCTTTTCTAATAAAAATCCAAAAGCAAGGCAAGGTTATTAGGGATTCAGAACATAGTTTGGATCCAACTGGAAGTTTTGAAAAGATCAAAGCATGTTTAAGGTGAGACCACTTATTGCTTTGTTACTGGACAAGATTTTAATTAATCTGTCATGTATAAAAACCGAAACATGCCATTCTATATGATTTTAAAATTTGTTTCCTCTCAATCCATACTTGTTTTGCAAATTCCTTAAACTAATGAAGTGTTTATTTCTGAGCCTTGATTATGCTAAAAATAGTTGGGTTACATTTCATGGAGTATACAGTGAGTTATGTTGAAATTACAGTAAGCAATCAAGAATTAGGCATTTTTCAACATCTTTAAATCAATGATTCATGTATATAAACGTGATTGTAGTGTGAAATTAGGATTTTTAGTAAGGAAATCATAATTTTTAACAGATTAGATTTTGAGATGATCAAAATTCACTAAAAAAATTAATTTCCGGGAATATGGTCAACGAGGGGAGGGGAGGTTTGGTCGAGGAGGAGCATAGTGACATGGGTGAGCGGTTCACCATGATCGATTGTTGGGCCTTAGATTCTCTTGGATTGTTTGGATTAGGGTTTAAGATAATGGGTTGGGTTGCGCTCAGTTATTGGCGTGCTGTTTGCGGGGGGAAGCATCAGACTTTATCGTGTTCGACCTGGAGGTAGCGCCGTAGGTGAGAGTTACGATGGAGGTAGCGGCGTGCGTTCTGGTGGTGCGTGGTGGTCATGAGAACTTCCGTTTGCTGTCGTGTTTGGAGATGCTAAGCTTGGTTCGTAGGTGGAAATTGGAAGGTGGGAGGCCGTAGGTCCTAGCGGCGGTGCTATGCGATGGGGTGGAGTAAGGGAGTTTGTGGGTGGCTATAGTTGGTCGAACAATGGAGTAGGTTGGTCGTGCACGTGAATGTGCACGCGTGCAGGAAGGTGGGTTGTTTTCGAACTACATGTGGAAATTAAGAAGAAGCTACCGTGTTGTATGTGTATTGATATTTGGTTTTTGACTTGGGGACGATGGGTTTCAGGTCGCTGCATTTGATTCAGGTTCAGGAAGCTTGGAATAGGATGAAGGAGTTGGGTGCACGAGTTAAGTTGCCAGGCGAGAGAAGTAAGAAAAAGGAAGAAGAAGGGATATCATGGTGCAATTTGTAGAGGTTGTGGCGTATTGAGGCTTTAGGACGGTTACTATTTGAAGGTGTGGAATTAACTTCTTTAAAATACATATACATATACATACATACATACATACATATACATACATATATATATATATATATATATATAAAGCCAGTAAATTTTGAAATGGAATATCTCGATCGTTCTAAAATCGATCAACCCGATTCTTTTTGCATTGGAATTATACTGACAAGTATAATGTTGTCGTGTGACTTATTGGCAGCTTTGGACAAATATAAATTTATGTCATATGAAATGGACTGGATTTAATTACATTATTATAATTAAATAACGTCGTTTAAATTTATATACGTTAATTATGGATGTTTATTTGTCCAAATAAAATACTGTTCAGTTAAATCGAAATGAATATTGTAAATTGGACCTTTGCTAGCGGAAATAAACACCGTTCCGCTAATTAAATTGATCAGACGCCTGTTTAGCAGAATAAATCATCGTTCTGCTATTATAAATTGGGTAAGTCAAATTTGGATATTTATTTAGCAGAAATAAATCCTGTTCTGCTATTACATTAGCGTGGACACTTAATTACATTCCAATTGACTAGTATTGGATAAGTGTTGTATTAACAATTAATTGTTAATTGTGAGTTTAATTTACATATATGATGTTATGTGAATACTTGGATTATAACTTGGATAGTTAAATGGAATTAATGGTGACTTGATTAAGTACCATTGGAATTGCTAAGCTCTTTTCAAATTTGGAAGTTAATTTGTTTTGAATCAAAGTTATTTAAGAATATTTATTATTTATAAATGACATTTTAAAGATAATTAGTAATTAGATAATAATGATTTAAAGTTAATTATTTTATGATTCTTAAAATTTATTTAATAATAATTAGTTATTCTTTTTAAGTTATTTATTTATTTCGGTTTAAATTATATTTTAATTATTAATTAAAGTTATTTTATAATGATTTGCTTTAACAGTTAATTATTATTTAAGGGTTAATTAGTATTACAATATTATTATTTCGAAGATAAATTGTTCAAATATTAATGTTGTTTTAAAAATAATATATTATATTAATGTTGTTTAAAGTTAATTAGTTTAAAATATTCAAAGTTATTTTTATAATATTAAAAGTTTATTTTACTATAAATTAAATAATGTTTTTGTTCTAAAGAATTGGTTTTAAACGGAAGGATTTAAAAGGGAAGGTTCCATAAATAGTTTGAGATTTATAGAAAAATATTTTCCTAAATTAAACTTGGGAATTTATATAGAAACTTTATAGGCATTATTTTGAGATAATTATTAAAATAAAAGATTTCAGAAAGTAATGCTATATTTTCATAGCGTAATTCGAGGGGCAGAGACTGCCTATAGTTTGTTATGTTTTCATTGGAACAGCGACGTAACCATTGTGCAAGCTGCGATCTATGATTGATTTCATGGTGTAATTCGAGAGGCAGAGATTGCCTGTAGTTAAGTTTGGATTTCTTTGGGATAGAGACGTAACCATTGAGCTGCGATCCATGATCGATACAGAATGGTGTTTTCCATATTTATTTTAAAAAGTTTTCAAATATTTTTGAAAGGAATGGTTTGTGTAAATACTTATTTTGGTGAGATAAGTATATGACTGTTTTTGATAAAGAGATTCAATTGATCGAAATTAAATTAAATGAGGCTTACTGATTCAGTGGGAAATATAATCATTAGTTGAATGTTTGTTTATTTGATAGTTAAATAATCGACTATCAAATCTTGACCTAAATATGTAATTCTTCTTAATTTTGGTGGTAGAGAATAAATTTCCTACTTAACACCGAAGGCTTTTAACTCTAGAAATATTTAGGAGAAATGCGAGAATTATATGATTCGCCTACCATCGGATTGCTATATTATACGTATAAACTTGTGAATCTTCTAGGACAAATGATAAGGAGATCCGTCCACTTAAATGGTTAGGGGGTGATCCCCGATCTTATGTATTGTCAGATTATTTCCTAAAGAACCAGTATTGAGCATTCTGGAAAGAGGACGAATGGTTTTTGGAGCACCCAGGAAATAGAGAGTGTAATTGTAAGAGATGACTCAGAACCCATGACCTACTCCGAAACCATACACGGTTAAATGGAGGAGATGCGTTATATTTGAGATGCTGAAATCCATATGTGGTTCCGTGACTCATTGTAGTGTGGGAATCTGTGTGAGATTCCAAGATCTATTGAGATGTGGAATTCAAGTGTGATTCCGAGACCTGTTAAGGTGTGGGAGTCATTGTAGGATTCCATAATTTATTTTGGAGACAGTGCGTGAGCTGGAAGCCGGACGTGGCCTCATCAGCGGAAATGAATAAAACCATAGATAGGATGCATAGCCTATGGGCCTAGCTAACCCATGAGGGTGTAGTCGTCACTCTTTCTAGTAAGTCCATATCATTTATTTTATGCATGTTGGGAGCGATTCACTCGGCCTAGATGGCCATTTACATATTTCCTACATACCTCGGCTAGACAGGTACCGACCCTTAGAAGGATAACTCTGATCCTTGTGCAGGAGGACCATTTCTCAGACGTTCTGGAAGCATCTCCATGGAAATCCTTCACAATTAGTGAATGAACCTTATCGATTTTCCATTTTATATCTAGTATTGTTGTGATGTACACTCACGAGCATCATAGCTATTTGATTATTATTATTTTCGCCTTAGATATTTTATTATAATATCACTGGATTTTTATGATATAAAGGTTTTGGTTATCGTAAGGTAAAAACCCATCCGTGTTTATGTGCGGCGTGGTCTTATAAGATAACTTTGATTTTAAAGGATTTTAAAAGTTATAATAAATAAAATTCCTTTTGATTTAAGTTCTCATGTTGGTTTTACCAGACTGACCTGGGCGTGGTTTTCCTATATGCTTGGCTCAGACCGAGCATATTTTCCAGGATTAGCTAGAGATTTGGAGCTTCTAGAAGACGAGCTGGATTCTCCAAGGCGTATTCACGTTTCTGATGCTGTTGAGTATTGATGTATCTTCTGCTGTTAATGACTTGGTATTATGTTGTATGTATAAACTATAAGGACATGCTGTTATAACTTGCCAGGAATAAAAGATATGTTAGTGTACTTTGATTGATGAAAGGTATGTGTAATAAAGATGATTTCTTTTGTAAAGATTTATTTGATATTATAAATCCGCTCGTCATGATTGTGAGATTCTATATTTGTTCTTTCTTTTCTTATCTTCTATCTTCTTTTTCTTCATGATCGGTATTTTCGGCATTTGAATATTTGGCATGCTATACAATGAACATATTGATGTCGACTTTCAAGGGTCGAAAATCCGGGTCGTGACATATCTTGTAATTAATCACTTTAAAAGGGTGTTTTAAGTTTATCCTTGTTTTCCAAGAATCAAATTGTTTTTAAGGTACTTCTTTTCAAAGATTGTTTTAACATAAGGAATTCAAATGTTTATACCATTAAGTAGAAAAACAACTGTGAATGAACAACAATGTGAGTGGTTGTGTTTGTGTGGACATCAGTTAGCAGAATAAATCCCTGTGCTGCTATAATATGTTAGATTTGATTGTTGTGGACATATATTAGCAGAATAAATCCCCATTCTACTATAGATTGATTGTTAATTGTATGGACATATATGTTAGCAGAATAAATCCTTGTTCTGCTATAAATTGATTGAATTGTTTGGACATCTATTTAGAAGGACAAATCACCATGCTGCTATTATGTTATTTGAACGTGTTTATAATGGTTAATTTATATTGACATGTTATTTCCCGATTTGGATATGAAGTATATTTACATATATGTTGACTTACGTAAATAAATTATTAAATGACTTGAAAGTGAAATTAATACTAAATGGTAACTTAAATAAGTACCAATGGAATTGCTAAGCCTCTTTTGAAATTATAAAGCATGGTTTTAAATAAGATCTAATTCTTTAATCAGTTTGGGGTTTAAATGTTTATAAATGAATTTTCAAGTTATATAATTATTTTATAAAGGTATTTATAAATAATAACTTGTTTTAATAAAAAAGGTTTTACTAAATAAAAAGGGTTTATTTAAAGTGATTTAAAATGGGATTTTTTAAACGATATTTTGTAATGTCAAAGATATTTTATAAAGGAAATTTTATAAAGAGTTTTATATATGGAAAGAGATTTTATAAATCATTTTAAGGATTTTAATAAGAAGTTCAAATCTAGTTTGAAGATTTATAAAGAGGTTTGAAATATAAAGTGAGCTTATAAAAAGAATTTTTATAAGGAATAAGTGAATGGGTTTTATAAAGCAAATGCGTTTTATAGTATGTGATGTTTTGAAAAGGGAATTTCTTATCCATTTAATGTGGAGTTTGATAAAAGGCAGTTATCCAAATGTTTTTTGGTAAATACTTATATTTTTTAGATATGTAAAAATGTTTTCCAAGTATAAAAGGGTTGTAATGGGTTTTGGGAACAGTGTTTTGAAAAGATATTTTGATCAAGTTTTGCAAAGTTTTTTATTTAATGAAAGATTAATTAATAAAGGCTTAGTGGATCCTATATGGAATTAAATCATTGTTGAATGATTTTTATTTGATAGTTAAATAACCGACTACCAATTCTTGACATAAACATAACTTTGGAATTATCTAAGAGAAACACGTGAGTTATATGGCACAGTCATCCCTAGTGATGCTGTACTATGCGTATAAACCTCATTTCGTTCTTTTAGGATAAATGTTAAAGAAATCCGTCCAACGATTAGGAGGTGAACTCCACTCTTATCTTTGTCTGTTTATTTCCTAAAGAACCGGGGTTGAGTTTATTGGGAACTATCGAAAGTTGTTTTGAAGAGGCCGAGATCAGATATGTTATCCGAAAACCACTTCGATCCAACTCAAGTGTTTCGAACTGAAGACATCTTGAACAATATGGAATCGAAGACAGAGCATTGAAGTGCAAGGGATGCTTGCTACTAGTCCTGGGGGTGATTCCAAAATAAATGTAGTTGAAGTAGTGCCTTTGGTTTGTCCTTATCCTGGACAACTGCTATGGATGAATGCTGACAATGCATTACTCCCTGGAAAGCAATGTTAGCATTCTAAGTGGGATTACTATTCAAAAGGTAAGCATAGCCTCAAACCTCATCAACTGCGAATGACTAAAATCAAGGGAGATGTAGCAAGGCTAGGTGGGTCGCCCCCATAGGGTGTGTCATCACCTTTCTAGATACGTCTATATATTTATAGATTGGTTGTGCATGAGATCTCAATAAAAGGGGTTGCAAAGCGACCTGGCTGATGACATATTCGGTACTATCCAATAAGGGGTAAGCTTGTCTTATGTTGGCAGGGGATCCTTGCGAGGTCCTTGGTTCGTTTTCTAGACGTGTACCATGATAGGTGGTACCCTGGTGCTTTGTCATAGTATGAAATCCATTCTCCAACAAGAGCCTTACAGTTTTTATTGTGCCCAACTATGTTGAAATGTGAGATGCAAGAAATTCGGCTATTTTCATATCTTACTTTGACCTCTAGATATTATTATAAGATCACTGGATTTTTGGTAAAAAGTGTTTTGGTTATCGTAAGGTATGAACCCGTCCGTGTTAATGTGCAACATGGTCTTACGAGATACCTTTAAGTTTAAAAGGATTTTAAACATAATAATTCAGTTGTTTGAGTTTACTCACAGCAGACCCATGTCTGACCCGGAGTTTTATTTTTTCTCTCTAAAACTCTTAGGTGCTCAAGTTTATGGGTAACCAAGTAGTTTGGGTTTTCCCCGGATGCATTTTGGAGGAGCTTGGAGAAGGAGGCTTCATCGATAGCTAGTTCTTATCTTGTTTCCGCTGTATTATATGTATATTATTTCAGTTAGGTAAGGACAGGCTGTTATAACTGTCCTAGGGTAGAATTTGTATTAGTATGAATCTAGCGTACCATTTTGGAAATGGCTTTGTAAAGAATTATGTTGATTAATATATGTTATTCTGTTGCGTTGTGAGATTCTTTGATTGTTTAGTTTCTTCTTATCTTCTATCTTCTTTCTTTCCCCAAACAATATGTCTTTTTGGGCACTTAGTTGTTTGATACATGAATATCGTAGATGTATTAATGTCGACTTCTGGGGTTTGGAAAGGAAGTTCTTTACACGTGGTATCAGAGTGCAAGGTTAAGCGAGAACCTTGGCCCTAGTGGGGAAAACTCATTTGAGATCGGGTAAGTGAGACTCCAGAATGAGTATGTGTGTATTATATACAAGAGCGCGTATTTGTTAGTGAATATAAAATGTTTTATATTATCTTGATTTATCTGTTGAGTGGCTTAAGAATTCTAGTCGAGACATGGGATGCCACGATGTCGATAGGGGGAAAATTGACCCAATTTTGTTTCGAAATTGGATAAATGAAATAATTTTACCTAGAAATATATTATGTATATAAAGAATGATTTCAAAAACAGTATAGTATTTTGAGGTATTATTGTTAGAAGATAATAATATTCTATTATTATCAATAAGGATTTTGTTAGTTATGCTTTTCCAGTTGAGCATTGACTATTGTTAGTGCATGTAGGTAGCTTCCCTTTTTAGGATTTGGGTTGGGTAAGTAGAAATAGGGATAACATTAAAGCAAACACCTTGTGAATTAAGTTTCACAATTTGACTATAAGACGTTCGATTGATAATGTGGGGTTAAATTTGATTTAATAAAAGATGTTATTAAAAGCTAGAATATTTGAAATAAATATTTGGAAAATGTTTTATAAAAGTTGATTTATAAAAATGGATTTATAGGAATGTGTCTTGGATTAACAAGATCTAAGTTGAAAACTTGAGAACTTAAATCCCAGCGCTTTTGGAAATTGTTTTAAGGTTCTGAAAGATAATAATAGTATTATTTGAAAGCATTCAAGAATAAAATTTTAGGAGTGAAAATGTTAATTATGAAATGTTTTCTTTGGATTGGTTAGGGGGAATAAGTCTTAATTGTTTTGTGATGACCTGAACAATCTTCTAAGTGACAATTGGATGTTTGCTTAGGTGAATGTTGTGGTGCACCTAGTAAATTATTCTTTTTATCATTGTACAATCGAAACAAGTTCAAACCCTAAACGAACCCATAGCGAGTTGGTGATAAATGTTTTGTTGGAAAAATGGAAAGTATTGTTTCAAAAAAGGGATTTTGAAATAAAAGTAGCATTTTTAAGATAACTAGTTCAAGTGGCTCAGAATTAACCTAAAATTGGGAAAGAGATGTGTTCGGATGGTAAACACTTCTCTTGAGTATTACCTTCTTGGTAAGGGAATGTATGATACTATTTGGTAGTATCCAGTTCCTTAGTATCATTTTGGAGTTACTCGGGCTATATATATTTTTTCTATGATTAATATATATATATATATATAAAAGTTTTATTTAAAAAAGTTTCTGAAATAAGACCGGGTATTTGGCTCTTGAGTTTTCTTAGGAAAATAAATGTAAAATGGAATAGTTGAATGAAATAAGGGTATATACTCTTAGGATGTAGTGGAGCAGTATCCAAGTTGAACCTAAGTTTAGTTTTATGGAATTTTTTCATAAATAATTTATTGCAAAATAGAATTGGTATTGGTGAGAACAAATTTAATAAGTGTGTTGGTTGGACGTAGATCATTTCTCCTTCCATATAGTTTTGATCTATGTTTCGAGTACATGGCTTTGAGGTGTTTCACACCATTTCAAATAAGGATCTATTTCTTGATTTTTGACGACGAACACTTGATGAAGGTTTTGATATGGGACAATTTTTTTCAATCATAGTTACAACTATGTAAGGAGAACAGAGGTTCCAAATCAAGGAGCCTAATCGGAGTCTGCATTAGAAAATCGGGTGAGCGATACTAGTTCGGAGGAAAAGTTACGTATTCAAATAGAGGATGAATCAAACTTTGTATATGAATGATCTATGTACATCATACGAACTGATGTGCAGTCTAAGTGTTTTCTGGGAAGGTTGAGGTGTAATTTCGGGGAAGAAATTCTTTTGGGGGTGGGAGAGAGAGAATGTAACGACTCGAAATTTCACTACTTTGATTTTCGAATATTTAATTAATTTTAAATATTTAATATATAGATTTTATAGTCAAAATAAAAATCTTTTAAATGATAAATAACAATGGTGAAATAGTTTGCAAATTTAGTTTACAGAAATATATAGTTCGATAAAAAACAAAAAATGTGACCGGAAAGCGTTTTTCGAATTTTCGACATTTCATCGTATAAAAGTTATTTGAAATATTGTGTACTCATTTGTAAATGTATATTCACATATGTGCAAATATTATGAACATAGATTAGTAAATTAGTTAGGGTTAAGTATAATTAAATCAAGTTAAGTAAGTTATATATATATATGTCACATCAAGGAAGACATGATTAGACTTAATAGCAACTAAAGGACATTTGGCCATATTTTCATGTTTTTAATGATAATTTTGAAATTAAGAAAGGGGAGACAATGAGACATGGCATGGTGAGGTGGCACAAGGAGGTGGAGGGTAAAAGGACAAGGGTAGTTTAGTAATTCCAACATTCCATTTTATATAAAACAAACTTCACTTTTTCTCCTTCTCATTTCATTTTACTTTCCATTTTTTTCACTTCATACTCCTTTTCAATGGTTTTCCAAAGAACTTTAATGGCTTCTTTTTTAAGTTTGATGTTTTTAAAAATTAAAGCAAGCTTCTTTTAAAAATGTTTTCAAACCCTTTTGAACTCTTTCTTTTCCATTTTTCGTCCCATTTCATTCGGCCATAACTTCCTCCATACTACTCCAAATAAAGATTTTACTTTTCTCAAACCATGTAGAGTTTTAGTGGTTATAACTTTCATTTGAATGACTTTTTGAAATTTTCAATATTTTTGGGTCAAAGTTGCATTTATTTCTGACTCATTTTTGGATCCATATCATCATGGTCGAAAATACAACTCCTCCTGTTGACCATATCTCCCTCAAAATAATCTGAATTGTGATCCTTTTTCTCAAATTGTAGAGAAAAGAATTTCCTAAAACTTTTCTTTTTATGACTTGTCCAACTTTGGAGAGTAACATGATAAAAAATTAGTGAGAAGATGACCCATTTTCCATTGGATTTTTATGATTTCCAAGCTTTTGGTGAGTAAACGTTAGTTTTAAATTTCAAAGTTTATAACTTGATATATGTTGCATACGTTGCTTTATGATGTGTGTGAAATATGTTTGAGTTCTTATATGTTTGGTAAATTGTGGATATGGATGATTCGAGATGATAAAAGTGAACTTGAAACGAAGTCTACCTTAGTATTGCTATAAATTTGTGAACTTTGGTTATGATATACTTTACAAACTTTGGATTTGATGTTGGTTGTAAGTTTGGATATGATATTATTATCCTGCCTTTTGGCAAGGCCGTGACATCAAGGGCTTGATTAGAAACTAAAGATAATCTTCCTCGGAGATCAGTTATCTACAGATCCACGATGGATACATGCAAACTTGGTCCAAGTTGAAATTGAGCTACAATTAGCATGGAACGACAAATAAAGCTATGAAAGGCAACATTCTAAATTTCAGGTCAATCGGAGTTCGTATGTTCAAATTATGGATCAATCAAGGTTCATGTGAAACATGTTCACTTCGTATCCATCAGCTTCATCCATTTACCTCACATCCATTCAAATACTTCGTATCCATCCGGTTCATACCCATCTACTTCATATCCATCTAATTCATATCCACCCGGTTCGTATCCATCTACTTCATCCATCTATCAGCTGTATGTTTCGTATCGATCGCTCATTTGATCTATACAAAGACCAGGGTCAAGCATCGATACGTAGGCAAGGGCATAACATCAATACGAAGGACAATGTGTGGGGTGGATATGAAGGGCACAGTCAAACCAAAGGAAACAGTCTATTGGTGTGAAACATGGATCTACACAGAACTCTCGCGCCACACCATTGACACGTATCTAATCAATACGCATCATATCAATACGAAGCCCATCGATATGCACGTATCGATATGAATCCATCAGCCTACTTGCAAATACAATCTTGGATCGATCATAACTCAAAAACTACAAGTCCAAATGCCATGAAATTTTCGTAGGAGCTTGCATATTAACTCAAGAGCTCCCCTGATCGATCGCAGCTCAAATGGAGCCAAATTTGATCGATATGAAGTCCACATGGATAGATCAGGGATCGATCCCAAGCAATCCTAGATCGATCTGATGGGCCCACCCATGTATGAGAAGAGGTATTTTGAGTTTTGGGGCAGATATTTTCAGATCTACTTCGATAAATAACACCCCTACACCTACTGAAAAGGGACTTTTGGAAGCTTCCACGCCATTACTCTGCTGCAAGTCCATTATAACTTGAGTGTTAGTGATTTGTACTGTTGTAACTTAGTTGAGAATCATCAATAAATAGAAAACTCTTTAAAGTGGATGTAGGATACAACGTCGAACCACTATAAATTCTTATCTCTTTCTTTTTCTGCTTGCTTTTATTGGTGTGAGTGTTAGATTAACCTCTTTTTCCAATTAATTACTTCATTCTAATCTCTTCAATTACATCCGAAAAGTGTTGTGCCCAATTTTGGTACAAACACTTTGGTGCTTTCATTGAGAAAACTCTGCTTTTCTCTGATTCAGTGGATCCCCTGCCATTGTTGGATTGCTAAAATCTAAGGAGGAGATCCAGATCTGTCTTCTAGTAGTTCCTTCCGTTCTATTCAGATTACTCCAGATCTAGGAAAGAGCTACATTCATCATGGGGCGCACTACCAGGACTGCTTCAAATGCTGCAGATCTAGAAGGAAGGGATAGGCAAAATCCCACGCAGCTGACCACAGCAGGCCAAACGTCAACTGGAGCTCCAGATCCACAAGGTCCTATGACTAGAGAGAAGTTCCAAAACTTCATGCATGAGCTTACTCAGAGCCATCAAGAGCTCACTGAGCAGATTCGTGCCAACACGGAGCTCGCAAACCAACTAAATGAAGAAAGGTGAAGGAGATCTAGAAGAGATCATGTCTCTCATTCCTCGACCGAAAGTTCGGCTTTATCTAACTTCAATCACAGATCTACATGCCTTCGGCTGGATGGAAACTATGTAGAAGCCTCCGAGCATTATCATGCTGTGAATCTCGGGCAAGCCGGGATTGGTCCTTCTATAGAGCATCGAGCTGGACCCTCCTCCCGGGGAGGGGCACTTCCTTATCACACCACTCACGACCACGCAGCTGCTGCCGCTATAGATCTGGAAGCCGAGATCTAGAACCAACCAAATCTAGCTCATCGCCAACACATTCATGCTTAGGATCCTCACTTCCATGAAGATCTGGAGCCAAGAAGGCAAGGAACGGACCATAGATAGCGACCGGACCATCCCCGCAACATGGAACCCGACCATACCTTGGTCCCGAACATCCAGATGCCTGACACTCCAACCATGATACACCAGATGATTAGAGAAAGTCAAGGCCTTATGAATGACGATTGGGGAATCTCCCAAAGCTGCACTCCATTCATTAATGACATTCTTTATGCAAAGTCACCCTGTCGATTCAGGATGCCGACTCCACCGGTGTACGAAGGAAATTCAGAGCCTAACTAGCATATCTTGAAATATGAATGGCTCATGAACGCCGCTCGAGCTGATGATGCGGTCAAGTGCAGGAGCTTCCCTATCTCCTTGGGAGGCATTGCAACTATGTGGTTCACTCGTTTACCACCCAGATCCATCTCATGTTTTGATCAATTGGCTACTAAGTTTGTCGAGCAGTTCCATATGCATGCTACTAGACCAACGGATGTTAACACCTTGTCCAGTTTTACTCAAGCTCCAGGAGAGGCCCTTAGATGTTATCTGGAAAGGTTCCATGCTGCTTGTGCTGAGGTCAGCAACCCCAATGATAATTCTATTCTGATGGCATTGACTAAAGGAATCGATCCCGATTCGGAGTTTAATGATTGGTTGGCTAGGAAACCCCCCACTTCGTTGGATCGTTTCTATGCTAAGGCAGCCCCGTTTCAAAGGAGAGAAGACGCTATACAATTTAGGACGCAGGACGTTGCGGGGCCAGTGGTGTAGGCATTTAGAGCAATGTTGAAGTAAAGCAGACCGGAAAGAAGGCCGATAGAGTACAATTGAACATACAGAGCAAGCAAGGTCAACAAAAGGGCAATGGAGGTCAGGGAAATAAGAGAGACCCACATCATGGACCGAGACCAGAGATCCCATGTTCGACCAATATACTCCCCTAAACACATCGTCGGAAAATGTTTACCTTCAGACTTGTAATATCGGACAGTATAAGAAGCCAGCTCCGAAACCATCATCTGAGAAACAAATTCAGACCGGGAAGTTCTATAGGTTCTACGATTGTTACAGCCATAATACTAATGAGTGCCGTCGTTTGCAACATATCATCGAGAGATTAATCACAGAGAGAAAGCTAGAACAGTTTGTCCGGGCTCCACAGGATGGAGGTTTGGGTCCGTCTAATCCAAATCAAGGTCAAGGCCAAGCGAGACCTGAAGAACCCGCGCGTACTGGCGGAAGGTTGGTCATTAATACTATGAGTGGTGGTCCTCATCCGGCTGATCAGAGCTAGAAGGAAATGGAGTCATATGCCTGTTCGATTAGGCATGTGGACTTTGAATGCTGTAGTAATGTTGATGACGGGGCCCCGGCAAAACAACAGAGGACGATGACTGACGGCATCATTTTCAGGAACCGTGATGTTGACAGAGTCAAGGCCCCCACTATTGATCCATTGGTCATCTCAACCAAATAGGTCCTGCTTGGATGAAGAGGATCTTGGTTGACAGCGGAAGTCCTATGAACATTCTTTTCAAGCGCGATTACGACCAAATGAGGATGGAGGCAAAATATCTAAAACCGTGTCAGTTACATATTCATGGTTTTAATGAAAGCGCAACCATACCAGCTGGGATAGTAGAGTTAAATGTTGAGTTGGGTATTGGAGATCGCCGGGGAGTCCGGATGTTGCAGTTTGTTGTGTTGGACATACATTTCCCCTATAATGCTTTTTTGGGCCGACCGGCCCTTGTGTAATTCAAGGCAGTGATTACCCCTTGGTGCTTAACTCTGAAGTTACCCACTGATAACGGGGTTGGAGTGGTGCATGGTGATCGAGCGACTGGGCGCGCCTATTATATTGTAGAGCTGCGGGATGCGCAATGGAAGGAGAAAGGAAAGGGCGTAGAGGAATCTCTCTACGTCCGTTTTTCAGAAAATTGACAACTAACGCTTGGGCCTAGGCTCGGGCGCTACAACCAGTTCCTTAAGGACCTCGATCCCAGAGACAATAATGATGAGGAGGAAGCCAAAGACTGCCAGGCTTCCCCGATGGAGTTAACAATCGATGTTCCGATCCACGACGACGAAGACTCAAAAACGGTAAAAGTCGGATCTCAACTCAGCCCCCAGATGAGACAAGAATTGGTTGATTTTCTCCCAGTAAACCTTGATGTGTTTTCCTGGACTCATTCAAACATGTGTGGGATCTCACCAGACATCGTGAGCCATGCATTAACTATTGACCCGCTGCACAACCCGGTAAAAAAAAGGGTTGGTATGGATCCAGAGAGATCTACCGCCTTGAAGGAAAAAGTACATAAACTCAAGTCAAATGGGTTAATTTGTGATGCTCTATACCCAGAGTGGGTATTGAATCCAGTAATTGTCAGAAAGCCGAATGGAAAATGGCGGACATGTGTGGACTACTCAGATTTGAACAAAGCCTGCCCCAAAAACAGTTTCTCGCTTCCCAGAATCGACCAACTTGTGGATTCAACAGCCGGACATGAGCTCTTATCTTTCATGGATGCGTACTCCGGCTACAATCAAATCCCAATGCACCTTCCCAACCAGGAACATACTAGCTTCGTCACCGATCGAGGACTCTATTGCTTCAAGGTGATGCCATTCAGACTCAAGAACGTTGGAGCAACTTATCAAAGGCTTGTGAACCGAATGTTTGCCAACCAGATCGGAAAGACCCTGGAGGTGTATGTGGATGATATGATCATGAAGTCACGACTATCTATCAACCACATCAATGATTTGGAAATAATGTTTAACATACTCCGACAGTACAAAATGAAGCTCAATCCATTGAAGTGTCATTTCGGAGTTGCGTTAGGAAAATTCCTTGGATTCATCGTCAACACCAGAGGAATTGAAGCCAATCCTGAAAAAAAATTAGGCGATTCAGAATCTCGAAACTCCCAGAACCATAAAGCAGGTGCAAGGCCTCAAAGGGAGGGTGGCAGCGCCAAGCAGATTCATTTCCAGATCCATGGGCAAGTGCATCCCTTTCTTCGATCTGATCAGAAAGGAAAACAAAATTTCGAGTGGATAGAGGAGTGTGAAGGAGCATTCGAAGCACTAGTTCAACATCTGGCGACCCCACCTATCTTGTCAAAGCCGGTTGATCATGAGAGATTATATATCTATCTAGCGGTTTCAGCAAATGCAATCAGTGCTGCATTGATTCGAGAAGAGGATCGGATCCAACGACCGGTCTATTATATCAGCAAAAGGTTAACATGTGCAGAAAGGAACTAACTGTGTTTTGATTCTGTGATTTTTCTAAGTATAATTTCAGAATATTTCAAAAAGATTCATATATATTAGAAAACACTATTCACCCTCCTCTGGTGTTAATTTAGCCTTAAGATCCCTCTTCCGCAATCTAACATAAAATCCAATAATTCACACACATTCCTTACATTAATTTATCAAAACATATAAAAGCTATAACCTTTAACTTTAAAACAAAGTTTACTCACAAAAATTCTGCAAAACTATTTTGAAACTTGAAATAACTTTGCAAACTTGACGTAGGACCCTTGCATCTTGAAATAGGCTCGACCTAGGGCATGCACGGCTTAGCCATGATAAGAACAAGGATGTGTAGGCTTGACTTGGAGAGGTGGAGGTAATCTAGATAAGGTTGAATTCACAAAACTTGACCAAAAAATTAGTCATATTCTCTTGGATTTTTGGCCATATTACCCTCGGGATTTTGAAAAGTGCTCAAAAGAAAAGTTTTTGGAATTATTTTCCCTATCATTCAAAAATATCACTAAATTCGATTTGTTTTTAGGAACATATGGTCAAAAGAAGGAGTGCTATTTTCAGACCAGAAAATCCGAGTCCAAAAATGGGTCTGAAAGAAATGCACTTTTGACATAGATAAGATAAAAATTTGAAGAAGTGGTACAAGTTGAAGCTGTAGCCACTAGAATATTACATGGTTTTAAAAAATATTTTTTTCCATTTGAATCAGAGAAGAGGAAGATATGATAGAAAGAAGAGGAAAAATTGAAGAAGTGGAAGGCTACTTATAAGCAATAGAAAAGGTAAATTACTAAACTACCCTTTGTCATTTTCCCTCCACTCGTCCTTTGCCACCTCATCTAGACTTTCACATCATCATCAACCAACGCCTCCCTTATGTCCCCCTCACTTCTTTCCTTGCCAACATGAAATAATGACTTGTACTCGAGTCGTCAAAGTGTCAAATCATGTCTAAGTATGTTTTTTAAGGCATCTTTTAGTATATACATGTATATACTTAAGTATATATACCTATGTATATACCAATTTATACTAACTAATTTATATTTTGAATGTGTATTAACTTACTAGAGTTCATAACATTTCTGATAACTTTTAGCTGAGGAAAAGTCGAAAATTCCGAAAACGAATTCCGGTCATATTTTTGATTTTCTTCGAACTAAATATTTTTGTAAACAAATTTGGAAAACTATTTCATCATCATTAATTATTGTTTTAAAGAGTTTTATTTTTATTATAAAACCTATATATTGAATATTTAAATTTAATTAAATATTCGCAATTCAAAGTAGTGAAATTCTGGGTCCTTACAGTGATCCAAGGGAGAACGTAGGGAGAGCATTCCTATATTTTCTAGAAAGACGATACAAACGTAGACCTCAACTCGAAAAATGACAAAAAACAAGGCATAGGGGAGGCCAAACTATGTGGATCCCTACCATTAGGGTATGTCATATCTTTTCTAGAGCTAATTTCAGTTTTATAGGCATAGATGTAATATGTTCGACGTTATGTATCATAGGCGTGGGTCGGCTTGGTAACTTCCAATAGTGACTTAAATTACATAGGATCTTTTGATTCTCTACTCCAGTGATATACTGTGCATCTGGTAGGGAGGACCCTATCCTTGTCATAATGGAAAGAGTTCACCAAGTGCTATGACTCTTCCTTGGAAATTCATTTATCGAATGTAAAAATTATGAATTTGATGCATACCTAAATACTGTTGGGACTTGGGATGCAATCATCATAGCTATTTTATATATTTATTTTTCCACACATTAGACATTATCTATGTATCATCCTTATTTAATTACAAAAAAATAAATTGATTCTGGTTCTTATGAGCGGAAAACCGATTCCATTCTACAACATGGTCTTTCATTATACCATTATATGTTTACGCATATATATTGGTTTACTCATATCATGCCCTATCTAATTTGAAGTTTATTTTTCCCTAAACTCTCGAGTACTCATTTGAGTAGGCTGAGAAAGGCAGTTATTGTTTGGGACATTTTGAAGCTGATGGATAACGAGCAGGAGGCTTTCGAAGATATTAACCATTTTGTTTTTCGCTACACTATTAGTATATATGTATCAATAATTGTATAGATTGACTATTATAACCGTCTGGGCTAAAAGTTAGTACATGTTTGTAACTCTAACAAACCTTATATTTTAAGTGTAAACATATGTACCATTTGTTGTTTATATTTTATATGATCCTTTTGTTGCGAGATACTATGTTATATTAGTTCTTTCTGTACTTTATTTTCTTATATCTCGAATATCTATCTTCGGACACTTAAATGATCGTCACATGAATATCGTAAATGTATTTAGTATCGTCTTTCGGAGTCATAAATGCAGATTATCATAATTGGCATCATAGCTTAGGTTGAGCGAACACCTTAGCCTGATTGAGGTAAACTCATTGAAAATAGTATAAGTAATTACCTAGAGTAAGTTATAAGATCGTGTATTTGTAATTTTTATACAAATATATCCTCAAAAAAGTTCATTTTATATGACTTTTTATTAAACTATTTCCTATATTCTAAAGACATCTTATGATATTTTGGTAGTAGATAAGGAATATTAGAGAAGGACAAGGTAAGGAAAGTGGATCTAGAACTTTTGGAAGTACAACTACAAACAACGCTATAAGGAAATCATTTTGGGAAGCCAGGGTTGTTAGTGATGATATTGATGAGGAAATTGAATGGGTTCAACCATCGATAAAATTCGCTTCTTTGTCCCAAGATTTGTATATCTTGGGTAGGAAACCATTTAGTAACACATAATCCATCTTTGGAGTTAAAACTTGTCTCCGTACATGCAAAAGAATCTTTAAGGATCTCAAGTTAGAATATAATCAGAAGTGCTTATTAGCTTCACGGCGAGTGCAAAAGCCCATGATGGATTGGTGGGACTCGGTTATTGCCAATACTATAGAGGAGGATTTTTCATCGATTGAATTCAAATAAAGGTCCGAGGCACGGTTCATTCTAGAAGCTGGAAGATAAAGTTATTCAAGATATTCCTCGACCTTAAGAAAGGGGGTATGATGGTAGCTTAGTACAAACCTAAATTCAATGCCATGTCACGCTTTGGACAGGGGATTATTGACACCCTATTGAAGAATAAAGATATGTTTATCAATGGGATGATGCTGGAATTTCATAGAGAAATGAAAAACCATATCTAAGGGTCATTCACTAATCTCATTAGTATGGGCCTATGATCCAAAGCCCAAGTAGCTAAGAAACAAGCAATAGTACTAGTTGGATGTAGAAGACAAAGCTCAACAATAGTAAGTGGAAGTTTCAACCATAAGGAATGATTCCTTGGGAATGAAAACCCAAATTTTGGGCACCAAAGAGGAAGATTGAATTCAGCAACTTCATTTCCCATAAGTATAGACAGAAGAGCCACTTTGCAAATAAATGTCCAAATGCTGGACAATTGAATTATTACAACTGCAATCAATTAGATCACTTGATTAAAACCTGCACCTTCTATTTCTGTTGTAGATAAGAGAAAGTACTGCAAGGTATTCTATTATTTATGATATTTCAATAAGAGAATTATTTGATACTAGTGCATCTCATAACTTTATTTCTAGTGATCTTGTAGTTAATCTGAACATTAAACCCATTTAAATAAAAGAATCTCTCTGTGTGTCGAACCCTATTATGGACTCAATCAAATCAGTACGATATGTCTAAGAGTGCCTATTGCTTATTGCAGTTGCCTCTTTATATGTAACATGTACATTCTTGGTTTTATTTGATTTACAATATTATTAGGAATGGATTTGTTGACAGAAAAATGCTATTTTTGATTGTGTTCAGAAATAGGTTATATTGAAAGATAGTGGTGGAAATAGCATAGAAGTATTATGTGAAGAGCCTTGTAGATGTGTAATCCTCTCTATTCACTCGATGTGATAAAGGAAGAATTAGGATCGGTACTAGTCATTCAAGATTACCGAGACATATTTGATGAGGTGAAAGGTTTAAGCCCTCATCATAAAGTGGAATTTCCCAGTGCTAACCCTATGGTACAATCTATCTGAAGAATGGCTCCAAAGGAGGAGTTAGAAATGCATACACTCGGCTTGATGCAAAAAGGCTTGATTCGACGTTGTACTTTGAATCGGGGATCACTTTTCATACTTATTACAATGGTGGATGGTTCTCTAAGACTGTATGAATTATCAAGTGGTAAATAAGTGCACTATTAAGAGTAAACATCCTCTACCCAGGATAGACAACTTTTTCATCGAGTTTCATGGTGCTTGTATATTTTCTTAAATGGATCTCGCTATGGGGTTTCATCAATTGAGGGTAGCAGAGGAGGGTGTACCCTAAACTGCCGTTCGAACTCCTAATTATTTTTATGAGTAGTCATTTGTACCTTTTGGGCTAACCAACGCACCTGCCTATTTCATTAACCTAATGAATTGGGTTTTTAGTTATGTGTTAGACAAGTATGTGCTGGTTTTTATCGACGACATCCTAGTCTACTCTGAGACATAGGATGAGCACAAACAATGTCTTAAAATCATGCTTGACCATTAAGAGAGTGTGTATTAAAGGCAAAGTTCTCCAAATATTATTTTAGGCGGTCGAAAGCTAGATTTATGGGACATGTTGTCTTAACAATTGACATATCTATCGATCCAACAAAAATGGTGGTGGACCAGGAATGGAAGAGGACTAAAACCATAACCGAAATCTGAAGCTTCTTAGGATTTGGAGGGTATTATTGGTGGTTTATTCATGACTTCTCGAAGATTGCTTCTCTATTCAAAAATTTGATGAAGAAGATGTTACCTCGTTTGGTTCTCAAAATGTAAAAAGGTATTCAATGAGTTAAAATAAGATGTTAACCGACACTTTCATTTTGACTATCCTGGATGGAGGCAAGGGTTTATGAAACACCCCACACCCCTTAATATACCCAAAAGGACACATTAAAAGGCATGGTGCGTTGTAGGTATAACTAAAGCTAACAAAGACTAAGATTCACAAAACAAAAATAGATAAAAACAACGGAAACTTAGAATAATAACTTAATTAAAACAAAACTACATAATTGCTTCATAAATAAGTCAAATACCAAATACCACATACATGTCTAAAAATCCAATATGTCTCGTGAAACAAAAACTCATGGTCTCAAAAATCAGAGTACATAATATCCCTCATAGTAAGCCAGTACATAGAAAGAATAAAAGCTAAAAAAAATACATAGTAGAGAACTCCTCCAAGAAAACTCCAAGCAAAAGCAATCAACCGACTTCTCCCTTGATTGCCTATGGGGGAAAAAAGGGAAAATAGAGGAGTGGGTCAGACTAAAAGTATGGTGAATGATAATAATTACTAGAGTCTTCAAGCAAGATAAAAGTAATAGACTCTACAACAGTTCTAGCATAAATAAGGATAACAAAGGAAATAGGAAAGAAATAAACTAGAAATAAGGATAACAACAGTTCTAATGTGGAACCACCGTTTTGTCTAATGGGGAATGCTATTTGGTACATGTACTACTTTCATCTTTGCTTATTAACTTAGATAAATTATTTTAAATAAGCCTTTACAATTTATCCCTAATATCTTTGCTTATTAATTTATCCTATGTCTTAAACTTAGCCTCATTCTATTCTATTTCTTATTATAACCTACGTTATAGTCATGCTTATTACTTAACCCAAGGTCTAAGTGTGAAAATAAGCATCTTCATCTTTTTGTCCTTTTTAGTTATAATTCTAAGTTATAACAAGGCCAATCTTTTGAATTCAGTCCAATTAATGTCATAATTAGGCGTAATTTCAGTCCAATTCCATTTATATTACAGTCTTTGAAATCTACATCTTATATTTCATTATTTCAGTTTTCTTACAATTTAAATCATATTCGCGTTAATCCTATTCTAATCCATACGCGAAGAAGGAGGAATAAAAGATAACAGGAAATAGAAGAAAATCCTAAGCGTAGAAAGAAGATGTAAATAACGTGTAAATAACAGTAAATAAACTAAAATACTGTAATGAACAGAAAAGCTATAATTAACAGAAATAAAATAAAATTACTAAAAAGAATAGCTATAAGGAAATAGACTGAAAATAATTCAAAAAATTGTAAATAAATTACTGAAAAAGGCTATTCCAAAAATCGTAGTAAAACTACAACTATTTGAAACCCTATTATTTTAAATTACTTAAAGGAATCTTAAAATAATTACAACCACTCACCTCCGGTCCTAAGCTCTTCCTTTGGTCTTCTCGGATCCACTTGGAGTTGTAAAATAATTTAATTTATAATGATTTTATTCTTTGGAAAAATTATTCCGTTTAGGGTCCTTCCTAGAAAGGTGAACCCAATTGGAGAAAACCTAGAATGAGAAAAAGTGTTAGGTCTAGGGGTCTATTTATAGGGGTAGAAGTGGATCTCGGACCATTGGATTTGGGGATTGAATAGGATGCAACCACGTCATAGGCTGAATAGGAGTCATCGGATGCAAAAATAGATGGACCGGATTGGTCAGAAGAATGCAAAACACGTCACCAATAGGCTCTGGAATGTTCGAATGAACAAACGTTCGTTCGTAAATAGCAACGGCGGGTCAACCGGGCGGTCGACCACCTTGGTGCCCAGGTCGACCGGTCGGTCGACCTACCTATATATATATATATTTCTGTTTATTTTGTTTGTTTTGTTTATTTTATAACTTGGTCATATTAGCTCGGTTTCTAACGTTCTATATATGGAAATTGACCAGAAAATTACCACGGACACAATGGTGCAATTACCGTGGCTCAATTCAGATAATTTCACAAAGTTATTTTATTATTTAGTTAATTAACGAATTAATTATTACAGGTTAAAATTCCAGGTTGTTACAGTTTAACCATATATATAGATGCATATGGCATGGGTCTTGGTGCACTTCTTACGCAACACAAGGAGGTTACAGCTTATGCTAGCCTGTAGCTTAAACCACATTTGTGGAATTACGCGATACATAACTTAGAGCTATTGGTTGTATGTGCTCTTTAGATGTGAAGGCACCATTTATTTGGTGAAAAGTTCGAGTTATTTATGGACCAAAAGTCCTTGAAATGTCTTTCCACCTAGAAGAACCTAAACATGAGATATGAGCATTGGCTGGAATTTCTTACCTTTTATTATCTTGATATTTTATGTACTCCAAGAAAAGCAAATGTCGTAGCAGATGCACTAGGTAGAATGCATGAAATTATGGAAAATTTATAAGTTAGAACGACTATCCTAGATTGGACTGTGAAAAAACATCGTGAATATGTTCGACTAGCAAATATTGTAAAAGACATTAAAGAAAGAGTTGCACTAGAAAGCTGGCCAGTTTCGAGATTGATCTCTATGGTATATTATAAGTGAACGAACGATTATGTGTTCTAAATATCAACGGCATCTGGAAGCTAGTTCAAGCTAAGAGTGATCGTTCGAGACTCTCCATCCATCCTAGGTTATGAAGGTCTATCAAAACATGAAGCGAGTTTTATGGTGGGAAGGCATGGAAAGGGATATTTCTATTCATGCTTGTAGATGTGCGAACCACCAAGAAAACAAAAGCGACCATCAAAAGACAATTAAGCTGCTTCAACCCAATTGAGGTTCCAAAGTAGAAGCGGAAGCATATATTAATGGACTTTATTAATGGACTTTGTAGGATGAGGCGAGGGGAATGAAGGCATTTGAGTTATTGCCGAACGACTAACCAAGATTACATATTTTATCTAGATAAAGTCGACTAGAACTTTTTGAGTTTAGCAAATTTATATGTGAATGACATTGTTCAACTCCATGGAATTCCAAGAAGAATTGTACGTGATAGAGATCTAATATTTAAAAGTTCTAGGAAGGATTGCAAATTACCTTAAGGAAGAAGCTAAGATTAAGTATAACATATCATCCACAAACTGATGGGCGGATGGAGAGAATAAATTGTAGAAGATTTATTATGAGCTTAAGGATTTCAATGGTTCTTGCAAACAATATCTTCACTTTCTCGAGTTTACTTACAGTAACAGTTATCATGGTAGAATTGGAATGACACCTTTCGAGACAAAATATAGTCACCATGCAAATCATCATCATGTTGGGTAAAGACTAGAGATAAGTTAGAGCTTAGACATGATATGATTGTCTAGGCGATTGAAAATGTAGCTAACATTTGAAGAAGGATGAAGGAAGCACAATATAGGTAAAAGAGCTATTCTAATGCAAAGATTTGGAATTCTTAGTTGAGGCCTATGTGTTTGTGGAAGTTTCTCCGATGAAAAATATTATGCGGTTTGGAAAGTTGGGAAAGCTAGCTTCTTCATATGTAGGACCTTTCTGATACTTGAACAGATTAAAACACTTTCATACAGAATCAAGTTACCCATTAGAATATCTTGTGTGCATACATGATCCAAATTTGATAGTAGAGCCAACATAGTAGGAGGAGCTCAAGATCGGGCCGAACTAACCATATTTAGGCACCATGTTCATATAGTAGATCAAGATACGAGGCATCAAAGGTCAATGGTTATTAAATTTTTTAAAGTATAGTGGAGAGATGATGTAAGAGACTATACTTGGGAAACTGAAGATAGTGCTTGGGAATCTTGTCTTGAGCTACTATGAGATTATAAATTTTTCAGTTTTAGTATATCGTACGTCTTTTGCAGTGTTCTCACCAGATGAGATAAAGTCGCTTAGTATATATCTTTAATTTGTCTGTAATTTCATCGAGTATGATACATACATACATACATATATGGATTTTGGTTTCTATCATTCTCTCAACTATATGTATCCCTGTTTGAATGCCATAATAATTCTAAGAAAGAAATTCCTTTAAGACGAGGAGTGGTAATGAACCATAATTTAATCGCTTATAAATTTGAATATTTAAATATTATAATGGTGAATTATGTACCCCCAAATATAAGTATTTTTAAATATAACATATGATAGAAAACACAATTTTCAAATATTTTTAGGTTAATGAATAGAGGAAAGTATACTAAATTGTAACAACCCGTAATTTTGATAATTAAAACTATTAAATTAAATAAGATTTTGAAATTTAATATTGTAAGAAATTTAAATTTATGATTTATTAATGGGAAAATAGTTAAAATATGATTTAATAATGTTGTTTGAATGTTATTGACAACTACTTTAATGTAATTTCAATCAGTTGAAATAATTGTAAAGTTAATTTGGTTAAAAATTGTAAATTAGGAATAAATTCAATGTTGTATTAATAATGAAATTGTATGTTATTTTATTTAATTGGATTAGTATATAATGTGAAATCAATTATTTAAACGTAAATTTATAATCTTGTTGAAAGCAATAAACCTATAAATGCGATTAAATTACGTAAAAGTAACCATTGCATATTTATCATCTTATTATTTAATCCGTTGAAATTAATTTTGGAAATTAATAAAATTAAGTGTAATTAAATATTGCGTTAATATGAGTTAAGATGATAACTGTAGAATAAGAATGTAAGAAAAAGGTGAACTAGTGTCAAATGAATTCATATTGGTATTGGATGATTGAACAATAAGATGTAAATCAAAATAAATGAATTTATCGCAATTTAAATTATAATTAATGAATTTATTGCAATTGGAACTAAACGCTGTAATTAGTGCAATATTTAAATATCAAATTTGACATGGAAATTTATTTCTGATGGATTATAAATTTACATGTAATCAAGAAAGATAATATGGTTAATTTTTAAATTTGAATTTAAATGTGATTAAA
This sequence comes from Allium fistulosum, assembly GCA_030737815.1. Lineage (NCBI taxonomy): Eukaryota > Viridiplantae > Streptophyta > Magnoliopsida > Asparagales > Amaryllidaceae > Allium > Allium fistulosum. Next base: position 974,485,231 of record CM060904.1, read on the forward strand.
CCAATTTAATAATAATTTATTTAATTAACATGAAAATTAGCCATTTTGGCCACTGTCTCAGATTTTGACGAAACCAGTTTCATTGGATCCGTAACAGTGAATTATAATAAGATTTCAAGTTTCCTAGCGATCGGACTTGTCGTTTGATCATGCGGGCTCGAAACACGTAGAAATCAATTTAATGAATTCAATTAAAATAATATGATTTTAAAAGCTAACTTCTGTATAAATGGAATTAGGGTTTGAAATTAGTTCCATTGAGTTTAAAAATATCAAAAACCTATATTTCGATATATTGGTTGACCCACTTTCGTTTTGAAAATGGAACGGGCTTTCCGAGGCATTGTTATCGATTCAACCCAATTCGATATGTCTATTCAATCTTATCTATCCATGTCCACATAAATAGTTTTTTCCTAAAACCCTAGCTTCTATTTACTGTATGTACTTTTATGTTCCTCACCTGCTTCTATTTTCTAATGTCAGATAACCTAATTGCAATTCCAAATTTAATCAAAAATCCAAACTACTCGAAAAATTCAAATAAAATATGAAATTGATCAATGATACGAATCTATGGAAAGTGTTCATTTTCTAAAATAATGCTCGAGTCAACGGTAAATCTCGGTCAAAGTCTCGAAATTGCAAAACCCTAATTGCAATTTGGGGGTTTTTTGATTTCGTCATCAATCAGCGAAATTGGGGTATGGGTATTGGAGAGATTGTCGTGTGGAGTCGTGTGGTCGCATCGCCTAGATCAACCTATGGCAGTGGGAATTTCGAGATTAGGGTTCAATCCCCTAGGTTGGAGGTGGCGGTGGCGTTGCCTAGGGGGGCACGATGGTTTTCGGTGATGGAGGAAGGGAAGGGGAGCACAATGAAGTTGGTCGGCGGTCCTCTGGTGGTTGGAGGCATGAGTATATGTCAGTCAATGGTGGAGTTTCGTGGGTTTGGTTAGTTTGATTTGTAGGGGAGAGATGTAGTTGTGACGTGTCTTTATCTGATTTATTAAATAATTATTTTATATAAAAATTCAAATGTTCTAACTCGAATGACTTTTGCAAACGAGCTTAGATTCACGTGTGGTTTTCTCTGTAATGACCCATAAATTTTAACGGTTTAAATAACATAATTAACTGAATTTTTTTGAAATTTTAAATAACTGAATTTGGAAATAAAGATTTTATATTTGTAGTACGTCTATTTAAACATAGCAAATGGTAAATTTTCATCGGAGAATATGGAAGTTTATTTTGTTGTGTAATTTTATTTAAATTTAAATTAGTTAATATTAGATGATAATAAAATATTTCTCAAACCTGAATATTTTTACATAATAAAAATGTTTATCATCTTCTGAGTGAAATGTCGTATATCGTTTCGCCAAATTTGGACTGTTATTGCTCCATTTACCTTATTTTCGGCATTTTAGCAGCATTTTCGGTACCGAATATCGACTTTTGATAGGATGGTCGTATCACTGATATCTGTGTACCGTTTTGATCGTCTCATCGTGCTGATCTCTGTAGTATTTTCATATATATATGTTTCGGAGCTTCGTACACGACAGAATCTACGAGAAACTGTAACCGTATTGGTACCCGTTTTAAAACCTTTCGGTTTCCATCTGTCCTTTCATTGCCATCCGTGAGAAAGCGGTCAGCCACCAGCAATTAATATTTGTTGAATTCAACATCTGACTCCTACTATTCCCATTGATTGATATATATTCTGGTCTATTGCTATCGTATTCTTCCCTTCTCTATTCTCTTTCTGTTCTGTTCTAGAGTAAAAAAAATATAATATATATATAAAAAATGCTACCATTCTTTCTTTCTATCCGTTCCTCTTCAGTTTTGCTTCATGACATTCCCAGTAAGAACCCATATTCCTCCCCTACTTTCCCGAAGTGAACCACCTTCATCATTCCCTTCAATTTTTCCCACCTCGGCCTTCAACTCCCATAGCCGATCACTTAGCACATCACCACCAGTTCGGCAGCCATCCCATCAACCAGCCTTTGCCTCTCCACCTTCCCAAGGCCAAGTGCTCCCTCCATGCAACCTTTCACTTGCCATCCATTCCTCCTGCCATGCCAGCCACCACCAAAACCCACCCTCATCTCCCTGACCTCGGCATGCCTCCTTTGACCACCAAACCCTCTTCTCCTCCCTTTTCCCCAGCACACACAAGCCCATTCACCCACCATGTCAACCCATTCGAACCTCGCCTCCTCCTTCTTTTTCTGATGGCCGCACACCCATGCTCCATGTCAGCCTCCCTCTGCCACTCCGATCTTGCCGAGCCTAAGCCCAGCCTCACCCACCTTCCATTCTCCCCTGCATGCATCTCCTCTTGTTTGTATATAGGTAATATATATATGATATATGTTATATATATATATAAGTTTACTTATGTTTGTATAATAGGTTTATATATAATCTGCTAGTATATCACATTCTGTTATTTATGATGCGTAAGTTTATATAATATTTTTGTATATGCATATAAGATTTGTATATATAACCAGTTTGTTTTTTATATTAGCTTATATATATGTTGTAATAATATCTATGTTTAGAACATATATGTATATATTAGCATTGATTTTTAAATATATACGTATATATGTTTTGATTTTGAAGTATATACATATAGATTTTTTTCTGTATATAGATTTGAATTAAATTTTGATATTAATAAATATAAAGAAATGGTTTTGACATGTGTTTCAAATTCAATATTTGGGAAGGTATACATATACATATATATATATATATATGTGTGTGTGTGTTTGTGTGTGCTAGTATTATGTATTATATGTTGTATATAAATAAAGTGTTACAAGCTTTGTATATAATCTGTTGTTGGTTATATTAGTTTATATAAGCCTGTATATATTTATGTGTATATAGTTAGTATATATGTATATAAGTTTATAATACTATTGATATTGTGTGTGTGGGTATATATATAGTTGTATAATGTATAAGTTCATATTAGCATATATATAAGTATGCGTGAGTTGGGTTTTCAAATATATATATACATAGATTTTATTCTAATATATGTTTAAATTTAAAAGATGATTTTATATATATATATATATGTTTTATATATATGTTCACTTATATAACTGATCTTCATCAATCCAGTTTTGATTTGTTCTCATCGATTCCTATTTATCAGCTTTGTCCGTCAAATCCGTGTTCAGCTTACTTTGCTTTGATATTTGTTGTTTGGATTGGGCGATTGTCCAGATCGTGATTCAAATCATAACTTATCGTGTTATCTATTTCTCTAGCCTCGAAAAGTGAGCAATCACTCATGATTAACATTCTTATATTTAGTAGATTTGATTTCACTTGAAACGACAAGTGAAATATGTTGTTAAATTGTTAAATCTAATATGTCATTATCTGCAATTGTTCACCTATGACATATGACACCATAACCTGTTATATATTGTATTTAAATTTGTTACTGATGATATGCCTGCTGTTGATATCTATGTCATTTTATAATATGTTATTTTATTACTGTTCTCACTCCGCAAGTTCCCAGTTAATTTAGAATTCCCTATGGGTTGAAATGATACATACCCGAACGATATTCTAGAATAGGGGAAAATTGTTATGGGTTGAAATGATAAACCTAAGCGATTTTCATTGTTTGAATTTTTTTGGGATTGTAGGTTGAAATGATATATACTGTAGATATTTAAATTGCGGATCGAAATGATAAATATCTGTATCACTTGACCATAGGATAGAAAATTATATACGGACACCGTTGGTCTATATTTTGAAAATGATTCCCAAAGTTTTGAAAGGAAATATATAGTTTTTCATAAATATTGATTTTCAAAATATTATATATATATATATAAATGTTATTTTTATTTATGTCTAAATTTTGGATTTTTAAAATTATATGTTTTGGAAATTTTAAATTTATAAGTCAGTTTTGAAAATATAAATTTTAAGATTTTACTTATAATTTTAATATTTTAAAATATATAAAAATAGATTTAATATAAAATAGGTTAATAATAAGATTTAATTTAATAAAAAATAATTTAATTAGTACATATTATGTTCAAGTATTTATTTAAATTTATATTAATATTTTAAAAATAAACTTTTATAACTTCAATAATAAAGGTTGGGAAGATAAATTAATGTTGACTTGGAATTTTAATTTTTGTTAATAATTGAATTTAAATAAGCATTGATTTAAACTTATGGATTTTGAGGTTTTGAAAATTATGATTTATAACTTAATTCGATAAAAGGGTGATTTAATGAATATTCTAAATTTTAAATAAAAATTGGCATTGAATATTTAATATTGATTTAAATTTTTAAATTAAGATTTTAAATAATTGTTATTAAAAAGATTAAGTGAATACTTTCCAATTTGAATATAATTAAAGTTAAATGTTGAAATATAAATGAAATTTATATTGTAAATGTTGAATATTTAAACTTGAACCTTATTGGAATTGAAGTGGTAGTTCAAAACCTTGATTTGAAATCGATAAAAATTAAAATAGTTTATTGAGAATTGAAATTGGACCTTTGATCTTTAAATTTGAAATGGTTAAACTGGTATTGATTTAAATTGAATTTTGGAATTTAAGATGATTTGAATTGACTTGCGAAATTGGAGGAAACTAAATTTTATTTTATAAAGTATTTTTAATATATATAAACTATTTTAATTTATAACTATTTTAATATATATATGCTGTTCTTAATATCCAAACAGTTAAAGTTGGAACTGTTATGAATTTCAAAAGGTGTTATGATTTCAAAAGTGCTATGATTTCAAAAGTGCTATGATTTCAAAAGTGCTATGATTTTGGAAGTGTTATGATTTTGGAAATGAATATTATTTAAAGTGAATAATGATAAATTGATATGGTTTTGAAATGAATACGATATTTTGATATGAAGTATGAACTATTTGAATGAAATGACCACGGTGTTAAATAAGCGTTTGGTTATTAAAGAGACCGGGATCAGATATTGTCATACTCTCTATCAATACCGAATTAACAACTATGTACGTGGTGGAGATTCCAGAAATGAAGTAGGATGGTTTGGCGAACGATTTCTATATAAGATATTGACGTGACCCTGACTCTCGTGAGTCAGCTTAGATGTGACTAAAACAGGAGCTATACCTGGGCCAAGTGAGGTCATTCCTCCGATCGGACATGCATCTTTGATACCATTCTATTACTTTGTGATTTGATTGGGTGCACCTTTGATTTGGGAGTGTGTTCTGAGGTGGGCGGTAGTAGCTACTATGCGTTACCACCAGCCCGGTTATGCAATTGGTAAATCTACCCTGGCATTGCCTCGAGTGTCGTGTTCACATGCCCTAGAACGCCTTCTACGAGTTTGTTTCGTACTGTACCTATGTGGTGTCCTCTGGGTAAACCACCAGTTTGGTGGAGCCTACGGCATTGTATAGACTATGGGAATATATAAAATGTGTTAAGGGGGATATGGGTAACGCCTTAACGCTATTTTAATAGTTTACTTTACTATAGACATATTATAATAGCGTATATTACTACATAGTAGATAATTCCACGGATCCTTAAAGGATGGAAATCCTAAACATCCTTTAATTTACTTGTATTTCAATTGACATTTCACTTGAGTTGAATTTATTAATATAAGAACGTTAATCCTGACTCGAGTGTTTTGTGTTTTGCTTTATGCTCGGGTCAGACCGAGTGTCACAGCATTTGAGACTCACCTTTGGAGTTGGAGCTTCACTTGGAGATCCATCTATATCTATTCAGTTTTCAGCTATCCAGTTGTTTTGTTCAGACTTGTCATCTGGTTGTATTCGAGACTACATTGTATTTGAGATATCCTGTTGTATTTTATTCCAAACTCTATTGTTTATATCGTAGCTTCATGAACTACTATTTATCTATTCCACTGCTTATTGTTATATTACTCTGTGTCTGTGATTTTGTGATTGTTTTATTTACTATATATTTTGAGTTTTGCCAAATATAAATTAACAATATGTTGTTTTGAGCAATTCAAGTCCAATACGTGTGGATGCGAATGGTTTCAAAATACCAGGTTATTACATTCTCCCTTGCGATCGTATCGAAATTCCAGACATTATGGAACTGGTTTGGCTGCATTTTGAGACTGTTGGATTTTTGGGCTACATTTGCATTTTAATCGACTAAAAATCAAAAGTGAATGTTTTAACCCACTCACAAATGCTAAACCATCTTATGTTGGTTAAATTAAATTTATGATGCGATTAGAAGTTGATTGATTGTTGTTTGGTATATTTAAATTGTTATTCGAGTTCAATTTGAATTTATATTGAATTTAATTTCCATTTAAATTAATATTTAAATTTAATTGCCAGTTAGATACATGATAACGATAACCAGTTTATTTGTTGTGGTTTATTGGTTGAATTGAATGACGATTTTGATGGATGTTTAATTGTTGATATTGGATGACTGGATTATATTGTTATCACACTGTAACTTCCCATAGTTATTGTTAGGAAAATCGCTATGGGTTGAAATGATACATACCCGAATGACCTGATAGATTAGGGAAAAATCGTTATGGGTTGAAATGATAAACCCAAGCAATTTTATGGATTTTGAATTTTACTCGGGATTGCGGGTTGAAATGATATGTACCCGTAAATTTAAATTATTGTGGGTTGAAATGATATATATCCGTATCACTTGACCATATGGTAGAAAATTATATACGGACACCGAATTAGTTAAATTAAATGATTTTTAAATCCTTAATTTTTGAATCTAGTTAAATGATATTATGAAATAAAATTTGATTTATATGAACTGAATTATTTCCAAATCCAAGCTTTTAAAATGTTGGAATTGAAATTGGTTTAAATGAATTGTTTAAATAATTTGAATTGAAATTTTAAATTTGAATTTTGAAATATAAATGAAATTTATCAAAGATTGATTTATTGTAAACGTTTGAATATTTAAACTTCGAAATCTATCGAATTTGAAGTGGTTTAAATTTGTGGTTCAAATATGGATTCGAAATCGATATAAATTGGAATGGTTTAATGAGAATTTGAATTGAAATATTAAAATTGAGTTTTGTTGATTTGAAATCTGGATATGGTCCAGATTTGTTGAAATGAAAGAAATAGTTTGATTTGATATTATTTTCAAATTAATTATTTAATATAAACTATTTTAAAAATCAATTATTTTAAAATTTCAGATTATTTAGATTTTCAAACTATTTACTATATAAACCATTTCCAATAATCAAACCATTTTATATTAAACTATTGTAACTACTTTAAAATCCTTAAACTATTTTTAAACTATTTTAAACCATTGTAATTTATTTCTAATATATTAAATCTTTTTATATATATAACCTATTTTAATATATAAACTATTTCTAATATATAAACTATTTTAATCTATAACCTATTTTTAAATATAAACTATTTTAATGTATAACTATCATAATATATATACTACTTTCAATATTCAAATTGTTTAAAGTTGGAACCGTTATGATCTAGATTTAATTGATTCAAATGCGAATATTTTGATATGATGGTAACCTATTGTGTGGTTATATTTCGAAAGTGAATATGATTTCGAAAGTGAATACGATTTTGAAAGTGATATGATTTTGAAATGAATATGATATTTTGATATTAATTATGAATCGATTTTGGAAATGTAAAAGAACCAACCGGTGTGAAATAAGCGTTTGGTTGTTAAAGAGACCAAGATCGGATATTGTCATACTCTCTGCCAATACCGAAAACCACTTTAACAAATTTGCACGTGGTGGAGAATCCAGATTGAAGTAGGATGGTTTGGCGAACGCTACTTTATGAGGTATGAACGCAGCCCTGATCCCCTCGGGTCAGCTTAATGTGTCTAAAACAGGAGCTATACCGGGACAAGTGAGTTCGCTTCTCCTATCGTACATGCTCCTACGATACCATATTTATTACATTGTGATTGATTTAGTGGCCACCCCTCGATTTGATTTTGGGAGTGCGTTCCGAGGTGGGCGATAGTAGCTGCTATGCATTACCACCAGTCCGGGAGTGCAAAAGGTAGAATCCTACCCTGGCATTGCCTTGCGTGCCTTGTCACATGCCTTATCGAGCCCACTACGAGTTTGGTTTGTGTCGTACACTATGGAGTGCCCTCCGATAGCCCTCCAGTTTACGGAGGAATTATGGTACTGTATAGACTGCGGTATTTATATAAATTGTGTTAAGGGGGGTATGGGTAACGCCTTAATGCTATTTTAATACTTTACTTTACTGTAGACATATTATAATAGCGTATTGTATTACATATGTAGATAGTTTAATGGATCTTTAGGAGATGGATCCCGAACATCTCTTAAGTTATTGCATGCACGATAGACACTAGATAGAAGATGTAAAATCTCGTAAACATCTTCGAAGTCGTTACACTTATATTTACTTATTTTGATTTAACTTACATAAGATCTTTTAGTTTTTGACTCGAATGTTTTGTCTTTTCATTACGCTCGGGTCAGCCTGAGTATTTCAGCATTGAAGACAATCTTTCTGGAGGATAGAGATGAAGATTAGTATATTATTACTATTTATTATATTTATTCCACTGCATTATTTATTTATTCCTGCGGTATGTATAACTCTGATTTGTATTGTAAAAGTGTAATCACATGTTATTTGTAAAACAACTTCATGAACTATTTATTTGATTATTATATTTTATCATTCCGCTGTAAGATCCTGTGTTTTGTTTTTCTTTCTCTTCCCTTATTTTCTTATTTACCCCATAACAATCCTTCCTTTTGAATGGTTTGAGTTTGACATTTATGGTTTATTGTCTATTTGAACCATCCAAAAAGACGTGTCGTTACATAAATAATGTGATCGTGAATCATATATCGATATATGACTTTGAACTCATCAAAAGCTAACGAAATCTTTTTTATGTGTTTTAAAATAATAACATACTGTTTTATAAATTACATTTATGAAATATATTTATAGAAAATAGAATGATACTGTGTAAATTAGAAATAGTTGATAACAATGATTTTTATTAGACCAATGGGCAGTGGAATCAAAATAAATATGTAGTTGATAAGCATGGTTGTTATTGGATCAAAGGGTTGCAGAATTAGGCTTAGGCTAGCAGTAGAGGGTTAGGAAAGGACCGATGTACCCTCCTCTTGATTACCTATAAACAGTTTAAGCCATTGAGAAGGAGAAGAATAATTACAAGATAAGGAATTTTCTAAAAATTATCTCTTCTCTTCAAACCACTCTATACTCATCCAAATTAGCTCAAAGCACTTTCAAAATTTTAGAATACAACCCCCACTCACCTACAACCACCCCATAGCTAAAGAAGTAGCACCCCATTGAAAATTTTGGTGAAAAGGAGCCAAAAGTTTGGCAAGAAGGGAGAGGATGAGAGCAACTAGGAAGGAGGTGATATTTGGTTTGCTCTTAGACTTAGTGTAGGGTTCTAGGGGCTTATGAGGCTAGGTATAAGGATTGATTAGAGGGTATGTGAGATCCTTAACATTTTATTTGATAAAATATGAATTATACGCAAATTATTATGGTAATTTAAATCTTAACCAGTAAACGTGCTAACTTTGGACCACCTTACTTCTAAAGGTATATGAAAATTCTATATACTAAAACATCAATTATGCACCTTCCTAAACTTGTGTTATGGAATATACCTTGTTTTTTCATGTTTTTTGGAGGTGTATGCACGATTAAGTCTAAGAGTTTAAAGTTAGAAAGCGAAAGAGTTGCTATATGTGGACTTTGAAATGCTTGTACATTAGACCATTTTAAAGTGATGATATGTTAGTATATTTTGAGAAATTATTATATGAATGTATGCTTAACTCAAATTAGTTTAGTTTACAACAAATAATGTGTTTATAAAATATTTACTATAAAAACAACTAGCAAATAATAGAACAATATAAAGCTTATTTAATCACTTTTTATAGCACTTTGTACTAGCATTTTATGTATACCTTATTCAAACTCTTTATAGTTAATTCTAAGTGCATTACCTTTGCAAGATATATTAGGTAAATACTCATACCATAATTAATTATGTTATAAAATAAATTTGAATATAAAAATCTTTGTAAAATAAACAATTAATTTATCTAAAAGGAAAGGGGTTTATAATAACATATGTTTTATTAGCAATTTTTTTAATCTCCGTACATATAATTTTAAGTGTATTATCTTTGCAAATAAATTTGTATACATACTTATATAATTAATAAGAGTATTTAAAATAATTTTAAGTGTAAAATGAGTTTTGAAAAAGGATTCTAAATTTGAACGAAAGATATGTATGTTTTGGTAATAAATAACATTTCTTTTTAAAACAAATGTTTTATAAACCGAGATAACGTTTAGGGATAGTTTATATATACTCACTTTTAGGACCAATAATAATCTTATATATCCGATGGGTTTCTCAAAATAGTAGTCCAGTCTTTGGGCTGGATAACCATTATTCTCTCCACCTTGACTACTAGCCTGGCTAGTTGAATAGAGTAAATCAAAAAGGTTAACCCTTAAATTTAAGTATTATGTATAAGTGTTTGAAAAGTAAGTAAAACATTGTATGGATAAATGAAAGTGGTCATAGATGTTTACTTTTTATGACCTACTATGTAGTTGTTTTTCAACTATCGTAGATGATCTTTAACTTAGGAAATATATAAAATAGACACGAAGTTTATATGATTTGAATGTCCTCTCTGCTAGGGAAAAGTGTAGGGATATTCTCTCGGTGAGGCTATACCTTATAGGTTGTCCTTTATTTCCATAAGAATCGAAAGTAAGTTAACCGAAAATTCACAGTACGATGGCTTTGAAGAGTTTGTAGTCAGATAAGCATATGAAGGTATACTTAACCGAATACACTTCAAAAATTGAAAATATGTTAAGTTGAATGAAGATACTTTCAAAGATCTATGGAGAAGATTCTGTTTGGGATTATTGACCCTATTATAACGCCTACCTAGAGGATGATTCCAAAGGAGGGGACATGGTTAACATCTTTGTAATTTTATTAGTTTGCTAGACCTTGTACTACTTATCCCGAGGGTGATTCCAAGGGAGAAAGTAAGGTTTGCATTCATGTGTTTTATGGGAAAGGAAATTCGAACATAAACCTTTATTTGGAAAATGGATAAAAATGGGGCATAGGAGAGGTTGAGCTATTGCTATCAATAGGTTATGTCGTATCTTTTCGAGAGCAGATTTTGGTTTTATGCATGTACATATGATATATTTGAAGTTATGTATGATGGGAGTGGCTTGGCTCGGTAGCAATTGAAAGTGACTTAAATTACGTAGGAACTCAAGTATATCTACTCTAGAGATATATTGTGCATTCGGTAAGGATGCCCCTAACCTTTTCATGTTGGAAAGATATCACAAAGTGCTATGGCCCTTCCTAGGAAATCCATTTATCGAACATAGACATTAGAAATGTATATGTATACTTGAATATTGTGATGTGAGATGTAAACATCTCAACTATTTTATATGTTTATTTTTAATATATTAGACACTATCTATGTATCACCATTATTTACTTATAGAAAATGAAATGGCTTTGGTTCTTATAAGGGAAGAACCCATTTTATTCTGCAATGTGGTCTCACAATGTACCGTTATATATTTATGCATAATCATTAGTTTCTCATATCAGACCCTGTCTGACTTGAAGTTTATATTTCCCTTAAACTCTTAGGTACTCATTTGAGTAGGCTGAGAAAGACAGGTTATGTTTTGGACATTTTGGCACCGATGGATAATGAGTAGGAGGCTTTTAAAGATATCAGCTATTTTGTTTTCCACCACACTATAAGCATATATGTATTAGAAATTGTCAGGAGTCTAAGGACACACTTTTATAACTATCTAGGCTAAAAGTTAGTGCATATTTGTAACTTTGGTAAACCTTATATTTTGAGAGTAAAAATAAGTACAACTTGTTGTTTGTATTATATATGATCCTTTCATTTTTATATATTGTTGTTTTGTTCTTTATTTCTTTTCTTTATTTTCTTGTACCCAACGATATGTCATTTAGATGCTTAATTAATCAGTACATGAATATTGTGGGTGCATCGAGTATCTTCTTTAGGTTTCATAAAGACAGGCCATCACAATCTAATTAGTCAACATTTAGGGCCAACTAATTAAACTTACTTATCTGGTGGGTGTCTAGAAACGCACTATTTGGACTTAGGGTTAATAATCATGTATTCTCCCCTCCTTGGCTAATGAGGTGGCCCAATGGGTGAAGTAAATCCAAAAGCTTGGCCCGAATGTAAAATCCAGAGTTATTTAGGCCCAAGGCTAATTTTCAAATATTAAAAAAATTAAAAATATTTTAAACCTAAATGTAAGTTTGAAATATAAAAGGATATTTTATAAAAATTATAAAGTAGATTCAAAGTTTTCAAAGTTATACAGAGAAATTAACTATAATTAATTGAATAATTAATGAAAACATACATATTAATATATATGTGTAACTATAATTACTATAGTTGTGAATATATTTTAAATTTGTTTAAGATTAATGAATTTATACATTTTGAATTAATTATAATATTTAATTAAAAAAGTTAATTAAATAAATATTTAATCAAAATTTAATTAAAACTATAAAGGTTATAGTGAATTATTCATCTTAAATACTTTAGGATGAATAAAATAGAATTTCTGAAATTCAAATAAAATTTAATTAATAGCTAATTAAATTAAGAATCAAAATTAATTAGAAATGATTTAACTTATAAGATACATATAAACATTGTATAAGTTAATTAAATTACACTAGTTATTAAAAATTAAACTTACATAATAATATATGTAGAAACATAAATGGAACTAAAATAAACCCAAAATAGAGTTTTGGATTAATACATATATATACACATATACCCTGATTATAGATGTGTATGACACATGAATCTAGTGAAGATTTCATAACAAATACATTATACCATAATCAATATAACTCAGTATGAATATATTAAAGATTAATAATTTCTAATATAAATTCATCCTCTATCATTTATATTTGATAGACCACCTTTATACACTTTAGTTGTTGATCTAACTCAAGCTAGAGCAGTTATGTGTAGTACTATGAATAAATTTAGATAAGGTAAGATACATGCATGTATTTTTTGAGTAAATTCAACATAACGAAAAGATAGGTGAGAGTGAATAATCTCCCTTAATTTTTTGAGCAAACTCACGGTAGTGGTCGAGATTAGGACAAAGACCATGGGTAGGACTTGTATCATTATACAGCCAATAAGGAGTTATCCATCGCTTATGGTCCTTTGATTTGTTGAGCTAACTCAAGGTCAGAATCTCAAGGCAAGCGAGTCCTAAAACTCATTAGTTGAATCAAAATAATTTCTACGTTTCTCTTAGAGTTTTGAGGAATATAAAAATATAGGGGGAGCCTTAGTAGAAAAATGAAATGAATACAATTTGTTTGTGCCAAAATTGGTCACAAACCCCAGAAGTAGTGAAAGCACCAGTGTTTACACAAAGATCCACAATATCCAAACCAAGATCTCAGATCCAAATAAATTAGAGAATAAAAATAAAGAAATAGCAAAATTAAAATGTAAGAAAGCAAGAAAGAACACAAGATTTATAGTGGTTCAGCTATCTCCAGCCTACGTCCACTTTGAATCAATCCTTTTATTCCTTTTGTATTGAGATTACAGTTACAAGCCTTTGAACATCAACCAACAAAATAGCAGAGTTTCAGCGTAAAGAGCAGAAGAAGATCCTCTTTTAGTTGCCATAGGACCTTTATTTATAGGTGTAGATTCGAGAATATCCGCCCCAAAACCTAGAATACCTTTTCTCATGCATAGGTGGGCCTACCAGATCTATCCAAGGCGATTCGAGATCGATCCCTGATCGATCCATATCGATTTCGTATCGAATAGGAATCGCTCCGATAGGGCTGGGATCGATCATGGTGAAAGACGACAGTGTAAAGTCCTTGCTCCCCAAATTCATGAAATTCCAATGTGTATTTTATGTGATATGATCGATCTATGTTTGAAGTTTCCAGTGTAGGCTGAGTATTTTATATCCATGAAGAACCCATATCCATAATTCGCCTCCATCATTTCGTATCCATGCTTCGTATCCATCCATCAGCCCTGTGGGCTTATTCGTATCCATCAATCCATTCCCTCCTTCGTATCGATTAGCTGCTGCCCACTTCGTATCGATCCTCTGCTCTTCCTGCTGCCTTGTTCGTACTGATCCCTGAACATCTCTAAAGCACACCCTTTTGTATCCATCAACTCTATCTTTGTTCATATACAACGATCCAAGTCCATCACCTTCGTATCGATTCAAAACGACTCTATTCGTATTGATCCAATATCGCAGGACGATACGAAACCCATCGATATGAACTACAATCGGTCCAAAGCCATGTGTGTTATCCATATTAGGATCCATCTATCGATACAAAAGCATCAATGTGTAGGCATCGATCCGAAGCCCATCACCTTGATCGATACGAAGATATCGATCCGTAGCCATTTCTCACCAATATTGATCCATCCATAACTCGAGCATACGAACTCCGATTGACCCGAAATTAGAAATGTAGCCTTTCCAAGCCTTGTTTATCATTCCCAATCAATCTCACCTTGATTGGAGCTTCGTCCAATTTTGATGGTATCAATCATAGCCTTGTTTCCAATCGTTCTCCAATCCTGATATCCATCCTTATTAAGCAGTTTGTTGATATCCTGACTTTCACAAAAAGGCGGGGTAACATTTGCCCCCCAAAACATGCCTTGCGATAGGAAGGCGTGTTTTGAATAGCTTCAGGTCCAACATCCAAAGTCCATATTCCATCCATAGCTATACCATCGGATCCATAATCCAATCCACTACCGAGCCATTCTATCCAAGTGCCATAGCCATATCCTTATCCAAATCCGCGACTACTTTGAGTCGATATCTGATTCCGAATCCAGTAACCAAATCTTTAGCCAATTCCATAGCCATCCAAACTGGTCAACCGAGTTTTAATCCATCCATATCAAATAACCAATAACTAAATCCATGACCTCTCTGGGTCGACATCCGAATCCGGGACCACTCTGGGCCCTTGTCCAAATCATTAGCTGTTTGTAGCCAGGATCCAAATTCATAACTTCTATGGGTTCTTGCCAAGCGCAATCCACACTCGACGACCTGTGTCATGCAATGCCTTGCTTAACGGTGATCCTGGTTCAATGTCCTTGAACACTAAGTAATGGTGTGGCTTAAGTCCTAAGCAAAATCCTGATCACTCCGGACCCTTGCCGATTATAGTCCATACTCGACGACCTATATTAACAGATGATAGGTAATATGGGGCCTAAGTCCTAGGTCGAACTTGGTCTCTCTAGACCCTTGCCGAGCATAGTCCATACTGGATGACCTGAATAAGCCGATTCGCCACGTTCGGACGAAGCGACTTACCTTTGTCGGGTACAATCCATACTCGACGACCATTTACCAACCAGATTAAAACCCAATCGAAATCCAATCCGAAATCCAGATTAAATTAGAAAACCAAAAATCCATACCAGAAATCCAAACTAATATCCAAACCGGAAAACAAGCATCCAAACCTAAGTCCATACAAACAAAACCAGGAGTTCAAACCAAACTCCAAGTCTAAACCAGAAAAGAGCAAATGTCTAAACCAAAAAGAAAAGGAAGATTTTACCAACTACAACATCACAGTTTATCATCGTCTCAGAGCATGCCTAGGGGCTATCTCTGTCCCCTACATGAGTAAGTGACTTGGCCATTTGCCTAGAGTTTGCTACTTATTCCATACCATCCCTGTCAGTCGATAACCAATCGACCATCATTCCTGGGTCTCGCACCATCGTCATTTGAGGTAGACGGTGGCTGCTCCTGTTCTGCCGCCGCATTTTGAGTTTCGACTTATTGCTGCAACTGACTACTCCTTACATGCTCCTCGATTATATCCTTTAGATGCTTGCAGCTGTTGGTATCATGCCCGTCCAGGTCATGAAAGAGACAGTGCCTACGGATGACCTCTCGCGTTCCGAGGGTTCCCTCCTTGCCGGCCTTAGATAAGGAAGGCGATCCCGAGTCTCCATGAATATCCGCTCCAATGTTTCATTCAACAATATGTAAGTGGTGAATTTTGGCTCTCCCCGGCGTTTCCTTGCCCTACCAGAGTTGTAATCCAACTTCTTCTTCCCTTTATCCTTATCCTTACCCAAGCTTTCACTGGATGGTTCTCCATTCTTAACAACATTTACTTCCATTAGCTTCAAATCCAGACTCACATCCTCCTATCAAAGAAATCTTTCGGCCTCATAAAAGAATTCCACGAGATCCATTGGTGGATCCCGTATCAATGATACTTTGAAATCCGAGTTTTCCCTGACTCCTGACACTGCCACCATTAAAACCATCGACGGATCCGAGCGATCCACCAAAGCAACCGCTGGATTGAACCGATTTAAGAAAGTCCTAAGCGATTCCCCTTTCCTTTGTTTTACTGATGTCAATGTCATCACATTCTTCGGTCTATTGATATGAACCTGAAACTGCTTCAAAAACCTATCCACCAATTCTGTCCATGTCCTAATAGATCCATCTTCCAACTGCCTGTTAGCAGCTATATCCGTCAAATACAGAGGGAAACACCATGCCATAACTTCCTCCGATGCCTCCAGCACTTCCATGTGTCTCAAGTACCTCATCAAATGATCAGTAGGATCAGCCCTGCTGTTGTACACCTCTAGAGTAGGTAGCTTGAACTCTAGCGGATACCTAGCCATTCTGATATCATAGGTAAATGGGCTCACATTTACTCCTTCCAAATCTCTATTTGCTAAAACCCCACGCATAGTTCACCTTATAATCTCAGCTAATCCGGTGTTGTCCACCAAGGGTTGCCCCCCAAGTCCCCGAGGTAATTCTGGTACATACTCTTTATTACATATTCTTGTGCTCCTGCCGGCATCCTGCTGTGTGGTGACACCTGGAATCCCTCCATGAATTGGTCTATCATTGCATGGTGGTGTGCCCCCGAGTCTGGATTCATCCAAATTGGTAACCGTGTGCTGATTGGGGGTCGCGCCCTGTTGAGCTGCTCCATCTGATTGCCTGTTGGGTCCTTATGTTCCAGCTCCGTGGATCAGAACTCCAGCGACTCTTACTGCTCTTGCCTGTCCAAACTGTCTGAGAAGGTTCTACATCATTTCCTCCTACCTTTTCAACAATTCGTCCTGCATAGCTCCCATCATCATCTCCATCTCATCTCTGGTGATGAAAACTGTGATGCCCCACCTCTATACTCACGCTAGCCAAGGACGCTACTGGGTAATGCCATCGACTAGCGCGATGAATAAGACTGTTGAGGAGCGACCATCTATGTAATTGCTTTGTGCGAGTACCGATATGTCAGAAGATATAACTTACATTTAATTTCTAGAGGAAATCCGACATATCTAATACAAACTCAAAGCTACCACACAGTGGCTAAGTAGTCGTCAGAAACAAATATAGAAATAAACACAACACAAATCAGTCACAGATATTCATATCACAAAGGCGGAATAAGACATGAATATATCACATGATCGTGTACATCAAAATAGTGGTCATATAAAATCCACTACATCACAATGAATAGATACAAGTGCGAGACAAAAGAATAATTATACATTAAGGAGTCCATATCTCAAATGTATAATAACAAAAACTACTAATCTAAAGTAGTTAGCCAAAAGAATCATATGATAATCCCTGATAAGAAGTCAAGTGGGAGCACATGAAATATCTTGGTCTGACCCGAGTATTATTTAAGAAGAAAATAATAAACGGATCAGTCTAGCTATAATTATCAAATAAAATGAGATAGGATAAGAGATGTGACCAAAAACGTATGATAACAAAGAAATGCCATACTGTGTCAAGTATACATCAAATAACAACAAAAATCATACAATATCTCCAATCATCTCAAAATACCAAAAAGAAAATCATATTCTTTATTTTATTCACAAAACTACAAATATTGACAAACATATAAATGCCAAACGTAAAAGTTGGTGAAACATAAATTCCAGAAATCATCAATTAGAAATCCAGAAATCAAAAGGGGGAGGCCTATTACAAACGGGAGCATGAAAACTCCCAACAAATGTATCACAAACGGAATGCTATTACATGGTCGCTAACCATTGAGCCGGTGCAACGGCGTAGTACAATAATGGTACGCCCAAGGGACCAGAATCTTAAATAAGCCGGAACAATGACGTAGTACAACGTTACGCCCATTGAACTGAACTCCAATAAACCAGAACATCGATGTAGTACAGTGTTACGCCCGATGAAAGAGCCAGTGCCACGACGTAGTACAACGAAATGCCCGAGGAACCTGAAACTCCAATAAGCCAGAACAACGACGTAGTACAGCGTTACGCTCGATGAACCGAACTCCGATAAAAGGACATGGGTCACTAGCCCATAAAAATGAGACGAAGCTCATTAGGATGAGGTATTGTCCCCACGTGGACAAAGAGACATCGCACATTGCTAGTCTAAACCATAAAAATGATCACATCGATCATCAAGAAGTGTCGATTACACTAAGCTAGTAAATATAAGAGTTTAGTTTCATGTCCCATAACCACTAGCTTAACTTAAATATTTACGAACAAATTGTAGATTTCCACTCGAAAATTTTCACAAGAGTTTCAATCGAACAGGTCCATAAATTAACCGATGAAGTAAACGCAAGCATTTCATACCACTTGTTTTGCTAAGCCATTTAATTAGATTTTCTCATACGAATGAGGTAAAGGATTGTATATACTAATAGATTAGAAAACGGTTTTAGAAACGATCTTTGTATTTAAAAGTAGCGTTGAAATGATTTTGTAAAGAATTTTAATATTTACTATTAGTATAAAAAACCTTTGTATTTTAAAGTGACAAAGCACAGAAATGATTGTAGAAACAATCAACCATCCAAAAATTCACATACGAAGACGTGAATCAAATCCAGAGAAATCGATGCCGAATCCATCAAAATGGATATCCACAAAAATCTCGAAAAAGAAGTCATCAAAATCATAATAAATGATAACAACAAATAGGATCATCACGAATCGATTTAAATTGGAAATTCAATCCCAAAAAAGGTAAATTGGGCAGAAACAACAAATTCAGTCGACTGACTCAGAGATTTCAGTCGACTGAATCATGCCTGGGAACTTTCGGGTTCCAGGTTCAATCGACTGAACAGAGATTTCAGTCGACTGATACTGGCCCAGGAAATTTCCTGGCTTCAGCTCAGTCGACTGAACGCTCTGGGTCAGTCGACTGAACGCTCTGGGTCAGTCGACTGAACTGGGATTTCCAGTATTTTCAGCCTAAAATTGAAGAGGCAATCTCTTCGCAAATGCAACCGGACGAGCAATGGGCACTAGGGGTTTATGCCAATCGATGACCCGGCCCTATAAGCTCTTCGATGTATTACCAAACCATGGTCAAACATCCATAAAAGGATTTACACACAAATTTAACTTCACAAACCAAAAATTGAAATATTCACAAAACCAATCCAAATCAAGAGCAAATGCACGTGAAGAAGTGTTAGGAATTCATACCTAACAACCAAAGATAATTATAAACATAGATGTGAGATAAAATTCTCACCTTTGAACCCAAAAACAATGAATGAGAAGCTTGAAGGCAAGGGAAGATCAACCACACTTCAGTCTCAACACAAGAATCTTGAATCTAGGCTTAAAAGAGATACACTTCCCAAATTAGGTTTAGGAATTTTCTGAAATCAAAGAGAGAATGAGTTGGAGAAGAAGGAGATGATGCTTACCAATGCTTCTCTTTGAATTTGGAGCTAGAACTTGATTTGCAAATGGAAACTAGGGCTTAGGATTTTTAATTCTCTTTCTCTTCCCCCATTATTCTCTTTAGAACTGAAAAGATAAGGACGAGGGGATGAATGAAGAGAGTTGGTTCAGTTTTGGGTATTAAGTTGGCTAGTGGGCTGAACCCAAACCCAAACCCAAAGTGAAAAGGTCAAATTTTTAGCTAGCTCCAAACATATCAATGTTTATACTCAATAAGGTTGCAAATGACATTTTGAACTCAATGGAAGGGGTCCCGAGTCCCAATTCGACTGTTTGCAAAAAGTAACTTTTCGGACTAAAATCCGACTAACGATACCATATTTAAATAAAACATTTAAATAGATAATTGTAAAATATGCGGGTTGTTACAGACTCCCCTCCTTAAAGAAATTGCGTCCTCGCAATAATTAATAGGAAAAATGAAAAGTAACAACCATAAAAGCATATCAGCCAAAAGAAAATTTGAAATAAGAAGTTCACCATAAAAAGCACGAAAGAGTAAGTCCGAGTGTGTTTGCTCGATGAATTCTCAAGATTCCCAAGAGAAATCCTTAGAATTTGAGGACCATTGAACTTTCACAAGAAGAACATCTTTATTTTGAAGGCGTTCAACCTCCGAAGTAATGATACGAATAGAATATTGCTCATAAGTCAGATTTGGTGAGACTTCAATTTCTTCAACAACACCGGGCTCAAGAATAAAAATCAGGATTCCAAGGTATTTCCGCAGTAAAGAGACGTGGAAAACGTCATAAATAGCAAAAGATTGAGTCGGTAATAAAAAGGTGATAAGCCACAGAACAAATACGTTCGGTGATGGGAAATGGACCAACGTATCGAGGTGCTAACTTTCCCGATCGACTGAAATGCACAACACCCATCATAGGTGAAACATGAATGAACACCGATAAAATCAAGACCTAAAACCAGTTCTCACCGGCTTTAAGCCAACACGAAGGAAATCGGCATAGCCTTCCGTAGAGTGCCTCGAAAGGTGCCATACCAATACAAGGTTGGAAGTTATTATTTGAAGAAGACTCAACAAGAGAAATATAACTTTCCCAACTTCCACCAAAATCAAGAACACATGAACGAAAGAGATCTTCAAGAGTTGATTCACACACTCTATTTGTCCATCGGATTGAGGACGATAAGCGGTGCTAAAAATTAAGTTTTTTTCCCAAAGCTTTTGAAGATCTTACCAAAGTCCACTAGTAAAATAATGGATCTCGATTGCTAACAATAAAAGTAGGAACTCCATGCAATTTTAGTTTGACATAGAGTTTAGCCAAAAGAGGTATAGTCCAAAAGAAAGAAGGACAAGCCTCAAGGCTACACAGAACAAGAGATGAACATTGATAGGATTCACGATCTCGAATCTCATAAGTGGACAAAGTCTCGAGATCATTCCATTCGGATATCATCAAAGAAACAGCAGCTTGTTGCTTACAACTAAGGGCATCGGCAACTCGATTACCCTTTTCCGGGGTACAAAGAAGATCAAGATCATAAGATGCAAGGAACTCGAGCCAACATTAAGTTCCTTATGAGAAATTAAACATTTCAAAGATTTATGATCGGAGTGGAGAACGAATTTCTCCCCCAAAATAATGATGCCAAACTCTAAAAGCGAAAACAATAGCCGCAAGCACTAGATCATGAGTGGGATATCTAGTCTCGATAGGCTTTAATGATTCAAAAACAAAACTGATAGCGCGTTCTCTTTTGCAAGAGAACGACACCCAAACCAATACAACTAGCATCGGTATAAACAATAATGTCTTGGTTTCCTTTGGGAATCACAAGAATAAGAATATCGGAAAAAAGTTCTTTTAAATAATCTTCCTTCCCGAAAAGCTAAAAACTTTCAAAATTACAATTATTTTTATGTAATAATCTTTTCAGAAAAATTTACATTTTACAAGTCAATTTACTATGTCTGATTGTCTCATCATAGCGTTTAGGAGATTCCTATCGATAACGTTGATCAAACGCACCGACCAGAATTCTTAAAGCACTCAATGGGCAAAATAACACAAAATCATCTTCTGTATGATAAACAAGTCTCTTATAAAATTTACAAATATTCTTTGCTCGTTTTGAGAATAAAACCCAAACATACTTATAAATAAATCTTACGAAAAAGATTTGCAAAATTTTAAATTGTTGTTTTCATCCAAAATCAATAAATACAAAAATGGAGTCATCGAGATATTCGTAGAATACTCGATTCATAAAATGGATGAAATAAGCTGGACAAACTGAATGACATAATAAGTCATTCATAAGAATCATAACGAGTGCGGAATGCGGTAAGTGGAATGCTAACTTCCGCAACTCGTAGCAAATGAAAACCGGTGGCAAGGTCGAGCTGAAAAGACCTTGGCACCACTCAATAGATTGCTTAGGTGATAATCCTAAGACAAGCTCAAATATATTCCGGAAAATTCACAAATTACTTGAATGAGAAAAATAACATCTTCTTTATCAAGTAGGTTTAAAGAATAAAATGTTGCCACCAAATTTGGAAATCGAAATCTTTAAAAACAATAGAAATCTGCTTAATAGATTGAGAATCTCGAAGATAAATAGTCCGCATTGGACATAGGATATGGCCTTTATAATAATTAAGCCAATCCTTTCAAAAAAAAAATCTCGAAGCCTAAGTAACGCATAACATGCAAATCGGCTCGAAAAGAATAATCACATAAAATAATCTTGACATTTTCACAAAGTAAATTGAGTGTTGCGGATCCATCAATCGAATTCGCAATTCTCAATGAAGTCATCAAGCCCATAAAATTTCAAAAGTGAAAGAATCATCAAGTTCTTTTGATATAAAATAATGAGATGAACCCAAATAAAAAAGAACTCGAACAAGATAATCACAAAACAAATATCGTCAAGGATAGACTGAGAATTACCTTGACCAAGAGAAGTGTCACTAGGAGCTTGCACGAGATTCAACTCTCCCTCTCTCCTACTTTGAAGTATGGGACATGTAGATAAAAGATAGCCCGAACTTTTGCAATAACGACAAAAAAGTGGTTTCGGGCACTCATTAGCATAGTGGTCCGTAAGACCACAATTGAAGCATCATCCACGACTAGTGGTAGGAGTCTTTGCTACAGAAGTTTCTTGCTTCCCTTTCTTGTCGGGATTGGGGCCTTTGAACTTAATAGGCCTCTTCATGTAATTGTTGAAGTTCTGTCTGGCATGCACAACTTCAACATCAATTTCTCTATCGGCCTCTTGAAGTTAAAGAGCGATATCTATAAATTGATCGAAAGAAACTTCTAGTTTCAAAAGTAAAGGCTTCTTAAGGTTCTTATTCAACCCATAGACTAACCTCTGATTTTTCTTCAATGGGGTATTAATATATTCGACCCCATATTTAGAGAGAGATTCAAAAGATGCGACGTAGTCCGTCACAGAAGATTCACCTTGAACAAGGTCAATAAAGCGTCGGGCTAAAGTTACTTTTTCAGCCTCTGGCACAAACTTCAATTCGAACCTTTCTCAGAATTGCTCCCAAGTAAGATCCGCTTCGATAATTTCAGAAATCAAAAGCTCATACCAATCTAATGCTCTTTCTTGGAGCATGCTAGAAGCCACTTGGACTCGAAGTGAATCAATAAGATCCATGCGGGAAAAGATGCGATCGCATGATCTAAGCCAAGCTTGGATTTCTATAACACTTTCGGATCCCTTGAATGGCCTTCCACCCAAAGCGGTATAATCTCTGCACAAGCGTGCAAACTCGGATTTAGGGTGAGTTGGCGCTGGAATGGGTCCGGCAGCTCGGGCATCGTTCACAAGATCTAAAAGTTGTTGAGCTGACATAAATAATGCTTTCTGAGGAGTAGCACTAGATTGACCGGCGCTGGGACGGCCAGGTCTAACCATTTCTCTTCTCTAAGAAAGAAAGAAAGAAGAGGAAAAAGGTTATTCTCAAAATGAATATTAATCAACCTTGATTGATAAAACAAGGCATCACAAAAGAAAATAGGATAGAACGGTACGAAGACTCGAATCAAATCCTATGGCACGATTCCTAAGAAAGACTTAGGACAATGATCCTTGCTAGATTATTCTACATTGTTCCGAAGTTTGGCTCTGATACCATGCTGTGATGCCACACCTCTATACTCACGCTAGCCAAGGACACTATGGGGTAATGCCGTCGACTAGCGCGAAGAATAAGGCTGTTGAGGAGCGACATCTGTGTAATTACTTTGTGCGAGTACCGATATGTCAGAAGATATAACTTACATTTAATTTCTAGAGGAAATACGACATATCTAATACAAACTCAAAGCTACCACACAGTGGCTAAGTAGTCTTCGGAACAAATATAGAAATAAACAT
This sequence comes from Allium fistulosum, assembly GCA_030737815.1. Taxonomy (NCBI): domain Eukaryota; kingdom Viridiplantae; phylum Streptophyta; class Magnoliopsida; order Asparagales; family Amaryllidaceae; genus Allium; species Allium fistulosum. Next base: position 974,509,641 of record CM060904.1, read on the forward strand.
AACACAAATCAGTCACAGATATTCATATCACAAAGGCGGAATAAGACATGAATATATCACATGATCGTGTACATCAAAATAGTGGTCATATAAGATCCACTACATCACAATGAATAGATACAAATGCGAGACAAAAGAATAATTATACATAAAGGAGTTCATATCTCAAATGTATAATAACAAAAACTACTAATCTAAAGTAGTTAGCCAAAAGAATCAGATGATAATCCCTGATAAGAAGTCAAGCGGGAGCACCTGAAATATCTCGGTCTGACCCGAGTATTATTTAAGAAGAAAATAATAAACGAATCAGTCTAGCTATAATTATCAGATAAAATGAGATAGGATAAGAGATGTGACCAAAAACGTATGATAACAAAGAAATGCCATGCTGTGTCTAGTATACATCAAATAACAACAAAAATCATACAATATCTCCAATCATCTCAACATACCAAAAAGAATATCATATTCTTTATTTTATTCACCAAACTACAAATATTGACAAACATATAAATGCCAAACGCAAAAGTTGGTGAAACATAAATTCCAGAAATCATCAATTAGAAATCCAGAAATCAAAAGGGGGAGGTCTATTACAAACGGGAGCATGAAAACTCCCAACACGTGTATCACAAACGGAACGCTATTCCATGGCCGCTAACCATTGAGCCGGTGCAACGGCGTAGTACAATAACGGTACGCACAAGGGACCAGAAACTCAAATAAGCTGGAACAACGACGTAGTACAACGTTACGCCCATTGAACCGAACTCCAATAAACCAGAACATCGACGTAGTACAGCGTTACGCCCGATGAAAGAGCCAGTGCCATGATGTAGTACAGCGAAACGCCCGAGGAACCTGAAACTCCAATAAGCCGGAAAAATGACGTAGTACAGCGTTACGCCCGATGAACCGAACTCCGATAAAAGAACATGGGTCGCTAGCCCATAAAAATGAGACGAAGCTCATTAGGACGAGGAACTGTCCCCCATGTGGACAAAGAGACATCGCACATTGCTAGTCTAAACCATAAAAATGATCATCATCGATCATCAAGAAGTGTCGATTACACTAAGCTAGTAAATATAAGAGTTTAGCTTCATGTCCCATAACCACTAGCTTAACTTAAATATTTACGAACAAATTGTAGATTTCCACTCGAAAATTGTCACAAGAGTTTTAATCGAACAAGTCCATAAATTAACCGACGAAGTAAACGCAAGTGTTTCATACCACTTGTTTTGCTAAGCCGTTTAATTAGATTTTCTCATACGAATGAGGTAAAGGTTTGTATATACTAATAGATTAGAAAATGGTTTTAGAAACGAGCTTTATATTTAAAAGTAGCGTTGAAATCATTTTGTAAAGAATTTGAATATTTACTATTAGTATAAAAAACCTTTGTGTTTTAAAGTGACAAAGCACAGAAATGATTGTAGAAACAATCAACCATCCAAAAATTCACATACGAAGATGTGAATCAAATCCAGAGAAATCGATGCCGAATCCATCAAAATGGATATCCACAAAAATCTCGAAAAAGAAGTCATCAAAATCATAATAAATGATAACAACAAATATGATCATCACGAATCGATTTAAATTGGAAATTCAATCCCAAAAAGGTAAATTGGGCAGAAACAACAAATTCAGTCGACTGACTTAGGTCTTGGAAACTTTCTGTTTCCAGGTTCAGTCGACTGACTCAGAAATTTCTGTCGACTGAATCATGCCTGGGAACTTTCGGGTTCCAGGTTCAGTCGACTGAACAGAGATTTCAGTCGACTGATACTGGCCCAGGAAATTTCTTGGCTTCAGCTCAGTCGACTGAACGCTCTGAGTCTGTCGACTGAACTGGAATTTCCAGTATTTTCAGCCTAAAATGAAGAGGCAATATCTTCGCAAATGCAACCGGACGAGCAATGGACGCTAGGGGTTTATGCCAATCGACGACCCGGCCCTATAAGCTCTTTGATGCATTACCATACCATTATCAAACATCCATAAAAGGATTTACACACAAATTTAACTTCACAAACCAAAAATTGAAATATTCACATAACCAATCCAAATCAAGAGCAAATGCACATGAAGAAGTGTTAGGAATTCATACCTAACAACCAAAGATAATTATAAACATAGATGTGAGATAAAAATCTCACCTTTGAACCCAAAAACAATGAATGAGAAGCTTGAAGACAAGTGAAGATCAACCACACTTCAGTCTCAACACAAGAAGCTTGAATCTAAGCTTAAAAGAGAAACACTTCCCAAATTAGGTTTAGGAATTGTAACGACTCGAATTTTTCGCGCTCGAAAATCAACATCCGTACTTCACATTGTACTAGAATGCCGCAGATTCGACCGTTCAAATCCGATTCGCCGGAGCTATAACACCATTAAGTATAACAACACAGCGGAAAAAGAATATATCAATTACATAACATTGATACAATGACAGGTACAACAGAATGATACAACAGATATCAATATACATCAGAGATATGATACAAGAAATAGCAGCGGAAAGAAAATAGATAACACAGGCAACGGATAGAATGTCTCCAATAGAATGCTCCAAGATAAGCAACGTCAGTCCATGAACTCCAAGAACTGAACTAGCTCCAGATAATCTACTAAACCTGAATATCTGAAAAACCCAACTCTAGATTGCCCGTGTGGAAAATAGTGGGCACCCAGAGTTTAGGAAGGGAACAATAAACTCCGGATCAGTCATGGGACTGGTGTGAGCAAACAAAAACAGTTTATCTTTAAACAAACACAAAAGGCTTTTAAACATTGAAATCCGCAATGTTTTTGGAAAATGAAACTACCATAAGACCTCCCACCACACACACAATGCAAACGCAGAATTGGAGGAGATTTCTTCTTATGATAGTCAAAAATGCTTACTACGCAAAATCAAAACTCTTTTGATATTATTACTAGTGCATAGTGTAGAAAAAACATTTCAAAAATATAATATAAATCTTAGCCAGCATACAACATTATTGTATGCCTACTATAGCTACTACGCTCAATAACAGGTTACCGCCACATTCCATAGCAGGTAATACAACTAAAACCGTACTGGGTTCGTATTGTTTCTTTGGATTTCCAACAAATGATCAGGCAAAGGAACTTCCTTACCGAAATAGAAACGCCTCTGGAAAGACGCCCCGGATCCTAACCGGATCTCCGCAAACAAAAGGCCGACGCTACCTCACGCTATACAGCTGTAACTAGGTAACTAACACACGAGTCATGTCATCCCCCGGTCGTTACCGACCTTTATCCGCGGGATCTCGAAAACCAACAAAGCAACATCATACAGTAATAAATTACCGTGTCCACATGAGTTAAGTATCTGGGCTCCATACCATGATACCACCCTTTATCCAGAAGGAAATGACATACCCTAGGGGCGCTACCCCTACAAACCTTTGCCGCAACATTCCTGTTTCGACCATTACCGGGTTGTGAGGCTCGACGAAGTTTCGTCCACAAAGCCACGCTTTTTCACAAAGCCACGCTTCGATCAACAAATGATCAGCAGCACTTCGTATGCCACATTACCAAATTGGGAATGTATCACTAGTAACCATCAACTACATAACCTCTGAGCTCATACGTCTCAGAGAAGGGTGTTAAGCTAAGAGAATAAATTCTCCGCCACCAACAGAAATGTATTTGATAGAAACCAGCTTTACATCTCAAAGTGTAACGTCAGACACACATCCATACAAGTCTGTTCCGGGTTCGAACAGTACCGAAGGCACTTCCGAAGAAGCCCTTGCAAATCCGGGTATTCACAATCTCGATCGGACTTCCCATCACTTAGGGAATCTCTATACCGGAGCCATGATGCAGAGAAAATCGATAGGTCATCATATCGCTCTCGCAAATACCCGGTCTTCACCACCGGTCTTCAAATGCTATCCATATACGTCGTATCATTATTCGGAATGGGTTATATGACACAAAGGTCCTCTCTCGGCTAAACCGAATAACGAGCGCAATTAAAAATCATATGGATACTGGGGTCTCAGTTAACTCACAGATTAAAGTCATAAACTTTTCATTCGAATGGTAAAACAAATTACCATTTCCAATCTTTTAAACAAAAAGATTCATTTCAAAAACCTTCAATGGTTTAAACAATTTCCACACTTTTAATCTTTTAAACAAAAAGATTTATTTCACAAAGTTAACCCCATTCACAAAGATCCATTCATGGATTTCAAAACAATTTTCATTTTAATTGAATTATCTCGTTAAATCCTTAAATCAAGATTTAACTTATAGCTTTCAAAACTCGTTTCCAAAGATTCATTCATAGCCTTTCAAAACAATTCCATTTCAAGTTAGATTAACTCATCCGGTCTTTGAAATCAAAGACTCATTTCATAGTTTTCAAAATATTTCATTTCCATTTCAAACTTGAAATTCTTTCAACACAAATTGGAAATCCTTTCTTAAAATGAAAGCTATTATTATTTGAAAACAAGTAGTTTTCGTTTCGGAAAAAAAATCCAGTTATATTTACACGAGTTAAAACCCTTGAATTAAATTCAAATTTCCAAATTAATATCTTTAAAATGGTTTAACCCATATATAACTTGTACAGCTTCTTTAATCCCTAGTTTCAAATCATAGAATTCAATTTCAACTTGAATTCAAATTTAAATCAAATTATTTAAATTTCCAAAACTCGATTAAGTTATTCGAAATAACTTTTATCTTTGAAATTCCATTTCAAAAGCTTTTCACTTTAAACCCAAATTTCCAATTTCAAAATCAATTGAAATTTAAATTTAAATTTCAAAAACATTGAATTTACATCATCTGTGATTTAACCGATTTCCACGTGAAATCCATATTTGTGTGTGTATAAGTGTGGTCTAGGGGTTTTACACACAATAGTGCAACATCAATCATCACAGATATATCGATAAGCGGTACAATCGATAACGCTTATCTTCATTCACAGATTCATAGATAAAATAAATTTATCAGTCACAAAGATTCATCATTACAATTCGATGTGGGTTTCGGATAACCAACTGGAATCCGACTCCCTGTCGCATCGAAATTCAAGTGCCGTTTTACGGGCCAAGGGTTTCATATTCACATAGTAATATATCACAGAAACAGAAATCACAGATATAAATATCGCAGATAAGTAAATTACAGATCACAACATAAATCGGGATGTATCACAAAGCATCATATATCAGAGATATCAAACAATTCAACATTCCATAGAATCCAAACATTCATAAGTAAGATCAATGAATTATCCGATTAATTTAAATCAGATTTATTACTTATGAATAAATCAGTAATCCTGGTTAATCAACATTAATTAATTTCAACCATTTTGATTAATTATTCTTTAATCATTTATTAATCAACCATTAATAATAAATCAATTAACCTTTAATTATCAATAAATTCTTTAATTACTTATCTTGACAAATTTACCTTCAATTAATCACATTAATTAATCAATCATATTAATTAATTACCATAAATAAATCATTCTTAAGTCGATCACAAAATTAAGCCTTAATTAATAAATTATCCCTTTATTAATCACCTACCTTAAGTAATAAATCAATAACCCATTAACTTACACCTTCAAGTTAATTCACTTTTGAAAACATTTAACTTATTAATTAACTTTTCTAATTACGTTATTAAGTTTATTTAAAATAAACTCTTTAAAATAAAAGTGATATATATATATATATATATATCTTAAACACCTTTAAACTTAGTGAGTATAAAACAACTTCTTTTGTTTAATAGTTTAAAAACTGTTTTATACTAAAATCTACAGACTCGAGACTTACTCGAGCTATTTCACGATCTCCTTCGAGTTCGACTCGACGAAAACTCGTCTTCTTCCCAACGTTCAGAACACAGCTGATACACCCAGATGCACGTACACGTGCACGAGACGCCGGAGCCACGGCGATCGCCCTCGACCACGTCGCAAAGTCGCCGACCACACCCTCATCCATCACGAACACCCAGATCTTCAAATCGCCGACGAACTCGAAATCGAGCTACTCGACACAACTTGGAACCCAACTCAAATGACAAAACCACCTCGTCCTCGCCACACAAGGCACCAGAGACATCAGAATTTCGTCCACGCCTCGACAACAAGACAATCGACCATCCTCCAGAAGCTCGAACCACTCGATCGCGTATTGGTGATGAATTCGAAACATCACTGACCTAAATAAAAACTGTGAAATAAACCCTAAAATGTATTCGTTTGTCTAATTTATACATTAGAAAAATTCCCTGAGAATTTTCTCATGATCCATGATGTTAATACTAGGATCAATTCAAGTTTTAACTTTTATTATTGATTCAAACTTTAGAAATCGAAAGAAATTCAATTTTTGTTCAACCTTGAACTGCTCTTCGAAAAATGAAGTTAAAATCTTCATTCAAATTTTAAAAATCATAACTTTTAATATTAATTCAAGGTATAAACTTGGATTAGCAATTTATGTCATTCAACTTTATCAAAGAGGTATTTGATTTAACTGTATAACATGTTACAGTGGTGTTTGAAATCTAACCCATTTTGATTTTTTTTGTTTCCTGTATTATAAATTTTCTAGAAATATTTGAATTAATTCTGCTTAGAAGTTATTTTTAAAACCTAAAACATGATTATACAACCATGTTCCATTTGAATTCTAAGGCCTACAGAAGAATGGAGAGGGAGTATTTGGATTTTTGTTTAACAGGCTTTGAAACCTGGAACAGAGCAGATTATTTTCTTTTGAATATACAGACATGTACAAGCCTGTATACATATTCAAAAATGTATATTCAACATAAATTTCACTCAAGAAATCATTGATTACAGATTTACTTCATACAATCATCACAGCATCAAGATTAAAGGTTAGATCAATAAGGTTTACTCACAGGAAGATAAAGATTTTGTTTAGAAATTTGCTCATAGGTCAATAAGAAGAGTTGCTCACCTTATTTTCAGAGAAGAACAGAGAGCAAGCCAAAATTTGAAATTCTGGAAAGCTTTAAAACTGGAAACTCGAAACTTGCATATTTTGTTGTTGTTGATTCCAGAAAATTTGAAATGGCTTTGAACTTGAACACTGAAATGTTTGAACTGGAAACTTGTTGTAGTTGAGAGGCTTTCATTTTAAATTTGAACTGAAGTGTTTTGCTTCCTAGTTGATTTCCAGGTTTCATTTGTATTTCCTCTATTCTTTCTTTTACTTAGGTTGTATTTGTATAAACTTTTAGAAACTGGATTTGTAAAGCTTTTGTAATACGAAATGGAATGAGATAGTTTGATAAATAAACAAGTATACTCATTTGTTTACTGTTCTGGTACTCGAAAAATTCAGAGATTTTTATCTCTTTGGAGCTGAAAGGAAATATTTAGTGTACTTGTGATATAGCATTAAATGCTTGCTCCTTATCAAGTTTACACCAGCCCATTCTTTATTCTTTTAGGTACAAACTTGCATACATATGTTTATACTTGTTTGACTTAGCTGCTAAGCATACAACTCTATTTCTATTCGTATACACTGAAGTGATTTTACTGCCTGCACCATGTACATTTTGCTATAGGGTATAACATTTACTTGCCTTATTTTATTACCTTGTACTTAGGTGATTTTTTTATTTTTTATGCCTGCAAGTATAAATTGCTATAGAGTGTAAAATATTTAACTTACCTTATCTTATCTTGTACCTAAGTATTTAATCCTACTCCTAACATAAGTGTATTTATTTTTATTCTAAGACTTAACCCATCAAATATTTTTACTTTAATACCAATTATATTGTATTTCTCCATATATTTATTTTAAAATTCATTTACTTGAAATTTAAATTCGAATCAATATATACTTATATATAAAATTTCAAATTTACTCGTATATCATATTTAAATTTAAATGATTTAATATATTGGAATTTGGATTCGGGGAAACTCGAATCAATTTATCAATTGATTTTACAATTTTTTATTCAATAATTAATTTGATTATCAATTTAAATATACGTAAAATCCGGGGTCGTTACAGGAATTTTCTGAAATTAAAGAGAGAATGAGTTGGAGAAGAAGGAGATGATGCTTACCAATGCTTCTCTTTGAATTTGGAGCTAGAACTTGATTTGCAAATGGAAACTAGGGCTTAGGATTTTTAATTCTCTTTCTCTTCCCCCATTATTCTCTTTAGAACTGAAAAGATAAGGAAGAGGGGATGAATGAAGAGAGGCGGTTCAGTTTTGGGTATTAAGTTGGCTAGTGGGCTGAACCCAAACCCAAAGTGAAAATGGTCAAATTTTTAGCTAGCTCCAAACATATCAATGTTTATACTCAAAAAGGTTGCAAACGGCATTTTGAACTCAATGGAAGGGGTCCCGAGTCCCAATTCGACTGTTTGCAAAAAGTAACTTTTCGGACTAAAATTTGACTAACGATACCATATTTAAATAAAACATTTAAATAGATAATTGTAAAATATGCGAGTTGTTACAAAAACTAAAGCCTTATTCGCTCCTAAGGATGCCTCCTGACTCCCTTCGTGTTGACTCCTTTCCGCTCTTTGTCTCCTTGTTGATTGCTTTGTCATGGTTCCTTTTAGATCCAAGCCATTCCAAATCTGAACTCCAAATCGGTATAGCGGGCACTGGTCTTTCTCAGTGAAAGCACTAAAGTGTTTGTGCCAAAATTGGTCACAAATCCCAGAAGTAGTGAAAGCACCAGTGTTTACACACAGATCCACAATATCCAAACACGGATCTCAGATCCAGATAAAGTAGAGAATTAAAATGAAGAAATAGCAAAATTAAAATGTAAGAAAGCAAGAAAGAACACAAGATTTATAGTGGTTCGGCTACCTCCGGCCTATGACCACTTTGAATCAATCCTTTTATTCCTTTTGTATTGAGATTACAATTACAAGCCTTTCAACATCAACCAACAAAATAGCAGAGTTTCGACGTAAAGAGCAGAAGAAGATCCCCTTTTAGTTGCCATAGGACCGCTATTTATAGGTGTAGATCCAAGAATATCCACCCCAAAACCAGGAACACTGTTGGGCGTGTTCTCACCCAAAAGACCCCGAGGCCAAGAAGCTTGATTCATCCATCCAGGCTTGCCTAAACTCATCCGGCACTCTCGTCCTCTAGAGCCCATTCGGCAGGAACTCATTCGGCATCCATGTTTCACAGAACCCATTCGGCAGTCTCAAGCAACTGCCGAATCAACCTTCCTCCTATGACTGTCGAACCAATCTTCGTCCCTACCACCGGACCAAGTTTCTCCTACCACTGCCGAACCAAGCATCTACCGGATCAAGACATTCCGGACCAACCCCTACCGAACCAACATACACTCCACCATTACCGGTCCAAACAACATGACACCTACCACCGGACCAAGTATTACCGGACCAAGACGTGCCAGGCCAGATCACATCGGCCCAGGCCCACCAGCAACTATACACATCCATGACCCCTACCCCCAGCCTCACTCTATAAATAGAGGGGCAGGGGTACAACAATGGGGACAAGTTTGAGAGCTCAAGCACGGAGAGAACTTTCAAACAACTTTCTTTTACTTGTATCAAAGCTTTGTACTTGTAATCAAAACAAGAGAAGAGAAATAACATATAAAGTGGACGTAGGCACATTCTGGCTGAACCACTATAAATCTGCGTGTCTTTTTACAGTTTAGCCCCTGCTTTTCATATATTTGCATAAATCACCCAAATCACTAAGAACAACATAAGATCTACTAAATCATACAACTTTGAGGTGTTTGTCCATTTTTTGTGCAAACATTTTTGGTGCTTTCACTGAGAAATAGAAACTCGAAGCTTCAGCTTCATCCACTTAGCAGTTTTCCTAATAACGTCATCCGCCGCTCGGAGAACATGCCTCCCAAACAGAGAAAAGATGTTAACAAAGGAAAAAACATCGCATCCAGCAGTCTTCCAGATCCAGCTGTCACGGATCAAGTAAATCGTCCTCCTCCAGCAGCGGTAACAAATGAAGGACAGGCTAACCCAACCACTCCTGCCACAGAACAGCCTGCAGCAATTACTAGGGCAGATTTGGACAGAGTTGTGGTTGAAGTGACTAACCGCTTCACGTCCCAGCAGGAAGCCTTGGTGGACCATCTCATGTCACGCTTAAGGGACGCTGAAGAATCCAACAGCAACACTGAATCATGGGGTGAGTCCCAATCTGGAGGATCTCAGAGACGACAAGGATCTTCCCTCTTCGAAGGAGCTAACGGCAGAAGTAGTCATGGTAGGAGCCGAGACCGAGCACAGCCCGAAGTTAGGCCTGAGGAAACGTTTGGTACCGAACCCAATAGGGGAGGTACCGGGTGAAGGTCAACTGTAGCTGAGCCTGTCATACTGCCTAACCACGGAAACACCAGTGAACGGGGCCGAGCTAAAGTCCAGCTCGAAGTTGGACCCGAGGAAGTGCTTAGATCAGAACCCAACAGGGGAAGATCAAGGCAAGGACCAACTGTAGCTGACCCTAGCATGCTCCCAGAAGATCAAAGGCAGCCGTTGGAAAATATGAGACATGATAGACGATACCATCCCTACAGGTCATCTGGACGGGATCAATCCCACAGGACAGAACCAAACCCGTTTCTATCTGCTCCAAATTCTGATGAGAGGATGGCACGCTTATTCAGAGAGTGTGTCCAACAGGAACAAAGAGATCAAGGGATAGGCGCTAGGGTGACCAGCCCTTTCGCCCGCAACATCGAAATTGCTATCACCCCCCGAGAATGGAAGATGCCAACAATGGAACCCTACAAAGGAACCTCCGACCCCGTTGTACACTTACAGAGGTACACGCAACATATGCTCATGAGTGGGGCGACAGAGGGAGTACTGTGCAAATGCTTTCCGCTCTTTTTAGCAGATCTTGCTACCTCCTGGTTCTGTCATCTACCCCAGGGATCCAACAGCTCGTGGGAAGTGTTGAAAGAAAAATTTATCAGTCAGTTCCGCATTCATGTGGAGCAACCTAAGGACGCTTATTCCTTATCCAGCGTCAAACAGAAACCTGGAGAAAAGCTGCAACAATACCTAACCAGATTCAACGCCGCAGCGGCCGCAGTCCAAGATGTCGATGAGAAGCTTATCCTAATGGCCCTCTGTAGTGGTGTGCATCCAGACACTAAATTTGCTAGAAGGTTGACTAAAGAAAAACCAGCTACTTTACCCGATTTCTTCCATGAAGCCGGGAAATACATGAGGCTTGAGGATGCTGCCGTGGAGGGGCAGTCAGAACAGCAGAATAAGGCAACTCACAGCAACGCCCCTGCGGTGGCAAGAGACGTTCGAAGAAATGATTCCAGAGACAATGCTGGGGCAAGAAGGGAGAAAAGTGCCTATATCGGCCAGGACCGAGATTCGACACTTACACTCCTTTGAACGAGACCGTTGAAAATATCTTCCTTGCCACCCAAGACGAAGATGAATACAAACGCCCCCCGCACAAGAAGAAATCAGATAACGCAGTTAAGTCCGGAAAATTCTGCCGCTTCCACGAATCCCATGGGCATGATACCAATGAATGCCATCATCTTCGGTACTTGATTGAAGAACACATCAGAAGAAGAAGACTGGAACGCTATGTAAATAGTGCATTGAACTAAGTCAATATGATATTACCTACCATCCTCGCACCGCCATCAAGGGGCAGGCCATGGCCGATTTCATCACCAAATTCACTACCAACAACTGAGATTACTCAAATGACCAGCTCGTGGCCCTTGGCTGTATGGGGAATTGACTTAATCGGCGAACTACCAATGGGCCGAGGCGGGGCCAAATATGCTATAGTGGCAGTCAACTATTTCACCAAATGGGTGGAAGCGGAACCTTTGAATAAAGTATCTTCAGCAAAATTTATTAATTTCTTGATCAAAAAATGTTCTGTGCAGGTACGGAGTCCCGTTCAAAATCATATCGGACAATGGACTTCAATTGGACAGCGAGGAATTCGCCAACTGGTGTCAAGAGCATGGAATTCACAAAAGCTTCTCATTCGTAGCGTGTCCCCAGGCAAACAGACAAGTCAAAGCCGTCAACAAAATTCTGAAAACTCTGGTCAAAAAGAAGCTCGAAAAGTCAAAGGGCGCTTGGGTGGATGAACTCCCTATGGCACTATGGGCCTATCGCACACCTTTTAGAACATCAACAGAGCATACTCCTTTCTCTTTGGCATACGGATTGGAGGCTATGCTCCCAGTTGCAACCATCGTGCCTTCCCACCGTAGGATCCACTATAACCCAGAAGAAAATGAAGAACTCCCTCACATGTCTTTGGATCTAATTGAGGAGAGAAGAAATGATTCCGTCCTCGAAGCAGCAGCCCACAAGCAAAAAGTGGCAGCACAATACAACTCCGAAGTCAAGCATCACACCTTACAAGAAGGGGATCTTATCCTCAAGCGAATCTACCCTCACCCCGGAGCACTAGATCCAATCCGGGATGGACCATATAAAGATCTCCACAACGGAGCTTATACTTTGTCAACAGTGGACGGAGAGGTGTTCCAGAGGTCATGGAACATCCAACACCTCCGTCGATACTTTTCTTAACTTGTACTGCCCATATGAAGCGAATTAACAAAGAGAATCAGTGGACGTAGGCCTTTTCATGCCGAATCACTTTAAAAAACTTTGTCTCTTTTTTAACTTTTTCCTTTATATCTTGGCTACTTGTTAACTTTATCCTTTTCTGTTGAACGAAATCCTATACAAGGCACTCCACAGTGCAACTTCACCTGGACAAGACCTAACAGGTACTATGCGAATCTATGCCCTCGCCAATGAGACACTTTCGCTCCGGCATCCCTCTGCTGCGAGTTAACTCATTGCTCGCGACGGCCCTTAAAGCCAACTGTAATGAGACGATTATAAGCCACCGAGAAGGCCGACTATAGCCGAGGCAGCTCATTACGGCGTTAGGCTCGCCGGCAACTGTGAACTGACTATAAGCCCCAACATAAGGTGTGGCCAGCCAGGGGCAGTTCACAGTTGACGATCGACACCCACGCTATCCGGCCACAGTAAATCGAATAATACCCACGATTACGGGCCATAATGGCCCGGGTAGTTACTGTGCGCGATCTCGGCTCCGATGTGTCTTAGGTGCGGCTGTGGTAAAAAAGAATTAACTCCCCGCGGAGGCATAAGATGGGTGACAAATGTCTCCAAGACCCACAGCTAGGGAAAGTGACTACAAAACCCGTTTGCCACGAACTTAAGCACATCGAAGGCCTTCCGTGATTGGAAGTTTTACTATTTCACATATTTCAATTTTACTTAAAAAGCTTTCCTCCTATCCTCTATAACAGTCCATAAAGTACAGGATACAGAGTAGGAGATACTCGCCAATGGGTGTAGGGACTCACAATTGGATGGCAGGGCATTCAACTGCGTTCCATGCTCGGTCATACAAGATATTCCAAACTGCCATCTACAATTAGAACATGAAAGGCGATATTTTCTTCTTTTGTGTACAAATACAATTTATTCACACCACACGCTAAAATTGCAAGTCATGAAATTATGTTTTAAACCAGAACCTGACATCGAACACAATTCAATCACAAGAGTATACATGGCTATATTTCTCACGCGACATGTCGAAATAGCAACAAACATTCAAGAAACGACAAAATCAGCTTAAGTTAAAGAATTACACGTCAAGAATAGAGCTATTTATTACAAGTAGCAAAATATTACAACCTAAAAGCTACTTTATTGTTTTAAGACTAACATCTACAACCCTGTCAAGTCCACAAAAAGAGTTTTTCCAGGTATAATTAAAGGGCCGGCTGCATTGGAGTTTTTTCCTTGTCCTGTTGCCCACCTGTCCAGACAGAGAAAAGATTCATTAGTGAGAAGCAACCAAGTTAATGGGGAGACAAAAAAGGAAGACTTACCAGCACCTGCTTCTTGACTATCCTGGTCGTCATCCTTCTCCTCCTTGGTAAACTGGGCAGTGACCACATCCATGCTGAAGGCACCACCCTCTTTATCCGCATCCACCTTAGCTTCCTCCAGAGCCCGAAGATAAATCTTAGCCATGACCCTAGGATAATCATCCATCCAGGATAGGTTGCCCTGCTTCCAAGTTCGGAAGTACATGTCCTGAAGCATTTCATCCATCATCCCCTCATTCTCCTCAAACTCCCTCATCCGGGCCTCGGAAGCCGACAACCTTCCAACAGCAGCTTCTCTCTCCAAACGGTATCTCGAGCAGTCAGCCTGAAGGGATTTCCGCATCGCCTCCATCTCCTCCTTCAGCCTTAGCCTGAGCAGCCGCCCTATCCTCCGCCGTTTCCCTCAGCTTGACTACTGACTGCTGTGGAAGGATTAAGTTATACTCCAGAAGGGTCGTGTTTCTGATCAGGTAGGCAGATGACCTATATCTCCCGAGAATAGCTCCTATCTCAGCCGCCATCTGAACCAGGCGATCAGTCTCCACAATCGCAAAGCCACCTGTCGCTAGCAAAAATGAGAAAGTATGAGAAGAAGCATCGCAATCGGAATAGAAATTATAAGTAAAGCATCAACTTACATCCAGAAGTAAAACGCCGAATAGAGACAGAGCCGTCCCTGACAAAGAACCACTCCTTCTTGAACATGCTGAATTTGGAATACAGATCCCAGACCGGCTTGAAGGTTACAGTTGACTCCAAGCTGATGTATGGGGACCCCTTCTTATAGCCCCTCAGATTATATAAGTACCGGATCTCCCGGTTGGAAGGAGCACGACCATACTTCCTCTGGAAAATGACGAAGAGGCTCACCAGTATAGCATAGGAGTTGGGTTGGAGCTGGAATGGGGCCACCTTTAGATATGTGAGGAAGCTGGCTACTCAAGCGTTAAGAGGAGGAATGGCACCACACATACAGTGGTATCTGCTGTAGGCAAAGTACCCTTCAGGAGGGTCGTATGTCATAACTTCTCTTCCTGGCAACAGCAAATGCGCCCTATCAATTCCGAAAGAACGGGAGATGACATCAAGCTGCTCCTCCTTAAAGGAGCTAGGAAAGCAATCGGGCGGGGAGTTCAGAAGCTCCTGAGGGCTGTACCCGTCCACTAGTGATCTCGGGGCAGATCCGTGACGTTCTGGACTCGGCTGAGCTGAGGGCATGGCAGAGGAACCTCCTTCGCCCCCAGTTTTATTTTTGTCTGATCGAGTTTCCACTTTACGAGACATTATCTGCAACACCGGAAAATTACATTGTTAGAACAGAGGATGTAAACAAGTTCACTCGGCGAATGGAAGTCAAATACCTGAAATGGTTCGGTAGAAGATTAGAATCTGATTCGGCTGTGTGACTGACTTGGTTCGGCTGTTTCGTTCGGTAGAAGGTAATAGAGGCCCTAGGCCCTTACTTATAGGCAACTATAGACGACCGTACCGGCTGATTCGGCGAAAGCATCCAAGCTAACGTCATTAGTTTTAAAACAAAGCGCGGCACATGCCGGCATATGCCCCACTTTGGGGGGCAAATGTTGGGCGTGTTCTCACCCAGAAGACCCCGAGGCCAAGAAGCTTGATTCATCCATCCAGGCTTGCCTAAACTCATCCGGCACTCTCGTCCTCCAGAGCCCATTCGGCAGGAACTCATTCGGCATCCATGTCTCACAGAACCCATTCGGCAGTCTCAAGCAACTGCCGAACCAACCTTCCTCCTATGACTGTCGAACCAATCTTCGTCCCTACCACCGGACCAAGTTTCTCCTACCACTGCCGAACCAAGCATCTACCGGATCAAGACATTCCAGACCAACCCCTACCGAACCAACATACACTCCACCATTACCGGTCCAAACAACATGACACCTACCACCGGACCAAGTATTACCGGACCAAGACGTGCCAGGCCAGATCACATCAGCCCAGGCCCACCAGCAACTATACACATCCATGACCCCTACCCCCAGCCTCACTCTATAAATAGAGGGGCAGGGGTACAACAATGGGGACAAGTTTGAGAGCTCAAGCACGGAGAGAACTTTCAAACAACTTTCTTTTACTTGTATCAAAGCTTTGTACTTGTAATCAAAACAAGAGAAGAGAAATAACATATAAAGTGGACGTAGGCACATTCTGGCTGAACCACTATAAATCTGCGTGTCTTTTTACAGTTTAGCCCCTGCTTTTCATATATTTGCATAAATCACCCAAATCACTAAGAACAACATAAGATCTACTAAATCATACAACTTTGAGGTGTTTGTCCATTTTTTGTGCAAACAAACACCTTTTCTCATATCGATCGGGAATCGCTTCGATAGGGCTGGGATCGATCATGGTGAAAGACGATAGTGCAAAGTCCTTGCTCTCCAAATTTCATGAAATTCTAGTGTGTATTTTATGAGATATGATCGATCCAGGTTTGAGGTTGCCAGTGTAGGCTGAGTATTTCATATCCATGAAGAACCTGTATCCATTAATTGGCCTCCCATTTCATATCCATGCTTTATATCCATCCATCGGCGCCTGTGATCTTATTCGTATCCATCAATCCATTCCCTCCTTTGTATCGATTAGCCGATGCCCTCTTCGAATCGATTCTTTGCTCTTCTGGATGCCTTGTTCGCACTGTTCACTGAACATCTCAAAAGCACATGCTTTCATATCCATCAACTGTGCCTTTGTTCGTATACATCAATCCAAGTTCATCGCCTTCGTATCGATCCTAAACGTCTCTATTCGTATGGATCCAATATCACAGGTCGATATGAAACCCATCAATATGAACTACTATCGGTCCAAAGCCATGTGTGTTATCCATATACATCTATTGATACGAAAGCATCAATGTGTAGGCATCGATCCGAAGCCCATCACCTTGATCGATACGAAGATATTGATTCGAAACCATTTCTCACCAATATTGATCCATCCATAACTCGAGAAGATGAACTCCGATTGACCCGAAATTTGAAATGTAGCCTTTCCAAGCCTTGTTATCATTCCCAATTGATCTCACCTTGATTGGAGTTTTCTCCAATTTTGACGGTATCGATCATAGCCTTGTTTCCAATCGATCTCCAATCCTGATATCCATCCTTTTTTAACCAATTTGTTGGTATTCCGGCCTTGACAATAAGGTGGGGTAACACATTTAATCTTTACAATAATGTAAGAACATTTGCAATGTTACTATACTAATCTACTCTAGTAAATTTGTAGCATAATGGCCAACATAAAGACTATTTTCAAAATATGATATATTCACCGGACCCAACTATGCTGACTGGTTAAGGGCAAACAAAATAGCACTCACATATGAATGATTATGGTCCGTAATGTCTGAACCTTTAAAAGAAAAACCCATTGAACGTGTTGTTCCAAAGGGAGCAAAAGCTTATAACACTTGGGTAGTTGATTGTGATATAGCCCAAGCAAACGTGTTGTCTGCTTTAGACAAACCATTGTAAAGGCAACATGAAAAAAATTTCTATCCATAAAATCTTCATTAACCTCAAAACTTTGCTTGAGGAGCAATCTCATACCACAAGGTCGAGATTACTAAGAAACTATTCAGTACAAAGATGAGTAAGGACAGTCATGTTGAGGACAATATCATAATGACAAAAGGCTATATTAATATACTTTCTGAGAAAAATGTATAATTGATTAACTACAATTGGACTTGATCTAAGACTCACTAAGTTCATAGTTTTAGTCATTCATATTGAATTACAATATTAATTATTTAAATGTTTTCCTTATATAGCTACCTAATATGTTAAGGTCAACTAAAGGCTTGTTCAACGATCAACGTGCGATGATCGCTGTAAAGGGAAAGTCATCATCTTAGAATGGTTCAAATAAATGTAAGTTCGGTGCAAAGAAAGGTAAGAAAAGTGCGTCTAATGACAAATGTGAATGTCACTATAGTCATAAGAAAAGGCATAGGAAATGGAACTGTCCAGATCATTTGAAGTTAGTTAAAGAGAGGAAGGAAATAGTTTCCTCTACTTCTGAAGGTATGTTTATGATTTAAAATTGTTTTGCAATCAATAAATATTCTTGGGTTTAATATAAGAGATATGGAATTCATATTTGTAATTCTTTGTGGGGACTTAAGAGTTGACGATATGTGGCAACAAGAGAAATGAGTTTTAAAGTTGCGAATTGATCAATTATGGATACAACTGCATTTGGAGATATCATTTAGTTCTGCCTAATGTATTTGGTTTAGTTTTAAATAATCGGTATTATGTTAGAAGCTTTATCTATGGAATTATATATGTGTTATGGATTTGGCTATCATTTCAATAATGATATTATGTAAATATCATTTGATGGAAATAATGTCTGCAATGGTGTTTTGGGTAATGGAATTTATGTACTTAGCTTACTCATGTATGTGTTGTTAATAATTATTTTGCGATTAACATTAAAGATAGTTACTTATGGCACTTAAGGTTAGGACATATTAGTGACAAAAGACTTCACAAACTTAAATTTTAAGGTTTTCTACCTTCATTTGATCGTGGACCATTTGAAAATGGGAGTCATTCTTAGATGGAAAATGACAAAGTGGGAGCAACAAAAAAAAAGATGATGAATTCTTAGGTCTTATACATACCGATGTGTGTGGCCCAATGCATAATGATTAATGATAACTCCACTTACTTCATAACTTTTACTAATGATTAATAAATACTAGGATATGTAAAACTTATGAATAATTAATCTGATGTCTCTGAGAAATTTAAAGAGTATAAGAATGAAGCTGAGAATCAGACGAACTATAAAATCAAAATACTTTGGCCTGATTAAGGGACCGAGTTATTGGATAAGGACTCCAACAATCCTTAAAAGGGACTATCTCTCAAATTACTCCTCCTTATACACCATAATAAAATGATGTTTCAAAGAGAAGGAATCAGAGCCTATTAGATATAGGTTGATCTCTGATGAGTGGGATTGAGTTACCACTTTCTTATTGGGGATATGCAATAGAATCCGTGGCATATATGTTGAATTTGATGCCTACTAAATCTATGCCTCAGACTCCATATTAGAAATGATATGGGAAGAAAACCAATCACAAGTATTTGAAGGTGTGGGGTTGTCCAGCTTACGTTAAGAACATGGCTCTAATAAACTTGAGGCAAGATCGGTACAGTTTAAGTTTATAGTATATCCCAAAAATACCATAGGATATATTTTCTATAACATAGAGAAACAAAAGATCATTATTTGTTAACACATTGCCTATTTGTAAAAGTAATTTCTACAAAAAATAATTGTCAATGAAGTTGTAGACTTCGATGAGATCTGATGAACTAACATAAAAATCAAACTGGTATAAGAATCAAATCCACCATTATACGAAAACACGTAGCCAATTTTAAGGTCTAATAGGTAATCTCTCACATTAGAAAGATATTATGATTTTCGCATGGATAGTGAGAAAGAGGTTTGTTTTTAAGAAGACAACACTCCTCCCACATTTCAACAAGCACTATAAAGTAAAGACACTTCACTACGGCTTGAAGCTATGAAATCTATGATAGAATCCATATATACAAATGAAGTATGGAATTTTGAAATTGTAACTAGCGGGATAAAACCCATTGGTTGCAAATGGATCTTTGAGAAGAAGCTTAATGCAGATAGAGTGGTAGAGACTTACAAAGCAAGGCTACTCGTAAACTATTTCTGTCAAGTTCAAGGCGTCAACTACATCGAAATGTTTTCTCCAATAGCCATTCTTAACTCCATTCATATATTACTTACTATCTATTACATAACTATGGGATATGGAAAATAGATGTGAGGGTGGCATTTCTAAATGGTGATTAGAAGAGATTGATTACATGTCATAACTCGAGGGTTTTAAGGTCAGTTGGAGCGACGGTAAGGCTTGTAAGTTGTTAAGACAAATTTATGTTATTAAACAAGCTTCAAGAAGTTGTAATAAATGTTTTGATAAAGTAATCAAATAGTTAGATTTTATCAGAATACAAAGGAAGTATTCGTATGTCGGAAAGAGCAAGACAATGCTACATCGATTATTATCTTATATGTCAATGATTTGCTTCTAGACTTTATGTTATTACAACCAGTATAAGCATGGTTGACTAAAAACTTCTCCATGAAGGATTCGGACGAAGCGACCTACTTACTTGTTATCAGGATATGTTATCCAACATTCTAGCCTGGCTATATCGAACTGATTGCACGAGTTAGATTCGACTACCATTAAGGTCGACGACTCCGGAGTGATGATTGTGGCACGCAGAAGTCAAGTACAAATGATCATATAAAGTCAGGATTGAATGGATTTGATGGATGTACAATGTAGGATGCTCAAAGTATGAAATATGGCTTAATGGATGGAAGGGAATGGCATAGATTGGCTTATTAAGATGGATCGGCATACTTCATGAAGGAGGGATCAGCATACATAGAAATCCAAGAGCATTGTTACAAAAAGCAACCAATATCTCGAGATCTACAAGTCCAAAGCATATGAAATTTGGAGAGAAAGGTATATGGACCCTAAGGAATCTATTCTAGGGATTACACATCAAAATGACAATGTTAGAGGGGTTGGCATGTATCCCTTAGAAGGGATCGGTAGAGAGTAGTGCACAATTAATGTTAAGTCAAAGAACAAGCAATAACTTAAGTTCTAGTGATCCAAATGACGTGAAAATTGGAGACTAAATATATTTTAGCATGATGAAGCCACTATAGGGATCGCTCCCCAAAAATCAATAAAATAGGTGATCGGTACCAATCCCTCCACATTGGTAATTAGGCCTAGCGATCCCTCTAGTGGGCCCATATGGATTAGAAAGTCCTTCAGTGGAAATTTTCATAGAGAAACATGGTCGTCTTCACCTATCAATATTGACCTGATGGGTCATTATGATGATCTTTACGCTGATTGTTACTCTAGAATCTATTGTAATTAAGTATTTTCTTTTTTCTATTGCTGTAATCAGGTTCATAAGTGATTAATAAAGGATAATCTTCAAAGTGGATGTAGGCATACAACACCGAACCACTATAAATTTCTGTGTCTCTGATTATAGTTAATTCTCTGTTACTTTTTAATCCATCTACTCAGTTTAATTTTGTTTTTCTTCACCTACTTCTCTACAAAAAACTATTCTTGGATGTTTGTGACCAATTTAGTTGCAAACATTTTGGTGCTTTCATTGAGAGACTTGATTTTCAGTTCATTGGGATCTTTTTGTTGCCACTGGATTGGATAAATACCCCAAAGGAAATCTGCGGTTATCTTCGAGAAGTTGCTTATACTCAAATTTGTAGAAATCTAAGCAAAGCTATTGATAATGGTGAGAAACACTAGATCTACTTCTCAGAACATGGAAGGAAATGAGAATACTAGCATCCAGCAAGAAGACCCAAGCAATCAACCAACCAGTGTGAATGCTGGACCGGTTGAAGTTAAGAATCCCACTAATTCTATTACAAGGGTTGAATTTCATAATTTAATTAGAGAGCTTATGGAGAGCCTTGGATAATTATATCAGCAGATTCAGACTAATATCAACTTGATGAACCAATTCAATCAGCTACAGCGAGGGAAAGCTAGGAAAGACCCCACTCCTTACACAAAATCGGAGAGTTATAGCTCATTAGACGAATATCATAGGCATAGGCATCGCAGGATAGAAGAATATCGTGTAGAAACTTTGGAGCATCAACTGCCAAACTATCATGGTCTGCCAGGACCGATCAGTGTTGATCCCTCCATAAGGATCTGTATCGATCTCTCTTTCAAAGGAGGGAATTCTCCCATGCACCTTGGGAGTCAAGGAGGAGCTGCTTATGTTGGTTTGGATGATGGAGTTCAATTGAATGCTGACCAAGTACTACCCCGGAATGATGATGAAATGAATGTACAAGATATGCATCGGGAAGGTGGCGAACCAAGGAGGCGTGGAATGGCCCATAGACATCGACCTGACCATTCACATTAGGTGAAGCATAACCACCGCTTGACACCGACTATCCAAACACTGAATTTATCGGCTATGGTAAAACAGTTAGTAAGGGAGAGCCAAGGATTAACCAACGATGACTGAGGGATCTCAAGAAGTCGTACCTGGTTCACTTATAGTGTATTACTGCATGGTGTCCAAGGAGGTTCAACATGCCATCGATGCCTGCTTACGATCAAAAAACCGACGCCAGGCAGCACATCATGAGATATGAATGGCTGATGGACTCTGCGCAAGCAGATGATGCAACCAAATGTAGGTGTTTTCCCATAACTCTCTCTGGAATTGCAATGATGTGGTTCACAAGATTACCCCCATGATCAATTTCTAGATTCGATGATTTGGCAATCATGTTTGTGGAGTAGTTCCGGATGCATGCAACTCGTAAAGATGTGATGTCCCTGTCCAGCATGATACAGGCTCTAAGAGAATCGTTGAATGATTATTTGGAGAGATTTCAGACAGCCGTTATGAAAATCATTAATCCAAATGACCATGTAATATTGATGGCTATGATAAAAGGGATTGATCCAGAGTCTGGTTTTGGCGATTGGTTAGACGGTAAGCCACCCGCAATGTTGGAACGCTTTTACGTGAAGGCGGCTCAATATTTAAGAAAGAAGTTAGCCAGATCCTCTATAAAGAAGAATGTTGTAGGGCCAAGTGGAGAGAGAGTATAGAGTAACATTGCAATAAAGCAGTCTGATGAAAGTTCAAGTGAATGTCGAAACAAGCCGAATCAGCAAAAGAAAGGTGGAGATATGGGCCGAGACGAAAGAGGGATTCTGGAAGAGGAAAGCGTAGGATTCCAATGTATGATACTTACACGACATTGAATACATCCTAGGAGAATATTTATCTATTTACTTGCAATACCATGCAGTATAGGAAGCCGCCTCCAAAAAAATCTGAAAGTGCTCTGATACCAAATGAAAGTGAGTGTGCTTGGAGACAATTTCATTAAACTAATTGTACGACTATTTAGACTTAATTGTGGAAGTGTCGGATTTTGGAATTAAACTCTATAAACCCCTCTCTAAACCTGGAGGAATAGGTATACAACACCTGAGCAGCCGAACAGGATTTTTCCGCTTCAAACAGCCGAAGAGGGCTTTTACCACCTGAAATAGAACAGGACTTGATCGCTTGAGCAACAGAACAGGACTTGACCGCCTGAGCAACCGAACAGGACTTTGATTACAAAGTAGATTGTCTTGACCTTGTGTGTTCTAATAACACAGATTTGTCACTTATAGTACACCCATCCTATAATCTTTTCCTCAAGTATGATATGTATAGTTGTGTGTATATGAAGATTAGGAGGTTTCAAATTGCTTTAGAAATATAGAATTGTGATTGTAAGCAATGAATGCATGAATTCAAGAAAGTAGTTGATTCAGAAAATATGATTCAAGTATAAGCAAGTAAGTGAAGTAATTTGATCTTGAAATTCATGCATATATATAGTAGTTAAGGAGTTGCAACTGCTGGTGAAGAGTTCTCCGAATCAATGGCTGCAACTCTTTGCAAGGAAGAAGGCTATTCAAAAAGGAAGTGTCTTTTCAAAAAAATAGCAGTTGGAACAAGGTCAGTCGACTGGTCTATGAACTTCAGTCGACTGAATTTGAAAATATAAACGTGTATACATATGTGCACAAGTTAAATAGGCTGTTTATAGATATTCAGTCGACTGAATGACTTTGTTCAGTCGACTGAATTCTATTGATAATAAAAAATCACCATAGCTCATTTGGTTAGAGCACTTGCCTTTTAAAGTAGTGACCTGGGTTCGAGCCCTGCTCCATGCATTTTTTGAAAACTTGATTTTGATTAAAATATGCACGCAAGTTTATTTGAATGTGAATGATGATTCTTGAGGAAAGATTTTAACAAAGCACTAAACTAGACTCTATATACATATTTGACGACTCTTGTTAAAATATATAATTATATGAACAATACTTTGAGTCATTGAGTCCGGATTTTGTCGTAGTCGTAGATTCGTGAATTGTTGTGTCTTATCAGCAATCAAAACCTATGATCCAACATTCTCCCCCTTTTTTATGATGACAACTCCATTTGCTACGAACGAATCTTCGACAAGCTTTGTTGACTTATCTCACCCCCTGAATATATTCCTGTAATTGTGCTATAGATTTCTCCCCCTGAATCTATGCTATATATTCCTGTAAATAATTAATCTTTTCTCCCCCTTAATCTATGCTTGCATCGTTTATTTCTGCAAATAGTGTTAGAGCAGTATCTTTCTCCCCTTTTGTCATCAACAAAAAGGAGATTTTATATGATGACATAAATTATATTCTACATAAGTGTTAACATAGAACAATATAAAACAAAATAACTACTACTTATAATGTAAGGTATCAAAAAAAATTTAACATTTAAAGCATGCGATACCCTAGGTTCTTATAATTTCCTAATTTTTAGGAAACCATACCCATTTGGGTGTGGTTGAACCTTTAAAAATATAACTTTCATTATTAACTACCATATCAAAATAAACATCAATGTATTTTCCTCTAATTTTCCAATTAATAGGAACCCAAATACTTAGATAATTTTTATTCATATTTCCCGTCAATGATTTTGTACTTCTAGAGAAATTATAAACATTATTGGTCATAACAGTATTTGAATTTCTATAAAAATTGGACTTAGACTTTACTCGAAATTTAGTACTAGCACTAACATTTTTACTATACATGAAAGCGTTTCTAGTGCCATTTTTACGATTAGTTTTATTATATTCTAAACCACTTTTATCATGTAAAGGTCTATAACTAGATAAAATCATGTTTAAATCGTTTTGACCTTTATTAAATTTTGTGACTTCAGTGCTAAGTTTATAAAATTTAGCTTTAAAGTCACAATTATTATTTTCAAAAGAAATATTACTAGTATTCAAAATATCAATTTTCTTATTTAATTCAGAATTCTCATTTTTTAACGTACAGTTCTCATTTTTGAGAAGGAAATTTTGAGATTCTGAATTATCTAAAGTGGATTGTAATAAATCATTGTCTTTTCAAATCAAAATTTTCTTTTCACTCTCCTTTTCAAATATGGTGTTTTGTTCATCTAGAAAATCTTTAACGGTTATAAAATTATTCTTTAAAACACCAAGTTGATATTCTAAATTTAACTTCTCGTTTTTCAATTTCTCATTTTCAAGTTCAACAGATCTCATCTTTTCTAAAATAATAAAATTAAGCTTTGTATTCTTATTGCTTATACTAACTAATTCATTATTATATTTTACTGAAATTTGTAAATTAGAAAGTACCTTTTTGTAGTCCTCACTGGTGGCTTTGATAGGGATTTTGCCTATTGTATTTCGACTGGATTGTTTTCTGACCATTATTCTATGATGTTGTGACGATCGATAGAATTCCAGGCTCCGATACCAAATGTGAAATTGCTCTGATACCAAATGAAAGTGAGTGTGCTTGGAGATAATTTCATTAAACTAATTGTACGGCTATTTAGGATCTTAATTGTGGAAGTGTCGAATTCTGGAATTAAACTCTATAAACCTCTCTCTTAACCCGGAGGAATAGGTATACAACACCTGAGCAGCCGAACAGGTTTTTCCGCTTCAAACAGCCGAAGTGGACTTTTACCACCTGAAACAGAACAGGACTTGACCGCCTGAGCTACAGAACATGACTTGACCGCCTGAGCAACCGAAAAGGACTTTTATTACAAAGTAGATTGTCTTGACCTTGTGTGTTCTAATAACATGGATTTGTCACTTGTAGTACTACCTTCCTATAATCTTTTCCTCAAGTATGATGTGTATAGTTGTGTGTATATGAAGATTAGGAAGTTTCAAATTGCTTTAGAAATATAGAATTATGATTGTAAGCAATGAATGTATGAATTCAAGAGAGTAGTTGATTCAAAAAATATGATTCAAGTATTAGCAAGTAAGTGAAGTAATTTGATCTTGAAATTCATGCATATATATAGTAGTTAAGGAGTTGCAACTGCTGGTGAAGAGTTCTCAACGAATAGCAATGGCTGCAACTCTTCGCAAGGAAGAAGGCTATTCAAAAAGGAAGTGTCTTTTCAAAAAAATAGCAGTTGGAACCAGGTCAGTCGACTGGTCTATGAACTACAGTCGACTGAATTAGAAAATATAAACATGTATACATATGTGCACAAGTTCAATAGGCTGTTTATAGATATTCAGTCGACTGAATTCTGTTGATAATCAAAAATCACCATAGCTCATTTGGTTAGAGCACTTGCCTTCTAAACTAGTGACCCGGGTTTGAGCCCTGCTCCATGCATTTTTTGAAAACTTGATTTTGATTAAAATATGCATGCAAGTTTATTTGAATGTGAATGTGATTCTTAAGGAAAGATTTTAACAAAGCACTAAACTAGACTCTATATACATATTTGATGACTCTTGTCAAAATATATAACTATATGAACCATACTTTGAGTCGTTGAGTCCGGATGTTGTCGTAATCGTAGATTCGTGAATTGTTGTGTCTTGTCAGCAATCAAAACCTATGATCCAACAGAATCAACAGAGAAGCAGAAACAGACTGGGAAATATTGTCGGTTTCACGAGTGCTATGGACACAACACAAATAAATGAAGGCATCTCCACGATGTCATAGAAAAAATGATTCGAGAAAGGAAACTACAGCAGTTTGTGAAAGCCCCGCATAATGGCGGGCAGAGGACATCTGACCCCAACCGAGGACAAGCACCGTGTAAGGTTGAGGAGCCTGCGCGGACTGGTGGAAGATTGGTGATCAATACAATAGTCGGAGGTCCGCATCCAGCTGATAAAAGTTGGCATGAGATTGAACGCTATACTGGTGCGATTAAGCATGTGGATTTTGACTGCTGTTCGAATATGGAAGATGGAGCTCCGGCAAAACAGCAAAGTATGATGGCGGATGATATTATGCTTAGAAACAAAGATGCGGACAAGTTAGAAGCTCTGACGATTGACCCAATGGTCATTTCGACTATGATCGGCCCCACTTTGGCGAGAAGGTTATTAATTGATTGTGGAAGTTCAGTAAATATAATTTTCAAAAAAGCCTATGATCAGATGAAAATGAAAGCTAAGGATTTAAAGCCGTCTAAAGCCCGCATATATGGTTTTAACATCAATGCAACTGAAGCCATTGGTTATGTTGAGCTACCCGAGGAGTTGGGAGAAGGTGACCGTAGGAGAGTGCGGATCTTGCCATTTATTATTTTGGATGTTCACTCTCTATACAATGTTTTCCTAGGCCGACCGACATTAGCTGAGTTTAGGGCAGCTCTTGCCCCGTGGTGTTTGACTCTAAAGTCCTCGACGGATAATGATGTTAGGGTTGCTCATGGTGATCAAGCGACTGGACGTGCCTATTATCTAGCTAAGTTGAGGGATGCTTAATGCAAGGGGAAGTGTAAGGTATGAACAAGTCAGTCTGCATCTGAGCTATTGATAGTGCCTGAGCCTTGGTTCGGGCGCCATAGCCAGTTCTATAGAAATATAGATTTGAGGGATGATGAGGAGGAGCCTAAATAGACTAAGGCCGCACCAGCTGAGCTAATGACTGACATCACGGTTAACCACAGTGACCCGTCACGGGTCCTAAAGATCGAATCACTGCTTAGCCTCTCGACGATGAAAGAACTTGCTGGTTTTCTTAAAGCGAATCTAGATGTGTTTTTTTGGACTCACTATGACATGAGTATAATATCGCCTGCCATTGCGAGCCATGCATTGAATATCGATTCAAGGCATGTCCCAGTGAAGCAAAAAAGATGCGACATAGATCCGAAGAGATCTGCCGCTCTCAAAGAAGAGGTGAATAGACTCAAAGACAATGGGTTTATCCATGATGCCCTCTACCTTGAATGGGTATCTAATCCTATAATTGTGAAAAAAGCTATGACACCCCACCCCAAGACCCACATTAACAAGGAGTATTACTGCATAATATTGTCTGCTAATGCAGAGAATAGGGCTGGTTAGGAGTGACCATCTATAGCTTTGTCTTAAACATTTATTAAATACTTCGATTTAGTACTTCTAATTATTATTTTCCTTTCTCAAGTGGATCGACATATTCCATAAATGCTTAATACAAAACTACAGTGGCTAACTGATCTATCAAAACAAAATACAACAACAATATATACAACATATCACAGAACATTATCCATATATATATATATAGACACACACACACACACATTTACACAGATACATCCCATACAATACAAATGATACAACAGAAGTGGTACAAGGACCACAATGTATACAATGAGACAATACAATAAATACATATCAGAGTCATACAAAACGACTATAAAACTACAAAAAGTGATAAGCAGATATACATGGCGGAAGCAGCAAAGCAAAGTCCTATGGCGGGTATCTAACCTGAAATAACTCGGTCCGACTCGAGTATATAGAAATACTCGGGTCAGTCTAGCTTAAACAACTGATTAGTATGATAAGAGAAGTATAAGGGATAAAGAGTACTAATTCTTCTTGAATGAGAAGAAGTGATACTAAGAACATGTCCATATATAGTTCAAGTGAGCTATTTAACTAAGTATATACATCCTCGATAGAGATAAACTCCACGATAAAATCAACTAAGCATAATAAATGCCTCATATCATCGGCATAATACCAAAAGCCAATATAATGGTTTCTATAAACCATAACTCCTAAATAGGAGAAATACCAAATCATAAATCTCACCAAAATGGAAATCACAAATATGTTCTCAAAATAGAGAAATCCTAAAACTCAAAATACGCCAAATAATGGCAACACGTATATCTCCAAAAAGGAGATTATAAATCTCAAAATAAACGCCAAAGATTGGCAATCTCAAATCTCAATATATAGAACTTGATAAAGAGTATTCCAAAGATGTAATCGCCGCATATAAAGTCTCGAATGGCTCAAATGGCCAATAATGTAAAAAGGCGATACATTTGGGAAATAAAAATCAATCAATGAAATCATCTCAATAATATAGCACGTGCTTATGGCCGAAGCCCGTCAAGTACCGTTCTCTCAAAATAAGGCGCCATGTCTCTTAGACAAACGTCCCAAAGGACAAATAAATACGTTTGTTAGACAAATATCCCAAAGGACAAATCCATCTCAATGGACAAATACGTCCCTTAGACAAACATCCCAAAGGACAAATGACTCGAAGGTCCAGTACTGGCAAATACGTCTCTTACAAACTCTCAAATAGGAATCTGAAAAGTGGTAACAGTGTGTCCCATACCACACGTTCTCACTTATTGGTTTAATAACCGCTAGTCAGTGCCACACTAGAAAATAAAATCATTAAATCATAAATATTGGCCTCATATCATTGGCAAATATGACCCGATGGTCAAAATGTTCAAACGGACAAGTTAGGAATTAACTGATAAAGTAAACGCATGTGTCCCATAACATGTGTTTGACTAAACCGTTTAATACTCCTTCTCATACGCTCGAAGAGTGCAAAAACGTGTATTTTATATAGAAAATAATTTATTTGGGAAAACTAGTTTCTAAAACAATTTTCGAAATCGTTTTGATAAACAAATCTTTGAAATTCTCTTATTATAGAGAAGATATAATTTTATAGCTTTAAAATAATTTATAAATATATTTAATATTTATTTCAGAAGCCCTGTTTATTTTAAAAGTCATTTCAAAATTATTTAGAAAAACCCATGCTCGAAATCAAGGAAAATCACCGAATTTTTCCAAAAACCGACATTCGAGATCATCTCAAAGACGATTCGATTTGAATCCAAATTCACTATAATTTTGGCTCGCCTATTGCTAGGCTTCATGGCCATCAAAACATCTCAGAAATATCATGAAAATGAGTTAAGAAAATCACTGGAAATAGAAAAATCGATCAAAACTAAGCACATGAAGTAAGAGAAGTGACCTCGGCTAATTCACAAGCCTAGGTTGACATGTAGGTCGACCTAAGGGTTGACCTTCACGGTCCATAGGTCGACCCTAGAGTCGACCTGTGAGAAGCTTGGGTCGACCCTTGTGGTCTTTAGGTCGACAACTTGAAAATGATTTATTTCCAAGTTTTCTTCTTGTTCGATCCGATTTTGGAGCACTAGTTTGATCTACTTCCAGAGCAGTTTTGAGTATGAAAATTAATATGCAGAAACTACAGAAAGCAAGCTACAATCCGGAAAAATTCTAGCAGCATTTCATGATGAAAACAAGAAGATATTATCACACAAATAAGTAACTCATAAAAGAAATATATTGTAAACTAAAAATTCAACAAAATGGTTTACAGCAAACGACTTTTGCATAGTTTTTGGCTTCTAGAGCATTGACTAAACTAGAGAATGTGAGTTTAACACTCATCTTTGCAAATTTGAAGATTAAACTGGGATAAACTGAAGGATGTTGCAAGCTTTCATCTTGCATAAGCTTCAAAAGCCTGTAAAATGATAGTACAGAGACATGCAACCAAGATAACAAAGTTCAGACAAACCCAAAATCACAAAATCAAATTTTTGATGAAGATATCTTTGTTTTGGAATCGATTACCTGAATTTGAAAGCTTTAATTTGTTTATTTTCAGCAAATTAGTGGAGGAATTAGGAATTTAGCTATTAAGTTGAAAGAGGAAAAGTTTCTCTCTAGTTTTGTGACGCCCCACCCCGAGACCCACATTAACAAAGAGAATTACTGGGTAATTCTGTCTGCTAATGCGGAGAATAGGGCCGGTTAGGAGTGACCATTTATAGTCTTGTCTTAAATATCTATCGAATACGTCGATAAATGCTCTACTATTTTTTTTCCTTTAACTCAAGTGGATCGACATATCCAATAAATACTTAATAAAAAACTATAGGTGTGTAACGAATGCGATCTTTTGACGCTCGAAAATCGACATTAATACGTCCACTGTATCAACCGTCGAGCAATCGAATGTCGGAAAACCGAATTGTTATGGAGAAAAAGAAGAGGTAGAAGAAACAGAAGAAAAAGAGAACAGAAAAACACAAAAACAATATCAGAACCTCACATTCGTAGCGGAACAACATATAATAGATAAATGAATAATCTTTAAATCAAAGAACTATATCAGTTTATACATTACATCATCATCAGAGTTTACAACAACAATATACAACACAACACATCAATGGACAGTTATACAAACTTGTCCTCATACAGAATACACAGCGGAATAAATAATATCATATACAAGTGATACGCCTCGCCATCTAGCTCGCCACTGAGCTCCACAGCATCTCCTAAATCCAAAATGACCTGATAACCTGACTCTAGGCTGCCCGTGTGGAAAATGATGGGCACCCAGAGTTTAGGAAAGGAACAATAAACTCCAGGTCAGTCATGGTGACTGGTGTGAGAACTTAAAACAGTTATTATCTTTAAAACAACAACAACAAAGGAAGTGGAAATATTCACAATGCTTTTGGAAAATGAAACTACCATAAGACCTCCCGCCACACACACAATGCAAACACAGAATTGGAGGAGATTTCTTCTTATGATAGTTAAACATGCTTATTACGCAAAATCATTCGATATTATTATTATTAGTGCATAGTGCAAAAAAACATTTCGAAAGTATAATATCAATCTTAGCCAACATACAACAATTATTGTATGCCTACTATAGCTACCATCTAAACAGTGGTGACCACCATAAGTAAATGGCAAGTTCTACAACTAATACCGTACAAGGTTCGTATTGGAAAAATGGATTTGCCAACAAATGGTCAGGCTAAGGAACTTCCTATGCCACGTAGGAACGCCTCTGGCGGGACGCCTCGAGAGACAACCTGCTCTCTGCCAACACAAGGCCGATTACCCCCTTCCCGGGTAGTAAACCTAAGATATGCCACCCCCGGTCCTTTGGGACCTTTATCCGAGCGCTCGTCACCAACACATCACACAGTAGTAAATATAGTGTGTACACATGAGTAAGTATCTGGGCTCCATACCATGATACTACCCTTTTCCAGAAGGAATGGTCATACCCTAGGGAAGCTACCCCTGAAACCTTGCCGCATCTTTCATGTTTCGACCATTTCCGGGGTGTGAGGTCCGAAGAGGTCTCGTCCACAAAGCTACCCTTTTTCACAAAGCCACGCTTTGATCACAAATGATCAATAAATGATCATCACACAGCAGCACTCAGCATGCCACATTACCAGATTGGGAGTATATCACTGATAACCTTCAACTACATAACCTCTGAGCTCATACGTCTCAGAGAAGGGTGTTAAGCTAAGAGAATAAATTCTCCGCCACCAATAGAAATGTATTTGAAAGAAATCAGCTTTATATCTCAAAA
Organism: Allium fistulosum; assembly: GCA_030737815.1. Classification (NCBI taxonomy): domain Eukaryota; kingdom Viridiplantae; phylum Streptophyta; class Magnoliopsida; order Asparagales; family Amaryllidaceae; genus Allium; species Allium fistulosum. Next base: position 974,542,073 of record CM060904.1, read on the forward strand.
TGTAATGTCAGACATGTAACCATACAAGTCTGTTTCGGGTTCGAAGAGAATCGAAGGCACTTCCGAAGAAGCCCTTGCAATCCGGGTATTCACAATCCCGATCGAACTTCCCATCACAAAGGAAATCTCTATACCGTAGCTAGCGGTGCAGAGACAATCGATAGGTCATCCTATCGTTTTCACTAATACCCGGTCTTCACCACCGGTCTTCAATACGATCCATATCGTCGTATCACTAATTCGAAATGGGTTATATGACACAAAGGTCTTTTCCCGGCTAACTCGAATAGTGAGCACAATATTTTAAAACATATGGATATACGGATTTCCATTAAGTCACAACTTATTACCCAAATCCTTTCCTTTAAATGGTTTAAACAAATTACCATTTTAAATCCTTAAACAAAAAGATTTACTTCACAAAGATTTACCCAGTTTTATAAAGATTCATTCACAGATTTCCAAATCAATTTCCATTTCAATTTGATTAACCCATTAAATCTTTAAATCAAGATTTAATTTATAGCTTTCAAAACTATTCACAATTCAAGTCTTTTATAATATAAAAGATACACCATTTGAAATACTCTTTTATTTCAAAACAAGATTTAATCATCTTCACAAAGGTTAATTCATAATTTTTCCAAACTATTCACAATTTCATTTCAACTTGAAATGTTTCAATACAAATTGGAAATCTTTTCACTTTATGAAAGCTATTATTATTTGAAAATAGATAGTTTTCATTCTGGGAAAAACTGGTTACAATCACACAGGTTAAAGCCATTCAAGTATAAAACTTGAATATAAATTTAAATTTCCAAAACAATATTTTAAATGGTTAAAAACCCATATAAATACCTTTTATACTTATACAATCTTTTAAACCAAAATTCCCAATTCATTGAATTCAATTTCAAAATATTGAATTCCAATTTTAAATCAAATTATTTAAATTTCAATTTATTAAGTTATTTAAAATAACTCTTATTTTGAAACTCATTTTCAAAAACTTCCAATTCCAATTCCAAACTATTTTGGATTCAAAAATTCAATTTCCAAAATTTATAAAAATCTGTGTCTTAACCAATTTCCACGTGAAATCCACATTTGTGTGTGTATTGTGTAGTCCACGGGTTTAACACAATAGTGCAACAACATTCAACCATCACAGATCAAATATAACAATATAATTGATAAGGGGTATAAACGATAACGCTTATCATTCACAGATCGCAGTTATATATATCACAGATAAATAAATCACAGATCACACACAAAACAGGATATATCACAAAGCATCACATATCAGAGATGTCAAACAATTCAACATCCAATATAATCCAAACATCCATAAGTAGGATTAATTAAATTATCTGATTAATTTAAATCAAATAAATTTCTATGAATAAATTTGGCCAGTTATGGTAAATTAATAATCAATTAATTTCAAATTGATTTTTCAAATTGATTTCAAAATACCAAATAAATTTCAAAATATTTCCAAAAGATTTATTTTCAATCACCAAAAATCAAATACCAAATGGATTTATAAATTTATTTCCTTTTTAAAATAAATTCCTTTTTAAGAAGATAAATTCCTTTATTTTCCAAACTATTCACAATTCAAAATTTTAAATAAATTCTCAACTTATAAATAATATTTTCGAAATCCATTTATTAAGCCTTTTTTTCCAAATTTGAAATTTAATTCAATATAATTCAAAAATAAGACTTTTATCTTTTTGAAAACTCCTTTTTAATTTATCCAATTCTCAAAATAAATTTTTCGATAAATTTTCAACTTAAATTTCGTAAATCCAATTTTATTTATTTCTGGTATCCAACGATACCGAAAATATATTCGGCTAAATTATAGCCGTCAACAATTTTAATCACAATATAATCACACGGCGATTATAAATAAATCAACACACAACATTGAAATAAATTCAAATGTTTGTGGAATCCAGTTAGATCCCTCCAACCTGTTTCCCTGCATCCACAGATGTTAGCACAATACCAATTCCACTTCACAGTGGAATATCGCGGTATATGGGATTTATAAAATATTATCCGCTATTATGCGGCGCAATAGGGTCTCATCCACTATATAATGCGGGAAATCAACTCCAAATACATATATAATACCAATTCCACTTCAAGGTGGAATTATCGCGGTATATATTTTTAATAAATAACCTCCGCTTAATATACGGCGTATAGGGTCTACTTAACACAATAGATAACAATTATCATCCAATTCACACAATCAAGCAATTTTAAATCTAACTATTTAAAATTTAAATCGAAACAATTCGATTGAGTGATGAGTTCTCACCTTGCTTTCAATAACGGTTGCAGTATATTTTTATTTCAAATAAAATTAAACGCACGTTTAATTTTACTCAAAATTTTCACTAGCTCCGATCGACTCCAATCCAGTTCCATTGTGTAGTGCTCGTCGAAATGATTCCAATGCAATTCGTTTCATAATTTTTCGACCTCGTATCAAAAGGTTATACGGTTTTAAAGTTTATACGATTTAAAATATAATAATTTACAAATTTTCTTTTTATATTTTTAACAACCTTCAAATCTGGCCGTATATTTTTCAACATCAGATCATGGCCACTCACGTACCTTCTCCCTCACGCGAAAACTCCCAGGTCATACGCATGCAAGAACCCAACTCGGCCGCCTCCTAGGGTTTCAAAACGCACCCCCAACGATCACTTCCACCACGATCAAGCACCACCGTTCCACGCGCCTATGCGAGCCTCACCTCCACCTCGAACGGCTCGAAGCTCGGTCGCCATCTCGCCTCGCAAAGTGCATACGAACGCACGTCCTTCAAGCGCAAATTGCCGTTGATTCACTACTCCATTCTTGATCACAACCGTTAGATTTGTAGATCACACGATGCTCTATAACTTTCATTTAGGAATCGAAGCTCAGAAGTGAAGGGATCAAGAGATAATCAAGGTGGAAGATGGGTGTTTTCTGGCCATTGAAAGATAAGAGAGTGGCAGCTGTAACTAGGGTTTTGGCCTTTGTTTGCAAATGAATAAATAGAGGGCCTTATATAGAAAATTCTCCAAAACACTATTCACCCGAATTTTTCCGAACTCCAAATCTCGCGTGTTGGCTGGCATTTCTAAGGTTTTACCCACGTTCCGAACACAATGGAATGTGTTTCGGGAGCTAATTCGGTTGTATGTGAGAGTTACGGAATTAAACGATCAAATTTAAATCAAATCGATTTAAAACGATTTCGATGCGTTTCAGCTTGCCCCGGACAAACCGTAAATCCGATTGGCACGAAATTTGAAACCTTACAATAATTTCACATTACGGATCCGATGAAATTTGTTTCGTTGAAATCCAAGACTGTTTGAAAAATGACTATTTTTACTAGTCAATTAAATATTAAAATATTCAATTTTCACAATTTGACTTTTAATTCAATTTTAATAGTTCCATAAAATCATTTTAACTCCAATATGATTTAATATAACTTTAAAAATCATTTTTATACACATTAAACCCAATTTCCAATTATTTCCGAAATTTTAAATATTAAATTGTCGATTTAATTATCCAATCAAATCTCTATATTCGAAATTAAATTCATTCAGTTTACAAATTTCACTTGTTAATATTTAAAATTAATTAAATATCTGAATTTCAAATGACAGAAATTCTGGGTCGTTACAAGGTGGCTGACGGATCTATCAGAATAAAATACAACAACTAAATGAATATTACATCACAGAATAGCAAACAGATATTTATACACACACATATACAATGATACATCCCGATATATTACACATGATACACCATAAGTGGTATGACGACCACTCTATATACATGAGTCAAATAATTATACATCTTAAGAAAAAACTCTAAAAAACCATAACTACAAAAGAGGGTAAGCCAAAATCCAAGCGGAAGTATCAAGCAAATGCTAAGTCCAAAAGTAAGAGTCTAACCTGAAACATACTCGGTCTGACCCGAGTATAAAATACATGGGTCAGTCTAGCTAAACAAAACAGTTTAAGAGGATAATTGATAACATAAGCATAAGGCAAGGTGATAATCTTCTCAAGTGAGAAGGAATAATTCAAGGGTATATGGTTACTTCACCAGGCACAATTAAGTAGATATAGTAATTTCAAGTGATATAAGGATATCACTAAATATGAATGCAACTCAAAGGCGATAAAACTTCATAACAAATCTCACAATAAAAGCACGCCTTATCTCATCGGCGTATCACAAAACATCAAATATGGCTTAGGAGAAAAACATAACACCAAAGAGGAGAAATCCCAAACCCGCCATATCGGCAAACACAAAACAATCTCATAGTAATCACCATCTCGAAATACGCCATAAGGCAATCAAATATAAATCTCCAACATAGGAGAATATAATCCCAAATAAACGCCAAAAGGCAAATCACATATAATAACGCCAATAGGCAAATCTCAAATAATACACCAAAAGGAAAATCTCAAATAATGCCAGTGTAGGCAACTCAAATTCCCATAAGGTAATCGCCATATATATATATAATGGCTCGAATGGCCAACCATGAAAAAGGCGATATACTAGGGAAATCACAATAATCAATGAAATCATCTCAAAAGTTTTGCACGTGCTTTTGGCCGAAGCCTGCCAAGTACTGATCTTTAAAAATAGGTACCTCGCTCGAAGGCAAATAAGTCACAATGACAAATACGCCGCAATGGAAAATACTCCGCAATGGAAAACGCCGCAATGGCAAATGTCTCGAAGACAAATACGTTGCAATGGCAAACGCCGCAATGGCAATGGCCCGAAGGTCTAGTACTGGCAATACGCCGCAATGGCAAATGTGTCACAAACTCTCAAATAGGAACCCGAACAGTGTTAACATGCGTCCCATACCACACGTTTGCACTAAATGGTTTACTAATCGCTAGTAAATTTCACACTTAAAGAAGTAAAAAGTTTACGTCATTTTATCGGTAAACTCGACCCGAAGGTTAAAACGATCAAACAGACAAGTCAGGAATTAACCGATAAGATAAACGCACGTGTCCCATACCATGTGTTTTACCAAACCATTTAATTCTCCTTCTCATTCGCTCGAGTAGTACAAAAACATGTATTTTATAGATAAAATAATTTACCTTGGAAAACAAGCTTTTAAAACCAATTTTCGAAACCAATTTTGAAAATCAGATTTGAAAATTCCTATATTATAGAGAATAAATATATTTTATATTTGAAAATAATTTAAAAATACTATAAAATAATTATTTGAAATGCCCATTATTTTTAAAAATTATTTCAAAGCTGTTGGAAAAATCCATGCTCGAAAACGAAGAAAAACAGAGAAAATCACTCAAACCGATATTCAAATTCAATTCAAATTAAATTCAAATTTAATCCAAAATATGAATTTCAAAATCTCAAAAATTTAGCTAGTCTATTGATAGACATCATGGCCTTTGAATACGATCAAAAACATCTTGAAATATCACAAAAATGAGCAAGAGAAACAAGCGAATTGGGCTGAAAAACACATAACAACAAGAGGAAAAAGGCCTGGAAATGGCCTGCACCCAGGTCGACATGTAGGTCGACCTGGGGGTCGACCATGGCCTTCCTTAGGTCGACCTAAGGAGCCTTTGGGTCGACCTGCATGTCGACCCATAAAATGAGCATGTCGACCATGCTCACGCGATTCTGGTTCAGGCAATTTTCAAAGGTCATATTGATTTTCAAGTGCAGTTTTGAGCATACAAACGATAATACTTTGCAACGAAATTTTACAGGCATAAACTACTACATCTGAATTACCAACTGAATGAAATCCGGCAGCATTTCGTTGCTGGAGTCAAAAGATATAAGTATGCAAAGAAGCAACCCAAACTAGTTTCACAAAAAAGAAAACTAACAACAAAAAATCGATTACAGAGCTCATTTTATACATATTAAAGCATTTGGGACTTTGGCTTAGCTAGATTTTGTGAGTTATCCAACTCACCTTGCTGTAGTTGTGCAAAAACTCGAATTAATGAAGAAATATTAGAGCTTTGCTTGAGAAATAGCCTCTAGGAACCTATACAACAAAAGAAAATAGCATGCAAAACTGTAAATTAGAAACCATTTCACAAATCAGTGATTTTTGATGAAATTAAGTGATTTGGAATTGGATTACCTTCAATTTATTCTCTAGATTGTAAAAGACTTTAATTCGCTTGAATTTTATGGAGAAATTGGCTTGGGTTGTCAAATTTGGTTGAGTGGTTTACTGTGTGTATTATTATCAGGTGGAAGAGGAAGATGAAGTTGAGAAAAATGAACGTACTGGTTTTCCTTTTTCTCACTTCTTCATTTACAGGCTAAGACAAATGTACCAAAGGACCCAAATCAAAAGAAAATAAAATGGCTTAAGATAATTACTTAATACTTAACTAAATATGTGTACATATCTCACATATACACAAGACAAAAGGCACTTTTCTCTCAAGTTTTACATAAGAAAAATATGTAAACTTGCACACTAATAAAACAAAACATTTTCTACCATATAAAAAGATAAATTTATATTTTTTTAAAAATTATTATTAAAATCCTTTATTTAACAAAAATTCAATATTTACTCAAATAAAGGAATAAAACCATATTTTTAACTTCTAAAATTCCACAAAAATACTTTTCTCACTTAGAAAAATATTTTAAACCATTTCCAAACTTAATTTATAGCCAAAACATATTTTTAGACCAATTTCCACCTTTTTATTTAAATAAACCACCTTGAAAAATCACATACTTCTCTTAAAAATTATTAAAAGAAGTAAATGGGCAATAATTAATATAATTATTGCATTTTCTCTAAAATAAAGTCATTTTCCATTTATTATCACACTAACCAAATAAAATTAAATTTTGGAATTTTATTTTCTCATTTTTAATTCCAAAACTCATTGTTTATTCCAAATAAACAATTTTATTCTACAATTTTATTTTAATTTACAATTTAAGATGTAATCTTAAAAAATAGGGTTGTTACAGGTTTCTTCATTTGTTTTGTTTTCACAATAAGAAGAAAATGAACATATTAGATATGAGAAGGAAGAAACTTCTCTTTACTTTTCTGGTTATGTTAGGCAAATGGGCTTAGACCCAAAATTAGTTAATTCTAATTATCCCAAAATGAACTAAACACTAATATACTTATATTTACAACATATATACACAAGATTTCAACACAATAAAATTATACAATCATATTTTCAAGTTTAACAAACATTTTATCAACAAATCAAAAGATATTTAGCCTTAAAATATTTTTCATGATTAAAAACTCTTATTTTTAATCATATACCCAACTTACACTATAATTTACATAAAACTCTGTTTTTGACACCAAAAATTTTAAAAAATTATTTTCTTGTATAATTAAATACAATAAACCATTTTAACATCATGTTTACTTCCAGAAATTAAGAACAAAACTCCACCTTTTTGTTCATATAATACAACATATTCAAATACAATACCTCATTAAAAATCAATAAAAATCACATTTGGCAATAATTACTAAAATTTTTGCATTTCACTAAATTAAAACCATAAAATGTTTATTTTTAACACAAACAACCAAAATAAAGTTTCTAAAACTTTATTTCAACATTTTACGTTTTAAATCCATTGTTTATTGAAAATACACAATATTAAATCTCCAATTTAATTTATTTCTCAATATTAAACTATAACCACTGTTATAATTTAATATACGGGTAATCACCAAAACCAGGGTTGTTACAAAACCGAATGGGAAATGGAGAACATGCATCAATTATTCAGATTTGAACAAAATGTGTCCTAAAAGAAGTTCATGAAGGGGAATGTGGCGATCACAATGGGAGGAAAACTCTGGCAGAGAAAATACTCCATTACGGGTATTATTGGCCAACTATCAATCGAGATGCCGTTGACCATGTAAACCGATGTGATAAGTGCCAGATCTATGCAAAAGTTCCAAGAGCTCCATAGATGGAAATCATGCAAATGATCGGCCCGTGGCCGTTTTCCATGTGGGGTATAGATATTACCGGCTCCTTATCGATCTCTAAAGGTGGCGCAAATTACGCTATCGTCGTAGTTTATTTCTTCACCAAATGGGCCGAAGCAGAACCTTTAGCCACAATCACAACTAAGAAAGTAATCAAATTTATTGTCTGTAACATCATATGTCGTTTTGGTCTCCCATGTATTATTGTAACAGATAATGGGACTCAATTCGACAGTGTTTAATTCAAAGACTTCTGTCGGAGGTATCGTACTGAAAAGGTATTTGCAGCGGTCACTCACCCTTTAGCAAATGGATAGGTTGAAGCTGTGAACAAAGTTATAAAGTCCATTCTAAAGAAGTGTTTGGAGAAGGCTGGAGGCAAGTGGGTGAATGAACTCCCAACAGCATTATGGGCTTATAGAACCACCCACAAATCCGTGACTGGCCATACTCCATTCGCTCTTGCTTACAGTTCTGAAGCCGTCATTCCTATTGAGCTCAAAGTTCCTTTTCATCGAGTGATTTACTACGATCCCAAAACGAATAAAGATCTCCTCTTGGAATCTCTCGATGTTATAGATGAGAAGAATAAGGAAGCCGATCTGAGGGCAGCTGTGCATTGACAACGAGTCTCCCGATATTACAACGTTAAAGCCCGACTGAGAACCTTTGAAATTGTCGATCTCATCCTAAAATGGGTTTTTCCTACCCCATCGCACATGAATCCAATTTCGGAAGGACCAAATGTCATTGAACAGAGGCTTGGAGAGGGAACTTTCAAGCTAGCGACTGTTAGCATCTCACTTTTAAGGGTGTGGAATAGTGAGCATTTACGATGCTATTTCACTTAGTTTATTTCTTTTTCATTTAGTTGTATTTGCTTTTAGAATTTTCTTTTATCATTTGATTTTCCAGACATGTAATAAGACAGATTATGTTATTCCTTTCCATTTAGAAAATAAGGTTTCGAACTTCCTTTATATTTATGTTTGGTGTAGCGTTATGTATTAGTTACATGGCGAAACTGATTTATATCGATATGTTCGTATGGGATCCCAAAGTTTGGAATTAATCAATCATGCAAGTTTCCTAATAGGACTAAACAAGATGAGCTTAGTCTGCTTGTGCATTTGATAACTCTGGTTCATAATCCAATGGATGGGGTACACAATGAGGAATAGATGTGACTGGAACATCTGACGATCAAATAAATCATGCCGAACGATGGGACTGAAATAAAATAAGAGCGATCGTGACACGACCGATCGCTTGCTAAATTAAACCCCTAAACCCCAGGGGAAAATCAATCAATTAGGAGAGTATGATCCGACTGCTCTTCGAAATAACTCTAAGTCCCTAGAGTGCGAACTGGAGTATAAACATAAATCGGGTGTGACTCGACCACCCATGAAATTTCTCTATGTCCCCAGAGTATAGATTAGAATATAAACATAAACCGAGTGTGATTCGACCACCCACAAAATAACTCTTATCCCTAGAGTGTGGACTTGAGCATAAACATAAATCGGATGTGATTCGGTCACCCGCAAAATAACTCCAAGTCCCCGAAGTGCGGAATGGAGTATAAACATGAATTGGATGTGATTCGACCACCCATCAACTAACTCTTATCTCCGGAGTGCAGATATGAGTATAAATAGATAGATGAGTGAGGTTTGATCATTCACTATTCCATGAGCTCTGGCCTGAAATCGACAAGAAGAATATAAACCCGCTAAGGATGGAGTTCTACTATCCAATGTCTAACCCTGCTAACCTAAGACTGGAGGCAGGAGTATAGTTACTCAAAACCGCTGAATTCGATGGCGTAACACTAAGGCTCAAGCCTAGCTTTTGATACAACTCAAGGCTACGACCATATGGAGGTCGTGGGATAAAGCTAGTTGATTGTTACCAGAACTAATGAACAACAAATTACAAGTACATTAAATGGAAAGTAATAGTTCGACTACTTAAATAACAGTTCACTCGAGAGTTCAATAGAATACAAAAACTTTTATTCTCATGATAAGTTTCAAAATTGTGGTACAAGTTATTTTAAAAAACTGGGAGTCATACCCGTAAAACCACAACTAATAAAAGAAAACGATGAACAAACAGCTATGCAGACTATGTGCACACTGAGCCAAAATGACGACTATTTCTTTGATCTTCTCTCCCTTTTGGATTTTTCGGGAGTGGTGCTGTCTAAACTTCCGCTAGTTCTCTTCCTTGTTCCCTCATCGCCTTTTGTAGGAGAGCTTTTAAAAGTTGGAGGGAGTTCTTTGGGAATCAACCCACCAGGTGGAATTACTTGTAGCGGGATAAGGTGTGGATCGTCAATGTCCACCTCGGTGGGCTCGGCTTTGACCTTTTTCTTTAGCAACTTCTCTTTCTCTATATGCTCCTTCAGGTTGATCTCATCAATGCATTCGAAGGTGCCGTTAATCACAACGTCGTCGGATTCATCCACCGGTAGTGGATCTTCAGCCTTCATCGTCGAGTGCTCCGATGACTTGAGCATCGGGCCCCGGTACATCAGTGGTAGCAGGAATCTCTGTTAGTTTCTCTTGTTGCTCTACAACAGCATCGCTTTAGGAGTTTGACCAGAACCCGAAAGACCTGCGAATTTGTTAAAGAAAAGGAGATAAGCCTAAAATCATTGGGCACGAAGAACGAAACCTCTCGTAGAGTGGAGAGTAAAGTGGAATACACATATCTAGCTGGCTCTTGGTTGTTGCTGGAGTTCCCCTTTCCAAAATAGGGGTTATCATATTGGATTGATAACTGGACTTATCTGGATGATAGCTCAAGTCCAACTCCGGGCCAAAGGAAACTGATGCTCCAACCACTTAGAAAGAAGCGAGGCCCTTAGGATCGGCCTTCGAGGATCCAGCAATATGTTTCCCTTTTTCAGAAGGCGCTTAATTGTCAAAATATTGGAGTCTCGTGGTGGCAATATCTAGGGGTTCATTTCCATGGAGGATCTCCCGCGCCAATTTATCTTTATCTAACTCAGCTCCGCCCAGCTCCCTCTTTTTCATATCAATGATGTGCTACCAGGCTTCAGCAAGTGACTCAACATAACCTTCGCAAAGAAAACACAAGTTGTGGTGGATGAGGAATTTGGCGTAATATTCGATGATAAGTGGATCAAACAAGTCCTTGATTTCATTCCGACCGGAATCCTTAGCATTTTCCACTTGAGTTTCAATTTGTTCCATCATCTCCTTATGGCCTTCCACTCATGCCTCTTCTTTAAGGGCTTCTATTTTGGCAAATTGCTCATCAAGTTTGATTTTCAGGCTCGTGGCTTCAACGGCCTCTTTGTAGTACCTTTGTGATTCTTCCCGAGCCTCAATCTTCTCTTCCCTTTCTTTCTTGAGAAGCTCCTCAAGTTCATCGATGCGGCAGGCCAAGTCATATTTTTCCTTTTGCAAGGAATCCTTCTCCAGAGCGAGTGCCCCACTGCGATTGAGGGCAACATCGAGTTCTTTCTTATGGGAGCCTAAAAACGACTCACTGCCTCAGACGTTTCCTTAGCACTCTTTTCTACCTTGGAAAGTTTTGTTCTCAACTCCGATAGTCCGTTATCTTGGTGTTTGATTATGTCTTTATCGTGTATCGCCTCTAGCTTGAGACATCTATTTCATATTATCACTCGATTGACACTTCAGAGATTTTTCCGCTAAGTGATGAAACGACTGATGCTACACGAATACGTCATTAACACATGCGAGAGAGCTTGCTTTGGCGTGCCCCGAGATCACATGTATTGTGGAAAGGAATTTAAGTCCGTTGAAATAGATTTTCGGGAAAGTGGCTTTAAGTTTGGTCAATTTCTCCGTTGTAAAATTGTTAGAAGTAGCTATGGGCAAGGATGGATCAGAAGTAGCAATTGGATGCTTGCTCAATTTGCATCCGTAAGATTGCCTAGAGCTAGAAGAACCAGAGTGTTGCTCATGTGATGTGGCAATTTGAAGGCCATGGAAGGAAGGCTGGTCTCCACTTTAAATAGGAAGATTGGACTGGTCTCCCTAGCGAGATGACTGAGATTGGGACTTACACTTAGAAGAAGAAGATTCCCTTGAATGATAACTTTTCTCTGTCTATCATCTTTTTCCTTACACCTGCCAGATTCTGAGCCGCGGCTAGATCCGTAATGCATTGAAAAGCCCCTTAGGCGATCAAAAGTCCGAGATTGAGTCATTGCACTTGCAAAAACCAAATGAGAATGTGTAACTATTATGCGAAGGATTGATGAAGAGCGTGTAGTGAAGAGCACGTGGTTGTGAGTGTCCTAGTGTTCCCTCCTGCCAGACCAGTAGCTGTAGCCTTGCTTATAGGTGTTTTCTCTCCTCTATCGGTAGGAATGATGCCTTCACCACTCCTAGTAGGAGAATTGAGCCCTTCAATATTGATGTTTGGAAAGTCGTGGGTCATAATATCATCGGGAATTAGGAGATTTGAAAATCCTTTCAGTGAACTTTCCAAGTGTTTGGAAGATGATTCTTCGTCAATAGAAGTAATACCAACTCCACATCTTTAATGGTTTTTCTTGTTCAAAGTTTGTATGCCAATCTCTTCCTTTTCTTAGTTGGAGTTTTGGGTTATGCATCTCATGATGATTCGACCACAGGCGCTTTACCCGGGCCTACACCAGTGTTGCTAGGCTCATCGATCTGGGCAACCTTATTTGGCCCTCGTCAACGTCGTCCTGAGTCTCCTTGACTGGAGGCACGACAAGATTGTTGGCATGCCTTTCTTGGTCTATAATGTTTCTCGGCAATGCTACACCTCCGAGGAGCCCAATGCTATGACTCTCTTCCAATAGCCGAATAAAGATAATAACTCATCAGTTACAAGAAGTTTGGTGTCCCAGTCTTCGACAAGCGTAGCGCGAATAGTGGAGACCGCTCTTGAAAACCTAATACCTTCGGGACGTGGGTGGGCACCTGTAGGAATTTCAAATGTTAGGAGATTCAAAAATGTGACTTGGATTAACGGACATAAGAATGAAATGAAAATAACACTTACGTCCTTCCAACCATCGCCTTGCAAAGGCAGATAGACATCGAACATAGAACCACTCATGTTTAAACAGACAGAGTTTATTCCAAGCGCCCGTTAAGACTTGGAAATTGAGTGAAGGTACAAGAAAAATGTAGGAAGGACTTCCTCACTGCCGTTTAAAGTTATAAATGAACCGTATATCCTCAAGAGTTGGCGGGAGAAATAGAATGCTCATGAACAGCAAAATAGTTCAATGTAGAAAGGCGTAGCTGTTCGGATGGAGTTGACAGGGAATAATTCCAAGATATCTCAACACCTCTCGAATAAACTAATTAAAAGGCGGTATGTATCCGTCCAAGCACATAAATTTGTTACACACCGTGTACCCATTCGGGGGCAAGTTAGGCCTATCGTTTATCCAAGGGACCAAGATGTCTGTGAACAGAATTCCATGTATGTTGCACAGTCTGCAAAGGGCAGACTTGCTAATTTGGGAAACTTGAGAATATATTGGGTTATCTATGAGAATGGTACCTTCTACTACATCGGGATCAGGGCTTATATCCTCCGTCGGGAGGACCGGAACATCTGAAAAAGGTTGACCGACAGACCAGAAACTTCCACTAGTTTGGCTTGATGACTAGGAGAAAGCCTGCCGGATATAGTCGCATAGCTCGATTTTGCTTCAAGATCGATATGTTGCATGGTCGGTTCGGAATACATAGCAGCTAAACGCTCTGAGTGTTCGGAGTCCATGTTAGCTATACTCAGTAGATAATCGAGGTTAGAAAAGTTACATGTTCCCCTTATGTGAAGTGTGAATTAGTGTAGTGTAGTGAAGTGTATAACAGAATTAAACAGCTTAAAATCAGAAAATAAAGTTAAATAACGGGACTTTGGATTTCGACTAGAATGACCGTCATCACTGGCGTCTCAACTAGCAATAAGATTGATCGGTTATAAAAGCTTTAGGATCGATATCAGCTTATCTAAGTGTAAAGTTTGTCGTTCAAGTCCATATGCGAGTTTTTAGTCTATATTGAAAGTTCCAAGGATTTAATTACTCAATCTCAAGTTCAATGGTGAATATGCAAGTTATATTTCGTTATCATCTTATGTCCAAGTTCATTGAGGAGAATTAGTGGTGGTTGTCTGAATAAGTAAGGTTAGATTAGATCAAAAGTTCAAGGCCCTTTATGCCGATCTCTATGTTTATGCCGATCCGTGCCTTTATACCGATCCCTATCCCATAGCCTCTCAACCGATCCCTTTCTTAAACCTAAAACCACTAATCCCTTTCCTTATGTGAATCCCACTGATCCCTTCACTTCTACATATTCCACTAATCCTTCTCTCACAAAAAACATTTTCAAACCCTAAACATACTGACCCCTCTACTTCACCCTTTACTCATTAGGCATCTACGTCGAGGGATCAGTATAGATCCAAACATCCAACATCGATCCCTCCTCCACTCTATCTTCTTCCTCCTCCATCCTCCCTTCTTCCTTCTCCTTATTTATTTTTTTGAGCCCTATCCACCAGTGATTCATCTTCTCCAGGCAGCTTCGATCACTGTATCATCACGGCCTCGAATGCCATCAAAATCATTAACGATACAGAATCCCTTATCTCACCATGAAACCAAAAGATGAAGTCAAGAAGGCTCACCTACGTGAGAATATGTTAAGGGAATTGGCGAGAAGTTCGAAGGCTATCGAGATGGAAAGTATAGGGAAGATGGTTTGTTAACGCGGATTGAATCATGAAAAGATTTTTTTTCAAAATTGAAGGGAGAAGAAAATAAGGAAGGTTCGTTTTGAATGGAGGAGCGAGAAGGTTTGGTGCATTGGATGGAATGAGAAAATGAAGTAAGTAACATTGAAGGAAGTGGGAAATACTTTGTAACAACCCGAATTTCAGTGGTCTGATTTTTTCGCAAAAATGCTAAAACCCAAGTCCATTGAAGCCCGAGTTGGATATTTGGTATCCTGCAAATAGGCAAAGAAATATATCAGAGCTCAATTAAATATCTCACAGCGAAATTGACTAAAATATAATAATAATTAAATACTCACCAATATAATAACACTTTCTAAACAAGTGTCTTAATGCTGGGAAGTCTCTGCCATCTACCTAACCTATAGGATGTTATAAGGAGGGGGTCAGAACTAAAGTTCTGGTGAATGGATAAATTATACGCTTTGAAGCTTAATTCTACATATACCATTTTATTTCCATTTACTGTTATATTAGGTTCACTAGGTTTATCATACTCTCGCCTCTGTGCGTGAATCGTACCCATCTACTCCTTAGTAGATTAAAACCTAATAACTGATATATATATATATATATGTAGCTATATGCCCAATGACCATATTGGTCCTAGGTAATACCCATAGTACCTTCTGTATCCTCCTCGCAATGGACTCCATCGTCTTACTTCGAGAGCATTCCGTAACTACATCTGTAAAGGACTGCTTCGTAAGGCCTACAATACAGATGCTCCATTGTCTTGCTCCGTAGCTATATCTGTAAAGGACTGCTTCGTAAGGTCTACAATACAGATACTCTATCGTCTTGCTCCGCGAGCGTTTCGTAGCTACATCTGTAAAGGACTGCTTCGTAAGGCCTACAATACAGATGCTCCACTACTTACTATGAAAATGTAAATCGCGTCCGCACTAGTCTATGCCAGTGATTAGACATCCACAATGTACCACCCAGTGCGTACATTGAGGACTGCGTAATCGTTCTGTCTACTATCTGAATCCCACCAACAAGGTCTACCTTGTACGGAATTCGGTCGGGGATTTTCTATACCTGTAATGGACAACTTTGTTAGGCCTACAATATAGATATTCTAGTTGGTCTGTCTCTTTTTCATCGTAGCTATAGCCCCACGCAGCCACCCCTCAACTAACCGAAAGACTTCTAAAGAGTTAAGTGGCTATGCCCTACTGCAAACAATCTAACATCCAATTGGCGGTGCCACTCACCCAATGTCTCGATAGTGAAAGAATCATTGGTCTGTTGGTTTAACTCTAGTCTTTCCCGAACTCGTTCTTGGTTTTGATGCGGGCGTGATATCCACATGCAACTATCCTTTTGGGTTATGCCCACTAAACTTACTTGCAAGTACTGGGACATGTGAATATCCTACTCCTAACACCAAACCATTCTGACTGCCTACAAAGGTCTGCTTCGTTAGGCCTACAATGAAAATGCAGTCAAGGCGTACTCTTTTGGCGGAACACCTACAGACCTGCCTCTGGGGGTGCAGCTTCGTTAGGCCTACCCAAAGGGCCATCCTAGAGTATCCTCATGTCCTTTTGAAGTCTCGTACTTCCTTTTAGCCCCAAATAACTAAGTTGGACATGCTTCTCCTTTGCTGAAATCTGTGATGAACTGCTTGATTAAGCTCTTCATCCTTTGGGCTACTCCAAACACATCTCACTCTTTTATTATACCCTAAGTCTAATCTTTTAATTTGCGTTTAGTTTACTTTTCTTATTCTTTTGGCTACTTATTTACCCTAATAAGCATATTCTTGCACTCGTCTCACCTTTATCTATTGTGAGATTTCCATTTATTTAATAGGGAGTGTTGTTGGTATGAGCCACATTCATTATCTTGCTTATTTAACTTAATATAAATCTTAAGTTCATTAAAATAAGCTTATTTTTTCATTCCTGCTTTATTTGCTTATTGACTTAATATAAATTATTTAAATAAGCTTCTACCATTATTATTGCTCATTAATTTATTCAAGGTCTCAAAATAAGCTTTTCCTTTCTTATTACTTAATTATAACCTATGTTATAATTATACCTGTAATTGTCATTTTATCTTCTTTTATAGTCCGTACATAATTCCAGCATTTCTTTTCTGTTCTGATTTGCCTTCTTTTATTATGATATTGAATATTCTTTTATTCTCTTATATTATATAATTCACTTATCATAATAACTATCTTCTTAAATAGTCTGCACAGTGAATGCATACCTAGGTTCATTATTGTTTACAGCTTCAAGTTGTTATCTAATAATTTACTTGATTCATATTATACTTTGCTGTATTATCTTCTATTCTAGGAAGTAATTCTATTTTATTTGGTTGGTTATGAAAACTATATTTAAAAATCCATTTCCATATTTTAATATTAAATAATACTATAAACAATAATCCGTAACTGCTAGATATTTCTTTTACTATAGTGTAAAATACAGTGGTTTCTCTATTTTACACTAATTCTCTTTTCTTTCTTTTATTCTAGCAATTACGTTCATTATTGTCTTTTAAATATTAAATTATAGAAATGTATCCTATAAACCAACCAATTAACCTTTTAGTTACTCCCAAATCCAGTTTTTGGATTAATTAACTTTTCTCATTTTAACGTAATTTATTACAGTAATTCCATTCCTCAAACTTTTATTACTTTACATCTTATTTCCTTCATTTCAGTATTCTTAATTATTTAATCCATACTCACGTTTAATCTATTCTAATCCATACGTGAAGAAAGAGGAGAAGATAGAAGAAGGATGACACTTGCATAGAAATCCAAAACGTAAAAACAGATGTAAATAAATACTAATACTGTAAATTTCTTATAGTTCAGCATAACTTAATTAATATGATTAATCATTGAATAAAATTATCTAAATGGGAATTTAACGATAATATATCTTAAACTTAAACGATATATAAATAAATCCACTCACATGTCGTCCTTAACTTCAATCTCTATCCTTTTAATTTGCTACGCTTTTCCCCGCTTTTCCCCCTTTTTAATTCGCTGTAAATTCCAAGATTTGTTTGCGCAATTATGTGATTTGCTCGTATGTATATCCTTGCTTAATTTTATTTTTTGTTTGGGGAAAGATTTGATTGATAGAGGAGAAAGGAAGAGGAAGAAGAGAAGAGGAGTTTGCTGTAAATGACAACAACTGATTCAGAGAAAATAGTGTGAGCTATGGTTGAGTTACGTTCAATTTATAGGTTTAGTGAACAACTATGAACAATCCGATTAACCCTAAAAACAATACTCACCATCATTTATTGATTTGTTTACGTTAGCTTATAACATATAATTCTCCAATGTTATTCATTTATTCATTTGTTATACGACCCTATTAATTCACGTTTCCTTCTAAATAAGATTCTCCCATTAATTATCCAATTAATTAGATCATATATATATATATATATGTATGTATGTATGTATGTATATCCAATATTAATTGACTCTTATAATTATAATTTCTTACCTATTTGAACACGTCAATTAATACCTCTATTAATTGATTGTATATAAAAGCTATACTTTTTAATTTATTCTTATTAACTTACCTTCATCATTGACTTAATTACCCCATTTGATTTTGTATGAATTCCAATTCTTTTTTTTCTTTTTAACTTGGAAACAAATAATCCTATAACTGCCATTTTCTTCTAGCTAATTAATTTACATTATTAGCTATTGTAACAAAGGCATATTCTTTGATTAATTGACATCCTTTTTAAAACGCTCAACTAATTACCAATTAATTAATTGACACGTTTTCCCATTTTAATCGATATCCAAATTAATTCCTATGCGTCACTCAATCACACATTTATTAGTTGTGTAACAACCCTGAGATTGCAATTACCGAATAATAAATTAAAATTATGATTTTAAGTTGAAAAGGGAGTTAAACAAAATTTTGGGAATTTAAATTTGCAATTGGTTTGCAAATTAAAGTATTTTGGGTTTAAAATGGGGAAATTAATATTTTTGGAATTTAATATTTAAAAGGGGAATTTTTAAATGTGATAATGGGTTTAATTGGCTAATGAGACAATTATATGGTTTTGATTAAAACTAGGTTGCCACTTAGGATTTTGTTAACATGATAACCTTAGAAATTAAACTAAGTCCTAATGGGTTTTAAAACCTCCTAACATGACCCATTAGCCTACCCACTTCTATATAATATCTCAAACCCCTTCCATAAACCCTAACCCTCCTCTTCATAATTCCTAAACCTAGATCTAAACATAACTAATGACCTCTCTTTGGTAGAAGACCCATCTCCTTCTCTACATATCTAAACTAGTTTGATCTTAACAAAAGGTAATGCAATCTCCCCTATTCTCTAATCCTTCTTAATCCCTATTTACCTCTACCATCTTGTGTAATCTTTGTATTGTTTTTTTTATTTTGGGTCCTTGAAGTCTCTTGATCTTTTGCTTGGGGTTGAGGATTTTGGCTTGCTTGATATTGTGCACACAAACCATTTGATCATTTGCTTCTTTGAGGTAATTACTATTTATTAATGATTATTGCTAGTTATAATATTGGTGAAATTTGATGCCAAAAACTTGAAAAAAACACCCCAAATAACCAAAAACAGCAATTATTGCTGGCTAGAAATGTTTCAGCCTGAAAACAGGCTGAAACAGAGTTCTAGGTGCACCGAGGCGCAGCAGGCCAGCCCCTAGTGGACTGGCGCGCAGGAACCCCAGCCCGCATGGGCTGGGGCTTTCCCAGCCCAGGCGGGCTGGGGACCCCAGCCCAGGCGGGCTGGGGAGTACAGGACCCCAGCCGCATGGGCTGGGGCTTCCCCAGCCCAGGCGGGCTGGGGACTACAGGACCCCAGCCCGCATGGGCTGGGGCTTCCCCAGCCCAGGCAGGCTGGGGTTGGGCTAGACTGAACCCCAGCCCGTCTGGGCTGGGGACTGCTACTACTTCCCCAGCCCAGGCGGGCTGGGGGCTAATTAATTTACCCCAGCCCGCTTGGGCTGGGGGTTTGTATCTCATCCCCAGCCCAAGCGGGCTGGGTTCGTGATGCCGCCACGATCGCATCTGAAGTTGGAATTCTACGTTTTTGGTCTTGTTGGAAAGGTGGAGTTTCGAATTCCATCTCTGGAAAGTTTGGGCAACATCGGAGTTCGTTTGGTACTTCAAATTTCATGTCGAAGTTGAACTCTGGTCGCTGTTGGTAAACAGTATGAATCTTTTACTGGGTCCAACTTTGAGATGTCGCTGCCACTTCGTCTCAACTCAGAATCCAGAAATTCTTTTTTCATCTTAAAGTAGGGATGTTGGACTACATGCCTGCAAATCTTCATGACATTTGGACACAGTTTGCTGGTCCAAATAAATTGCCGAACTTGGGTTCGCAGTTGTTTTTGAATGTTTACAAACACTTGGAATATTTTTCAGTGATTTTCTGGTTTTATTGATTTCTTTGAGATTTGTCTCTAGATTTTGTACATGGGTTTTATGAATTATTTTCAAAAGATTTTTCACTCCTAAATGGCTTTCAAAATTATTATATAATATTATTTTAATTATTAAATTAATTACTCCATAATAGGAGTGTTTTCAAAAGCCATTTTAAAGTGATTTCAAAATCAATTATAAATCCATTTCGCACCATTATTTTCTATAATAAAAATCTCACACTCACTTTTTAGCACGTCGAGCGAAGTGGAAGGGTGCTTAAACGGTTAGGAAATCTTCGGCCTATGGAACCATGTGTATTTTCTTTCCGATTAATCCCCGACCTATTCGATTGATCGTTTTGACCTTTGGGTCTAGTTTACCGATGATACGAGGTGGACTTTTTATTGTTTGGAGTGTGAGCTTGCTATTGGTTAGTAAACCATTTAGTGCGAACGTGAGGTATGGGACTCATTGTTAACACTTTACGGGTTCCTCTCTAAGAAGTTTGTGACACATTAGCCTTTGGGCGGCCAGTACTGGACCTCTGGGTCACCACGCCTCTGGGCAACCGTCTCTGGACACCTGCTCTTTGGAGCAATTTATTTTTTGGCATGCGCCTCTGGGCCTTTATCCTTCTGGGAAGGATCTTGCCGTCTCGCGCGTTCCGCATCTGTGCGAGTGATCGATCACAACTCTACAGTACTTGGCAATAACGACTCCGGTCGGTGCACGTGCTATACTTGTATTATCTGATTATTTTTATATCCATTCGAGTACCGCCATTCGGTGTTGGTTCTATGGAACCATACGATGTAAGTGCGATTACCTTGTGGATTCACAGTGTCTCTGGGCACTGCTTTTCAGTGTTTGATTTCATTGACTTTTCAGTATATTCCCATTGCTCTTTGGAGCATCGATCTTTGCTTGGGCATTGATTACAGACTGTGGTCACTCTTGGGATTATTGCCTATGGGCAACTTTATATAACTTTGGCTACGCCGATGATATGAGGCGATTTTGTTTATTCAACACTTTGGTGCTGATATTCTCTTTGGAGATTTTTACTGTTGATTGATGATTAGGGACCGTCATTATATTCACGTGGTCCAAAATACTCTTCTCTTAGGAAAAGTACTATTTTATTTATGTACCGCATTATTATATATCTCAGTTATTACTGATTGTTTAGCTAGCCTGACCCGAGTGTTTTTCGCTCGGGTCAGACCGAGTTGTTTCAGGTTAGGTCTCTGGACTTAGCTTATGTGCTTCCGCTTGGACATTATCTTCTATGCTGATAGATAGCGCTTTTATTTGTCCGCTATTCCGCTACTCTGTTATTATTCAGACTTTGATATGTACATATTTTTGACTCACATGTGTGAGCAGTGGCTTTGTACCCACTTATGATATTTGGATCTGTATTGACGATGTATTGTCCTGGGATTTTATATCTGTTATGTGACTCTGTTCTGTGATGTTTTATCATTTTATTACTATGCTTATTCTGATAGATCTTTAGCCATTGTAATTTCGTTATAAATATTTATTGAATATGTCGAACCACTTGAAAAAAAAATATAGATACCACCCTTTCGACGTATTCAGTAGATAGTTATAGCTTGATTACAAATGGTCGCTTCCACTATACTCTATTCTCCGCTTTAACAGACAGTATTACTCCCGTAATACTCTTTGTTACAGTGGGTCTCAGAGTGGGGGTTATATCTTGGTATCAGAGCCTGGTTTCAGGAATAAGCATAATAAACACAGAACAGATACACTTAGTACAATACATTTTAATTAGATCCGAATTAAATCAAATCCCTTCCTTATGTTTATTGATAGATAAGTTAGGAATATGTATAGGAATCCGTTATATTCCATAGTATTCCTTAATTAATTATCTATCATTGAATCATGGCTACTCTGCTGGATTGGCTCGCTCAGTATGACGCCAAAATCATTTGTTCGAAGCGGATATTATTCATTCATCACCCTGACTCGTCCTCTCCGTTAGCAATTGTTCTTCAAGATGTTGGGCTTTCTGAGGTTACTTTATTCTCTCTCGATTCACGAGATGAGTATTTGAACTTATCTCGTATTCCTGTTGTTCGAGATTTCCCCGACGTTTTCGCGCCAGTATCCGGACTGCCGCCAAAGCGAGCTATTGAGTTCCGCATCGATCTCATTCCAGGCTCTCATCCAGTTGTGCGTCCTCCTACGAGAATGTCTAGTAAGGAGAATGAGGAACTCAGGAAGCAGTTAGTTGAGCTTGAAGCGAAGCAGTTCATCCGATCCAGTTCTTCGCCATGGGGTGCTGCTGTGGTCTTCGTTAAGAAGGCTGATGGCTCTCTTAGGCTTTGCATTGATTATTGCAAGCTCAATGAGCTGACCATCAGAAATCGCTACCCACATCCACGGATAGACGACATGTTTGACCAATTGAGCGGTGCGAAGGTCTTCTCTCAGCTTGAACTTGCCATCGGATTCCATCAGCTATGAGTCGCGGAAGACAGCATTCCTCTTACAGCATTTCGCACTCGTTATGGTTCTTTTGAGTGGTTGGTCATGCCGTTCGACTTGACGAATGCTCTGGCTTTCTTTGTTGATCTTATGAATCGAGTATTCCGGGAATACATCGATAGATTCGTTCTGGTTTTCATCGACGATATTCTTATTTATTCTAGATCCGAGGCAGAGCATGCTCATAATTTGCGGATCGTCTTGGATACTCTTCGTCAGCATCAGCTTAAGGCCAAGCTCTCCAAGTGCCATTTTTGAGAGAGCAAGGTCAAGTTCTTGGGCCATATTGTATCATCTGAGGGTATTTCTGTCGATCCTGCCAAGATCGAAGCTATTCAGAATTGGAAGCAGCCCGAGAACGTTCATGATATTCGCAGCTTCCTTGGGCTGGCGGGTTATTACCGTCGGTTTATCAAGGATTTCTCTCGAGTTGCACTTCCCCTCACGACTCTGACACGTAAGGGGGTTCGTTTTATTTGGTCTGATAAGTGTGAAGCCTCCTTTCAGCGACTGAAGGAACTTCTCACCCATGCTCCTATTCTTGTGGTTCCTGAGAGTAACCAGGATCTTGTTGTTTACACCGACGCTTGTGGTAGCGGCCTCGGTGTTGTGCTTATGCAGAAGGATCGGGTAGTTGCTTATGCTTCTAGACAGCTACGTCCGAATGAGGTTCGCTATCCGACTCATGATCTTGAGTTGGCAGCTATCGTCTTTGCTTTGAAGACGTGGCGTCACTTTCTACTAGGCGAACGCTTCACTCTTTACACCGATCACAAGTCTCTGAAGTATCTTTTCAGTCAGAAGGATCTCAATATGAGGCAGCAGCGATGGCTCGAGTTTCTCGCCTCATATGACTTAGATATTCAGTATACCCCTGGCAAGGGGAATCGTGTCGCAGATGCGCTCAGTCGCAAACACTCGGCAGTAGTTTCTATGATGATTGCCGAGTGGGATATTCTTGAGACCCTATCTTTGTGTGATATTAGAGATCGAGCTCCATCTTCTGATTCTCCGGTCTTATTATTCAGCTTGGAAGCTCGTCCTATCTTATTGGATCGCATTGCCCATGCTCAGCGGCAGGATCCAGACTTATTGCATCTTATTCATCTTCTCGAGTCGGGATCCAGTGATGAGACATTGCTGGATTATTCTCTTGATTTTCATCGGTGTCTTCGTAGGAGGAACTGTATTGTTGTACCATCTGATTTATCACTTAGGCGTGACATTCTAGACGAGTGTCATCGCACTAATTACACTATACATCCCGGGTCTAGTAAGATGTATGCCGACATGTGTCGGGTATATTATTGGGAAGGCATGAAGAGTGATGTTGCAAGTTATGTAAGTCGTTGCATGACTTGTCAACAGATCAAAGCTGAGCACCAGCGTCCATCCGGTCTTCTTCAGCCGCTAGAGATTCCACTGTGGAAATGGGATCAGATATCCATGGATTTTATTGACGGTCTGCCTCGATCGAGGTCAGGCCATACTTCTATTTGGGTCATCGTCGGTCGCTTGACCAAATCAGCTCATTTCATTCCTATTAAGTCCACTCGGACTGCTCCTCAGCTTGCCAAGTTTTATGTGAAGGAAGTCGTTCGACTTCATGGCATTCCTAGCTCTATCGTCTGTGATCGAGACACTATCTTTACTAGTCACTTCTGGAAGTGCCTACAGTCGGCTTTGGGCTCAAAGCTGAATCTCTCGACTGCTTATCATCCTCAGACCGACGGTCAGACGGAGAGGATGAATCGTGTTTTGGAGGATCTTTTGCGTTGTTGTATTCTGGATTTCGTAGGTAGTTGGGAGGATCACTTACCGCTTGTAGAGTTCTCCTACAACAACAACTTTCAGTCTAGTATCGGCATGGCACCTTTCGAGGCTCTCTACGGAAGGCCATGTCGCTCTCCTGCTTGTTGGTTAGAATCTGGCGAGAAGCTCGTTCTTGATCCAGATTCAGTTCGGGAATCTTCTGAGAAGATTATTCATATCCGTTAGAGAATGAAAAAGGCACAGGACCGCAAGAAATCCTACACGGACAACCGTAGGAAGCCTCTTGAGTTCTCCATTGGTGATCATGTCTTTATTCGGATATCTCCCATGAAGGGGGTTGTGCGTTTCAGCTCTACAGGGAAGTTGGCTCCTCGCTATGTCGGACCATTTCTTATTACGGAACGCATCGGCCATGTTGCTTATCGTGTGGCTCTACCTGCTCATTTCTCTAGAATACATGATGTGTTCCATGTTTCTCAGCTTCGCAAGTGTGTGCGCGACCCTGATTCTCTTATCGAGCCTCATATCATGCTCGATTTGGAGATCTCACATGATCTATCTATAGAGCAGCAACCTCTTCGTGTGCTTGATTCGGAGATCAGACGTCTTCGAAACAAAGAGGTTTCGCTTGTGAAGATTCAATGGTCATCTAACCCTAAGGACTGCACTTGGGAGACCAGAGAATTTATCGAGCGTACTTATCCAGTTTTTCTTCCATCTTCCGGCACGGGTGAGCATTTATATTTTATCCTCCGTATTCCTTTGTGGATTAGATGTTATAGACGACTTCTATATTTAAGGAAATTGTGGGGACGCAATTTTCTTAAGGGAGGGAGTCTGTAACAACCCTGAGATTGCAATTACCGAATAATAAAATAAAATTATGATTTTAAGTTGAAAAGGGAGTTAAACAAAATTTTGGGAATTTAAATTTGCAATTGGTTTGCAAATTAAAGTATTTTGGGTTTAAAATGGGGAAATTAATATTTTTGGAATTTAATATTTAAAAGGGGAATTTTTAAATGTGATAATGGGTTTAAATGGCTAATGAGACAATTATATGGTTTTGATTAAAACTAGGTTGCCACTTAGGATTTTGTTCACATGATAACCTTAGAAATTAAACTAAGTCCTAATAGGTTTTAAAACCTCCTTACATGACCCATTAGCGTACCCACTTCTATATAATATCAAAAACCCCTTCCATAAACCCTAACCCTCCTCTTCATAATTCCTAAACCTAGATCTAAACATAACTAATGGCCTCTCTTTAGTAGAAGACCCATCGCCTTCTCTACATATCTAAACTAGTTTGATCTTAACAAAAGGTAATGCAATCTCCCATATTCTCTAATCCTTCTTAATCTCTATTTACCTCTACCATCTTGTGTAATCTTTGTATTGTTTTTTTTTTGATTTTGGGTCCTTGAAGTCTCTTGATCTTTTGCTTGGGGTTGAGGATTTTGGCTTGCTTGATATTGTGCACACAAACCATTTGATCATTTTCTTCTTTGAGGTAATTACTATTTATTAGTAATTATTGCTAGTTATAATATTATTGAAATTTGATTCCAAAAACTTGAAAAAAACACCTCAAATCACCAAAAACAGCAATTATTGCTGGCTGGAATGTTTCAGCCTGAAAACAGGCTGAAACAGAGTTCTGGGTGCAACAGGAAAGTCTGGGCTGCACCCAGGCGCAGCAGGCCAGCCCCTAGTAGGCTGGCGCGCAGGAACCCCAGCCCAGGCGGGCTGGGGACTACAGGACCCCAGCCCAGGTGGGCTGGGGACTACAGAACCCCAACCGCATGGGCTGGGGCTTCCCCAGCCCAGGCGGGCTAGGGACTAACAGGACCCGCATGGGCTGGGGCTTCCCCAGCCCAGGCGGGCTGGGGACTAAAAGGACCCCAGCCCAGGCGGGCTGGGGATTACAGGACCCCAGCCCACATGGGCTGGGGCTTCCCCAGCCCAGGCGGGCTGGGGTTGGGCTAGACTGAACCACAGCCCGCCTGGTCTGGGGACTGCTACTACTTCCCCAGCCCAGGCGGGCTGGGGGCTGATTAATTCACCCCAGCCCGCTTGGGCTGAAGGTTTGTATCTCATCCCCAGCCCAAGCGGGCTGGCTTCGCGATGCCGCCACGATCGCATCCGAAGTCGGAATTTGATGTTTTTGGTCTTGTTGGAAAGGTGGAATTTTGAACTCCATCTCTGAAAAGTTTGGGCAACATCGGAGTTCGTTTGGTACTTCGAATTTCGTGTCGAAGTTGAACTCTGGTCGCTGTTGGTAAACAGTATGAATCTTTTACTGGGTCCAACTTTGAGATGTCGCTGCCACTTCGTCTCAACTCGGAATCCAGAAATTCTTTTTGCATCTTAAAGTAGGGATGTTGGACTACATGCCTGCAAATCATCATGACATTTGGACACAGTTTGCTGGTCCAAATAAATTGCCGAACTTGGGTTCGCAGCTGTTTTTGAATGTTTACAAACACTTAGAATATTTTTCAGTGATTTTCTGGTTTTATTGATTTCTTTGAGATTTGTCTCTAGATTTTGTACACGGGTTTTATGAATTATTTTTAAAAGATTTTTCACTCCTAAATGGCTTTCGAAATTATTATATAATATTATTTTAATTATTAAATTAATTACTCCATAATAGGTGAGTTTTCAAAAGCCGTTTTAAAGTGATTTCAAAATCAATTATAAATCCATTTCGCACCATTATTTTCTATAATAAAAATCTCACACTCACTTTTTAGCACGTCGAGCGAAGTGGAAGGGTGCTTAAACGGTTAGGAAATCTCCGGCCTATGGAACCGTGTGTATTTTCTTTCCGGTTAATCCCCGACCTATTCGATTGATCGTTTTGACCTTTGGGTCTAGTTTACCGATGATACGAGGTGGACTTTTTATTGTTTGGAGTGTGAGCTTGCTATTGGTTAGCAAACCGTTTAGTGCGAACGTGGGGTATGGGACTCATTGTTAACACTTTACGGGTTCCTCTCCAAGAAGTTTGTGACACATTAGCCTCTGGGCGGCCAGTACTGGACCTCTAGGTCACCACGCCTCTGGGCAACCGTCTCTGGACACCTGCTCTTTGGAGCAGTTTATTTTTCGGCATGCACCTCTGGGCCTTTATCCTTCTGGGAAGGATCTTGCCGTCTCGCGCGTTCCGCATCTGTGCGAGTGATCGATCACAACTCTATAGTACTTGGCAAAAACGACTCCGGTCGATGCACGTGCTACACTTGTATTATCTGATGATTTTTATATCCATTCGAGTACCGCCATTTGGTGTTGGTTCTATGGAACCATACGATGTAAGTGCGATTACCTTGTGGATTCACAGTGTCTCTGGGCACTACTTTTCAGTGTTTGATTTCATTGACTTTTCAGTATATTCCCATTGCTTTTTAGAGCATCGATCTTTACTTGGGCCTTGATTACAGACTCTAGTCACTCTTGGGATTATTGCCTATGGGCAACTTTATATAGCTTTGGGTACGCCGATGATATGAGGCGATTTTATTTATTCAACGCTTTGGTGCTGATATTCTCTTTGGAGATTTTTACTGTTGATTGATGATTAGGGACCGTCATTATATTCATGTGGTCCAAAATACTCTTCTCTTAGGAAAAGTACTGTTTTATTTATGTACCGCATTATTATATATCTCAGTTATTACTGATTGTTTAGCTAGCCTGACCCGAGTGTTATTCGCTCGGGTCAGACCGAGTTGTTTCAGGTTAGGTCTCTGGACTTAGCTTCTGTGCTTCCGCTAGGACATTATCTGCTATGCTGATAGATAGCGCTTTTATTTGTCCGCTATTCCGCTACTCTGTTATTATTCAGACTTTGGTATGTACATATTTTTGACTCACATGTGTGAGCAGTGGCTTTGTACCCACTTATGATATTTGGATCTGTATTGACGATGTATTGTCCTGGGATTTTATATCTGTTATGTGATGTTTTATCATTTTATTACTATGCTTATTCTGATAGATCTTTAGCCATTGTAATTTCTTTATAAATATTTATTGAATATGTCGAACCACTTGAAAAAAAATATAGATACCACCCTTTCGACGTATTCAGTAGATAGTTATAGCTTGATTACAAATGGTCGCTTCCACTATACTCTATTCTCCGCTTTAACAGACAGTATTACTTCCGTAATACTCTTTGTTACAGTGGGTCTCAGAGTGGGGCGTTACAAGTTGTATATATTTAAATTTCCAATTCATTACCCAATTAACTGATATATAAGTTTCCCTTTTTTATTAATTGACGCTTACTTAATGTCCTTAATTATTTTCTTAATTAATTGATTGCGTCAATTATAAATTAATATATGTATGTTATCATTTAATTTATTCCCCACATACATTTCCCTTTATTAGAATATCCCTTAATTAATTAATGTTATAAAAGTGACATATTCTCTGACTAATTAACGCCTCTATGTCTCTTAATTAATTCCTCTTTTTAATTGATTGATGCATCAATTAATCACACACTCATTGCTTGCATAAATCTATATAACCTCTTAATTTTTAAATGCATATATTTGACATTTATATTCTGTTTTGCAATTATGTTAGTTCTATTGATTTTATTTAATTATATAAAAATGTGGGATGTTGCATACTTTATATACATATATGGATTGAAGGATCGGCCCAAATCTTTGGCACGAAGCGTGGAAAGAGGGATTGGCATGAAGGTTTCCAATCCCTATAAGCCCTTGTATAATAAAAAAGAAGGAAATAGAGGGATCAGCATAGAAAGTATAGATCCCTGTAAACAAAAAAGGAGAAGAGAAAGAGAGAGAAGGATCGGCTAAACACATGCCGATCCCAACATAAAAAATGATGATGATTACGAAAGTTCGCCTATAAACATGTACATATAAAATGCAGGAAAGTTTGTGATGACCCGTGAACGTGCGAGCATGTTTGGGATCTAGCAACAAGAACGTATATATGAATATGCACGTGTGTGACCTAAAGGTTCAATTTTTTGAAATTGACAGAAATTGAAATTAAACCTGAAGCCTTCAAATTTGAGGATGGAACAAACAATCAAAACTTATTAGTCTTGTGGAACCAAACTTATGAATATTAACTAATAGAGTGTATAGCCTTGGATTTATACTATTGGAAATCGACCAAGTGTCATAGTGATCAATGAGAAAAATAACGCCTTGGAGGTATATAGATAGCAAATGTTCAGAAAGATGGATGAGTTCCTTGTCGACGACTATATTTTGCTTCGATTCAAAGCACGTCTTGTTCATCACAAGATGTACTTTGGGGGGCAAGTGTTATCCGGCATTCTAGCCTGGCTATATCGAACTGATTGTACGAGTTAGATGCGACCGCCATTAAGGTCGATGACTTCGGAGTGATGATTGTGGGATCCAGAAGTCAAGTACAAATGATCATATAAAGTCAGGATCGAATGGATTTGATGGATGTACAATGTAGGATGCTCAAAGTATGGAATATGGCTCAATGGATGGAAGGGATCGACATTGATTGGCCCATTAAGAGGGATCGTCATACTTCATGAAGGAAGGGTCGGCATACATAGAAATATAAGAGCATTGATACAAAAAAACAATCAATATCTCAAGATCTACAAGTTCGAAGCAAATAAAATTTGGAGAGCAAGGTATATGGATCCTAGGGAACCCACCATAGGAATTGCACATCAAAAGGACAAAGTTGGAGGGGTTGACATGTATCCTTTGGAAGGGATCGGTAGAGAGCAGTGAAAAATTGGAGGTTAAATATATTTTAGCACGATGAAGCCACTATAGGGATTGCTCCCCAAAGTTCGACAAAAGAATGGATCGGTACCGACCCTTCCACATTGAGAATTGGGCTAGCAATCCCTCTAGTGGGCCCATGTGGACTAGAAAGTCCTTCAGTTGAAATTGTAGAGAGAAATATGGTTCATCTTCACCTATAAATATTGGCCTGATGGGTCATTCTGAGAATCTTTACGCTGTTTGTTACTCTAGACTCTTTTGTAATCAAGTATTTGCTCTTTGTGCTATTGTAATCGGATTTATAAGTGATTAGTACAAGGTAATCTACAAAGTGCACGTAGGCATACAATGCCAAACCATTATAAATTTATGTGTCTCTGATTATAGTTAATTCTTTGTTACTTGTTAATCCATCTACTCGATCTAATTTTATTTTCTTCACCTACTTCTCTACAAAAAAACTATCCTTGGGTGTTTGTGACCAATTTAGTTGCGAAAAGAATCTATAGAGATAGATCTAAGGCATTGCTAGGATTATCCCAAACCTTGTGTATAGACACCATACAAAAATTGTTTTGTATCGAAAATTCCAAGCGTGGAAATGTTTCAATGCAATCTGGAATCATTCTTTCTAAGAAGAGCACTTCTCATACTGATGAGGAGAAAGAGCGTATGAAATGGATTCTATATGCATCAGCAATCAGATCCATTATGTATGCTATGATATGTACTAGATCAGATGTGGCTTGTTCATTAGGATGCATAGGTCGATACTGGTCAAATCCCGGAGAAAACCATTGGACAGTAGTGAAATGTACTTTTTAAGTATTTAAGAAACATTAAAGATTTATTCCTTATATATGGTAATGAAGACCAAATGACCAAATTTTGAAAGCGTGTACAGATTCAAGCTTTCATACTGATATCGATTGTAGTAGGTTTGTGTTAACATTGAATGGTGGAGCAATTAGCTTAATATGTTCCAAGCAAGAAGCTGTAGCCGATTCAATAATGGAGGCTGAGTACATTTGTAACAATCCGCACATTCGAACACACCGATCCTATAACAACTCAGTTGTTAATTATCTAATTAATTAAATTTAGTTATGGTTAATAAAATTCTAAATTGTGAATTTTTAAATTTAACTATGTAATAAAATTCAGTTTTGAATGATTGGTTAAAATAAGTAAAAAGAATGAAGTTATTTTTTCTTAGAGAGGATTTTTAATTTAAAATTAAGGTATTGTTAATCTTATAATTAAATAATTTGTTAATGAAATGAGATATTTTAGAATTTATTTAGAATTTTAAAGTGATAAGAAAATATGGATTTTTAATTGTAAAACCAATTAGAGAATAAGTTGGTTTATAAGTGTGTGTGTATAGAGTAAACAAAAGAAAATGATATTCCCTTTTCTTATTGGGTTATAGGGAAACTATTTAGCCTATGTAGTAACCTGAGATAAGCATAAACACCTCAATCCTCTTTCCGTTATTTTTATTTCAGCTAAGCAGTAAAATCTGAAAATAAACCATCTTTATTTCATAAACCTTAGAGCATAAATTAAATGCCCAAATCAAGTGCAAAGCAAAGGGCTTTTGATTAATAATTGGAAATTTAAAGCTAAGGTTTAATTTCTAAAAGGTATCAGCCTAGATGAATTCAAGTTCTTAGCTTCAATTAAAGTCTATAAAGGAGAGTTAAAACTCACACAACCTAATTCTAAAATTCATATTGGATGCATGTGATTGTTAGTTAAATAGCTTATACCTATAGTGAATACAATCTCAATTTTTGCATTGATTTGTTTGTTATTGGAACTTTGATTTTCTATTTGCTGAATACCCACATCATTTGATCTTGAATAACATCCAATTATAGTTATTTATATGCTTATATGGTAGCCTAATCTGTGCTCCAGGAGTCATATTGATCAACGTCGAAGAAACGAGCATCAACGAAGCAATGAAGGGCCGCTGACATCGTCTGGGGCTCTGCCTAGGCATTGAAACTGGTGGAACGGTCCCACTAGACCGATGCACCGATCATGACCTATGCTAAGCCCTAGGTTCTGCCGTTTAACCCTCCAGTCATTCCCGTTCGGTTATTCGTTCGTCCGTTTGATCACCTAGTTCAATTTGCTTACTTTTGTGTGCCCTATTTCATGTTTATTCAAATGTTATTTTCTGATTTTGGTTTAGTAATTTATGAATTCATTTTGAATTCTTGTAAACATATGCATATTTAACCAATATGTATGTGGTTCGAAATAAAAGAGATTTTCAAAAAGTTAGTTACTTTAACACATATATTTCAAACTAAATTTCTATATCAATCTAATATCTTTTTATAAATTATTTATGATGTGGACACACACACACACATATATATATATAACTTTAGTAGGAAGGGTAATGGATTATGAAATATGGATTTTTGGAAATATAAAACTAAGTTGTTTTATACAAGTGTTGGGATAACAACATGGGTTTGGAAAATAAGTATTATGGTTTCATAAAATAAACGGGTTCTTTTATATGGGATTTTAGAATTTGGGTTATGTAATATACATATATATATATAACTATTAAAAAGGGTTTTCGGAATATATATATATAAGTATTTTGGTAAAAAATTCAAATTTATGTATATATGTGTGTGAGTGTGTGTGTGTGTATAGTTGGCAATAAATGGATTTCTGAATTTTATAGATAGAAAATTTTAAAGTAAGTATTATATGTATGGAATATTTTGGAAATATACTTCCACAAATTAAGAGTATGATAAATAAATTTTTTTGAGAACCCAAATTCTATAATTTGGGGAATACTAATAATCGACTTAGTGTTGTTAATTGGCTTAAATGCTTTCAGGGTATGCTTCGTCGAATATTGTACAACTCATTGAATATAATGTTTGAGTGGTACTTACTAGCCCGTTAGTGAATACTTGAATTTCATCGGGTATTATGGGATGCCTTGGTTAATTTTTTGTGATTGCTTTTAGGAAGTATTTAACACTTTAGAATTGTATTATTTTTTATGTTCAGTAGGACTGATAAATCCTTAAGAGAATATATTTCAAGTTTTCCATTGGTATTCGTAATGAGAGAGATTTGCTAGCTTATAGTAAATACTTGGATTTCACCAGATGGTATGGGAAGTTTTGGTTAAGTTCTTGTGATTACTTAAAGTGATAGTATCTGCCACTTTAGAGTTTACTCTCTTTTCGTGTTCGGCAAGGCCAATAGATCCTTATGCAATACGCTTATGGATTTTTTCCCGATCCTTGTGATCGATTGAGACTTGGTTTTCCATGATCCTTGTGATCAGTCGCCATATAAGGTTTTGTTTGTTTTCCTTGATCCTTATGAGCGGTCGAGTTTCCGTGTTCCCCAATCCTTGTGATCGTTTGAGATTCCGTGTTTCACGATCGGTCGAGATTTTGTTTTCTTGGATATTGAGATATTTTATTTTCTGGAATTCTAGATTTATGACGATGTGTTTTCGTGCTTTTAATATTAATATGCCTTGAGATAAATTCTAAGTAACTCATTTTAGTGCTTAGTTTACATAATAATGTCATATACCTTTATGTTATATCTTTTTCTCACACTTTTGGATATTTAGAGTTAGTCTGTCCCGTTTATTTTATAATACTCGGGTCAAACTGGGACATTTCATGTATCAATTGTAGGCTTTGGGGTAGGTGGCTAGTAGATGATAGACTATTTTGATTTATCAGTTTATCTTCTATAGAATATATTTATGTATATGTATATGGGACGTATATTTGAGACATTGACTTATTTTGGATGGTAATTAAGTAAGTCTTTTATTATTTTGTAGACTCACGGTATTTATTTATATATGTTGTATATTATCCGATGTGATTTTTTATTGTTTTTTATATGATAAATTGTTCTGATTATGAGAAATCGATGTGAGTATTACTTTAGACTGAAATTGTACACGTCAAAATTTTTATTTCAGGTATGTAGAAAACAGTAAGTATGACGTGTTTTTATTAGTTCAAAGATATATTCATATTTGGTCGCCTTTAATAATCTGTATTCTCCATATTATTAGACAGTATTATTTATAATGTTCTTTAGCAATATGAGTATAATGGTAGGGTCGTTACAGTTGGTATCAGAGCAGATTTAGAACATTAGAGCATATAATATCACAGATCTGAGACCTAGATGACTTAGAGACCTGTCACTTAGGGTGTGTGGTAGATAACTAACTTTATTATCTAATTAAGGATAGGAATATAAAATGATTATGGGATAATCATTTAGGACGTACTCTGATTTTAACTTATTATATTAAAAATAATACTAGAGTTCGTACTGTGCAGAATAGGATTATGGCTAGTGGCAAACCAAGAATTACAACGGGATGAATAGTAATCTTGGTACAGATGAGAAGATTTTTGCTCCTGATTAGATTGCGGAGATTGTCCATGCTGTCGAGACCATTACTCCTGATGATCATATGGTTCTTGCCGACTTCACTCACTTATGCAGTGACTTTGGATACTTGGGTGGTAAACCATTTAAAGGAATGGAGAAGCTCATAGAGAATCAGGCTTGGATAAAGACGTGCGAGAGGATCTTTACTCGCATGGGTCTTATGGATGCCCAAAGAATCCAAGTAGTATCCAGCCAACTACAAGAAAAGGCACTCGACTGATATGATCTTTTAGTGGCAGAGATTGAGGAGGTTCAGCTTACTTGGACACAGTTTAGGTAGAGGTTCGAGCAGAAGTTTATGCTAGAAGCAGAGAAGGAAGCAATGACTAGGAAATTGATTTATTTTAGGCAGGATCAATCTTCCGTTACGGAGTGTGTAGCGGAGTTTATGGAATTATCTAAGTATGGGTTAGAATTCATTAGTATCCGAAGGACGAAAAATCAAAAGTTTATTTATGGATTTTGCAAGTCGTTTAAGAAGGCTCTTCCACTTCAGCTGGATATATCATTCGAGGCTTTAGTTGGTTCGGCACTCCGTCTCGAGAAGGTAGAGAAGGATAGTGAGGAGGAGGAAACTTCAAGAAAAAGCAAGGGATAAATCAAAAAAGGAAGCAACCAATTGAGCAAAGTAATTCTGAGTCTAAGGATAAGAAGAGAAAGCAAGATGAGTTTGGTTCTATAGCCATACCTAAGAGTCAGATAACATGTTTCAACTGTGGAATCATAGCCCACTATTCAAGCGAATGTGGTAAGCCTTGATTTTCTTCTCTGACGGTCATTTGTTTTTTTGTAAGAAGGAGGGGCACTTGATAGCAGCTTGCCCATATAGGGAAAGAAGGAAGGAAAGAGTAAGGGTGCTGGAACTTCTAGTAGATCGGCTTAGTAGGTATAATTCTTTTGTTTTTGGCAAATACTCTTTCCTTTTCTAGGTTGCACTAGAATTTGTTGTAGGAAGAAGTTAGTATCTTATGAGAGCTTTTGCATTTAAGATTGGAACTTAGGATAAATGATTGTTTGATTTAGTTTGATTGAAAATTAGGAAATGATTACTTGGTTGTTTTTATTTTTATTTGATGCTGTTAAGGATAAAATTGATATAAATTAGGAAATTTTAGGATTAATGATTGTGTTGACTTACCCGAAAAAATATTTAAGGGTTTCAATCGATATGTAGGATGCCCTGTTATTGATAGCAGTTCCTAAACATCAAGCAGGACATTTTGACATGAAACTATAAATAATTATTTTGGAAATATTTGAGTCTAAAATGAATTGATATAATATTTTGGCCATAAAATAATTGTGTGAAGCGAAGAAACTTGGTAAGACATTGTTGATAATGTATGCGATCAACTTTATAAGTAACAAAGTGAATCGCAACAATTAGTGGCTTAATATTATTTATATACTTAGATAAAAATTTAATTCATAATTTAATGTATTGGTTGGAAAATTTTAAGAACTTCTTAAAAATAAAAGGATAATAGTTTATTTATGCTTAGGTGTTTAATAAGCATAAAATAAAACATTCGGGATCGGTTGAGGATAAAATATAATATTTCAAAAAAATTAATAGAAATAAGGGATATTGATTTAAAATATTTTGAGATTTTAAATTTTATATGTAGTTAGAAGTGAAAATATAAATGTTACATAGGAAAATTTTATTGTAAGATCTTTTTCATTAAGGAAATTGCAAGAACGCAATTTTCTTAAGGTTAAGTCAGTAACAACCCTGTTGTTAGTTACCTAATTAATTAAATTTAATTATGGTTAATAAAATTCTAAATTGTGATTTTTGAAATTTAATTTTGTAATAAAATTCGCAAACTCTGACACTAGTCACAACATCATCTTTACATATCCTTGATAAAGGTAATGTACTTTGTTGGGGCTCTCTTCTTTTGCAGAGCCCAACACACCACCTTTCGTGGTACTTTGTCATAAGCTTTCTCCAAATCAATATTTACACATGGTATTTATTGATTTGGAGAAAGCTTATGATAAAGTATCCTGAAAGGTGATGTGGTGGGCTCTGCAAAAGAAGAGAGTCCCAACAAAGTACATTACCCTTATCAAGGATATGTACGATGTTGTTGTAACTAGTGTTAGAACATGCGATGGTGAAACCAGTGGCTTTCCCATTAACATAGGATTACATCAAGGGTCAGCTTTGATCCCCTGCATTTTTGCCCTAGTGACGGATGAGGTTACGAAGGGTATACAAGGTGAGATTCCTTTGTGTATGTTATTTGTTGATGATGTTGTGCTAATTGATGGAAGCAGGATTGGGGTTGTGATGTGCACGTAAATGTGCATATATTTACATCCATATTATCTCTTTTTATTTAAATAAACATCATATTTGGGCATTTGTACATGTTAAAACCAAAATTCAATTACTTTCAAACCATCATATTTTCATCTTCATTCAGGGGCAAAATGGTCATTTTTGTGCATGTATAAAATGGAGAATTTTTACTTGGACATTTTTGATGATTTTTATAGGAATTTGGATGCATATGGAATAGGCTTATATGAAGATACATGCATGCACAAATGAATACAAAGGAAAGAAGAGGGAAATAATTCAAAGTGAAGATCATGGAGGACCCCACCTACCCACCTACCTTAATGTACAAATTAGAGGCTAATGGACATGCTTATGGAATTAATGGCTTCATGTACACTTAAATGATGATTAGTAGAAGCTAATGATTACTTGACCTCCACACTTCCTAATGGGTATTTTGGGAAGCCCAAAAAAATAGAATTAGGGTTTTATGCATGTATAAATAACTCTCTTATGTACATGAAACTATCTTCTACTCTTTCATTTTACTTAGAAAATTAAGAGATCAAATTCTAAGCTCAATGTTCTATGAAATAAAAATGGCTTCCAAGCCTCTTTCTTCTCTTTTTTTTACATGCTTTTCTTTGTTTTTATGTTAATGCTTTTATTTATGTTCTTTTCTTTGTTAGTAGAATAGTTTTACATTCATGCAAGTAGTGTAGCTTAATTCCTTTTGTTGTAAGTTGTTTAATTACATTCTCTTCTTTGCTTATTCTCTATTTTCTCTTTTCAATGTTGAAAGTTACTCGTGTTGCTTCAATGCCATAAATGAGTAGCTAAACCCCTTCAATTAGGGGTAATGAAGCTCTCAAATATTATGTAATTTCAACATTTTATGATTTATGATCTCATTTGGTTTATGCTTCATGCCGTGAGTTTTGATGCAACAAGTGGGTTTGATAGCTTATATTGTTTATGCAGATGAGTTATTCTTATTCAACATAAACACAATTTGCATCATCATTTGCTAATCCATTTTTGATTGTGAAATTATAGTGAAAATGAAATTTGATGATCTATATTACTAGTTACAATAGTAAATAGATCATACTTAAAATAGCTTTTTCTTTGGCTTCATTTTCATGAGAATTATAAGTGGTTTATTTGTTGTATTATAGTTTGATGGTTTGAGTTATGTTAATTAATAATATAAACAAACCATACTTATGATAAATACAATAATATTTCATTTAATACGAAAGCTAGAGATCCCAAATGTTTGTTTGTTGATTTACAAAAATATGAGAGTGGATTTGCCTCTAAATTGTTCTCTAGTTAAATAATATTTAAATCAAATTTTAATTCTAGTTTTAGCTTCATTTTATTTCTAGTTAACAATTTCTCCTCTATTTGGTCTAATTTGATTGAATAGATTTTTAAACTCTCACAATTCCCTGTGGATCGACCTGTATTCGCCACGTACTACAAAGTGTATGTCGTGCGCTTGCGGTTAAATTTATTTTGAAATTTTTCGATGGTTTTCTAACTCGATGGAAATTCCATCGATTAACAAGTTTTTTGCGTCGTTGCCAGAGAATTTATTTTGATTTTTGATTTCTATTCTTCGAATTATTTTTGTTTGATTTTTGTGTGTGTGTGCGTAAAAAAAAATTGTTTGTATTGTGTGATTTTTGATTGCATTTTTTTGTGTGCTTGATTTTCTAGTTTCATTTACATTTGCATATATTAAAAAAAAATTGTGTGTTTGTGTAATTTTTGTTTGCAATTTGTTTGTGTGCTTGTTTGTTGATATTTAGTGTTTTGTTCAATTGCATTTGGTCATTTGCACATTACTGTGAAGAGTTTACTGTGTGCATTTGTTAATTTCAGTTTGCAGTTCAATTTTGCACATTTCCTCAATCTTATTTTATTTCACTGTGTTGCTGCATTTTCATTGTACAAACACAAGATCATTTCATTTCCTCTTCAAAGTTTACAAAAAAAAATTACATTTCCATTTTCAATTACAATTCAATTTACAGTTTTCACTGTCTACTGTTGCATTGCTCTTCTTCAAAACTGCAGTAGTTACCAACCAAACCACATCCTCAAACAACATCTATGCCCACTCTTACAATCACCTACATCCACTCACAGAAAAAGGCAAAACCAACCACTACATCCACTCACTGCTTTCACTGATTCACTGCAGTTCAAGTCCAAGTCATCGAACAAACAACACGCCCATCGAACACTGCACCCTTAAAAACTTCTGTGCATACCCCTTCAACTAACAACTGATCATCATCTACATATTCCGCCTGAAACTGTAGTGAACAATCACCAACCAACCACTTCAGTTCACATCTGCAATTCCACACTTCAACAAAGTTGCTTCCTCTTCCAAATACTCCCACCACTTCACTCCCCAAATTTCTTCGCTGCCTAACAACTCGACGGCGACCAATCACCATTCATCTTCATACTGCTGACCATCCAAACACTCAAACTACCACCCCCTGTCATAGTCACAAACTACATCACCACTGTCACAATCTACATCACAAACTGCATCACAATTTCCCACCCCCGCATATCACCAGATATCACCAAATATTCATTTTCATCTTCATTTGCTTATCTTCACTCTTCCATTTGCACAACTTTTACATTGACATCCCTTCAACAAACCACAAACTACTGCTACTCAAGCCTCTCCACACTTTTCATTTCACCTTAAACAAACAGTTCAACGTTACAGCAAGGTCACTACATCAACCCTCTCAACCTCTACAACTTGCACAACATCCAATCATTCAGCTGCCGCCACCAAAAAAAAGCTGCACGGTTCACTGCCTGCCATCTGACTACCCCCTTCAAACAGTCCACCATCGAACACCATCCAACCAAACGGACCTCACTTCCACTGAACTACTGCAAAGCAACTTGGACAACTTCCTGCAATCCTATCTCCTACCACCGTCCAACCACTCCTCTGTGACTCAATTCACCAAATCGACTACCACCCCAAATTGAAGAACAATAACATCACGAACCCTACTCGACTGCAGCCGAACCATTTTCGCAACTTCCTCATCCAAAGTCCAATAGCCCTCCTCCTACCACATAACAAGCCATCAAACTCCTACCATCCCAAATAACCACACAGCAGTCTTACCGTAGCTTCCTGAAACATCGATCACTCTAAGCCAACAGATTCGGGACCTTCAAATCACACTCCTCAATCCCAAATCGCGTTGAAGCAGCCACATCGACTAAACCGCTTCCACTACACATCACAACCGGCAGTATTTCGAAACCCTAATCCACCTGAAAACCATTGCCAAATCCAAGATATCAACCACTCGCTTCCCTCCAAATTGAACTCAAAATTGCGATTGCATTACCTCAATTCGAGTCTTTTTTTTACGTTTTTGATTGATTTTTGTTAAAAAAGAAAAGAAGAGAAAGCTTTTGTTTTTAGACAAGAGAATAGGATTTGTGTTTTGTTTTCTTTTGTTTAAAAGACAGAGCATCATTATTGTTGGGCCAGGTGGGGTTGTGAACGGGCCGAGTCTGATAATTTTTTTTTGTAAACTCCTTTGTTTTGATTTGCTTTGTTTTGCTTTTGTTTTGAATTGTTTTGTAAACTCCTTTTTTTGTAAAACTTTACTTTTCAATTTTGTTTCCTTTTCAAAAAAAAAGCAAAAAGTCTATCCTAAAAAAATGCTCAGGTTGTTTTGTTTCCTTTTAGTTTTGCTTTGATCTATCCTTCAAAAAAAATTGCTTTGTTTTATATTATTTTAAGTCCATCCTTTAATATATTATTTTCTACTAAAAAAACAAAAAAATAGATTTTGTTTGCCTTTGTTTTCTGTTGCCTTTTGTTTGTTTTGGTTTGTAACAACCCATAATTTTGTAAATATTTTTATTAAATTTTATTTTGAAAACTTTGATTTTTAAATCATTTAAAAGTGAATTTTTAGAATTTTCCAATGTAATTTTGGATTTTGTTTGTAATTTATTTTCCAAATATAATAAAACAATTATTTTCTGGAAATTTTATATTTTGGTCAACTTTGGTCAAACTTTGACTTATAGTTGAAATTTTTAAATTTGAATTTTTAATTTCAAATCTTTTTCTTTGAAGCAGAATATAATTCTAATATTTTTCCTGCTTTTCGTTTCGTCAAATTTTGTTTAGCACTTTTTAAAATTGGATAAAATACAGCGTTTTACACGCAATGAATTTCTGTATTTTTATTTTCTATTTTCTACGTTCATTTTTCTATTTTTCTATGTTCATTTCTTTATTTTATTTTGTTTAGACATTGATTTATTTATTGGATTTTATTTTGAGTTTTGGCTTTGGAAATTTCAAGAGACTTTGGTTTCTCTTTATATAACTTGTGCCTTTTTGTTTTCCTAGCCTTTCCATTTTCTAGCCCACCTCTTTACTACTTCATAGCCGTGCCTTTTACTTGCAAATCACATACAAAACAACTTCTCACCTCTTCATTTCTCATTCACGTTCAAAATAAAAAATATACAAGCTTTTTCTCATGGCTTCTCTTCCTTTTTCTTCCATTTCCCTTTTCTCTTTTCTTTGTTTTGCCTCAAGTTTGCTCGGCCTCTACCATGCTTCTTCCTTTAGCCGACCACAACCTTTTCACCACCACCACCATGATCGACCCCACCCTCATTACCACCACAAAACCCTGCCTTGACCAATAGATCAAGATCCATCACCATCTCCTTGTTTAAACCATAGCCGACCACACATAATTCACCACCCTCCTCCTTATTGCCTCGGCCACCAATTCCTAACATCACCAACTTGTCTTGCCATGACCTCATCCATTCCTTAGCTGTGAGTTTAGGTTGCCTTGACCCAAGAACCAAACAATACCGAGCCACTTTAGCCTATGGGCGAGCCTAGGTGAGCTTGTGACCTTCCAATTGCATGCCTTTTTGCCTTCCTATCACTTGTAACCTCCATCTCTTCTTATTCCAAGCAATAGCCATGCCACAAGACCTTCATAACTGAGCCTTTATGCCTTGAATCCAATAGTGGCCGAGCCTAGGTGTAGTGACCGAGCATATGCATGATGTGGTTTAGCCTTTGACACAGTGGCCGAGCCCACTTGTTGATAAGATCCATAGTTATGTCATTTTAACCCATATTCTTTTCAATGTTTAATTTATGATTTCATATGTTGAAGTTTGTACTTATGTTTGTGATATTGTGTTGTTTACAAGATTTGGATCTTGACTATTCATCCACTCAAAAATTTATTCGTGCCTGGTCGGAGTTTGTTGTGTATCTCTAGTTTGTCAATTCTAGCTTTAAAGGTGATTTTATCACTCTCGACATTCGTACTTATATAATTTTGAAACAATGACATGTGAATTGTAGAGATTGATATACTATGTTGATTAATTCATATATGTCTGTGATATGATTATATGATGTTAAATACTGCTTATATATTTGTTACATCACCTGTTATGATATGTTATGCTATACTATTTATTTTATTTTCTGTATCTCACACTGCAAGTTCCCTCTTCGCTATGGGTTGAAATGATACATACCCGAGTGGACATTAGAATTGGGAAAAATCATTATGAGCTGAAATGATAGGCTCGAGTGATTTTTATTGTATTCGTTTGACTTGGGTTGCGGGTTTGAAATGATAGAACCTGGATTTTTCTTTTTAAATTACGGATTGAAATGATACATATCCGTATCATTCGACCTATGTTAGAAAACATTATACAGACCCATTGATAATTTTAAATAATAATTTCCTATAGGTTATTAAGTATTTTGAATTTTATTTTATGAAATTTTAACTTAAATTATGGTTTAGTGATTTACAATATAAAGATACATTGGTTTTCTATAAGTTAAAATTTTATAAGTCAATAAGTGGTTTTACTTGAAATTTTAAAGATATATTGGTTCTAAATTGAATTTAAAGATCTTCATGGATGATAAATAATTTAATAATTAAATTTGATTTGATATGGAATTTTAAATCTAACCTAGTGATTTTAATAGATTTTATTTTTGAAATTGATTTGTTTTGTAAATTAAATAATTATGATTTAAATGGAAATGTATCTTAAATTATGACTTAACTTTATAATGGAAAGCTTGGTTTCAATTGGAAATGTGAAGTTTGACTTATTAAAAGAATATTTTATTTATGAAATGGGTATTTCAAGTAAAGTGTTAAGTTATTTGTTAAAATAAAAAAAGTTAAGTAAATAGTGTACTTTTGACTTAATAAATGAATTATAGTTAATTTGGATATTAATTTATAAAAAAGTTATTTTATTTAAATCATAAGTTAAGTAATATCCAAATAAATAATTTTGAAAAGTGAAAAAAGTTTGATAGGTTAAAAATGGGAAAAGTTGAAGATATATTGTTTTTAAATTGTTATAGTAATAACTTATAATAATATTTGTAGCATTTCTGAAATGCTATGGGTTTCAGGTAACATTCTATAAGTGCTACCATTACTGGAAATGAACTGTTTTTGAAATACTAATATATCTACTGTAGCAGTTTATAAGTGCTGTTGTTTCTGAAATTAAACTAGGTTTCGAAATAATAAAATACTTTTTGCAGCAGTTTATAAGTGCTGCTGTTTTCTGATACTAAACTGTTTTGAAATACTAATACCTACTGTAACACTTTATAAGTGCTGCTGTTTTGAATTTGACAATGTTTTTGAAATGTTAATATATTTACCGTAACACTTTATAAGTGCTGTTGTGGCTGAAATTTCAATGAACTTTGGAAATGAATATTATTTTGGAAGATTTTGACATTGAATTTAAAT
This sequence comes from Allium fistulosum, assembly GCA_030737815.1. Lineage (NCBI taxonomy): Eukaryota > Viridiplantae > Streptophyta > Magnoliopsida > Asparagales > Amaryllidaceae > Allium > Allium fistulosum. The sequence goes on from CM060904.1 coordinate 974,586,078, forward strand.
GGTTTAAATAAATATGTATTGAGGTGAAATATAAACCATTTTTGAAATTTATAAGTTAATATAATGTTTTCGAAATTGGTATAATTGAACGAATGAACTTAAAAATGCTATAACTCTGGTAATGAATATGATTTTAAGGGTGTTAGGATTTTTCTAAATATTATGATTTCCAAATGATAACATTTTAAATTGATATGGTTTCAAAGTAATATGTTTCAAAGTGTTTGGTTTCAAAGGTGTTGTAACTTTGAAAGTACTATGATTTTGGAAATAAATTTATTTGAAATAGTATTTAATTAAGAATTGTTTTGAATATATTGATTTGCAATTTAAGAATATGGCTTTATAAAGTGATTTTGGTTTAAGATGATTTAAAAAGGAATATTTCAAGTTTAAATAAATTGAAAGAAATATTCAGTGGTTGGAAATTTGGGTTTATTCAAATGATATTTTGGTTTTGAAGTATAAACTAGTTTTGAAATGGATAAAATATTTTGGTTTTGAAGTATAAACTAGTTTGAAATGGATATGATATTTTGTTTTGAGGTATAAATTATTTTGAAATAAATATCCAAGGGTTACAATAACGATTGGTTGGCAAAGAGACCGGGATCGGATATGGGCATACTCTCTGTCGATACCGAAAACCACTTTGACAACTGTGTACGCGGTGGAGATTCCAGAATGAAGTAGGATGGTGGCGACGATCCTATTTAGGTATATACGTGGACCCGACTCCCGTGAGTTGGCATAAGGTGGCTAAAACAGGAGCGAAATTGGGCCAATGAGGTAGCACCTCTGATCGGACACATTTCTTCGATACTATTCTATTACTTTGTGATTGATATTGTGGCCACCCTTCGATTTTGATTTGGGAGTGTGTTCCGCGGTGGGCGGTAGTGGCTGATATGCGTTCCCACCAGCCCGTGTGCGTAATTGGTATATCTACCCTGACATTGCCTCGTTGTGCCATGTCACCTACCCTAGCGAGCTTTACTATGAGTTTGTTTTGTACCATACCTATGGAGTGCCCTCTGACGACGCCCAGTACGGGGGAGATTAAGGTACTGTATAGCCTATGGGAACATAAAAATGTGTTAAGGTGGAAAATGTAAAGCCTTAACGCTATTTAAAAGTAAGTTTATTTTACTATTAGACATTATTATAATAGCGAATATTACTACATAGTAAATAGTTTAATGGATCCTTAGAGGATGGGCGGTCCCAAGCATCCTTTAAGTTACTTGTACTTTTCTATTACAGTTCACTTGAGTTGGTTTACATTGTATAAGTATGTATATCCTGACTCGAGTGTTTTGTGTTTTGCTTTATGCTCGGGTCAGACTGAGTGATACAACATTTGATACTCACCTTTAGAGTTGGAGCTTTTCTTGGAGATCCAGCTATCTATTTCGCATTCAGTTATCCAGTTGATTCCAGTGATGTATTCAAATCTTGAAATTGACTATTGTATTGAGACATCTATGTATTCGTGATTTCTATTGTATCTTGTTGAACTCTGTTGTTATATATATGGTAGCTTCATGAACTACTATTTCTTTCCTTCCGCTGTATTGTTATATTACTCTATGTCTGTGATCTGTGATTTATTTACTGTATATTTTGAGTTTTGCCAAATTTATATTTACAATTCGGTATTTTGAGCAATTCAAGTCCGACATGTGCGGATGCGAATGGTTGAAAATATCGTATCGTTACATTTCGTATCAGAGCTTTGGCTCTAGGCAAACTTAGCATATATAGTAAATTTATTTACAGAATCACTTTCGTTCGAGCTTGAATCTCTTCCTTTTGACTCAATTTCTTTTGAATTTTGGAGCGTTCCCTGTGGTTCCAAATCCATTCTTGTCTCTCCCTATTTGTCTTCTTTTGATTCTGGAGTATCCCATAACTCCACTTCGAATGATCTTTATAATGAATAGGTGGTCTCGCCAATCTTCGAATAATTGTAAAGGGGTGAAACTCCTTTACAAGAAGCATTGATTCACCGAAGATTTCTGCATCCTCGATTTACAATGCTATCCATCCTTGTTATCCCGAATTCTATCTCTTGAGATCTGATGTAGGTTTGTCCCAGAACTCCACATCGATCTTATTCTTGAGGTCATTGTCGACCCGGTTAAGGTTGCCAGTGATTTATATAAGCTTATTCATTCCCTTATTATGTTCTTTAATCATCTTGTCTTTTGTTTCCAACTTATTTTCAAATCATTCTTGAAGTATATTTGTAAACTAATATTTAAAATGTTTAATTGTATATGGTGTTGTTTGAGTTGTTGATGTTGATTTGGGTTTTCGATCGATTCGTCTGATCAACGCTATCGATAGGATCTCCAAAATACTTGAACAGAGCAAATTGACACCATATTGTTTTCAAACTCAGTCAATGGATAAAATTTGTATAATTATATATTATATATATATTTTTGAAATTTTATAGTTAATTGAATTGGATGTTAAGAAAATAATATTTGACTTTTTATATATAGCTTGAAAACCATTGGCTTTTGTCTTATATATAAATAATTGAACTATAAAATATGGTTATAAATTAATTTGGAAATTTAAATGAATTTAAATCAAGAATTTGAGAATTTAATTTCTGATGATTTCGAACTTTGGTTTCAAGGTTTTAAAAGATATATTATTTGAAATATTTCCGAATAGAAATTGCTTCTAAAGAATTTTAAAGTTTTAAATTAGTGCTCTTCTCTTTGTCACTGGAAAATAATTTCGGTGATGACTGCAGCATCATTGACTTTCATTTTCGAGTTTCGAAGTGAAGAGACCATTCTGTAGCTTTGCTACAGTTTTTCTTTGAAGAAATAAATAGATTTGAATTTCTAAAAATTGACTTGATTTATAATATATATATATTGATATATGGTTTAAAATTTGATTTGGTATATATATTGTATATATATTTATTTATCTCTAGAATAGTTTGAAGTTAACCGAAAATTTAAATTCTTAAATTTATCTTAAGGGATGATTTCAATTATAAAAACAAGCCAAAATTTTAAATAAATATTTAAGCTTAAATAATTGAATTGGTAAATTTTATTTGTATAATATTCTATTACATTCCAATATAACTTACCTAAATTAATAAGAAGTTGAATATGTAATTGGTTAATATACAATATAAAAGGATTTTATAAATAAAATTTGAGTGGTTATAATAAATGTTATACACTTAAATTTTAGTTATAAAGAGATTTATAGAGGTAAATAGAATAAAAGTTTAATTGAATAATTACAATATAAAATGGTGTTAAAGAAATTTATAAATAAATTGGAGCGTTTATAAAAAGTGTAAATAAACTTAATAATATGATTAGATATATTAAGTAGAATAAATTTAATAATAATTTTGGAATAAGGAAGAATGAAATTTAGTGAATAAATTATGGGTATAATAAATGATTTTTGAATTCATAATTTTTAAAATTGTTAATTTAAGATGACTGGAAGACAAGATAATGAAATTTGAAATAGTTAAGATTTATTTAGCTTAGGTGAAATCAAATGGATGAAATAAATTATTAATGTAAGTTGAAATTTCATGGTTTTAAATTTATTATCTTATTCCGTTTTCCAATCTATTTTCTTTCTGGTTATTTCCATTCTACTACCTTCTAAGTGGGAAATTGATTTTCGAATTGGTCAGCCCATGGAGATACTGTCTTCTCTCAGCTTGATCTTGCCACTGATTTTCACCAGCTCAGTGTTGCTGAGGAAAGTATTCCCAAGACTGCTTTCCGTGCTGAGAATGGTTTTTCTATGAATGGTTAGTTATGCCTTTTGGTTTGACTAATGCCCCTGCTTCCTTTTTTGATTGATGAATCGTGTTTCCGTGTTGTGCTTACCAAGTTGTTTTTAGTCTTTGTTAATGATATCCTTGTTTTCTCCAAGTCAAGGAAAGAACAGGAGTCACATTCGAAATCTGTTCTAGAGACTCTTAGGAATCATCAGTTGAAGGCTAAATTTTTTGAAATGCCATTGCCGGAAGGATGAAGTCCGATTTCTTGGGCTTATTATTTCTAGTAATGAAGTTCTGTTGATCCGGTTTAGATCGTTGCGATCGATGTAAGTCTTTTTTTCCTTTCCTTTTCTCTTTATCCTTCAATCACTCTACCTTTTGTGTTGTCCTTCTCCCTATTCTGTAAAGGATTGGGAAACTCCTAGGACTTCAACTGATATTCGTAGTTTTCTGGGCCTCGCCGATTTTTATCGGAGATTCATTGAGAATTTTACTCGGATTGATGTACCTTTCCTTGCTTTGGCTCGTAAGAATGTTATGTTTTACGACAGTATTTGGGTTAACATGAATAGACTGACCAAGTCCGCTCCTTTCGTTCCGGTCAAGTCTACTCGTTCTGTTCTATTCTGGCTGAGATCTATTTGAGAGTGATTGTTCATCTTCATGGGGTTCCTATCAGTATTGTTTGTGATAGAGATCCCATTTTCATCAGTCAGTTTTGGAGAGTTTTAGGAATCTTTGGATACTCATTTTAATCTGAGCACTGCTTACCATCCACAGACCGATGGTCAAACGGAAAGAGTCAATCAGATTCTGGAGGATCTTCTTCGGGCTAGTGTTCTTGATTATGGAGGATCTTGGGAAGATCATCTCCATCTTGTCAAAAGTCACCTATAACAACGGTTATTAGGTATAATTCCAATTTTCTGTTTTACCTTGTCTTTAATCCTCTATCTATCTTATTTTATCTTTTGTATCCAAGATAGTATTGCAATGTCTTCGTTGTTGCCCATACGAATGACCTTGCAAATCTCTATCTTACTGGATTGAATCCGGTAATCGTTCGGTTCATTGGTCTTTTCTGCATCTTGGAGAGGATTGATTCTATGGCTTATCGCCGGATTTTCCCGAGAAGTTTTTCTTGAGTGCATATGTATTCCATTGTTTCACATCCTCGTCAGTATCTTCAGGATCCATCTCTTATTGTCCAGCCTTCTGCTCTCGAAAGTTTGGATGTTGGACCTAATTTGACTGTCGAGAGGAAGCCACTTCATATTGTCGATTGAGGTACGAAGTAGCTGAGAAGGAAATCTATCATCCTAGTCATAGTGAATGTTGTACCGATGATCAGAATTGTACCTGGAAACGGAGGAGAGCATGCATGCTTTGAATCCAGAATTGTTTGTTCCAGGTATTATTCTCCGTCCTATCTTATCTTTCCTTGTTTCCCTGTCTCGTTCCTTTTCGGGGACGAAAAGTTTTGAGTGGGGGAGAGTGTAACAACCCATAATTTTGTAAATATTTTTATTAAATTTTATTTTGAAAACTTTGATTTTTAAAACATTTAAAAGCGAATTTTTAGAATTTTCCAATGTAATTTTGGATTTTGTTTGTAATTTATTTTCCAAATATAATAAAACAATTATTTTCTGGAAATTTTATATTTTGGTCAACTTTGGTCAAACTTTGATTTATAGTTGAAATTTTTAAATTTGAATTTTTAATTTCAAATCTTTTTCTTTGAAGCAGAATATAATTCTAATATTTGTCCTGCTTTTCGTTTCGTCAAATTCTGTTTTGTACTTTTTAAAATTGGATAAAATACAGCGTTTTACACACAATGATTTTCTGTATTTTTATTTTCTATTTTCTACGTTCATTTTTCTATGTTCCTATGTTCATTTCTTTATTTTATTTTCTATTTTATTTTGTTTAGACTTTGATTTATTTATTGGATTTTATTTTGATTTTTGGCTTTGGAAATTTCAAGAGACTTTGGTTTCTCTTTATATAACTTGTGCCCTTTTGTTTTCCTAGCCTTTCCATTTTCTAGCCCACCTCTTTACTACTTCATAGCCGTGCCTTTTACTTGCAAATCACGTACAAAACAACTTCTCACCTCTTCATTTCTCATTCACGTTCAAAAGGAAAAATATACAAGCTTTTTTTCATGGCTTCTCTTCCTTTTTCTTCCATTTCCCTTTACTCTTTTCTTTGTTTTGCCTCAAGTTTGCTCGGCCTCTACCATGCTTCTTCCTTTAGCTGACCACAACCTCTTCACCACCACCACCATGATCGACCCCACCCTCATCACCACCACCAAACCCTGCCGTGACCCCAAGATCAAGATCCATCACCATCTCCTTGTTTAATCCATAGTCGACCACACATAATTCACCACCCTCCTCCTTATTGCCTCGGCCACCAATTCCTAACATCACCAACTTGTCTTGCCATGCCCTCATCCATTCCCTAGCCGTGAGTTTAGGTTGTCTTGACCCAAGATCCAAACATGACCGAGCCACTTTAGCCTATGGCCGAGCCTAAGTGAGCTTGTGACCTTCCAATTGCATGCCTTTTTGCCTTCCTATCACTTGTAACCTCTAGCTCTTCTTATTCCAAGCCATAGCCGTGCCTCAAGACCTTCATAATCGAGCCTTTATGCCTTGAATCTAATAGTGGCCAAGCCTATGGTGTAGTGACCGAGCATATGCATGATGTGGTCTAGCCTTTGGCATAGTGGCCAAGCCTACTTGTTGATAAGATCCATAGTTATGTCATTTTAACCCATATTCTTTTCATTGTTTAATTTATGATTTCATATGTTAAAGTTTATACTTATGTTTGTGATATTGTGTTGTTTACAAGATTTGGATCTTGATTATTTATCCACTAAAAAATTTAGTCAAGCCTTGTCGTGCTTTTCGGAGTTTGTTGTGTATCTCTAGTTTGTCAATTCTAGCTTTAAAGGTGAATTTATCACCTCGACATTCGTACTTATATAATTGTGAAACAATGACATGTGAATTGTAGAGATTGATATACTATGTTGATTAATTCATATATGCTTGTGATATGATAATATGATGTTAAATACTGCTTATATATTTGTTACATCACCTCTTATGATATGTTATGCTATACTATTTATTTTATTTTCTGTATCTCACACTGCAAGTTCCCTCTTCACTATGGGTTGAAATGATACATACCCGAACGAACATTAGAATAGGGAAAAATCATTATGAGTTGAAATGATAGGCTCGAGTGATTTTTATTGTATTCGTTTGACTTGGGATTGCGGGTTTGAAATGATAGAACCCGGATTTTTCTTTTTAAATTACGAATTGAAATGATACATGTCTGTATCACTCGACCTAGGTTAGAAAACATTATACAGACCCATGGATAATTTTAAATAATATTTTCCTAAAGATTATTAAGTATTTTGAATTTTATTTTATGAAATTTTAACTTAAATTGTGGTTTAGTGATTTACAATATAAAGATACATTGGTTTTCTATAAGTTAAAATTTTATAAGTCAATAAGTGGTTTTACTTGAAATTTTAAAGATATATTGGTTCTAAATTGAATTTAATGATCTTCATGGATGATAAATAATTTAATAATTAAATTTGATTTGATATGGAATTTTAAATCTAACCTAGTGATTTTAATAGATTTTATTTTTGAAATGGATTTGTTTTGTAAATTAAATAATTATGATTTAAATGGAAATGTATCTTAAATTATGACTTAACTTTATAATGGAAAGCTTGGTTTCAATTGGAAATGTGAAGTTTGACTTATTAAAAGAATATTTTGTTTATGAAATGGATATTTCAAATAAAGTGTTAAGTTATTTGTTAAAATAAAAAAAGTTAAGTAAATAGTGTACTTTTGACTTAATAAATGAATTATAGTTAATTTGGATATTTATTTATAAATAAGTTATTTTATTTAAATAATAAGTTAAGTAATATCCAAATAAATAATTTTGAAAAGTGAAATAAGTTTGATAGGTTAAAAATGGGAAAAGTTGAATATATATTATTTTTAAATTGTTATAGTAAAAACTTATAATAATATTTGTAGCATTTCTGAATTGCTATGGGTTTCAGGTAACATTCTATAAGTGCTACCGTTGGTGGAAATGAACTGTTTTTGAAATACTAATATATCTACTGCAGCAGTTTATAAGTGCTGCTGTTTCTGAAATTAAACTAGGTTTTGAAATACTTAAATATTTACTGCAGCAGTTTATAAGTGCTGCTGTTTCTGAAACTAAACTGTTTTGAAATACTAATACCTACTGTAACACTTTATAAGTGCTGCTGTTTTAAATTTGACAATGTTTTTGAAATGTTAATATATTTACCGCAACACTTTATTAGTGCCGTTGTGGCTGAAATTTCAATGAACTTTGGAAATGGATATTATTTTGGAAGATTTTGACATTGAATTTAAATGGTTTAAATGAATATGTTTTGAGGTGAAATATAAACCATTTTTGAAATTTATAAGTTAATACAATGTTTTCAAAATTGGTATAATTGAACGAATGAACTTAAAAATGCTATAACTCTGGTAATGAATATTATTTTAAGGGTGTTAGGATATTTCTAAATATTATGATTTCCAAATGATAACATTTTAAATTGATATGGTTTCAAAGTATTATGTTTCAAAGTGTTTGATTTCAAAGGTGTTATAACTTTGAAAGTACTATGATTTTGGAAATGAATTTATTTGAAATAGTATTTAATTAAGAATTGTTTTGAATATATTGATTTGCAATTTAAGAATATGGCTTTATAAAGTGGTTTTGGTTTAAGATGAATTAAAAAGGAATATTTCAAGTTTAAATAAATTGAAAGAAATATTTAGTGATTGGAAATTTGGGTTTATTAAAATGATATTTTGGTTTTGAAGTATAAACAAGTTTTGAAATGGATAAAATATTTTGGTTTTGAAGTATAAACTAGTTTGAAATTGATATGTATTTTTTTTGAGGTATAAATTATTTGGAATAAATATCCATGGGTTATAATAACGATTGGTTGGCAAAGAGACCGGGATCGGATATGGGCATACTCTATGTCGATACCGAAAACCACTTTGACAACCGTGTACGCGGTGGAGATTCCAGAATGAAGTGGGATGGCGGCAACGATCCTATTTAGGTATATACATGGACCCGACTCCCGTGAGTTGGCATAAGGTGGCTAAAACATGAGCGATCTCGGGCCAATGAGGTAGCACCTCTGATCGGACACATTTCTTCGATACTATTTTATTACTTTGTGATTGATTTGGTGGCCACCCTTCGATTTTGATTTGGGAGTGTGTTCCGAGATGGGCGGTATTGGCTGCTATGCGTTTCCACCAGCCCGTGTGCGTAATTGGTTTATCTACCCTGGCATTGCCTCATTGTGCCATGTCACCTACCCTAGCGAGCTTTACTACGAGTTTGTTTGGTACCATACCTATGGAGTGCCCTTTGACGACGCCCAGTACGGGGGAGATTACGGTACTGTATAGACTATGGGAATATAAAAATGTGTTAAGGTGGAAAATGTAAAGCCTTAACGCTATTTAAAAGTAAGTTTATTTACTATTAGACATTATTATAATAGCGAATATTACTACATAGTAAATAGTTTAACGGATCCTTAGAGGATGGGCGGTCCCAAGCATCCTTTAAGTTACTTGTACTTTTCTATTACAGTTCACTTGAGTTGGTTTACATTGTATAAGTATGTATGTCCTGACTCGAGTGTTTTGTGTTTTGCTTTACGCTCGGGTCAGACTGAGTGATACATCATTTGAGACTCACCTTTGGAGTTGGAGCTTTTCTTGGAGATCCAGCTATCTATTTCGCTTTCAGTTATCCAGTCGATTCCAGTGATGTATTCAGATCTTGTATTTGACTATTGTATTGAGACATCTATGTATTCGTGATTTCTGTTGTATCTTGTTGAACTCTGTTGTTATATATATGGTAGCTTCATGAACTACTATTTCTTTGCTTCCGCTGCATTGTTATATTACTCTGTGTCTGTGATCTGTGATTTATTTACTGTATATTCTGAGTTTTGCCAAATTTATATTTACAATTCGGTAGTTTGAGCAATTCAAGTCCGACATGTGCGGATGCGAATGGTTGAAAATATCGGGTCGTTACATGGTTTGTCTTAGTGAAAATTTGTTTAGTTTTTGTTTTCGTTCTATCTTAACAAAAAAACAAATTTCAAATAAAAAAAAAATTCATTTGTTTAGCTTTTGTTTTATTATTATTATTATTATTATTATTATTATTATTATTATTATTATTTTCATTTCTTTTGTTTGGTCTTCCTTTGAATATATAAAACAAAAATTTGTATTTATTTTCGTTCACTCCTTTTCAGGTTGCCAAAGCAGATTAAAAAGAAGAACCGCTTGCCCAAAAATAATTGATGCTTGCTTATAAAAAAATTGCCGCTAAAAAAAATAATTGCTAATAATCTGCACGCTCTGGTATTGTGCTTTCATCTCTAGTGCATTGTTGGTTGCTTGCATTTGCATTTATATATACAAAAAAAAAGATTTCAAACCCCAAAAACAAAAACAAACTTCATTTTAGTTGCATTGTAAATTCACGTTTAATTTTTGTTTTACATTCATCTTATTTTCTTTTCTAAGGGAAATACCCTAATTCACATAAGGTGAGGGATTTCAGCACCCTTTCCTTAGCCCACAAACGCATTTCATCGTAGAATTGGACTAATAATAAAGGTTAGACATTCGACTTAAGGGTGTCACGAGCTCATCTCTGGCTTAATTGTATCTTCATAATTGTTTTTTTTGAACAATTTTATTTCTTGGTGTCTAGGGTACGGCAGAGTAATAACCAGTTATAAAAATTACAGTGATACGTAAATATTATACTGGTTGTTCCTCCGAAGGTACTTAAACCTTCGGTTGCATTGCTACGGTGATTCGTGGTGCACCGATAACTCCTGCCCGTTACCTGGCTGAGAAATATTTTTGTTGAATTAAGACAAAGTGTGATTATACAATTTTGGGTTAAGAGCTACTAAGGATAGAAAACTGTAATTAAGTCATTTGCATTAATTTAGTTGCATTAGTTCATGCATATTTAAAAAAACAAAAAAAATCCAAAATCCAAAAAAAAGAATTTGTAAATTTTTCTTAACTTAGTTTTTAATTCCAAAAAAAAAGAAAAAAATTCTTCTTTTTTCTTTCCTTTGAAAATTTTCAATCAAAAATAAAAATCCAAAAAAAAATTAATATAGAACCTTTTCAAAAAGGAAAAAAAAAATTTAAAATTCAAAAACAAAAAAATTCGAATTCAAAAAAGAAAAAAAAACACAAAAAACAAAAATCAAATTTCCATTTTCTAAAAAAAATCCTTTTGGTAAATATTTGAAAATTTAACAACAAAAACATATAAAAAAATTTGAAAAACCAAAAACAAAACAAAAATCAAACTTCTCTTCTGAAAATATATTTCACTTGGTAAATATTTTTCTTCCTCTAAAAAAAAGAAAACAAAAACAAAAAAAAAATTCACTTCGTTTTTCAAATCTTCTTTCTCTTCTCAACTTTCACTTGTGCATGAGTACTTGGACTCGTGACACAACAACAAATCGTTGGACTCGTGACCCTTCTACAAATCATTTAACTCGAACAGACGATCCTCCCGAAATGGCGAACGAAAATGCCCCTCGAACTCTTATGGATAGAATCTTTCCCGATAGAGTTTCTATTTCGTCTTGCATCACGTTACCCACCCCTACGAGTAACCATTTCGAAATTCACTCAAACCATATTGCCACTCTTCCGAAATTTGGCAATTTCAAACACGGTGATCCATACATCTTTTTGACTACATTCGAACAAGTTTGTGCAACCATAAAACTCCAACAACTTTCCAATGATGGAATCAAACTTCGATTAATCCCATTCGCTCTTACGGATTACATTGAAAAATGGTTGTACAGCTTACCATCGAACTCGATTAAAACATAGGAAGAATTCGTAAAAGCTTTCTTAAAAAAGTTCTACCCCTTGAAAAAAACGAGTAGAATCCGAAACGAAATTGTAAATTTTCATCAATTCAAGGGAGAACCATTCGGAAAATATTTTGAAAGATTCAAAGAGCTTTTGATAAAATGTCCACACCATAATTTTGAAAAATGGAAGATTTGCCAAATCTTATATGATGGACTCGAAAATAGCTCACGAACCATGCTCGAATCAATGTGCCAAGGCAACTTTCTTACCCAACATCATGACGATGCTTGGCAATTTCTTGAAAACCTCGCTGAAAAATCATCCTAATGGGAATGTTCAAACTAAAAATCAATTACTCACGATCGTGTGCATAGTCGGTAGGATCTTCTTTTGCTTTGGAAGCTAAGAGCGACGCAATGATAAAAAAATTCGATAACGTTTTCTCGTCGAATCAAATGAATCAAGCTTCCCAACCGATGTGTTATAAATGCAACGATCCTAATCATATAGCCGATCAATGTCCCAATTCTGTCGAACAAATCAATGCTTTCAATAAAGCAAAAAATGACCCGTTTTCTCCAACGTACAACCCTGGTTGGAGAAATCATCCGAATTTTGTGTGGAACCAAAAAAATCCCAACACGAATACGATTCGTCCCAATTTTCAAGCATTTTCGAATAATGCTTTGAATCCTCCCTTTCAACCCAAAAATTTTCAACCAAACTTTGCGGGTCCGTCTCATAATCAACCGCAACAATCAAATTTTCAACCAAATTCGGCTCATCCTCCCCAAGATGATAAATGTTTAACTTCTCTTGAGAAAACTCTTGAAACGTTGGCTAAAGCAACTACTCAAAGCCTTCAATCAAACAGCAATTTGCAAAATTTATTGACTTCATATATGCAAAACACAAACCAATCGATTGCAAAACTCGAAATTCAAATGAGTCAATTAGCCACATCTGTAAGTGAACGCGAACGAGGAACATTCCAAGCTAGCCCCTGCCAAATCCTAGAAATCAAAACGCAAATTCAAATCAAGCCCATGTTGTTCAAGATAGCAACGTCACCCAATTGAATTATATCACAACTCTTCGTTCCAGAAACAAATCGATAATCAAGTCGTTAATCCAAACGATTTACCGAAAACTTCTCTCGATACTTCTAAAACAACGAATGAATCTGAACAGAACGTGGAGCCAAATGTTGTATCTAATGCCAATCAAAACTCTTCTTCTTCTACTCGAGTAGACCTGCCTACCGAGTATCGTGTCCCATTTCCACATCGTCTTCGACCAAATAAAAACTCGGACCAAATGGAAAAGATGTTGGGAAAATTTTAAACAAGTCAAAGTTAACATTCCGCTTCTTGACATTATTCAACAAGTTCCCACTTACGCGAAATTTCTTAAGGACTTGTGCACCCAAAAACGACACACTTAAGTGCCCAAAAAAGTCTTCTTAGCCGCCAGTTTGAGTGAAGTCTTGTCCCAATCCATGCCCGTCAAATACAAAGATCTTGGCTGCCCTACGATTTCGTGTACAATTGGAGACAAAACGATTAACAAATGTTTGATAGACTTAGGTGCGAGTGTCAACTTGATTCCATACTCCGTGTACGAACAATTAGGCTTAGGTGAGCTTAAACCTACAAAAGTAACGCTTCAATTCGCCGATCGTTCCATTAAGAAGCCCATGGGAGAAATTGAGGATGTGCTTATTCGAGTAGGGCAATACATATTCCCCATTGATTTTATCGTTCTTGAAACATAACCCGTGTCAAATCCCGCAAGTCAAATTCCACTGATTTTAGGCCGACCATTCTTAGCTACCTCGAACGCCTTAATCAATTGTCGAAATGGATCAATGAAAATTTCTTTAGGAAACATGACTTTGGATCTCAACATTTTCAATCTTGAAAGCCAATCGAACGTACCTCATGACCAAACGTTGGAAGTTAGTGCCATTCACAAAAACTGCGTGTAACGACCCAGTTTTTTGGACCATTCAAGTCGACAATAAATCCACACATGTCGGACTTGAATAATTCAAAACAATGGATTGTAAATAAAATTTGGCAAAACTCAGCATATACAGTAAATAAAATAATTACAGATCACAAACACAGAGTAATATAACAATAATGCAGCGGAAACAAAAGAATAGTAGTTCATGAAGCTACCATATAAATATAACAGAGTTAAACAAGATACAACAGAAGTCTCGAATACAATAGATGTCTCAATACAATAATCAAATACAAGATCTGAATACATCACTGGAATCAACTGAATAACTGAAAGCAAGATCGATAGATAGTTGGATCTCCAAGCGAAGCTCCAACTCCAAAGGTGAGTCTCAAATGTTGTATCACTCAGTCTGACCCGAGCGTAAAGCAAAACACAAAACACTCGAGTCAGGATTAACATTATTATATTAATAAATCCAACTCAAGTGAAATATCAACTGAAATACAAGTAACTTAGAATGTTTGGGATAACCATCCCCTAAGGATCCGTTAAACTATCTACTATGTAGTAATATTCGCTATTATAATAATGTCTAATCAGTAAAGTATAATCATATAGAAAATAGCGTTAAGGGGATGGAGAACCTTAACGCGGTCGGATCTTAAAATCATAATCGTAGCAAAGCTCGATATGGTAGGTGACACGACACACAAGGCAATGCCAGGGTAGATATACCAATTATGCACACGGACTGATGGAGCGGATAGCAGCCACTTCCGTCCACCTCGAACAACACTCCCAAATCGAAGGGTGGCCACCAAAAGTCAACAAGTAATAGAATGAAATCGAAGAAGTGCGTCCGATAAGAGGTGCTACCTCACTGGTCCGAGATCGCTCCTGTTTTAGCCACCTTATGCCAACTCACGGGAGTTGGGTCCACGTATATACCTTAGGATCGTCGCCACCATCCTACTTCATTCTGGAAACTCCACCGCGTACACAGTTGTCAAAGTGGTTTTCGGTATCGACAGAGAGTATGTCCATATCCGATCCCGGTCTCTTTAACAACCAATCGTTATTATAACACCATGGTCATTTCAAAATAGTTTATACTTCAAAACCAAAATATCATTTTCAATTCAATAACCAAATCAATACGATATCATTTTCATTTCAAAAATATTCACTTCCAAAATCATAGTACTTTTCCAAAGTTATAACGCTTTCTAAATCATAGTCTTTTAAAAATCAGAACACATTGGAAATCACAGCTTTGAAATCATAGTATTTTGGAAATCATAACACTTCCTTTTTAAACAGTTTAGATATTAAAATCAGTATATATAATAAAATAGTTTATAAATAAAATAGTTTATATTAAAAATATTTATAAAGTAAAGTATCAATAGTTTCAAGTATAATTTAAAATTTCTTTATAAAATAAAATAGTTTCCTCAAAATTCACAAATCGATTCAAATTAACTCGAATTCCAAAAATTTAATTTAATCAAATCTCAAATCAACAGTTTCAACTCGATTCAGCTTCTAAATAAACCATTTCAAATTATCGATTTCAAATACATATCGGAACCATAAAATAAGTCATTTCAATTTTTTTAACATATTTCAAAGCTTTAAATATTCAACATTTCAAAACTAAATTCGATAAATTTATATACATATCAGATTCACTTTACAATTATTTAGTTTTGAAATATTAACTTAATCATTTCCATAACATTTAAATACAAATTTCAATTTACAAATTTAAATAAACAAAATATCCCATTTAAATATATATATGTTTGAAATATCCATTTAAGTCACCCTTTCAAATTTCAAGTTGTAAAACACTTCTTTAAATTTCAAATTCAATACATTTCAAATCAAACTTATTTAAGTATAATTCTTAAATGAATATAATTTCAATCAATTTCAAATCATTATAAATTCTATATTTGGAAATATAGATATTAAATAAATACTTAAACATATTATTTATCAACTTTATTAAATCAACTTTAATGAATCTTTAAAATCAATATTTATCAAAACCATATATTTCTTTTCAAAACCAAAGAAATCATTTTCAAAACATTTATATATAGACCAACGGTGCCTGTATATAATTTTCTATCCTATGGTCAAGTGATACGGATATTTATCATTTCAATCCGCAATTTAAAATATATATACAGGTATATATCTTTTCAACCCGCAATCCCAAATTCATTTAATTGAAAACCGCTTGGGTTTATCATTTCAACCCATAACGATTTTCTCCTATTCTACAAGATCGTTCGGGTATGTATCATTTCAACCCATAGTGATTCTATACTAACAGGGAACTTGCAGAGTGATAACAGATGTGATAATAATATAACAATAGTAACAGGCATATATCATCATCAGTATAAATAACAGAAAATGGTGTCAGATGTCACAGGTGAACAGATACAGATAATGACATATATATATAACAATGTAAATAACTAACAACGACATATTTCAATTGACATTTCAATTGAAATCAAATTTAATAAATATAAAAATGTTAATCGTGAGTGATTGCTCACCTTTCGAGGCTGGAGAGATTTGTCACTGGAATGGGTTACGAATCCAAGCACGAATTTCAAAGCAAAAGCGGGATTGGCACGATTTCGACGAACAAAGCTGATGTATAAGAATTGATGGAAACGAATCCGAACCATCTTGATAAATTGGAACAAAATATACATTATAAATTTTCCTCTAAACCAAATTTTTAAAACACATTTAAAATAAGATATATATATATATAAAATTTCAAATCAAAAATGCAGACCATTCAAGTACATGCAGACCACGATTTATATATATATTCATGCAAACTAAATTTTATACTTAAGCAACTACACAACAACATATGTATACCGTATATATAAAATTACCATATATATCTTTCCTATACCAAACATATTATATATATATATATATCAAAAATTTAGTATACTTATGTAAGTTAACAATATATATAAAGTTCTGGGAATATTATTTGTTAACAGATTTGCCAATGTTATATACATAATCAAAATCCAACAGCATATATATATATATATTTAAAACACTGTATATATTGTTATCAAACTGTTTCAAACATATATTACAGGGTATTTTTTTCTATAAATAAAAGTTTTATAACAGATGCAGACACTCATATGTATTATATATTATTCTCTGAAAACACAATCATAACATTTACATAAAATCTTCCTTCCTATAATGTACATGCAACTGTGATATAAAATTAACAAATACATATACTATATAACTGTAAAACAGATTTGAACAAAGATACATTTGCTAATCGTATAAAGTAAATTGTAAAATATATATGCAAGTAATTATATACCTAAATGAGCTGTACAATATTATATACGGCAACATATACATATCATCACTTATTAACATATATTAGATATGTAAACTTATGTATAAGCGGCCAAACATATTGTATACATCTTATTTTGATTTATATACATAACAAGCAGACCCGAAGCCAAGTAATATTATACACTTACATTAACAGGGTATTAGAATATTTGAGATCGAATGAATGCAAACATGTTTTAAAACCCACCTATACCTATACAAAATATATGCAAACATGTATTAAACCAATAACTATACGAAATATACTATAATAACCTAAACTCATTATATGTCAACAATACTATAGTAAGAGACTAAAACTTATGTGAACTATATGCAAACCCACAGTAAATACTAAACGCCCCTTGCAAACATGCATTTTTTAAATGCATATAGACTAATATATTTATATACTTAAACCAATGCCTATATACTAGTAAAGAGGTTAATATGAAATCAAACAGACCAAATACTTCTACATAAACCACCAGAGAATACATATATGAACTAACAATTTATAAATTATAATATATATACCTCAACAGAGGAACACTCGGCTAGGCTTGATGTTGGTAGATCAGAGGTTGTTGAGGTGAGTTGGAGAGGGCCAGCATGGCCGCGGGAAGGAGGACGCAAGGATGGTGGGTGTTCAGTGATCTCGGCTATGGTGGTGAGAGGCGGGCTGTAGCTTGGCTCGGTGGAGGTCGGTTTCGGTGGTCAGGTGGGTGCAAGGCTGGATGATGGAGGTATCGGTTGATGAGATGAGCGGCATGAAGACGTGTAGGAGCGAATGGAAGTGGAAGGTCGGACATAGGTGGAGTGACATGGCTGGTGAAAGGGTCCGAGGCCAGGCCGCGTGGATGCGATGGTAGCAGCTGATGTGGCGGGTAGTGGGAGATCTCGGAAATGAGGAGAGGATGCGTTGCTCTTAGGCGTGAGGGCGAGGTTGGTTCGGCCAGTGGGGCTTGGGGTAGGTGTGGTGATGATACAGGAAGATGATGATACTTGGCTTTAGACAAAAATGCTTTCTAGTTGCATTGCCTCTTATTTTATTTTTTTGAAGAAGAAACAAAGATAAGCAGGTAGCGGGTTTTAGGCGAGATGATGGGAAGAAATGAAGAGGCACTCAATATATATTTTGTATTTGTGAGCTGTTGATGTGAACAGTGAACGAAAAATGAAGGGACAAACCTATGCGAGAATAGGAATGGCAACAGCTGTACTGATTAAGCAAATGTTATTAAAGCAATTTATTATATTGCTTGGGCTCGTTCAAATTTGAAAAGGCACTGGAAGGAATGGATGACAGCAAGGAGAAGGCGAGTAGAGTTTAGGTAATAGGTAGATATATTTATTTCATTTCAATTGAACGGAAGAGTAGCCAGCAAAATCAACGGACCAAAATATATAAAAGATAAGTCAATGTCAACGGTCATGAGCAGAAATTGAGCTGAAAGATTTTATGGCAATTAATTTGGTTTGGGCACCACGTTTCATTTTGAAACAGAAAGAAAATGTAAGGTCACAATTTATGGTACCGGTACGACGTATTGCTTTTATTGCTTCCATCGCGTACCAGATCTCAAAATACAGAAATAAATATACCGTAGAGATCAGCAGGACAAGACGATCCAAACGGTATGCAGATATTAGTGGTACGATCATCCGATCAAAAGTCGATAATTAGTATCGAAAATGCTGTTATTTTGCCAGAATAAAGATAAACGGAGCAACAGAAGTCCAAATTTTGAAAAACGAAAGATGATGACTCACTCAGAAGATGATTTACAATTTTTCTATAGAAAAATATTCAGGTTTGGAAAACATTTTATTACCATCAATTTTTAACTGATATAAATTGGAATAAAATTACACTAGAAAATAAACTTCCAAATTATATGATGAAAATTTACCCATTGCTATGTTTAAACAGACGTATTCCAAATATTAAATTTATATTTCAAAATTTTATTGTTTAAAATTCCACAAATCTCAATTAATTAAAAAAATAAAACCACTGAAATTTACGGGTCGTTACACTGCGAAAATGAGACACCTGACCTTAGCGACGAACGCGAAACTGAATATGAAAAATTGTTTCACAAAATTCCCAGCGAAATTGAATACACTCTTCCCTTTGAATCGCTTCCAGTTGAGTGCGAATCTCAACCCAATTCTTTGGTCGAAAAAATCCCGAAGTTGGACCTCAAACCACTTTCCGATTACCTTAAGTACGCATACTTAGGTGATAACGAAATGTTACCCGTCATAATTTCTGCGACTCTCTGTCTTGACCAAGAAACCTCCTTACTTTCTATTCTTTCGAAAAACAAGGAAGCGATTGGATGGTCGATCTCCGATATAAAGGGGATTAGCCCTACTTTTGTTCAACATCGCATCCATTTAATCGACTATGCCAAGCTTGTTCGTGACGCGCAACGAAGGCTTAATCCAAAAATGAAAGATGCGGTGCGTGATGAAATTCTTAAACTTCTCGACAACAGAATCATTTACCCAATCTCTGGTAGTTCATGGGTTAGCCCAATTCACGTTGTACCGAAAAAGTCTGGGCTAACCGTTGTCAAGAACGATTCAAATGAACTTATTCCAACTCGTACTCAAACGGGTTGGCGTGTTTGCATTGACTATCGAAAACTAAATGCCGCAACACGAAAAAAACACTTCCCGCTTCCCTTCATTGACCAAAGACTTGAACGTTTAGCCGGCCATGAATTTTACTACTTCCTTTATGGTTATTCCGGCTATAACCAAATTCCCATCGCTCTCGAAGATCAAGAGAAAACAAATTTCACATGTCAATTCGGTACCTTTGCTTATCGACGTATGCCATTAGGACTTTGTAACGCTCCTGCAACTTTCCAACGATGCATGGTTGGAATCTTTTCTGACATGATTGAATGCTTTCTAGAAGTTTTTATGGATGTTTTCTCAATCTTTGGCGATTCTTTTTCCCAATGTTTACATCATCTCGAATTGGTTCTAAATGGATGTAAGAAAAACATTTGACTTCGAATTGGGAAAAATGCCACTTTATGGTCAAACAAGGCATAGTCCTTGGACATATCTGTAGGATCTAGATTAAACCTAGAGGGGGGGGGTGAATAGGATTATAGCAAATTTTCTCGAATTTAAAACACAAAACAAACTGCAGATAAGTAAGTATGCTGGAAAGTAAATCACACACAAAATTTACCCAGCTTCGGCAACCCCTGCCTACTGCTGCATTCCCAGATTTCTATTAGAATTAAATGGCCTCCCGCTTACAAACACTCTAACAGACTCGCAAACCCTGCTACCGCCTATAGAGTTTTGCAAACTCACAAACCCTGCTCACTGAACTAATCCTAACTAGACAATCTGACACAACCTAAAACCTAGGTGGTTATTTACCCTGATTTGATTCGAAAAGTAGACTTTAAAAACAAAAGAAAAAAAACCAATATAAATTTAAAACCCTAATTTTTAAACTTTAAACAAAACTAAAGCCTTTTTTTTATTAGCCGGCCCAATATTATATTGGCCTCTCTTCTTCCTTTTATCTTCGGCCCGCTTTGCTTGTGAAAATGGTGACTTCGTTTTGTTCGTTCCTCTTTGTATAGAATTAGGGCTTGTGTTGAAAATCGAAAGCGCCTGTAATGACCCGCCACTCATTCCACAGAATGACGCATCATTAATAAGAAAGAAAGGGGTAGAAAATAGAAAAGAAGAGAAGAAAGAAAGAAACAACAACAACTATGTCACAGCGGAAAGAATAAATTATATTAATAACATAAACTATTACATAGTATACAACACTTATCAGAGTTTACACAACTATACAACACATACTAGACAGTTATAAACATCTGTCTATATATTACAACTCAAATATAATACAAGACTCTAACACAGATATCAACACAGCGGAATACTATATCTACGAACGCCGAAGCCTCCTGCTCCATTGCTCCTCCACAATTCGTCAAAGCTAAACCTGAATCCCTTGGCTACTCGTAAAAATTTGAGTACCCAAGAGTTTATAAAACAGAAATAAACAACTTGGGTCAGACATGGGTCTGGTGTGAGTAACAGGTTAAACTTGTTTAACTTTGAAAACCATTTGGAAAGAAAAGGTATCTCGTAAGACTTCCCGCACATAAACACGGAAAAGTTTTTACCTTACGATAACCAAAACATTTGATAGGAAATTCGATTGTATTATAATAGGGTCTAGGGTTTTCAAATAAATATGAAATAGCCGAAATTGTTACATTATTAAATTCCAGCATACATAAGTATACAATCAAGTCCGTTATCACTTATTGGAATTTGGATTTCCATACAATGGCAGAGCTACCGGGGTACCGCTCATCACAGTACGGGGCCTAGATCACCGTACCGAGGATCACTCCCAATCCCCTGCAACACAAAGCCGGAACCATCCCTTACTGGAAAATTCCGAATAAAATCACCCCACAGATGGCCGTCGCCAACTGCACCACTAAGCCGAAATAAAAGAAGGAACTCTCTAGACAGGGATGACCTTACTCTCAGTGGGTGCTACCCACGAAGCCTTGCTGCACCTCCCCTGTTTTAGCCATTCCCGGTTGATGAGGCTTGAGGCTACGATTTACCTTTAAATCAGAACACATCACTTAGAATGCTCATCGCCCTCCTGACGATGTGTTGAAAGCATTCAATCCATACAAGTTCGTTCCGGGTTCGAACGAAACCGAAGGCATTATCTCGTTACACTCGTATTGGAATCACCCTCAGAGTTAACGACAATAACCCTTGCACTCTGAATCTTCATCTTCACTTGAGATTCACGACCTAACGTTAATTTGGATCGATGTGGTATTCGGGTCTCCAGACCTGGAATTCCGGTATACGGAAACCCGATCCCGGTCTCATCGAAATCCAAAACGTATCTTTTAAGGGCCAAGTTGTTTTAAAGTTAAAACAATTCAATTCTTATCTATATACACAGATAGATAACTCAATAAATAATCTACATTATCATCACAACAGATAATTCACATTATCATTCCAATTCAATCAAACATCTATATCACAGATTAAGCATATCTCATCAGAGATATCAAACGATGAAATGCATTCAATATCATTCATCCATCCCTAAGTAATGATTTATAACATCTCTAATTAATTTAAAGTGAATTAAACTAATTACTTCATTATATAAATCCTTCTTACTTAATCATTAATTAAACCAATTAATTAATCATACTCTAAGTATCATCTTAATTAATCATTTCTGATTAATAATCCTTTAATTACTTTAAGTAATTAATCCTTAATTAATTTCACAAATTAATTATCTTAAACCATTTCAGTAATTAATCTTTAATTACTTCATAATTAATTATCCATACTTAATTACATTAATCTTTAATTAATTACAATTAATTAATTACTTGAATCACTTATTATTTATTAATTAATCTTAATTAATCAATTCTTAATAACATCATTAATTTTATTAATTAATGATCCTTAATTATTCTTAATTAATTATCTTATTTAAATTAATAATTAATTAATCACATTTATTAATCACCTTTGATTAATCTCATTTAGTAATTAACTACTCTTAATTACTACACTTCATAAATTAATTACCCCTTAATTAATTAACTTTTAATTAATCCCTTGATTAATTATACAAAGTAATTAACCTCAAATTACTTCCATTATCTCCATTTAATTACATCCAGTAATTTCCTTTAATCACTTTCTAAGTAATTCCTCTTCATTACATTAAGTAATTTCACTTCACAACTCATTAAATGATTATTTTAAATTAATTAAACTGAATTAATTAACCCAATCTAATCAGATTAAACTCAATTAATTACAATGAGTAATTAATTCCTTAATTACTTCCATAAGTATTTATACTTAACAATTTACACAAACAATTATTTCTACATTAATTAATCTAATTAATTATTAAAAATTAATCACATTAATTAATTATTAAATAATCTTTAGTTTATGATCCTTATTAACAATTCATAAATTATTTTCCCAAAGTAATTAACTTATTTCAATCATTATTTATTACAAATTAATAGCTCATTAATACTCCATTTATTTAACCCCTAATTATTTAATAAATTAAGTGTTAACTAGAATTTAATTAATCCATTTTTCTTGATTAATTAATTACTAATCATTAATTAAACGAATCTAATTTAATTAATGAATCTTAATTACAATTAATTATTCTAAGAATAATTAATCTTAAACCTCTAAGATGAACCCTTAATTACTTTAAGTAATTAGCTACTCCATTAGCTTATTGAATATATTAATTATTCATTTAATTACCCTAATAAACTAATGAATTACAAATTATTAACTCAATTTTAATTTAAATAAGTTTTAAAATCAATTTAAAACCTTAAATGATGATAATACTTTCTTATAAAAGAAATTTTACCAAAGTTTAAAACAAATTTAGATTCAAACATTTAAATGTTTCTTTATCAATCAAATTTGTTAAAATACTTAAATTTATAAAACTTAAATTTATTTAAGCCAAAGATTCAAATCCAGATTTGAATTAAGTTTAAACTTTGTTTAAACATTCCTTTTTATTTACTTTTAGATTTAAATTCAAATTTCTTTAAAACGTTTCTAAACAACAAACCCTTTTTAAAGTTATTTTAAATAAATTTGAGTTTTAAATCTTTATCCATTTCCAGCTAAATATTCAATTTAAATTTGAATCCATAATTAAAATTAGATTTAAAAACTTATTTTAAATCCTTGTTTAATATTTTTAAATTCAGTTTAAATTTTGAAATAAACAGGTTTCTAACCTGTAATTCAACTATCCCGAGCAACATATTATCCGAGTCTAACCTAATCTAGCTCGAACAACACTAAAATAAACTCGAGTAACTCGAGTAACCCTCTATTTGAAAACACTTAATCCCAATACTAACAGTTTATACCTAAACCTGAAACTATCTTCTCACCCGAGACCATATCCCCACCACTTCGAGAAATCCCACGTAAAACTCGAGTTCGACCCGAGTAAAAAGCTTCTTCCCCAACTCCACTTCTTCTTCCAGATACCACGTACACACGTGCACGTGTACGCAACCTCGCCGTCCCTCCGATCAGCACTGCCGCCTTCGACAAGTCACTGACACCTACCTTAGTCCTTCTGACCATCCATCTACGATGAATACGCGAGAAAACAAAATCGAACAACTCGATCCTATCAGAACCCAAGCAATCCAAAGTCTGGAACCCACCATCATCGAAAAATCAACCACCAGCCATTGCCTCCGACCACTGGAGCTCACGCCGACCGACCCAACGCCGTGCCATGCCACGATGAACCATTTTCCCAACACGCGATCGATTCCGATCCACTCTCGTCATCGCACATCCCTCGACAACCTCATCCTTTCTTTCTGGCCATCGAACCCTAATTGGACTTCGCCAAGCTACGCCGGTCATCAGAAAAATCCCAAACCATTTTTCCCAAGATTCCCATATTCCATACTACCTTCAGCCCAAAACTCGATCGATTCCAACACGTCGATCACCAGAATTTGACACAAATTCAATTACCGTTCAACTCCTAATATCACTCGATTTATTGACTTAAAATTTATGATTTCATTTCCAAAAATCAATATTTCCAATAGCGAATCTGTTAATATAATCAAACATAGAAATTTAGACAATGCATTTTCTGTCTTGATTTGATTTTCACTGTATCTTCTATTTTTCTAACTAATTACTTAATAAACTCTTTTGAAAATATTTTTAAAAATAGTATCTGTGATATTCAAACAAATTTCTTTTAAGGATTATAACCTAATATTGTTTATATGAAGAGATATGAATTTATTTTGATTGAATTGAACCTGTACTAAAGAACAGAGCTTAAAAATATATGCACAGACATGTGTATCATCATCTTCATATAGTCACAGACATGCAGGCTCATTCAACAACTATACAAACATACTTTAAGTATTTCCACATGCAAATCAAGATTCAATAGATTTTATAAAGGTAGTTCACTCATCTAATTTGATAACAGAGGATAAAGTTATTTTAGAAAAATGTTACTCACCTTATAGAAGAAGCAGAGAACATATAATTCTGTTTCCTGGAACTGCAATTTGAATTTACATTATGAATCTGAAGTTTTGCCTTAGCTTGCTTATTTGTTAGTTGAATCTGATGAATTTGTTGGTTGATTTTGATTCTTACAGCTGAACTCCATTTCTTCTTTGTTTGAGTTGAAGTTGAACTTCAAATTGATATTGAAGATTTGAACAGATTTGCTTGAATTTTGTTACCAGATTGGGTTTGCAGATTTGTATATTTATTTGGTTTCGAATTTTCTTTTTTTTTACAATCTGATTTCAGTTTCTCATTTGAAGATAATGGTGTTTAACTAAATGAATTGCTAAGTTTTCTACTTAATATATTTTTAATGAAAATGTTTCAATAAAACAAATGCCACTTGTTATCTTATTATGACAAATGTTTTACAAGTGTCTTCTTATTAGTTAAATGCTTAACACATGTTCATTTTAATACAAAAATAAATTTCTTAATTTATAAATGTTTTATTTTTCTTTTCTTTTTTTTTAAACAAACTTATGGAAAGTTTCAATACTAATCAAATTAACCAATTCATAATTTACTCACATACATATATATAAATTTGAAAATATTCTTATTAAATTTAAATTCAAATTAAAATCAATTTCTCTATTTATATCTATATATAAAACAATACATTGTTAATATTGTTTGAAAATAACACATTTATCAATTTTAAAATAATTTATAAAAGAGATTATAAATTACTACTATTACTAAATAAATTAACATATCATATGTAAATTGTATTTCAACTTATATATATATAGATACTCTTAAACCATATTTATTAAGCAATATTTAAAAAGGAAATAAAATAAATCTTATTATAATTCATATTTTAAACCATATAGTTATTTTGTTTAAATAGCTTTGAAAAGTTAATATTAATTAAATCATAATTTCAAAATTATCAATATATATATTAGAAATATAAAAACAAGATTTCATTTATTTATTAAATTTCAAATCAAAGGCAATCTATTTACAATATATACTCATATATATATATATATATTATAAATAGAAATCATTTTATTAATATCTAAAAGATAAATTTCACTAATTAAATATCCATTTAATTAGATTATTAAACCAATTAAAATTTTATTATCAAACATTATCAATCAATTTAATTATTTAAACAGATTATTAAATTGATTATTGCCCATAAATTCCGGGATATTACATTCCTCCCCCCTTAAAATAATTTCGTCCCCGAAATTTAAAACAAAGGTAATTTAATAATCTATTTAAATCACAAACAAATATTATCATCCATATGCTAACTACCATATCAACCAATTCACCCAATCAAACAATTCTAGCTATCCACACAAAATTCTGGATAGAATTTCCTCGAGTTTCTCCAAGTATAAATACCGGGATACTCGCTCTACAGAATCTAAATAATCAATACTACTAAACTATAGAGCTCCTACTCATCTAGATCTACAGAACTAAATAAGAATATCAGACTACAGATGAGTCTGACTCAACAACCAAATCCTCCAGAACTGCTGGTTCCAAAACCAGAGATAGATCATTCATGTACTCCCTCAGAGATACATGAAACACATCGAATCTCAGTTATCCAAACTGACAATTCAATCCAGTAGATCAAACACTTATCCAAATCAGAATATAGAAAAGATCCAAAACAACTCGAAGCTGACTTCCCAGACTTACCCAAACTTATAGCTCCCTTTTACTAGAGAAAACTTCAACAACAACGAAGTCTCCAACTTCGAATTCCAAATTCTTCCATCTCTTATCCACAGAATCCTTCAGACGATCCTGGGCTAACTACAGATCCTTACTGATCAGCTTAACTCTTTGCTGATGCCTCCAAAATAACAATCGCAAAACAATCCAACAGAAACGATCCTCTCAAGATCTACCCATAATCCAAAACACAACTCTATACACAAACATCAGTAGATTCCAAACTTACTTCTCCTATCCAGAGATACATTCCCAAACTGCTTCCGCTGCACCACTCTAATCTGGAGTAGAATGAAGATGCTGATGAAGAACACAAGCACAGACTGGACAACATATCCTAGAAAATCTCAGATAACTCAAGAGAATACTCAGACTATCGCAAGTCACTTTTGCGATCAACCCGGCCTAATTCCAAAGAAAACTATTCTCTTTTTACCAATCAGAACAGCTTACGCTTATCTATCCAATCCATCGAAGAAATGGATACACCCTACTGCTTCTGAACTTCACCTTCAAAAAACTGCTCAGCCATAAAACTTCCTGCCAACACAGAACACTCCGAGCTTCACTGCTGCCACAAATGCCAAAGACTTCTTTAAACTTGTTCCAAAGAAAACATCTTCGGGAACATCCATAGTCACTGCATCTCATCACACAGCTACTATTTCCAGAAGTTACCAAGATACCATCACTCGCTTCTGCCTAACCGACAGATCCAAATCTACTCATCCAACTTCAAAGATAAACTCCGAACCTTAACAGGTTTACTTCAGAGATTTGTGAAATCTTCACCACAGCAAAACTCACTCGAGACGGTATTTGGTCTACAGTCTCAACAGATACACTTCCAACCTCAACACTCAGACTCCTAATCCTAGACGATAAATTATTATCATCTCAACCAATCATTACAAATACCATATACTTTTAAAACGATACTTTTTATATTATAGAAAATATATCTGGGTAAAAATATTTCACCTTCCCTTTTAAAACAATATTGTGTCCGTTGGCCTGGTCCAAGTGTTTAGAGATCCCTATCAATAACGTTAGCTACTCGTATTGACCAGAATCCATATACCACCCAACCGATCAATTAACACAATATAAAACCATTTTATATAACTAACAAATACGCGCTCTCGTATATATATATATATATACACACTCAGACTAAAACAGGTTGCTACAGATCCTATCTCTAATGAACAACCCTTCCGAACCTAGGTATTCACTCAACCTAGTGTTCTGATATTCACTTAACCAAAAGCTTAGGCATTCGCTCAACCTATGCTCTGATACCACTGTAATGACCCGCCACTCATTCCACAGAATGACGCATCATTAATAAGAAAGAAAGGGGTAGAAAATAGAAAAGAAGAGAAGAAAGAAAGAAACAACAACAACTATCTCACAGCGGAAAGAATAAATTATATTAATAACATAAACTATTACATAGTATACAACACTTATCAGAGTTTACACAACTATACAACACATACTAGACAGTTATAAACATCTATCTATATATTACAACTCAAATACAATACAAGACTCTAACACAGATATCAACACAGCGGAATACTATATCTACGAACGCCGAAGCCTCCTGCTCCATTGCTCCTCCACAATTCGTCAAAGCTAAACCTGAATCCCTTGGCTACTCGTAAAAATTTGAGTACCCAAGAGTTTATAAAACAGAAATAAACAACTTGGGTCAGACATGGGTCTGGTGTGAGTAACAGGTTAAACTTGTTTAACTTTGAAAACCATTTGGAAAGAAAAGGTATCTCGTAAGACTTCCCGCACATAAACACGGAAAAGTTTTTACCTTACGATAACCAAAACATTTGATAGGAAATTCGATTGTATTATAATAGGGTCTAGGGTTTTCAAATAAATATGAAATAGCCGAAATTGTTACATTATTAAATTCCAGCATACATAAGTATACAATCAAGTCCGTTATCACTTATTGGAATTTGGATTTCCATACAATGGCAGAGCTACCGGGGTACCGCTCATCACAGTACGGGGCCTAGATCACCGTACCGAGGATCACTCCCAATCCCCTGCAACACAAAGCCGGAACCATCCCTTACTGGAAAATTCCGAATAAAATCACCCCACAGATGGCCGTCGCCAACTGCACCACTAAGCCGAAATAAAAGAAGGAACTCTCTAGACAGGGATGACCTTACTCTCAGTGGGTGCTACCCACGAAGCCTTGCTGCACCTCCCCTGTTTTAGCCATTCCCGGTTGATGAGGCTTGAGGCTACGATTTACCTTTAAATCAGAACACATCACTTAGAATGCTCATCGCCCTCCTGACGATGTGTTGAAAGCATTCAATCCATACAAGTTCGTTCCGGGTTCGAACGAAACCGAAGGCATTATCTCGTTACACTCGTATTGGAATCACCCTCAGAGTTAACGACAATAACCCTTGCACTCTGAATCTTCATCTTCACTTGAGATTCACGACCTAACGTTAATTTGGATCGATGTGGTATTCGGGTCTCCAGACCTGGAATTCCGGTATACGGAAACCCGATCCCGGTCTCATCGAAATCCAAAACGTATCTTTTAAGGGCCAAGTTGTTTTAAAGTTAAAACAATTCAATTCTTATCTATATACACAGATAGATAACTCAATAAATAATCTACATTATCATCACAGCAGATAATTCACATTATCATTCCAATTCAATCAAACATCTATATCACAGATTAAGCATATCTCATCAGAGATATCAAACAATGAAATGCATTCAATATCATTCATCCATCCCTAAGTAATGATTTATAACATCTCTAATTAATTTAAAGTGAATTAAACTAATTACTTCATTATATAAATCCTTCTTACTTAATCATTAATTAAACCAATTAATTAATCATACTCTAAGTATCATCTTAATTAATCATTTCTGATTAATAATCCTTTAATTACTTTAAGTAATTAATCCTTAATTAATTTCACAAATTAATTATCTTAAACCATTCCAGTAATTAATCTTTAATTACTTCATAATTAATTATCCATACTTAATTACATTAATCTTTAATTAATTACAATTAATTAATTACTTGAATCACTTATTATTTATTAATTAATCTTAATTAATCAATTCTTAATAACATCATTAATTTTATTAATTAATGATCCTTAATTATTCTTAATTAATTATCTTATTTAAATTAATAATTAATTAATCACATTTATTAATCACCTTTGATTAATCTCATTTAGTAATTAACTACTCTTAATTACTACACTTCATAAATTAATTACCCCTTAATTAATTAACTTTTAATTAATCCCTTGATTAATTATACAAAGTAATTAACCTCAAATTACTTCCATTATCTCCATTTAATTACATCCAGTAATTTCCTTTAATCACTTTCTAAGTAATTCCTCTTCATTACATTAAGTAATTTCACTTCACAACTCATTAAATGATTATTTTAAATTAATTAAACTGAATTAATTAACCCAATCTAATCAGATTAAACTCAATTAATTACAATGAGTAATTAATTCCTTAATTACTTCCATAAGTATTTATACTTAACAATTTACACAAACAATTATTTCTACATTAATTAATCTAATTAATTATTAAAAATTAATCACATTAATTAATTATTAAATAATCTTTAGTTTATGATCCTTATTAACAATTCATAAATTATTTTCCCAAAGTAATTAACTTATTTCAATCATTATTTATTACAAATTAATAGCTCATTAATACTCCATTTATTTAACCCCTAATTATTTAATAAATTAAGTGTTAACTAGAATTTAATTAATCCATTTTTCTTGATTAATTAATTACTAATCATTAATTAAACGAATCTAATTTAATTAATGAATCTTAATTACAATTAATTATTCTAAGAATAATTAATCTTAAACCTCTAAGATGAACCCTTAATTACTTTAAGTAATTAGCTACTCCATTAGCTTATTGAATATATTAATTATTCATTTAATTACCCTAATAAACTAATGAATTACAAATTATTAACTCAATTTTAATTTAAATAAGTTTTAAAATCAATTTAAAACCTTAAATGATGATAATACTTTCTTATAAAAGAAATTTTACCAAAGTTTAAAACAAATTTAGATTCAAACATTTAAATGTTTCTTTATCAATCAAATTTGTTAAAATACTTAAATTTATAAAACTTAAATTTATTTAAGCCAAAGATTCAAATCCAGATTTGAATTAAGTTTAAACTTTGTTTAAACATTCCTTTTTATTTACTTTTAGATTTAAATTCAAATTTCTTTAAAACGTTTCTAAACAACAAACCCTTTTTAAAGTTATTTTAAATAAATTTGAGTTTTAAATCTTTATCCATTTCCAGCTAAATATTCAATTTAAATTTGAATCCATAATTAAAATTATATTTAAAAACTTATTTTAAATCCTTGTTTAATATTTTTAAATTCAGTTTAAATTTTGAAATAAACAGGTTTCTAACCTGTAATTCAACTATCCCGAGCAACATATTATCCGAGTCTAACCTAATCTAGCTCGAACAACACTAAAATAAACTCGAGTAACTCGAGTAACCCTCTATTTGAAAACACTTAATCCCAATACTAACAGTTTATACCTAAACCTGAAACTATCTTCTCACCCGAGACCATATCCCCACCACTTCGAGAAATCCCACGTAAAACTCGAGTTCGACCCGAGTAAAAAGCTTCTTCCCCAACTCCACTTCTTCTTCCAGATACCATGTACACACGTGCACGTGTACGCAACCTCGCCGTCCCTCCGATCAGCACTGCCGCCTTCGACAAGTCACTGACACCTACCTTAGTCCTTCTGACCATCCATCTACGATGAATACGCGAGAAAACAAAATCGAACAACTCGATCCTATCAGAACCCAAGCAATCCAAAGTCTGGAACCCACCATCATCGAAAAATCAACCACCAGCCATTGCCTCCGACCACTGGAGCTCACGCCGACCGACCCAACGCCGCGCCATGCCACGATGAACCATTTTCCCAACACGCGATCGATTCCGATCCACTCTCGTCATCGCACATCCCTCGACAACCTCATCCTTTCTTTCTGGCCATCGAACCCTAATTGGACTTCGCCAAGCTACGCCGGTCATCAGAAAAATCCCAAACCATTTTTCCCAAGATTCCCATATTCCATACTACCTTCAGCCCAAAACTCGATCGATTCCAACACGTCGATCACCAGAATTTGACACAAATTCAATTACCGTTCAACTCCTAATATCACTCGATTTATTGACTTAAAATTTATGATTTCATTTCCAAAAATCAATATTTCCAATAGCGAATCTGTTAATATAATCAAACATAGAAATTTAGACAATGCATTTTCTGTCTTGATTTGATTTTCACTGTATCTTCTATTTTTCTAACTAATTACTTAATAAACTCTTTTGAAAATATTTTTAAAAATAGTATCTGTGATATTCAAACAAATTTCTTTTAAGGATTATAACCTAATATTGTTTATATGAAGAGATATGAATTTATTTTGATTGAATTGAACCTGTACTAAAGAACAGAGCTTAAAAATATATGCACAGACATGTGTATCATCATCTTCATATAGTCACAGACATGCAGGCTCATTCAACAACTATACAAACATACTTTAAGTATTTCCACATGCAAATCAAGATTCAATAGATTTTATAAAGGTAGTTCACTCATCTAATTTGATAACAGAGGATAAAGTTATTTTAGAAAAATGTTACTCACCTTATAGAAGAAGCAGAGAACATATAATTCTGTTTCCTGGAACTGCAATTTGAATTTACATTATGAATCTGAAGTTTTGCCTTAGCTTGCTTATTTGTTAGTTGAATCTGATGAATTTGTTGGTTGATTTTGATTCTTACAGCTGAACTCCATTTCTTCTTTGTTTGAGTTGAAGTTGAACTTCAAATTGATATTGAAGATTTGAACAGATTTGCTTGAATTTTGTTACCAGATTGGGTTTGCAGATTTGTATATTTATTTGGTTTCGAATTTTCTTTTTTTTTACAATCTGATTTCAGTTTCTCATTTGAAGATAATGGTGTTTAACTAAATGAATTGCTAAGTTTTCTACTTAATATATTTTTAATGAAAATGTTTCAATAAAACAAATGCCACTTGTTATCTTATTATGACAAATGTTTTACAAGTGTCTTCTTATTAGTTAAATGCTTAACACATGTTCATTTTAATACAAAAATAAATTTCTTAATTTATAAATGTTTTATTTTTCTTTTCTTTTTTTTTAAACAAACTTATGGAAAGTTTCAATACTAATCAAATTAACCAATTCATAATTTACTCACATACATATATATAAATTTGAAAATATTCTTATTAAATTTAAATTCAAATTAAAATCAATTTCTCTATTTATATCTATATATAAAACAATACATTGTTAATATTGTTTGAAAATAACACATTTATCAATTTTAAAATAATTTATAAAAGAGATTATAAATTACTACTATTACTAAATAAATTAACATATCATATGTAAATTGTATTTCAACTTATATATATATATAGATACTCTTAAACCATATTTATTAAGCAATATTTAAAAAGGAAATAAAATAAATCTTATTATAATTCATATTTTAAACCATATAGTTATTTTGTTTAAATAGCTTTGAAAAGTTAATATTAATTAAATCATAATTTCAAAATTATCAATATATATATTAGAAATATAAAAACAAGATTTCATTTATTTATTAAATTTCAAATCAAAGGCAATCTATTTACAATATATACTCATATATATATATATATATTATAAATAGAAATCATTTTATTAATATCTAAAAGATAAATTTCACTAATTAAATATCCATTTAATTAGATTATTAAACCAATTAAAATTTTATTATCAAACATTATCAATCAATTTAATTATTTAAACAGATTATTAAATTGATTATTGCCCATAAATTCCGGGATATTACAGCGCCTCTTTCAATAGATCGATCGAATGATGATTTCGTCCCTTGCTTTGTCGATCGATTGATTCTTCGTCTTGCACACGGCTGCTCCTCGATTGTTGATCAAATTCGACTCCTGACTTCGGTACGTAATTTGTGCCTTTTGTTCTCTAGATTGAATACTTGAATTCAATACCTTTTATTTGCCGATGATGATTGGTATTTATAGGAGTTCGATCTCCTTTATTTGTGTTCGTATATCTTTGTTTTAATTTGTCAGTTATTTGCTCGGCCGTTCGATTATTGTTGGATGTTGATGATTTCTCAGACTAAATCAAACTCGTATAAATTGATACTTGCTTC
Organism: Allium fistulosum; assembly: GCA_030737815.1. NCBI lineage: Eukaryota > Viridiplantae > Streptophyta > Magnoliopsida > Asparagales > Amaryllidaceae > Allium > Allium fistulosum. The sequence goes on from CM060904.1 coordinate 974,620,493, forward strand.
TCACGGTTTTGATTTTAAATCGTTCGATTATTCCTTGATCGTTACGGAAGAAAACTTTCCTCTTTTATTTGGACTTGATTTTTGTCTTTTAGTTATTTTTTATTTCGAGAATCTTTTCTGGTTGACTTCGACTTTCTGGCCCCTGTGAGCTTCGTCTCTGACCATCTTCTCTGGTCGGTTTAATCTGAACTTCTCATTGCATTTGAATTTGGATATTGATTCTTTGGTCGGCATTTACCTTTCTTCTGGCTTCAAGTATAGTCTACATTGCATATGAATAATCTCGAGTTCATCCCTGTCTTCGGCTTCGATGTTTTCTGACTTTGGTTCGATTTCTTGTTCTCCACTGTTGAGTTCGATATGCACTGTAACCTGTTGTGATGTGTACTTGGTTGAGTTCATTTGCATTGTGCAGTTGGTCTTGTCTGGTTCATCTTGATGTTCTGTAGTCATTTATGCATTGATGATATTCTCTGTTGCACTTGCTACCTGATGTTGAACTTGATATTGTTCACTGATGTTGATCTTCATGTAGCTTGTTGTTCTTCATTCCTCACTTGTGTACGCACTTTATATTACTGTCACATTCTTTTATACTTGTTCATGTCTTATTGTTCATTGTGTAGCCAGATTATTTGAACTTCATGTACATTGATATTGGTTGTGACGAACTTGTATATCTCCAGTCACTGGTGCATTTGATTTGAGTTCATTTCTTGTTCATGTGTACATTTGTGTGTCTTTTGCTTTGTGTTTTGCCATTCTTTGATCTCTGACCTGATATACTTGAGTCTCAACATCTGTTCTGGTTGGTGTATGTATTGTTTGGGTCTGCTCATGTATAGTTGCCTTGTTGCCATATTGATGTGTGTCTGATCAAGTGTTCTTTGACTTGTACCATCAGAGACAGTTTGCTTATTCGTTGTGCACTGGCTTCACTTTGAAGATCTGTTGCACTTGAACCATGTGCATGTCATGTCTGCACTCTCTTGTGTCTTCATTTGATATATTTGGTTCTTGATGCTTTGATTGTGTCACGTTATCTTATTGCACTTGATCATTTTGACTTCATGTGTATAGATGCCTTGTTGGATTAGTGTACTTCATTGCACTACTTAATCCAGTGTGCCATGTCTCACTGATATTGCTCACTTCACTGTGTTGTAGCATTGTGTACATGTGTTTGCATTTGCTTGTAGTTGTTTCTGACCATTCTTTGTGCTACCATTCATGTGTGTTCTCTACAATATGCTGTTTGGTTTTGTACTTGTGTACTTCATATATGCACTTTGTATTGGTTGCTTCCCTGACCTGTGCATGGCTTGAAGTTTGGTGCTTCATCATTGACTCAGTTTTGTCTCGACCCATTGTTTCGTATTTGCACCTGTGTTGAATCCAGCTTAGATGCTCGGGTTTGACCTTGTGCACGTGTTGTGACTCTATTTGTGTTGCACTTGAGTTGAACCCGGCTTTTCTTTTAGGTTTGACCTATGCTCACCTGTCCTTGTAACATTATCAAGTGTACATTTCGGTATGCACGGCCTTGTGGCATGTACATTGTTGCACTGTGCATGTCACAATGTTCGTGTATGATGAATTCAAATATAAATGATGACGAACAACCCAAATAACCGAGGCAAATATTATTTTCAAAATTCATATTTTTTTTATACTGCAAAAACATTTTATTTTCAATTTTACTTCGTTAATGTATATTTCTGCAGATTGCTCAGATGCTGGATTCACATTGGAATGAAGTTGAAGATAAATACGAGTGTGAGTGATATGTAGTGAGGAACTGTTGTAACTATGAAATTGTGATGTAATTGTATTGTGACTGAAATTGTATAGTTATAGCGAGAGCTTGAAATTGTACTATCAAAATTGTAATAAATATTTGTTTGAATAAAATATTTGTTTGAATTCCAATTCCGTGTTATTTATTTTATTCAGCAAATATTTATTTTATCTGTGAAAAATAAAATAGTACAATATCAAATACACTTAAATGAATGTATATATGTTTATTATCATCAAACAAAAATCATATACACTCATATTTAAAAATCTCCCCCTTTTGATGATAACAAACATATATTTAAGATTTTGACTATTTTAAATGTATTTGATTATTCAATTTGCTCCCCCTATTTAAATGCTCTGTTTCTACACAATACTCCCCCTACATATATGCATGAGAATAAAAAATTCAAATGAGCTTTGATACAATTAGAAAATGTTTGACCTTTATTTTCAAAATCTTAACTTTTCTCTCCCCGTTTTGTTATCAGCAAAAGAATAATAGTAATAGAAAAATAGAGATATAGTGATAGACATTAGTACAATATTAAAGCTCAATCGAGTGTAAATATTAATTTCAATAAGAAAATCAAACAAAAATCATAAATACTTTAATTGACGCATATTCCACTTTAGAATGATAGGTTGATATCATCAAATAAAACCATATAGTTGTGTCTATTTGTGGTATATTTAATTCAGGAAATTTGAATATCTACTAACCATGCATAACCGTTATGACTTTTAAATGAGATTAGTAGTATTCTAATTTTTTATTTTTATTTTAAAAATGAATTACAGTATCTTCTAACCACGCATAACCGTGAGGACTTTTAAATGGGATTAGAATCAACTTGTCTATTTAATCAATTAATTTTGATATGCGTTCCATACATGCATAACCGTGAGGACTTTTAAATGAGTATGGAAACACATAATCAAACATCCAAGTAATTCACCCATGCATAACCGTGAGGACTTTTAAATGAGAGTGAATATTTTGGATATTATTATTTATTGTTAGAAATATAATAAAATTGAAGCACAAATGATTTCCCGTTTAAACTACCATATATTGACATACTATATTGACTTTTGATGAGTGATGGTCGATAGAAAAATGATAGAAATAGAAATGATCATGGAATATTTATCAACAAAAAGTTTTTGTAACTCTTGGTTAAATTTCTAAAGAAATTTTCTAATTATACTTTCTCAAGTCATAATATATGATTAATATCAACACTCATCTTATTTTCAATCACTAACTATCTTTTTAGATAATTATTAGGGGGTCAAATCAGTTAACATAGTTATTTAAAATCAATTTCAAAAATAGTTATAAAATCAAATTTTCTTAAATAACTAATCTGATACAAGGTCAGCATAAATTATTTTCTAGAAGGGGTTTTTAAGAAAAATTTCTGCTAAAATAGAAATAATTTCAAGTGAAAAATATGCAGATATTTTCTTTGAAAAATTGATGCAGCAAATGAATGTCTCGAAATATAATCACGTTCCATTAGTAATTTTTTTATCAACTATATTACCAGTGTCATCTGCATCTGACTTTAAATTTCAATCAATATTCACTCATTGGATGTCATAGACCAGATTGTGAAATTTCAACAAACTATCTCAAAATTATTTTCAACAATTTTTAAACGAAATTTTCTTGACTTTGAATTGAAGTCGTGTTAACCATCAAACAAATATCATAGTGTTAGATTTAGAAACCGTAGGATCAACAGTCATTAAACCATCATCATTATTTCAAAACAATTTCTTGAAGTTTCACCAATTTCATAAAGTTTCAACAATTTCAACAATTTCTTAAAAACCTTTTTATAGCATGAGTAATCAGTAATCAATCAACATCATAATTTGACCAAACAGATTAAGTTCAATGATGAAAAAAAATGGTTGGTCAACTTTTAAGCACAAATCAAAGTCATAGATAAGAACAAGTCATGTAAGATCATATTAAGTAAATTAGAATCTGTCAACCATCATAATTACTTCAAGTAATTCTATTTAAAGATGATTGGTTAAAAAAAATCAGAATTAACATCATCAATCATTTCACATAACTGGCTGATTTAATTTAGATTATGGTGCAGATTTTCACATTTTATCTATCGTTTGAAAATAAATACAATTACCTATTTTACCTGTACGATAATCTTTCGTTGTTTGCCCATTTTGAATCTGTCACCTTTATACTAGGCTAAGGAACGTTGATTTGTCGCCCGTTGTGTGTCTGGAACAGCCAGAATCCAGACAACACTAATGTTGTTCCTTAGCCTGCCACCACACCTACACGGTAAAAGATTTTTGTGACCTATTTGTTTTTATAGGTCCATGGTTGTTAGTGGCAGAATAATTTGATGAATATGTTTGAGTAGACCCAAAACTATTAATATATGTTCCTTTTGGCACCCAAACTTGTTTTGTCCTTTCATTCTTGTTCCAATAGACAAGAAATTTGTTTGTAGAATTCTTAGGAACCCAAACTTGTATAAATTTTGTGTTCTTGTTCCTATGACTACAATTTTCAGCACGATGTTGAATGATTTTTCTCCTCTTGAAAAGTTATTCAGAGTTTTCTCAAGATTTTGGACTTTGGTATTTAGTGTTGTGTTTTCAGTCACAAGTGAGGTGCATCTATTTATAAAATCTGTTTTCCTAGTGTCAATTTCCTTAAGACTCAAGTTTTTTTTTTCAAGATTCTCAAAGCTATTCTTAAGTTTTGATAATTCTGAATCTAAAATTTTACATTTTTTACAGTCTAGGTTTTGAATATTTTCAAGTTCAGTTTCTAACCTAAAATTTTCATGGACAAGTTCTCTCCTATCAGATTTCAGTTTTTCAATTTTAGATTCAAGAGTATCAATTGTTTTAGCAAAATCACAACACATATAAACAAGTTCTTTATAAGAATAGTTACTTACCTCACAAGATTCCTCTGAACTTGCTTCTGAATCTGATTTTGCCATAAGACACAAATTAGCCTCCTCTGAGCTATTATTCGAAACATCCTCTCCTTCTTCATCATCCCAAGTCGCTGCAAGGCCTTCTTCTTCTTTTTCTTTCCTTTGTTGTTTTTGAGAAGTGGGCATTTTTGTTTGAAGTGGCCAGGCTTATTGCAGTTATAGCAAGTCAATTCATTATCGGAATTGTCAGAATCTTTTGACCTATTACCATTTGTTTTCTTCTTGCGTGTCCCGAATCTTGACCATTTTCTAAGATTATTGACAGCCATTGCAAGCTCTTCAATTGGATCTTCTTCTTCTTCATCGCTCTCTTCTTTGCTCTTTAAGGCAATCGTCTTCTTCTTTGATTCGGAGTTGTTGCGTTCCTCCTTTGTTTTTAGCTCAAGCTCATATGTCATCAAGTTGCCGATCAACTCCTCCATGCTTAGTTTACTCAGATCTTTCGATTCTTGTATTGCCGTTACTTTTGCCTCAATGTTCATCGATAAGACTCGTAGCACCTTCCTCACAAGCTCTACCTCAGTGAATACCTTCCCAAGCGCTCTAGCATTGTACACCAAAGTTGAAAAGCGTCCAAACATGTCCTTTATGCTCTCGCCTTTGTCCATCACAAAGTTCTCGTATTCATTGCTGAATAGGGCTAGACGAGACTCCTTGACTTGAGAAGTTCCTTCATGTGTCACCTCCAAGGTATGCCAAATTTCCTGCGTAGTTTTACAATGAGAAATTCTATTAAATTCATTCTTATCAAGAGCACAAATCAAAGCATTCATGGCTTTAGCATTTGTAGTTTTTAATTTCTTATCGTTAGCGTCACACATATCCTTAGGTTTAGGAATCTCAGTATCACCAACAGTTATAGTGGGAGATTTATAGCCACTTTCAATAATGTCCCAAACATCATAATCAATAGAACTAAGATAAATACCCATCCTAACTTTCCAATAAGCATAATCATTCCCATTAAACATGGGTGGCCTAACAATAGATTGCCCCTTAGAAAAAGCATTATTTGGTGGATTCATGACTCTAGAGTTAAAGAAAAATACCGGGCTCTGATACCACTTGTAAGATCTAGATTAACCCTGGGGGGGGTGAATAGGGTTATAGCAAATTTTCTTGAATTGAAAACACAAAACAAACTGCAGATAAGTAAGTATGCTGGAAAGTAAATCACACACAAAATTTACCCAGCTTCGGCAACCCCTGCCTACTGCTGCATTCCCAGATTTCTATTAGAATTAAACAGTCTCCCACTTACAAACACTCTAACAGACTCGCAAACCCTGCTACCGCCTATAGAGTTTTGCAAACTCGCAAACCCTGCTCACTGAACTAATCCTAACTAGACAATCTGACACAACCTAAAACCTAGGTGGTGATTTACCCTGATTTGATTCGAAAAGTAGACTTTAAAAACAAAAGCAAAAACAAAACCAATATAAATTTAAAACCCTAATTTTTAAACTTTAAACAAAACTAAAGCCTTTTTTTATTAGCCGGCCCAATATTATATTGGCCTCTCTTCTTCCTTCTATCTTCAGCCCGCTTTTCTTGTGAAAATGGTGACTTCGTTTTGTTCGTTCCTCTTTGTACAAAATTAGGGCTTGTGTTGAAAATCAAAAGCGCCTCTTTCAATAGATCGATCGAATGATGATTTCGTCCCTTGCTTTGTCGATCGATTGATTCTTTGTCTTGCACACGGCTGCTACTCGATTGTTGATCGAATTCGACTCCTGACTTCGGTATGTAATTTGTGCCTTTTGTTCTCTGGATTGAATACTTGAATTCGATGCCTTTTATTTGCCGATGATGATTGTTATTTATAGGAGTTCGATCTCCTTTATTTGTGTTCGTATATCTTTGTTTGAATTTGTCAATTATTTGCTCGACCGTTCGATTATTGTTGGATGTTGATGATTTCTCTGACTAAATCAAACTCGTATAAATTGATACTTGCTTCTCACGGTTTTGATTTTAAATCGTTCGATTATTCCTTGATCGTTACGGAAGAAAACTTTCCTCTTTTATTTGGATTTGATTTTTGTCTTTTAGTTATTTTTTATTTAGAGAATCTTTTCTGGTTGACTTCGACTTTCTGGCCCCTGCGAGCTTCGTCTCTGACCATCTTCTCTAGTCGGTTTAATCTGAACTTCTCATTGCATTTGAATTTGGATGTTGATTCTTTGGTCTGCATTTACCTTTCTTCTGGCTTCAAGTATAGTCTACATTGCATATGAATAATCTCGAGTTCATCCCTGTCTTCGGCTTCGATGTTTTCTGACTTTGGTTCGATTTCATGTTCTCCACTGTTGAGTTCGATATGCACTGTAACCTGTTGTGATGTGTACTTGGTTGAGTTCATTTGCATTGTGCAGTTGGTCTTGTCTAGTTCATCTTGATGTTCTGTAGTCATTTATGCATTGATGCTATTCTCTGTTGCACTTGCTACCTGATGTTGAACTTGATATTGTTCACTGATGTTGATCTTCATGTAGCTTGTTGTTCTTCATTCCTCACTTGTGTATGCACTTTATATAACTGTCACATTCTTTTATACTTGTTCATGTCTTATTGTTCATTGTGTAGCCAGATTATTTGAACTTCATGTACATTGATATTGGCTGTGACGAACTTGTATATCTCCAGTCACTGGTGCATTTGATTTGAGTTCATTTCTTGTTCATGTGTACATCTGTGTGTCTTTTGCTTTGTGTTTTGCCATTCTTTGATCTCTGACCTGATATACTTGAGTCTCAACCTCTGTTCTGGTTGGTGTATGTATTGTTTGGGTCTGCTCATGTTACTTGTATCACTGGTCCTTGAATCAGTGCTTGTTGACATGTTTGAGTCTTTGAGTATGCGAGTACTTCATGTTAGCATTGTTATGGTGCAGTCTGACCATGTAGTCTTCATATATGTGCATACATACATTTATCTTTGAGCATTCATGTATAGTTCCCTTGTTGCCATATTGATGTGTGTCTGATCAAGTGTTCTTTGACTTGTACCATCAGAGACAGTTTGCTTATTCGTTGTGCACTGGCTTCACTTTGAAGATCTATTGCACTTGAACCCTGTGCATGTCATGTCTGCACTCTCTTGTGTCTTCATTTGATATATTTGGTTCTTGATGCTTTGATTGTGTCACCATTATCTTGTTGCACTTGATCATTTTGACTTCATGTGTATAGATGCCTTGTTGGATTAGTGTACTTCATTGCACTACTTAATCCAGTGTGCCATGTCTCACTGATATTGCTCACTTCACTGTGTTGTAGCATTGTGTACATGTGTTTGCATTTGCTTGTAGTTGTTTCTGACCATTCTTTGTGCTACCATTCATGTGTGTTCTCTACAATATGCTGTTTGGTTTTGTACTTGTGTACTTCATATATGCACTTTGTATTGGTTGCTTCCCTGACATGTGCATGGCTTGAAGTCTGGTGCTTCATCATTTACTCAGTTTTGTCTCGACCCATTGTTTCGTATTTGCACCTGTGTTGAATCCAGCTTAGATGCTCGGGTTTGACCTTGTGCACGTGTTGTGACTCTATTTGTGTTGCACCTGAGTTGAACCCGGCTTTTCTTTTGGGTTTGACCTGTGCTCACCTGTCCCTGTAACATTATCAAGTGTACATTTCGGTGTGCATGGCCTTTTGGCATGTACAGTGTTGCACTGTGCATGTCACAATGTTCGTGTATGATGAATTCAAATATAAATGATGACGAACAACCCAAATAACTGAGGCAAATATTATTTTCAAAATTCATATTTTGTTTTATACTGCAAAAACATTTTATTTTCAATTTTACAGCGTCAATGTATATTTCTGCAGATTGCTCAGATGCTGGATTCACATTGGAATGAAGTTGAAGATAAATACGAGTGTGAGTGATATGTAGTGAGGAACTGGTGTAACTATGAAATTGTGATGTAATTGTATTGTGACTGAAATTGTATAGTTATAGTGAGAGCTTGAAATTGTACTATCAAAATTGTAATAAATATTTGTTTGAATAAAATATTCGTTTGAATTCCAATTCTGTGTTATTTATTTTATTCAGAAAATATTTATTTTATTTGTGAAAAATAAAATAGTATAATATCAAATACACTTAAATGATTGTATATATGTTTATTATCATCAAACAAAAATCATATACACGCATATTTAACAATATCATCTCAAATAAAGGTATTGAGGTAGATAAAGGGAAAATCGATGTCATTGCAAATCTACCCATTCCCAAAACTGTTAAGGACATTCGATCATTTCTTGGACACGCTGGCTTTTACCGATGCTTTGTGAAAGACTTTAGCAAAATTGCTCGTCCTTTGACGACTCTTCTTGGAAAAGACGTTCCTTTCAATTTTAACTCTGATTGTATCTCTTGTTTTGAACGTCTTAAGAACGAACTCATTTCTTCTCTAATCATTTGTGCACCCAATTGGGATCTTCCTTTCAAAATACCGTGTGATGCTTCGAACTTTGCCGTTGGTGCTGTCTTAGGACAACGCATCAACAAGATCATTCACGTGATTTACTACGCGAGTATGACTTTGAACGACGCTCAACTCAACTACACAACAACCGAAAAAGAGCTTCTAGCTGTCGTTTTTGCTCTCGAAAAATTCCGACAATACTTGATAGGGTCACACATTACTGTGTACATGGACTACTCTGCGCTTCGATATCTCTTCGCTAAAAAGGATGCCAAATCCCGCTTGATTCGTTGGATCCTTTTACTTCAAGAATTTGACCTTACAATTAAAGTCAAAAAAGGATACGATAACGTCATAGCCGATCACTTGTCTCGTCTTCCAAACGCACCATCTTCTTTGCCAATCAATGAAAACTTCCCCGATGAACAACTCTTTTCAATTTCTATCGACCCATGGTACGCTGGTATAGTGAAATACTTAGTCACTAAAGAAACTCCCTCATCTTGGTCCAAACAGGACAAATGCAAATTCATGTCCCAAGTGAAGTATTTCTATTGGGACGATCCATACTTGTTCAAATATTGTCCTGATCAAATCATTCGATGTTGCATTCCGAATAATGAGATTAGGAGTGTTCTTCATTTTGCCACGATCAAGCGTGTGGTGGACATTTCGGTCCTTGAAAAACTATGAAAATAGTGCTTCAGTGTGGTTTCTATTGTCCTTCTCTTTTCAAAGACTCGTTTGAATTTTGTAAAACTTGCGGTCGATGTCAAATGCTTGGACGTATTTCTCGACGAGATATGATGCCTCTAAACCCCATTCTTACGATCGAAATCTTTGATGTATGGGGTATAGACTTTATGGGACCTTTTCCCAATTCTTTTGGAAACTTGTATATCCTTCTCGCCGTCGATTACGTTTCAAAATGGGTCGAAGCCGTTCCTTGCAAAACCAACGACCATAAAATTGTTGTGAAATTTCTCAAAGAAAACATCTTTTCGAGGTTCGACACACCTAGCGCAATAATCAGTGATAACGGGACCTATTTTTGCAACCGTTCTTTTGAAACTTTAATGAAAATACTCGATAACCCACAAGTTATCCACTCCGTATCATCCTCAAACTTGTGGCCAAGTTGAAGTTTCAAATCGACAAATTAAACAAATCTTGGAGAAAACTGTCAATAAAAATCGAAAAGATTGGTCTCAGAAATTGACCGACGCGCTTTGGGCTTACCATACTGCTTTTAAAACTAACCTTTGGATGTCCCCATTTCGTTTAGTTTACCGGTAAAGCTTGCCATTTACCCGTTGAAATCGAACACAAAGCGCCGTGGGCAATTAAGAACTTAAACTTTGATCTAGAGAAAGCTGGCGAAAACCGAAAACTACAACTCAACGAACTATAAGAACTTAGGAACGATGCGTATGAAAACGACAAAATTTACGAAGAAAAAACTAAAGTTTTTCATGACAAGTCAATCCTAAGGAAAACATTTTCGCCTAACCAAAAAGTTCTTTTACATGACTCAAGACTTCATTTATTCTTTGGGAAACTTAAATCGAGATGGACCGGACCATTTGTGGTACGAACTGTTTTTCCACATGGTGCTGTAGAAATAGAAAACCCCAGGGATGGATCGGGTTTCAAAGTCAACGGTCATCGTCTGAAACCTTTCTTGGAATTGCCAAATAACCAAGAGGAGGAGCTCATGATCCTTCATGAGCGAAGCTACGTCTAGTAAGAATGTTAACCCTCTTTTGTAAATATGTACATTGTTTTCCCCGTTACACTCATTATATCATGCATTGACTGTGGGGACACATTCAAAATTAAGTGTGGGCGGGGAGTCTCATTTTCAATTTTTTTTAGATTCATGGCATTTTTGAACTTTCATTTTTCTTTTAACTTAAAAAAAATCTCAAAATTTCAAAATCTCTAAAACATTTTCTTTTAAGTATTTTGATTTATTTTTGAGGAAACACTATGGGATAAGTATAAGTTTTGGTTAATAAATTAAATTTTTGAAAATTTATTTGTCTTAACAAAAATAAAAATGAAGTTTGATTACAAATAACAATGGTTTAACTAGTATATAGGAAGGTTCATATGTGTTAATTAGGAAGTATGTTTTAATTGAAAATCTTTGTTTAAAAAAAATGGTAAATTTAAAATAAAGGATATAAAATTTTTACCTTCTAAGTTAAATGGTGCTAAGATGATTTTGCAAAACTCTCACTTTCTAAAAAAACATTGGTATATATGTATATATATATATTTTTAACACCTAGAGTCATGTGTTCACACTCGTGTGTTCACTCGCCATGCTCTGTACCCTTCTCACGTAAGCCCGAAAGGCAGTGCATGATCGGTATATCTGGCCTCAATTTATCTGAGTTAGGTGTATGTATATAAAAATTATTTTTAATAACGCCTACAGTCGAAAAGTGTTCACACTTGTGTGTTTACTCGCCACGCTCTGTATTCCCCTCATATCAGTCCGTAAGGCAGTGCACGGGTAATATATCTGGCCTCAATTTACCTGAGTTAGGCATATGTAAATATTGTCAATATCAATGAAATTTTCAAGTAAGAGAGAGTAAGCAATTGAAATCCAAGAAGCATTTTAACTTGTTTGATTTAACTTGTTATTGAGAAGAAACGATAATACCACTTTGACAAACTTTGATAACCAACTAAGGATTTATTTCATAGTTACACTTTGTTATCAACTGAAACAACAAGTTAAACTATTGTCTATTTGTTATGATGACTTGATTTTTGTTGGAAATTTTGACGAGTAAATGACTTAAATTTTCAAGATAATGACCAAGACTTATATTTAACTTCTTTGTGTCGATTTAAGATTAAATCCGTCATTTTTAAATATTTTCAAGAACTTGCATTCATCCCATTGTAAATAAATCTTGCATTTTGTAAATATTTTCATTTTGCATCTGGAATTTGTAGGTAGTATCCGCTGAAAACCCTCACGTGACAACACTCATCCTACTAGGGACACCTAGAGGTTTAATGGCTTGTTGCATACGCTCAATGCAATCGTGCTCCCTACGAAAACAGATTTATCTTAGTTTTTCTTTATTCGAGGACGAATAAAAAGATAAGTGTGGGGGTATTTGATGTGCACGTAAATGTGCATATATTTACATCCATATTTTATCTCTTTTTATTTAAATAAACATCATATTTGGGCATTTGTACATGTTAAAAGCAAAATTCAATTACTTTCAAACCATCATATTTTCATCAACATTCAGGGGCAAAATGGTCATTTTTGTGCATGAGTAAAATTTAGAATTTGTACTTGGACATTTTTGATGATTTTTATAGGAATTTGGATGCATATGGAAGAGGCTTATATGAAGATGCATGCAAGCACAAATGAATACAAAGGAAAAAAGAGGGAAATAATTCAAAGTGAAGATCATGGAGGTTCCCACCTACCCACCTACCTTAACGTACAAATTAGAGGCTAATGAACATGCTTATGGAATTAATGGCTTCATGTACACTTAAATGATGATTAGTAGAAGCTAATTATTACTTGGCCTCCACACTTACTAAGGGGTATTTTGGGAAGCCCCAAAAAAATAGAATTAGGGTTTTATGCGTGTATAAATAACCCTCTTATGTACATGAAACTATCTTTTACTCTTTCATTTTACTTAGGAAATTAAGAGATCAAATTGTAAGCTCAATATTCTATGAAATAAAAATGGCTTCCAAGCCTCTTTCTTCTCTTTTTTCTACATGCTTTTCTTTGTTTTTATGTTAATGCTTTTATTTAAGTTATTTTTTTTTCTTTGTTAGTAGAATATTTTTACATTCATGCAAGTAGTGTAGCTTAATTTCTGTTGTTATAAGTAGTTTAATTACATTCTCTTCTTTGCTTATTCTCTATGTTCTTCTCTTTTTAATGTTGAAAGTTACTCGTGTTGCTTCAATGCCATAAATGAGTAGCTAAACCCCTTCAATTTAGGGGTAATGAAGCTCTCAAATATTATGTAATTTCAAAATTTTATGATTTATGATCTCATTTGGTTTATGCTTCATGAAGTGAGTTTTGATGCAAGTTTATACAAGTGGGTATGATAGCTTATATTGTTTATGCAAATAAGCTATTCTTATTCAACATAAACACAATTTGCATCATCATTTGCTAATCCATTTTTGATTGTGAAATTAAAGTAAAATTGAAATTTGATGATCTATGTAACGACCCGTAAATTTTAGTGGTTTTATTAATTGAATTTTTGGTGAAATTTAAATAATAAAATTTTGAAATATAAATTTGATATTTGGAATACGTCTATTTAAACATAGCAATTGATAAATTTTCATCAGATAATATTGAAGTTTATTTTATTGTATACTTTTTTCAAGTCAGTTAAAAATTTGATGATAATAAAATGTTTTCCAAATCTGAATATTTTTCTATAGAAAATTTCTAAATCATCTTCTGAGTGAGATGTCGTACTTCGTTTCATCAAATTTGGACTTCTATTGCCCCGTTTATCTTATTTATGGCAAATTAGCACCATTTTCGGTACCGATATCGACTTTTGATCGGATGATCGTACCACTGATATATGTGTATCATTTTGATCGTTTTGTCGTGCTGATCTCAACAGTGTATTCATTTGTACATCTCGGCATTCGATACGTGACAAATTGCTAAACAATTAATCGTACCGGATCCATATTTAAATCTTTTTGTTCCTCCAAGCATTCAACAGTCCACAGTTTGAAACGAATGGACATTTATTTGACATAAATTCAGCCGTTGACATCCCCTATATCCCACTTTTCCACCCTCTTCCTTTATTTTCGCCGTTCGAGAGTATAAAACGTATAAAACTGGTAAACGTTTTATATTCATTTAATTTGAATGGTTCGTTTTAATTTGCTTTTATAACTACTTTATTTTTCATTTGCAAGCTTGATATTTAGCCTGTCACTCTCTTTCCCATCTTCACCCCATCTGACATTTCCATCAACCAGGAACGGATCTTCCTTCCTCATTCACCATTCGAGTCCTCCAACACCACTTGTGAACCACCCTCTAACCAAAGCCGAAGCTTCTCACCACACATGGCCTTGAACCCAAAAAACTCGACCTGCACCGAGTGTAACTTCCCTTCATTTTTTTGGCATGGCCGCCGGCAACTCAAGCTACCGCATGGCCGAGCACCACCATCCATTGCCACGACTCACTTCCCTTCCGCCTCTCTCTCTGCTTTGCTGAACAACGATCGTGAGTCCATTTCTTTTCTCATCTATATGCATCTATTATATATACATAAAAGTTATAGTATTAGTTAGTACAATATAGGTTATACATCTATATATGATCTGTAGGTTATGTTAGTTTATACAAGTCGTATACATATATACTTGTTTATATATATAGGTTAGGTAGAATTATTTTAATATATATAAGTTATATAGTTTTCATGTGATTTGGTACTATGTCAGCCTTCATTTTTATATATATGGTGGTTGTAAAGGGCTGTAGCATATTTAAAGCCTTACAGTTTATATATTTTGAAGTATATAAAGTCGTATTGATTTGGATAAGCACTGATCATAAATATAACAAGCTTATATATAACGTACATTTATGTAAATTTGTAGGTCTGCATATTTGTTTATAGATTTAGTGCTCGCATGTACATTTTTCCTACATACATTCTGTTCTGTCTGCATTTGTATATTGTTGGTATTTATGATCTATTGCTATAAGGTTATAAAGGTATGGTATAAGCATCTGGTGTATAATTTTTATTTATATAAGTTATGATGGGTTATATTGAATATACATATAATTGGTATATAAATTTATATATATGTTTTGAAATTTATTTTAGAAACAAATAACATTTCTATATATAATGATGTATACATTTTCAGTTTATATCAAAAACAGATTCGTTTTGTTCATCGATTCCTATTTTATCAGCTTTGTCCATCGAACTCGTCTCCATCGTGCTTTTCTTCGAAATTCGTGCTTTGTTGTGCTTTTCGTAGTTTGCTTGTGTGTCTTGAATTGTCATCTCTAGCTTTAAAAAGGTGAGTTTTATCACTCTAGACATATGTACTATATTATTGGGAAATGATGACAAGTGAATCTGTATAAATTAATATGTTATTCATACATGCATGTGATATAATATATGATGTTAAATGTTGTTTATATACCTATTACATTACCTGATATGTTATTATATGTTATACTGTTCATTTTAATTATTGTATCTCACACTGCAAGTTCCCTATCACTATGGGTTGAAATGATACATACCCGAACAGATATTAGAATAAGAAAAAATCATTATGGGCTGAAATGATTGGCTCGAGTGATTTTTATTGTATTTTTATTTTATTTTATTTGACTTGGGATTGCGGGTTTGAAATGATAGAACCCGGATTTTTCTTTTTAAATTAAAGGTTTGAAATGATACATATCTGTATCACTTGACCTAGGTTAGAAAATATTATACAGGCCCATGTTTATATTTTTAAATAATATTTTCCTAAGAATTATTAAGTATTTTGAATGTTAAATATATGAAATTTGAGCTAAACATTTGATTTAAATGACTTAAATATAAGAAGATGTTGGTTTTCTATAAGTTAAGATTTTATAAGTCAATAAGTGGCTTTAATGGAAATTTTAAAGATGGGTTGGCTTTAAATAGAATTTAAAGACATTTATTGATGTTAAATAACTTAATAATTGAATTTGACTTAATATGGAAGTTTTAAATCTAACCTGGTAATTGTTATGAATTTTACTTTATGAAACATACATGATTTGTGTAATAAATAATGTATTTTAAATTGATAAAATAAAATACAGTTTTGCTTGGACTTTGGTAACAAAATTTGGTTAACTGAAATTCATAGTTATTTGATGTCAAATGAATATATTTATAAGGAAATTTGATTGTTATATTAACAATGGTAAGATATTCTATTTATGAATATGTTTGTAAAATAAATAATTAGGATTTAAATGGAAGGAAATTGTAATTTAAAATACGACTTAACTTGATAATTGGAAAATTTGGTTCTAAATGAAATTGTTAAGTTAAGTAAATAAATGGGAATTTAGTATTATTTATGAAGTGGGTATTTTAAAATAAAAAATTTAGGTTATTTGTTGAAATAAAAGTTAAGTAAAAGAATGTGCTTTTGACTTAATAAATGAATTATAGTTTAATTTGGATATTTATTTATAAAAGTTTATCTCATTGAATCATAAGTTTAATGATATCCAAATGAATAATTTCTGAAGTGGAAGAAGTATTTTTTTAGGTTAAAAATGGTTAGAATTAGAGTTTTAATGTTTCTGAAAGTAAAGCAATTTATAAAGGATTGACTAACAAATGAAATTAATTTAAATTCGACATTTATTAATAAAAATGTTGTTTTATTAAAATTTATAAGTTAAGTAATATCCAAATAAATTTTTTTGGAAAGTGGAATGAGTTTGATAAGTTAAAAATGAGAAAATTGAAGATATATTGTTTTAAAGGGTATAACAGAAATTATAGCCTTTCTGAAATGCTGTGGTTAAATGAACTATGGCTGGAAATATACTAAAAAGACCTATAACAGCATTTCTGAAGTGCTGTAATTTCTAGAAATTGAACTATGGTTGAAATACACTAAAATATACTAAAAGGACCTATAACAGCATTTCTGAAGTGTTGTAACTTCTGAAAATTTGAACTATATGCTGAAATTTCTAAATAAACCTATAACAGCATTCCTGAAATGCTGTAGTTTCTGATTTTGAACTATGTTTTGATTTATACTAAATATACCTACTGCAGCACTTTATATATTCCGCAGTTTTGAAAATTTCAATGTTTGAAATGATTGAACGAATGAACTTAGAAATGTTACAACTTTGAAATGAATATTATTTGACATTGAATTTAAATGGTTTGGAAATGAATTTTTTAAATTGTATTTAATTAAGAATTGTCTTTAAATATATTAACTTGGAACTTATTGAAATTTAAGATTTAAGAATGTGACTTTATAAAGTGGTTTGGTTTAAGATGATTTAAAGAAATATTTCAAGCAGTGATTTGGTTTTTTTTGGAATTCGAATGATATATTATTACTTTGGTTTTTGAAATGGAAATGATATATTGATTTTGCTATGAAATGAAATAATATAGTATTTAGTTTTGGAATGGATATGATATTTTGGATTTTAAAGTATAAATGATTTTGGAATAAATATCCATGGGTTATAATAACGATTGGTTGGCAAAGAGACCGGGATCGGATATGGGCATACTCTCTGTCAAAACCGAAAAGCACTTTGTCAACCGTGTACGCGGTCGAGATTCCAAAATGTAGTAGGCTGGTAGCGACGATCCTATTGAGGTATGAACATGGACCCGACTCCCGTGAGTTGGCATAAGGTGGCTAAAACAGGAGCGATTCTCGGGCCAATGAGGTAGGACCTTTGATCGGATGCATTTCTTCGATACTATTCTATTACTTTGTGATTTATTTGGTGGCCACCCTTAGATTTTTGATTTGGGAGTGTGTTCCGAGGTGGGCGGTGGTGGCTGCTATGCGTTTCCACTAGCCCGGATGCATAATTGGTATATCTACCCTGGCATTTCCTTGTTGTGCCATGTCACCTACCATATCGAGCTTTACTACGAGTTTGGATTTGTGCCGTAGCCTGTGGAGTATTGAGAGTAGCTCCCGATCTGGGGGTATGCTAATACTGGATAGACTACTGAGACTACTATGTGTTAAGGTGGAAAATGTAAAGCCTTAACGCTATTTAAAATTAAGATTATTTTATTATAGACATTATTATAATAGCGAATATTACTACATAGTAGATAGTTTAACGGATCCTTAAAGAATGGGCGATCCCAAGCATTCTTTAAGTTACTTGTACTTTTCTATTACAGTTCACTTGAGTTGGTTTACATTGTATAAGTATGTATATCCTGACTCGAGTGTTTTGTGTTTTGCTTTACGCTCGGGTCAGACTGAGTGATACAACATTCGACACTCACCTTTGGAGTTGGAGCTTTGCTTGGAGATCCAACTATCTATTTCACTTTCAGTTATCATGTTGATTCCAGTGATGTATTCAGATTTGTACTTGATTATCATATTGAGACTTCTGTTGTATCTTATTTAACTCTGATGTATATATATAGTAGCTTCATGAACTACTATCTCTTTGCTTCCGCTGCATTGTTATATTACTCTGTGTTTGTGATCTGTGATTTATTTACTGTATATTCTTAGTTTTGCCAAATTTAAATTTACAATATATTGTTTTGAATTATTCAAATCCGACATGTGTGGATTTATTATCGATTTGAATGGTCCAAAATTGTGGGCCGTTACAATCTATATTACTAGTTACAATAGTAAATAGATCATACTTAAAATAGCTTTTGCTTTGGCTTCATTTTCATGAGAATTATAAGTGGTTTATTTGTTGTATTATAGTTTGATGGTTTGGGTTATGTTAATTAATAATATAAACAAACCATACTTATGATAAATACAACAATATTTCACTTAATATCAAAGCTAGAGATCACAAATTGTTTGTTTGTTGATTTACAAAAATATGAGAGTGGATTTGCCTCTAAATTTTTCTCTAGTTAAATAGTTTTTAAATCAAATTTCAATTCTAGTTTTAGCTTCATTTTATTTCTAGTTAATAATTTCTCCTCCATTTGGTCTAATTTGATTAAATAGATTTTTAAACTCTCACAATTCCCAGTGGATTGACCCGTATTCGCCACGTACTACAAAGTGTACGTCGTGCGATTGCGGTTAAATTTATTTCTAAATTTTTCGACGGTTTTCTAACTCGATAGAAATCCGTCGATTAACAGGTCGATAGACAACTAGAGCAGTGGAGAAAGACTTTAGAATCAAAGGGATTTAGCCTTAACAAAACTAAAACAGAGTATATGAAATGCGAGTTCAGCGCTGTCAGGTCAGAGGATGGAGATGTAACTCTAGTAGGACAAATAGTTCCCAAGAAGGAATCCTTTCGATATTTAGGATCAATGTTGCAGTATAATGGTGAGATTAATGAAGATGTTAGTTTTAGAATTTGAGCGGGATGGGTGAAATGGCGACAAGCGTCTGGCATTCTCTGTGACAGGAAAATCCCACAGAAGCTTAAAGAAAAGTTCTACAGAATGGCAATCAGACCTGCGATGTTGTATGGTGCAGAATGTTGGCCTTCTAAAAGCCAACACGTCCAGAAGATAAGCATAGTAGAGATGCATATGCTGCGATGGAGCTGCGGTCATACAAGAAGAGACCGAATTAGAAATGATGATATACGTGATAAAATTGGAGTGCCACCAATTGAGGAGAAGCTAATTCAACATCGCTTAAGATGGTTTGGACATGTTCAACGAAGGCCGCCTGAGGCACCTATGCATGCTGGAATTATAGGCCGCGTCGAATGCTCAAAGAGAGGTTGAAGTCGACCAAGTTGATATGAGAGGAAGTAGTAAAAAGGGACTTAAAGGATTGGAGTATATTCGAAGAGCTGGTGTCGGACAGGAGCGCGTGGAAGTTAGCGATCCACATACCGGACCATAAGCTATAAGTTTTATAAGTTTTATATTATAGAACTTGGGAACAGGAGCCTAAAATGTAGCGTTTAGTCTTTGACTAATATTACTATTAGTACCATTATCACTATTAGTATTATTATTATTATCATTTTTTATACATATACATATACATATACATACATATACATATACATATACATATACATATACATATATATATATATATATATTTAATTTTACTTAGTTATTATTATTATTAATTTACTTAATTGACTTTATTTTATTATTGTTATTGTTATTATTATGACTTTTAAATTGACTTTGTCATTTAGTTTTGGGTTCCATCTCTAGCCGACCTCAACTTGTTTGGGAATAATGGATTAGTTGTTGTTGTTGTAATTGTTTGCCCCAAAAATGGTCACAAACCCCGAATGTAATGAAAGCACCAGTATTTACACACAAACCCTTAGTATCCAGTAATAGATCTCAGATCCAGATGATGTAGAGGGTAAAAATGAAGAAATAACAAAATTAAAATGAAAGAAAGTAAGAGAAGACACAAGATTTATAGTGGTTCGGCTATCTCCGGCCTACGTCCACTTTGAATTGATCCTTTTATTTCCTTTATATTGTGGTTACAGTTATAATCCTTTGAATATCAATAGCCAAAAATGACAGAGTTTTCACAAAAGAGAAGAAGATAAAGAGGAGCCAAGAAAAAAACCCCTTTTTAGTTGCAATGGAGGTGCTATTTATAGGTGTGGAGCTGGAAAAACCTACCTTGAATCTTGGAATACTCTTTCTCAAGTCCATATGGGCCCACACGATCGATCTGGAGTCATTTTGGATCAATCCAAGATCAATCCATTGTGATTTCGTATTGATCATAAACTGCTCCGATCGAGCTGAGATTGACCATTGTGGAAGATGATAGTGAAAAGTCCTTGCTCTTCAAATTTCATGAAGTTCCAATGTGTATATTGTGAGATATGATCGATCCAAGTTTGGATTTGCTAGTGATGCTGAAACTTTCATATCCATAGATTTGTATCCATCGTTTCATGTAACAACCCGCATATTTTACGATTTTTATATTTAAATGTTTTATTTAAATATAGCATCGTTTGTTGAATTTAAAGGCCGAAATGTGACTTTTTGAAAATAATCGAATCTGGACTCGAGACCACTTCCATTGAGTTTAAAATGACGTTTATAACTTGTTTAAGTATAAACATCGATATGTTTGGAGTTGATTAGGATGTTTGTATTTTCATTTCGGCTTAGGGTTGGGTTCTAGCCCATTAACCCAATAAGCTAACCCAATCTCTTCTACCAAATAACCTAACTCCTCTCCTCTTCACTCATTCTACTCATAATAATTCCTAACACTCAAGCTAAATGAAAAATGGGGGAAAGAGAGGAGATTAGAAATTCCTAAGCCCTAGTTTTCTTAGGAAATTCAAATTCAAGTTCCAAAATCAAGGAGAAGCTTAGGTAAGCATGCTCTTCATCTTCTCCATCTCAATTCCTCTTCAATTCTTGATTTTTCCTATAACCTAACTTAGGAACTTCATTGCGTGTGATCATAGATTGAAGGTTCTTGAAGTGAAGTTGAAGAGAGATTAATCTTGCTTTGTTTTAGAGCTTCTCAATTGTTGTTTCTAAGTTTAAAGGTGAGTTCTTGAACTCACATTTATGTCTATAGCTTTCAATGTTGTTAGGTATGAATTTCTAACATCTATTTCATGTCTAATTGTTTTTGATTTGAATTGATTTGGTGAATTTTCAAATTTTTGGTTTTGAAGTCAAAATTTATGAAAATCCTACTATGGATGTTCGGACATGTTATTTGGGGTGTATCGAAGAGCCTATAGGACTGGATTGTCACTTGGCATAAATCCCTAGCCTCAATCGCTCGTCCGATCGCTTCCGAATTGATTTGGCCATCAATGGCCTAGGCAAATTGTTGCCCAGTACAGGCAACTAGACGTCTGGTTGAGAAATCCAGACGTCTGGTTAGGGCACCAGAAAGAAAAACAGAAATGATAAGAAAAAATGGCAGAGCCCTTGACCAGACGTCGGGTTAGACCATACCAGACGTTTGGGAGGCTTCAGAAAAAAAAAGGAAAAAGAAAAAAAATATGAACTTCCATAACCCAGGGTCAGACGTCTGGCTAAACCTACCAGACGTCTAGTTTTGTGGAATTTTGCCTGTTTTTGAGTGGATCCCAATTTTATCGATTTTTGTTGATCCGGTTAGTTATTGTGATTTATTATCGACTTTGACGACTTCTTTTCTGGATTTTCGGGAATATCCATTTGATGGACTTGATATTGATTTTTATGGTTTTAATTCACGTCGTCGAATGTGGATTTTGGTGATAGATTGTTTTTACAATCATTTTTGTGATTTGTCACTTTAAAATACAAAGGTTTTTATACTAGTAGTAAATATTCAAACTCTTTCACAAAAATGATTTCAACATTACTTTTAATACAAAGCTTGTTTTTAAAACCGTTTTCCAATCTATTAGTATATACAAACCTTTACTTTATTCGTATGAAAAATCCAATTAAACGACTTAGAAAAACAAGTGGTATGAAACGCTTGCGTTTACTTCGTCATTTAATTCTTAGACTTGTTCGATTGAAATCTCGTGACAATCTTCTAGTGGAAGTCTATAATTTGTTCGTAAATATTTAAGTTAAGCCTGTGGTTATGGGACATGAAGCTAAACTCATTTATTTACTAGCTTAGTGTAATTTACACTTCTTATTGATCAATGAAGATCATTTGGGATTTAGACTAGCGATGTGCGATGTCTCTTTGACCGCGTGGGGAAGTATACCCCGTTCTGTAGAGCTTCGTCTCATTTTTATGGGCTAACGACCCATGGTATTTAAACCGTTTTATTGAGTTCGGTTCATCGGGTGTATCGCTATACTACATTGGTTTTCTGGCTTATTTGAGTTTCAGGTTCACCGAGCATATCGTTGTACTACGTCGGTGTTCCGGCTTATTTGAGTTTCAGGTTCATCGGGCGTATCGCTGTACTACGCCGTTGTTCCGGCTTATTTGAGTTTCAGGTTCCTCGGACGTATCACTGTACTTCGTCGTGGCAACGACTCTATTGGTTAGCGACTCATGGGATAGCATCTCGTTTGCGATACACGTGTTGGTGAGTTTTCATGCTCCCGTTTGTGATAGGCCTCCCCCTTTGTATTTTCCTGGATTTCTAATTATTGATTTCTGGAATTTGTGTTTCACCAATTTTTGCAATTTTCATTGATATGTTTTGTCAATATTTGAGTTTTGGTGAATAAGCTAACGAATATGATATTCTTTTTGGATATTTGAGGGGATTTGAGATATTGTATGATTTTCAATGTTATCAAGTGAATACTTGTTACGATATGGCATTATTGTAATCATATATTTTTGTCGTATCTCTTATCCTATCTCATCTTATATGATATTTATAGCTAGACTGATCCATTTATTATTTTTCTTCTTAAATAATACTCGGGTCAGACCGAGGTGTTTCAGGTGCTTCCACTTGACTTCTTAGCAGGGACTTGCTTCTGACTTTTGGCAAACTACTTTAGCTTAGTAGTTTTTTTGTTTTCATACATTTGAGATAGAGACTCCTTGATGTATACTTATTATTTTGTCTAGCACTTGTACCTATTCTTTTGTGATGTAGTGGATCTTGTATGACCACTACTTTGATGTTCACTTCTATGTGTTATATTCATATCTGTTTCCGCCTTAGGGATATGAATATATGTGACTGATTTTGTGTTATGCTTATTTTATATTTGTTTCTGAAGGCCACATAGCCACTGTGTAGTAGCTTTGAGTTTGTATTTGATATGTCAGATTTCCTCTTGAAATAAAATGCATGACCTTCTATCTGGCATATCGGTACTCGCACAAATCAATTACATAGATGGTCGCTCCTCAACAGCCTTATTCTTCGTACTAATTGACGGCATTACCCGGTAGTGTCCTTGGTTAGTGTGAGTATAGAGGTGGGGCGTCACGGCTTGGTATCAGAGACAAACTTCAGAACAATATAGGATATTATGACAAGGATCATTGTCCTAAGTCTCTCTTAGGAATCGTGCCTTAGGATTTAATTCCAGTCTTAGGACCCATTCTATCCTATTTCCTTTTATGATGCCTTGTTTATCAATCTAGTTTACTTGAATTCATTCTGAGAATAACCTTTTTCCTCTTCTTTATTTCTTTCTTAAAGAAGAGAAATGGTTAGACCTAGCCGTCCTAACACCGGTCAATCCAGTGCTACTCCTTAGAATGGCGTATTCATGTCTGCCCAAGAGCTTTTGGATCTTGTAAAGAATGCCCAAGCTGCCGGACCCATTCCAGAGCCTACTCATCCTAAATCCTGGTTTGCACGCATGTGCAGTTATTACACCAATCTAGGTGGAAGACCATTCAAGGGTTCCGAAAGCATTATAGAAGTCCAAGCTTGGCTTAGAACATGCAATCGCATCTTTTCTCGCATGAATCTTATGGATCTACATCGAGTCTAAGTGGCTTCTAGCATGCTCCAAGAGAGAGCATTAGATTGGTATGAGCTTTTGATGTTGGAAATTGTTGAAGTGAATCTTACTTGGGAGCAATTCCGGGAAAGGTTCAAGTTGAAGTTTGTGTCGAAAGCTGAAAAGGTAACTTTAGCCCGACACTTTATTCATCTTATCCAAGTTGAATCTTCTGTGACAGAGTATGTCACATCTTTTGAATCCCTCTCTAAATATGGGGTCGAGATATTAATACCCCATTGAAGAAAAATCAGAGGTTTATCTATGGGTTGAATAAAACCTCAAAAAGCCTTTACTTTTGAAACTAGAAGCGCCTTTTGATCAGCTTGTAGATATCGCTCTTCGACTTGAAGAGGCCGATAAAGAGAGTGATGTTGAAGTTGTGGGTGGCAAGAAGAACTTCAACAACAACAAGAAGAGTCATCCCTTTATTAAGTTCAAAAGCCCTAATCCTAATAAAAAAGGGAAGCAAGCAACTTCGGTAGCAAAGACTCCTACCTCTAGTCGTGGACAATTCTACAATTGTGGTTCTAAGGACCATTATGCAAATAGGTGTCCGAAACCCCTATATTGTCGCTATTGCAAAAGTGCGGGTCATCTTATATCTTCATGTCCCTTACTTCAAAGTAGGAAAGTGGGAAAGATGAATGTTGTGCGAGCTCCTAGTAACACTTCTCTCGGTCAAGGTATTTCTCATCCTGTCCTTGATAGCATTATTATGTTTCGTGATCATCCTATTCGAGTTCTTTTTGATATGGGTGTAACTCACTCTTTTATATCAAAAGAACTTGTTGATACTTTGTCTTTAAATGTTATGGGCTTGATGACTTCATTAAGAATTGCGAATCCGGTTGGTGGATCCGCAACACTCAGTTTATTTTGTAAGGATGTTGAAATTATTCTATGTGATTATGTTTTCCGTGCCGATTTGCATGTTATGTGTTACTTAGGTTTCGAAATGATTTTGGGAATGGATTGGCTTAATCGTTATGAAGCCACATCCTATGTCCCGAGAGGACTATCCATCTTCGACATCCCCAATCTGTTAAGCATATTTCTATTGTTCTTAAAGATTCAGATTCCAATTCGGGAGCATCCTTATATTCTCTAAATCCACATGATGACGATAATGATGATGAGGAAGATGTCATTTCCCTCATTCACATTGTTCGTGAATTTCCCGATATATTTGAGCCCGTTTTAGGATTACCACATAAATGAGCAATTGAGTTTAGAATTAATCAAATCCCTGGAGCTCTATCTATTACTCGTCCTCCTTATCATATCCAATAAGGAAAATAAGGAGATGTGTAAACAAAGTTTATTCGATCTAGTTCCTCTCCTTGAGGAGCTTCAGCTATCTTTATGAAGAAATCTGAATGGTACACTTAGGTTTTGTGTTGACTACCGCAAGCTTAATGATCTCACCATCAAGAATAAATATCCCTTACCTTGGATTTATGATCTATTCGATCAATTTTGTGGTGCTAGACTCTTTTCAAAGTTAGACTTAGCAACCAGTTTTCATCAACTTCGTATTGCAGAGGATAGCATTCCTTTGACATCGTTCCGTACTCGTTATGGATCTTATGAATGGCTTGTTATGCCATTTGGTTTAACGAATGCTCCAGCTTATTTCTTTGACCTTATAAACCGAATTTTCAAAGACTTCCTCGATCGATTTGTTCTCATCTTTATCGATGATATTCTTGTTTATTCTAAAACCATGGAAGAGCATGAAAAACATCTTCGGATTATGTTGGAAACTCTTAGGAGCAATCAATTGAAAGCAAAGTTTTCTAAGTGCCATTTTTGGCAATCTCGTGTGAAATTTTTAGGACATATTATTTCTAAATCCGGAATTTCCATGGATCCTTCAAAGATTGAAGCGATTCAAAATTAGGAGAGACCGGAGAGTATGATGGAAATCCATAGCTTTCTTGGATTGGCAGGCTATTACCGTCGGTTCATAAAAAGACTTTTCTAAAATTTCCATGCCTCTTACTAGTTTGACAAAGAAGGGAGTTAAGTACATTTGGTCAGACAAATGTGAAGCTGCTTTTTAGAAATAAAAAGAACTCCTTTCCGATGCTCCTATTCTTGTGATTTCCAAAGGAAACCAAGACTTGATTGTTTATACCGATGCTAGTCGTTTTGGTTTGGGAGCCGTTATCATGCAAAGGGAACATGTTATCGCTTATGCTTTTAGGCAATTAAAGACTGCCGAGACTAGATATGCCACTCATGATTTAGAGCTCACAGCCATTGTTTTCGCCCTTAGAATTTGGCGTAATTATCTTTTGGGAGAGAAATATGTTCTCTACACCGATCATAAATATTTAAAGTATTTGTTCTCTCAAAAGGAACTTAATTTGTGTCAACAACGTAGGCTTGAATTCCTTGCATCTTATGATCTTAATATTCTTTATACTCTTGGAAAGGGAAATCGTGTTGCCGATGCCCTTAGTCGTAAGCACCAAGCGGTTGTTTCCATGATGATATCCGAATGGAATGATCTCGAGACTTTGTCCACTTGTGAGATTCGAGATCGTGAATCCGATTCATGTTCATCTCTTGTTTTATGTAGCCTTGAGGCTCATCCATCTCCTTAGACCACATTCTTGAAGTTCAAAAGCATGATCCCGAATTGGATCTTCTTATCCAAAGTTGTAGGGATAAAAACGATGTTGATGGTTTGAAAGACTTTGAAATCGATGCTCGCGGTGGCATTCAAAAATTTGGTAGACTTATTGTGCCAAATATTAGTGATCTTCGTAATGACATTTTAGAAGATTCTCATCGTTCTAAATTTACCATTCATCCCGGTAGTAGTAAAATGTACGCAGACATGAAGCAACTTTATTATTAGGATGGAATGAAATCTGATATTGCTAACTTCATTAAGCGTTGGATGAATTGCCAACTAATTAAGGCCGAGCATCAAAGGCCCGGTGGGTTAATGCAACTTTGGACATTCCAGTTTGGAAGTTGGATCAAGTCTCCATGGACTTTATTAACGGTCTTCCCCATTCTCGTTTGGGTCATGACAGTCTATGGGTGATAGTAGATAGACTGACAAAATCCGCCCATTTTCTTCCCGTTCGGTCCAACCGGACCGTACCTCTTTTGGCCAAACTCTATGTTAAAGAAATTGTTAAATTGCATGGAGTTCCTACCTCTATCTTTAGCGACCGTGATCCATTATTTACTAGTGGATTTTGGAAGGGTCTTCAAAAAGCTTTGGGAATGAAGCTTAATTTTAGCACCGCTTATCATCCTCAGTCCGATGGACAAACCAAGCGTGTGAATCAAACTCTTGAAGATCTCCTACGTGCATATGTTCTTGATTTTGGTGTAAGTTGGGAAGATCATATTTCTCTTGTAGAGTTTTCTTATAATGATAGCTTCCAATCTAGTATTGGTATGGCACCTTTCGAGGCACTCTACGGATGGCCATGCCGATCTCCTTCATGTTGGCTTGAAGCCGATGAGAAGCTGGTTTTAGGTCCAGATTTTATTCGTGATTGCACAGAAAAGATTGACCTTATTCATCATAGGATGAGAGAAGCTCAAAGTAGACAAAAATCCTATGCCGATAACCGAAGAAGGAATTTAGAATTTTCTGTGGGAGATTTGGTATTTATTCGTGTTTCACCTATAAAGGGTGTTGTGCGTTTCAGTCGATCGGGAAAATTAGCACCTCGATATATTGGCCCATTTCCCATTACAGATTGCATTGGTTCCGTGGCTTATCGCCTTTTATTACCGGCTCAATTTTCTGCTATTCATGACGTTTTTCACGTTTCTCAACTACGAAAATGCCTTAAAGATTCCGATTCTATTCTTGAGCCCGGTGTTATTGAAGAAGTTGAAGTTTCGCCTAATTAGACTTATGAGCAACATCCTATTCGTATCATTGCTATAGAGGTTAAACGCCTTCGTAATAAAGATTTTCCGCTTGTGAAAGTTCAATGGTCCGCAAATCATAAGGATTGTTCTTGGGAATCTAGAGAATTCATCGAGCGAATACATCCGGACTTACTCTCTCATGCTCCTTAAGGTGAACTTCTCACTTCAAACTTTTCTTTTGTGTTGTTATGCCTTAGAGTGGTTGTTACTCTTTATTTTCTTCTTAAGTGTTGCGACGATGCAATTTCTTTAAGGAGGGGAGTCTGTAACAACCCGCATATTTTACGATATATATATTTAAATGTTTTATTTAAATATACCATCATTTGTTGAATTTAAAGGCCGAAATGTGACTTTTTGTAAACAATCGAATCCGAACTCGAGACCACTTCCATTGAGTTTAAAACAACGTTTACAACTTGTTTAAGTATAAACATCGATATGTTTGGAGTTGGTTAGGATGTTGGTATTTTCATTTGGGCTTGTGGTTGGGTTCTAGCCCATTAACCCAATAAGCTAACCCAAACTTTTCTACCAAATACCATAACTCCTCTCCTCTTCACTCATTCTACTCATAATAATTCCTAACACTCAAGCTAAATGAAAAATGGTGGAAAGAGAGGAGATTAAAAATTCCTGAGCCCTAGTTCTCTTAGGAAATTCAAATTCAAGTTCCAAAATCAAGGAGAAGCTTAGGTAAGCATGCTCTTCATCTTCTCCATCTCAATTCCTCTTTAATTCTTGATTTTTCCAATAACCTAACTTAGGAAATTCATTGCGTGTGATCACAGATTGAAGGTTCTTGAAGTGAAGTTGAAGAGAGATTGATCTTGCTTTATTTTAGAGCTTCTCAATTGTTGTTTTTGTGTTTAAAGGTGAGTTCTTGAACTCACATCTATGTCTATAGCTTTCATTATTGTTAGGAATGAATTCCTAACATCTATTTCGTGTCCAATTGCTTTTGATTTGAATTGATTTGGTGAATTTTCCAATTTTTGGTTTTGAAGTCAAAATTTATGAAACTCCTACTATGGATGTTCGAACATGTTATTTGGGGTGTATCGAAGAGCCTATAGGACTGGGTTGTCGCTTGGCATAAATCCCCTAGCCTCCATCACTCGTTCGATCGCTTCCGAATTGATTTGGCCATCAATGGCCTAGGCAAATTGTTGCCCAGTACAGGCAACTAGACGTCTGGTTGAGAAATACAGACGTCTGGTCAGGGCACCAGAAAGAAAAAAAAGAAACGATAAGAAAAAAAATGGCAGAGCCCTTGACTAGACGTCTGGTTAGACCATACCAGACGTTTGGGAGGCTTCAGAAAAAAAAGGAAAAAGAAAAAAAATATGAACTTCCAGGTCAGACGTCTGGCTAAACCTACCGACGTCTGGTTTTGTGGAATTTTGCCTGATTTTGAGTGGATTTCCAATTTTAATCGATTTTAGTTCATCCGGTTAGTTGTTGTGATTTATTATCGACTTTGATGGCTTCTTTTCTGGATTTTTGGCAATATCCATTTGATGGATTTGATATCGATTTTTATGCTTTTAATTCACGTTGTCGAATGTGGATTTTGGTGATAGATTGTTTTTACAATCATTTATGTGATTTGTCACTTTAAAATACAAAGGTTTTTATACTAGTAGTAAATATTCAAACTCTTTTACACAAATGATTTCAACATTACTTTTAATGCAAAGCTTGTTTTTAAAACCGTTTTTCAATCTATTAGTATATACAAACCTTTACCTCATTCGTATGAGAAATCTAATTATACGACTTAGCAAAACAAGTGGTATGAAATGCTTGCGTTTACTTCGTCAGTTAATTCTTAGACTTTTTCGATTGAAATCTCATGACAATCTTCTAGTGGAAATTTACAATTTGTTCATAAATATTTAAGTTAAGCTAATGGTTATGGGACATGAAGCTAAACTCATTTATTTACTAGCTTAGTGTAATTTACACTTCTTATTGATCAATGAAGATCATTTGGGATTTAGACTAGCGATGTGTGATGTCTCTTTGTTCGCGTAGGGGGACTATACCCCGTTCTGTAGAGCTTCGTCTTATTTTTATGGGCTAACGACCCATGGTATTTTAACCGTTTTATTGAGTTCGGTTCATCGGGCATATCGCTATACTACGTCGTTGTTCCGGCTTATTTGAGTTTCAGGTTAATCGGGCGTATCGCTGTACTACATCGTTGTTTCGGCTTATTTGAGTTTCAGGTTCATCGAGCGTATCACTGTACTACGTTGTTGTTACGGCTTATTTGAGTTTCAGGTTCATCAGGCGTATCACTGTATTACGTCGTTGTTCCGGCTTATTTGAGTTTCAGGTTCCTCGGGCATATCACTGTACTACATCGTGGCATCGGCTCTATTGGTTAGCGATCCATGGGATAGCATCTCGTTTGTGATACACGTGTTGATGAGTTTTCATGCTCCCGTTTTTGATAGGCCTCCTCCTTTGTGTTTTCCTGGATTTCTAATTATTGATTTCTGGAATTTGTGTTTCATTAATTTTTGCGATTTGCATTGATATGTTTTGTCAATATTTGAGGTTTGGTTAATAAGCTAAAGAATATGATATTCTTTTTGGACTTTTGAAGAGATTTGAGATATTGTATGGTTTTCATTGTTATCAAGTGAAACTTGTCACAGTATGGCATTATTGTAATAATATATTTTTGTCGTATCTCTTATCCTATCTCATCTTATATGATATTTGTAGCTAGACTGATCCTTTTATTATTTTTCTTCTTAAATAATACTCGGGTCAGACCGAGGTTTTTCAGGTGCTTCCACTTGACTTCTTAGCAGGGACTTGCTTCTGACTTTTGGCAAACTACTTTAGCTTAGTAGTTTTTTCATACATTTGAGATAGAGACTCCTTGATGTATACTTATTATTTTGTCTAGAACTTGTACCTATTCTTTTGTGATGTAGTGGACCTTGTATGACCACTACTTTGATGTTCACTTCTATGTGTTATATTCATATCTGTTTCCGCCTTAGGGATATGAATATCTATGACTGATTTTGTGTTATGCTTATTTTATATTTGTTTCCGAAGGCCACATAGCCACTGTGCAGTAGTTTTGAGTTTGTATTTGATATGTCAGATTTCCTCTTGAAATAAAATGCATGACCTTCTATCTAGCATATCGGTACTCGCACAAATCAATTACACAGATGGTCGCTCCTCAACAGCCTTATTCTTCGTACTAATTGACAGCATTACCCGATAACGTCGTTGGTTAGTGTGAGTATAAAGGTGGGGCGTCACATTTCATATCCATAGGTAATGTGCTCCTTAATTCTCGTATCGATCCATGCGATGCGCACCATTCTTTGACCGCTTCTTTCATTTCGATCGATACGAATGATCAATACGAAATACTTCCAAGTGCAGTCACCTACGTATCCATCAGTTGCTTTATTCCTCGTATCGATCGCAGCTTTGATCGATATGAAGTGTATCGATACGAAATAGACTTTCAAGCCTTCGAATCGATCCAGTGCCCTATCCCTCGTATCGATCCCATGCTTGCCCGATCGATACGAAATGTATCAAGACGAAGTTTGTTTGATCCAAACCAAAAGTGCAGTGCATTATTCAAACCTTATCCATCCTGGAGTTGCCAAATCGATACGAATTGTATCGATATGAGATATATCAATACCAATATTGATCAATATGAACCAAATACCATAACGATCGATATGAAAGTATCGATACGAAACCATTTTTCACCAATATTGATCCATCCATAACTTGAGCGTATGAACTCCGATTGACCTGAAATTCGAAGTGTAGCCTCACCAACCCTTGTTTATCATTCTTGATCTATCCCACCTTGATTGGAGCTTGGTCCAATTTTGACGGTATCGATCATGGCCTTGTTTCCAATCGATCTCCAATCCTGATATCCATCCCTTTTAGCCAATTTATTGATATACCGGCCTTGACCAAAAGGCGGGGTAACATTTGCCTCCCAAAACATGCCTTTCGGTAGGAAGGTGTGTTTTGAATAGCTTTAAATTCGACATCCAAAGTCCATATTCCATCCATAGCCATATCATCCAACCCATGATTCAGTCCACTACCAAGAAACTCCATCCAAGTTCGATAGCCAAATCCGCGACTGTTCCGAGTCGATATCCAAATTCGGGACCACTCCGGGTCTTTAACCAAATTCTTAGCTGTTCAAAGCCACTATCTGAATCCATAACCATAACCAAATCCATATCCAAATACATGACCTCTCCCGGTTTTTAACCGAATCCAGGACTGCTCTGGGTCCATGTCCAACCATCAGCCATTCAAAGCTGAATCAATATCCATTTCACATCTTGGAAGCCAGTAATTGAATCCTATGATCTCTCCGGACCATTGACGGCCTCTATGGACCCTTGCTAAGCTCGATCCAAACTTAACGATTGAATAGGCAGATCCTGTCGTGCTCTAGCAAAGCAACCTATCCCTTGCACTTCGACCCAAGTCAGGGCTTATAGCGATGTTTTGGTCTTCCTAGACCGATTATAGCCTCTCCGGGCTCTTGTTGTATCCCATCCTATCACTATTCGTGAAGGGGAAACAACGTCGAGCGAATCGATCCAATCACTCTCCGGCGAAGCGGCGTCACTCCCTACACTCCGGTTCAGTATCCTTGAACATTAAGCGATGATGTGGCCTAAGTCCTAGACCGATTACAGCCACTCTGGGCTCTTGCTAAACCCCGATCCAATCACTCTACAATTAATGGGGAACAACTTCAAGTGAGTCGATCCTGTCACTCTCCGGCGAAGCAACTCACTTCCTGCACTACGATACCTGCCTTTCTGTTCAGGGACATAAAGCGATCAATTTCCAACCGACTTCCAGTATCCGTCCCTTAACTCTTCGGTTAGGGGTTTGTCTCACTAAATCCAAATCCATTCAATAAATCCAAATTCTAAATGCTCAATAAAAAAATAGAAAAAACTAAGTGCTGCCTCTCTGGGCGGAGCAGTCTACTACCATCTCAGAGCATGCCTGGGAATCACTCCAGTTCCCTTATATGTGTAAGTGGCATAGCCGCTTTATTTTAGAAACAAAACCAGAAGATTATTTGATGATTAAAGTTCAAATCCTGAACTCGGCCCTTGCCATCACGATTATTTGATGACGAGTCGTGACCCCGATCCAGGGTCATTCCTATTTGGTGCAGGCGGTAGCTGCTTGTGTCTATCGTTGTTGTCCGGTTCCTCACATACTGTGGTAATCTGCCACTCCTAATGTGTTCTTCCACTATGTCCTCCAAGTGGCGGCATTCATCTGTGGTATGCCCTTCTAGCTCATGGAATATGTAGTACTTCCTGCTCTTGTGCTCCCGCTCTCTGGGATTCCTTCTGGGTGGCTTTCGTTAGGGGAGTTGCCTTTGTGTTTCCAAGTAAATTCGTTCCAGATTCTCCGTCAAGTCTGTGTATGTGGTGAATTTGGGTTCCCGGTCTCTCCTCCATTTGTTAGAACCATTATATCCATAATCCTACTTTTTTTCCTTTATCCATCCCATGTCCTTCTCCATACGTTCCTTCACCTTGCGCGGTGTTCACCTCTTGCATTTCGGCACGTGCATCCTCTAATCGTATGAACCATTCCGCCTTGTGATAGAAATCCCCGAGATCCTGTGGTGGATCCCATGCTAACGAGTCCTTGAACTCAGTTCCTTCTACAATTCCTACTACCGCCACCATCAAAATAATTGATGGATCCAGGCGATCCATCGAAGCCATGGCTGCATTGAACCGCATTAGAAAATTCCTTACGGATCTCCTATCCTCTTCTTCATCGATGCCAATGTCATTACTTTCTTGGGTCATGTAACATGGACCCTGAATTGTCTCATGAAGCGTTCCACTAGTTCATCCCATGTCCTGATCGATCCATTCTCTAGCTGCCTAAATCAGAGCACATCCAAATCCATCAAGTATAAAGGGAAGCATCTTGCCATAACCTCCTCAAATGCCCCCAACACTTCTATATGCCTGATGTATCTAGTTACGTGCATAGTTGGGTCTGACTTCCCATCATATGCCTCCAGCGTTGGTAGTTTGAATTATGGAGGGTTCCTTGCGTTTCTGATATTTAGAGTGAACTCCAACTAACTTCCTCCAAGCCTCTGGTCGGTGGCCCTCCTCTCATAATCTTTCTTATTAATCTAGCCATCCGCTCGTCTCCAACCGGGGGTGGCCTCCTATATGCGTTTCCATCCTATCCCCATGTCCTGCAGAGTATTCTGGGTAATACTCTTCATGTTGCTCATTCACGTTCATGTTGGCCCCAGCCTGCTGAGCTTCATTCACGGGCCTTCCAATATCCGATCCCGAGGGTCTGCCCCCAGGCCTTTGCTTATTTCCTTCACATTCTCCATTCTGGTTCTAAATCTGACCTCCAAAGATTTCTACAGCTCCGAATCTTTGTTCTACATTGCCGTCGGCTATGGTTGCTCCATTTCCTGGGTTCTGGGCTCTAGCTGTGCCCAATTACCTGAAGAGATTCTACATCATCTCCTGTTGGCTCTTCAATAATCTCTTCTGCATGGAATCCATCATTGTTCGCATCTCATCCCTTGTGATGTAGATGGATGCCTGATCTGCTCCACCTCCAAAGGAAGCCTCTTGACTTCCCTCTTAATGGCTCCTTTCTAGTAATGTCCTTCTAATTGATTGCCTAACCAGGGTTCCTCCTAGATCTGATCCTTTAGCTTTCCAAATCTGAACTCCAAATCCGATATAGCGGGTGCTAGTCTTCTCAGTGAAAGCACCAAAGTGTTTGCGCCAAAACTGGTCACAAACCTCGAATGTAATAAAAGCACCGGTGTTTACACACAAATCCTTAGTATCCAGTCATAGATCTTAGATCCAGATAATGTAGAGAGTAAAAATGAAGAAATAATAGATTTAAATTGAAAGAAAGTAAGAGAAGACACAAGATTTATAGTGGTTCGACTATCTCCGGCCTACATCCACTTTGAATTGATCCTTTTATTTCCTTTACAATGTGGTTACAATTACAATCCTTTGAATATCAATAGCCAAAAATGGTAGAGTTTTTCCAAAAGAGAAGAAGATAAAGAGGAGCCAAGAAAAACGACCACTTTTTAGTTGCAATGGAGGTGCTATTTATAGATGTGGAGCTGGAAAAACCTGCCTTGAATCTTGGAATGGTCTTTCTCAAGTCCAGATGGGCCCACATGATTGATCTAGAGTCATTTTGGATCGATCCAAGATCGATCCATAGAGATTTCGTATCGATCATAAACTGCTCCGATCGAGCTGAGATCGATCATGGTGGAAGATGATAGTGCAAAGTCCTTGCTCTCCAAATTTCGTGAAGTTCCAATGTGTAGATTGTGAGGTATGATTGATCCAAGTTTGGATTTGCTAATGAGGCTTAAACTTTTATATCCATAGATTTGTATCCATCATTTCGTATCCATAGGTAATGCGCTCCTTAATTCTCGTATCAATCCGAGTCTTGCACTGTGATCCATGCGATGCGCTCCATTCTTTGACCACTTCTTTCGTATCGATCGATACAAATGATCAATACGAAATACTTCCAAGTGCAGTTGCCTCCATGTCCATCGGTTGCTTAATTCCTCGTATCGATCCCAGCTTTGATTGATACGAAATGTATCGATACGAAATAGAGTTTCAAGCCTTCGAATCCATCCAGTGCCCTATCCTTCGTAACGATCCCATGCTTGCCCGATCGATACGAAATGTATCGAGATGAAGTTTATTCGATCCAAACCAAAAGTGAAGTGCATTATCCAAACCATATCCATCCTGGAGTTGCCAGATCGATACGAATTGTATCGATACGAGATGTATCAATACGAATATCGATTGATACGAACCAAACGCCATAACGATCGATACGAAAGTATCGATACGAAACCATTTTTCACCAATATTGATCCATCCATAACTTGAGCGTATGAACTCCGATTGACCTGAAATTCAAAGTGTAGCCTCACAGAGCCTTGTTTATCATTTTCGATCGATCCCACCTTGATTGGAGCTTGGTCCAATTTTGACAGTATCGATCATAGCTTTGTTTCCAATCGATCTCCAATCCTGATATCCATCACTTTTAGCCAATTTGTTGATATCCCAGCCTTGACCAAAAGGCGGGGTAATAGTTATTATGTAATAAAATTCAGTTTTGAATGATTGGTTTAAATTAATAAAAAGAATGAAGTTATAATTTCTTAGAGAGGGGTTTTAATTTAAAATTAAGGTATTTTTGATCTTATATTTAAAGATTTTGATAATGAATGAGATATTTTAGAATTAATTTAGAATTTTGAAGTGATAAGAAAATATGGATTTTTTGTTGTAAAATCAATTAGAGAATATGTTGGTTTATAAGCGTGTATATATAGAGTACACAAAATAAAATGATAGTCCCTTTTCTTATTGGGTTATAGGACAACTATTTGGCTCATGTAGTAACCTAAGGTAAGCATAAAGACATCAATCCTCTTCTCATTATTTTTATTTCAACCAAGTAGTAAAATCTAAAAATAAACCATCTTTATTTCATATACCATAAAACATAAATTAAATCCCAAAATCAAGTGCAAAACAAAGGGCTTTTGATTAATAATTAGAAATTTAAAGCTAAGGTCTAATTGCTGAAAGGTATTAGCCTATATGAATTCAAGTTCTTAGCTTTAATTCAAGTCTATAAAGGTGAATTAACACTCATACAACCTATTTCTAGAATTCATATTGGAAGCATGTGATTGCTGGTTGAATATCTTGTATCTATAGTGAGTACAATCTTAGTACTTGTGTAGATTTGCTTGTCCTATGAACTTTTCTGTTTGCTAAAAACCCACATTATTTGATCTTAAATAACATCCAATTATAGTTGTTTATATGCTTATATGCTAGCCTAATCAGTGCACCAGGAGTCATATTGATCAACGTCGAATAAACGAGCATTAACGGAGCGACGGAGGGCCACCGACATCGCCTGGCTAGGCATTGCAACCGGTGGACTGGTCCTACTATATCAGTGCTTCGGTTGTGACCTAAACTGAGCCTTAGGTCATGTCGTTTAACCCTCCGATCATGCCCATTCGCTCGTTTGTTCATCCGCTCGATTGCCTAGTTCAATTTGTTTACTTTTGTGTTCCCAATTTCATGTTTATTCCAATGCTATTTCCAAATTTTGATTTGGTAATTTATGAATTCATTTTGAAGTCTTGTAAACATATGCATATCCAACCAATATGTATATGGTTTGAATAAAAGAGATTTGCAAAATGTCAGTTATTTTAATATATGAATTTCAAACTAAATTTCCATATCAATCTAATCCCTTTTTATAAATGATTTATTAAGTGAATATATATATATATATGTATATATCTTTAGTAGAAAGAGTTATGGATTATGAAATATTGATTTTTAGAAATATAACATTAAGTTGGTTTAGAAAAGTGTTGGGATAACAACATGAGTTTGGAAAATAAGTATTATGGTTTCATAAAATAAATGGATTCTTTTATATGCATTTTGGAACTTGGTTTGTGTAATATACATACATACATACATATATATATATAACTATTAAAAAGGGATTTTGGAACAAAAATATAAATATAAGTATTTTGGTATAAAAATCAGATTTATGATATATATATATATATAGTTGGCAATAAATGGATTTTTGGATTTTGTGGATAGGAAGAAAGTGGGTATTATATGTATGGAATATTTTGGAAATTTTACTTTAATAAATTAAGAGTGTGATAAATAAAATGTTTTGAGAACCTTAATTCTGTAATTTGGTGAACACTAATAATCAATATAGTGTTATTGATAGGTTTAAATGCTTTCAAATAACTTTTCGTTGAATATTGTACAACTCATTGAATAGAATGTTTGAGTGATACTTACTAGCCCGTTGGCGAATACTTGAATTTCATCAAGTAGTATGGGATGCCTTGTCTAAGTTCTTGTGATTGCTTTTAGGAAGTATTTAACACTTTAGGATTATATTCTCTTTTGGTATCTGGTGGCACCGAATAGATTCTTAAGAGAATATAGTTCAGATTTTACGATGGTATTCATAAGGAGTGCGACTTATTAGCTTATAGTAAATATTTGGATTTCACCGGACAGTATGGCACATTTTGGTTAAGTTCTTTTGATTATAAAAAGTGACAGTATTTAGCACTTTAGAGTTTACACTCTTTTGGTGTTCGACGAGGCCGATAGATCCTTAAAAACTATACTTATGGATTTTTAACTGATCCTTATGATCGGTCGAGACTTGGTTTTCCACGATCCTTATGATCAGTCGAGATATTAGGTTTTCCCCGATCTTTGTGATCGATCGAGTTTCTTTGTTCCCCGATCCTAGTGATTGGTCGAGATTCTATGTTTCATTATCGCTCGAGATTTTGTTTTCTTAGATATTAAGATATTTTATTATTTTGGAATTCTAGATTTACGATGATTATGTGTTTCCGTGCTTTTAATATTAATATGCCTTGAGATACCTTCTGAGTAACTGATTTCACTGCTTAGTTTACGTTATAACACCGTATACCTTTATGTTATATCTTGTTCTCATATTTTTGAATATATAGAGATAGTCTGACCCATTTATTTTTTTATACTTGGGTCACTCTAAGAATTTTCAGGTATCAGACTTGTAGGCTTTGGAGTGGGTGGGCTAGAAGATGATAGACTATTTTGATTTATTAGTTTATCTACTGTAGAACAGACTTATGTATATGTATATGGGATGTATGTTTGAGACAATGACTTATTTTGGATGGTTATTAAGTGAATCTATTATTATTTTATAGACTCAAAGTATGTATTTATATATAATGTATATTATCCCTGTGATCTGTGACTGTTGTTTATATGATAAATTGTTCTGATTTTGAGAAACCAGTGTGAGTATTACTTTAGACTGAAACTGTACACGTCAAAATTTTTATTCCAGATATTCAAAAAATAGTAAGTATGACGGGTCAGTATTAGTTTAAAGATATATTCAAATTTCGTCGCCCTTAACATGCCGTATTCTCCGTATTTTTAGACAACATTATTTATAATGTTCTTTAGTAATATGTGTATAACAATAGGGTCATTATAGATCCAAAGCCCAAAAACAACGTTTGGACTTCTATCGTGCCAAGAAGTACGAACCAATAGGTTTTTTTGGTTTGCATGATACAAAGAAAAATATAATTTTGAACTTCTATAATTTCAAATCTCACAGCGGAAAGAGTAAAATATAAATATTGGAAATATTCTAAATTCATTAATGTTTCACAATAATATTAGTCCATATAAGGAACATCTAAATAGTTGTCCAAATAGGAATATAAATTTAACTAACAAGTAACATAAGATGTATAGAGAATGGCAATAATAAATATAGTTCCAAAGCATACAGTCACCTCCATTATGCATCTAATCCTCACTGTACCATCATTACCCTGTCATCCTGTAATGAGTATAAAGACAAAAAAGATACAGAGGATCAAACAAGGTCTGGTGAGTGAGTAATATCACTTGTGGTATGGGGTCATTAGATAATTAAATTATCATTTGTAATCTATACGACCTAAGGTATTCATTTGTGTGTGTACTATATGTAAGGAATTAGTCAATTTGCACACTATAAGGTAACAATCCTTAATATGCCTAAATCCATTAATAATATATGAAGATTTACACCCAAAGGTTGAACATCCAAAAACTGAGTACACCGAGTATATGGTCTCAACAGTAAACCACTTAAGTATATGTTGAGAAAACATTCCAATGATAAACCACTTAAGTTGCACTGCATAAGGTATACATCTCAATGCTTGAGCATACAGTCGAGCACATAACTCTGATGATAACTTTCCATCGAAGCATTAAGTAACCTCCTCATTAGAGCTTGTATCCATGCTCTATACATTCAAACTACAACAAAAAGGGTCGATCAACAATTTGACTCCCTTAATGCGCAACCTCTTAATCACGTGTTGATCCTATATTTGTGGATGTCTATATCCGCTCCTCTCTGTAGTTAGCAAAAAAGTGACTGGAGTCGGCTACATTAACAATAAGATCGTCTAATTTTGATATTATCGCATAACGCATTGAATGTCTCGTTATACAATGTCATGAAGTATGAAACTAGTATGTCATTGTATGTAACAAGTTCACCATGTTACAAAACTCCAAGCAAATACATGAACCTCGAAAGTTCATGGAAGTGGGAACAAATTTCCATTAACTATCCTTCTTGGACTACGCTAGGTCCAGATTCAACTAGGGTGGCCAACAACAATTCAAATGTCTAAATTCTTTTCAAACATCTGAAATTTTGGTTTAGACGGCTGTCTTTTTATGCTAAAATTTTCTACAGGAAACCGGGTGTTTGAATTATTTTCAAATATCCGACTGTAATTTTAGATGTCCGACGTTAATTTTTAGACATCTGAAACTAGTTAGATTTCAACATAGTTTTTTCATGTTCATTCTTTTAATTTCAGACATCAACCTCTTATTTCAAACATTTGAACACAAATTTTTAGACATTTGAACATTGGTTTTATACGGTGGAATCAGTTGTATTTTGATATATTTTTCTTTATGTTCTGCTTATTCTTTTCAAATTGAAGTACAACTTTTAAATTCATAAAATTCACCTTTTAAATCAGTATCTATATAAGTTGTAACCTTAATCATTTCCAAATATTACATGTAGGTTATTCCATTAATTGTATATAACTATTCAGTGATCGATCTACATATATTCAAATTTTATTCAAGGTTGGCTGAACAAGGTCTAGATGATTTTTAAAGAATGTATACATAGATTCAATTTTTACCCATCATAACCAATTCAAATCGACCACATAAACTCGGCCGATAAATTTTTAGAAGAGAATTTTTATCCACTTTATCCTCCCCCTAAGTTCTAACAATTATATTATCGAATCATTGAATTGGATTTTCCAATTACCCTAATTCATATAAATCTTCAATTAAAAATTATATTTCCAAACATAAATAGATATATAAAACTTAAGTACTTTTCCACATCATATTCATATCGTAGATAAACCAACTCACCTTATACGTTGTTTTGAAGAATTCTCCTTCTCTGCTGCGATTTGATTTTGCATTCTTCTCTTCTATTTAACTTGCAAATGTTTTGATTTGCACCCTCTCTTATTTTTAATTTGATGCTCTTCTCTTGTTTTGGAAGAATTTGATTTACTTTTTGTTTGGAGATTTGAGGAGGAAGAAGAAGAAACACGGAGATTAAAATAAGCGACTAACACAAAATGAAAAAAAGTGAAGGATGAGGTGAACTAGGTTAGAAATATACCTTATATTGGCACAAAATCCGAAATCGCCTCATCTCTTACCTAGAACTTAACTAGCTTCGCTCCGCAACACACGCTATGGTAAAAAAATCCATATCTCTTCCATTCGGTATTCGTATCTAACTTTTTATATATGAATTTGGGCTAGAAAAAATCAATTTGGCACAATGGAAAAGTAATATTCTCCAATTTCCTTCATTTGTAAAATTTTAGATTTTTAACTTTATGTAGAATTACCAAAATTTCCCCTTTTCGCTTAGATATTTATTTTTATTAAAAATATGGAGTGTAACATTCTCCATTTTTAAAGAATTTTATCTTCGATTCTAGGAGGTGGAAAATGCAACTGGTACACTCAACAATACAATAGCAACCATGTGTATGTGCAATTCATACTCAAACCCCTCCATACATAAAGCAATCCAAATAATCCATGTCAAACATATCCATTCCCTAACATTAGAGATATAAGATATGATATCCATATGGATACCAACTATAATCTAAATTAAGGTGACATTACCTAGCTATTGCACAATAAATGCAAATAAATAACATTCATCCATCAAACAAACATATATCATGAATATGACATGTGAATAATGCATAATACTAGTGGAACTCCTATATGAATGTAATATCATGGCATATTGGCATGGGTGCAAAACATCCTGAAATATACTGATAATTTGTTTATGTATGCAACATGATATATAACGAGTCAAGTCACATCTCATACATAAGCCATGCAACAAAGCATACCACATCATCTAATTTTGTAATTCAATAGCAATAATCTACAATAGTCGTTCATTCAAATTTTTGTAACACCATCTCAAAACTACAGTATTGTCATCTTCTCAAAACCTTACCAAAATCTCTAAATCTCATTTTCCATGAAAATCGCCTCCACATTCCCAATGATGCAAACTATAATATCCTTTTCTTGATTTTCCAAATTTCATGTTTCACCATTCCTTCAGTAATCCCATTAGTGATATTTCCACACATAACTTCTTTGTACTTTACTTCAATCGTTCTATGGTCAAGACAACTCAAAATGGAATATCTTCTTTCCTTGTTAATCCAATAGAAATAATAATTGTAATGATCCGCCTTTTCAATCCTTGAATGTCGACACTAATACATCAACAGTATTCTTGTGTCAAGCACCCAAGTGCCGCAAAATAAAAAGAAACTAAAACAAGAAATCAGGAATACAATATCAGAATCTCGTAATGGAACAATAACATATAATGTAAAAAGACAATACAAAACTGTCTCTCTAAGATACAAAGCATTTCAGTGTTATAATTCTAAATGCTATCATCATCTCTATCAGTTATAACAACCTATCCTTACAAATGTTGATATATACATAATATTAATGTAGTAGAAATAAGAACATTATGGTAGGTGAAACATCAAGCTAGTCTCCTTAAGCTCCAATGAACATCCAAATAAAACCTGCCTTTCTCAAATTACTTGAAAGAGTACACGGAAAATTTAGAGAAAACAAAAACTATACACCAGACCTAAGTCTTGTGTGAGAAACTCAAGAAATATGCGATCATCATATAATAGTACTTTTGAGACCGCATGGAATGCCGTAAAGGTTATCCCCTCAAAAGAACCACACATCTAATAATTACATATGCTGATATAATAGATAATGTCTAGTGTGTAGAATATAAATTAGCAAATAGCTGTGTTGCGTGTACATGTAACACCCCTAATTTTGATTAACATTATTTAAGATATTTAATTAGATAAACTAAATAAAATAATGTATTGATATAAAGAGAATGAGATTGATATTCAAATTGGTCGTGCCTTTATTAATGGGTTAATAAGGTTAATTAAACAATAGAAAGAAGGGAGGAATAATGTGAAGGGTAAAATAGGACTAGATCCTTATTTCCTAATTCAAACCCTTATTATCTCATTATCCTCATTTCAAAACACTACATACAAAACAAAATAAAGAAGAGAAGCCGGCCATTGCTAGAGATCTAAGAAAAGAAAATGCTAGGAAATCAATGGTTAAAGCTTAGGGGAATCAAATCAACACTGAAACTCAATCTCTTTATCTAACCAAGGTGAATAATAGTTATCCATCTCACAATTTCTTGTTTATTTCGGTTTTATGCCAAAACCCGAATCATATGTTGTTATTAGGCCATGTTACGATTGATTGGTTGATTATATGCTTGAATAATGAATTATTGGATTTATTATGTAATTATTTATTAGGTTTTAAGAGTGAAAACCTAGTTTACGACATCCAATTGACATGAAATTTGGATATGATGTTCATAACATCATTATAGAAGTAGGTTTTTAATTATATAATTTTCCAAGTAAGTATGAATATTTTATGAATTTACTAACTAATGAAAATGATTTATTTTGGGTTTTAAACATTAAAAATAATTAAATAATGTTTTTGATTTTGTAATTTTATATGTAAGGATATATTAATTCTTATTTTTAGGGATTTTCGGGGATTTTTTCTAAGTGTTTATGATTTTTTATGAATATATTAGGCTAGAAAGGCTTAATAATTATATTAAAATAAATATATAAGTTAAAAAATTGCAAAATAATTTGGGAATGATAAATTTGGTTTACTTCAGTTTTATGGAAAAGTAATTGATGAAGTATAGTTTTAACCAATAGAAATTGGACATGGGTTGGGGTTGGTGAAAAGAAATTGTTTTTTAAAGAAATAAAAAAGTTTTTATGTTAATTACGAGATTTCCACGTCATTAT
This sequence comes from Allium fistulosum, assembly GCA_030737815.1. Lineage (NCBI taxonomy): Eukaryota > Viridiplantae > Streptophyta > Magnoliopsida > Asparagales > Amaryllidaceae > Allium > Allium fistulosum. The sequence continues at coordinate 974,665,010 of CM060904.1, forward strand.
TAATAAATGTCGATGTCCATCCACGCTGCAACTATCAATGCCGCTTACTTATGTCGCACTTATCTATGTCGGCATTAATGATTCCGCTAGATTTCATTATCAATTCCTTAAGGCAACAATGCTGCAGTTATCTATACCCAGTAATATTTATAGCGGCAATGATGCCACATGCTCTGTATTGGCTATAGTAAGGCTCGCTAGTATTACTTTTAGATAAAGGAATATGGCAATAATGTCACATATTTTATATCGGCTATAGTAATGCCACAATTTTTTACCATGTTTTTGAATAATGCCGCATGCTTCCTATTTGATGGCAGAGCTTAAGACAACAGTGCCCCAAGTTGTATTTCGACATTATTGGTTTAGACAGTGATGCTGCTGGTATCTAAAATGTCAATATTGCCTCCTATTATCAATTTCATCATTATTATTATAGCGGCATAGTAGCCCAGTTTTATGAGTTCAATGTCAACTGTTTTACGACATTGATGTTGGAAGTCATCAATGTCGACCTTACCGTTTTAAAGCGCAATGGATACAGTGTTTTGTGATATTGATGCCAAAGTTATCAATGTTGACATTCACATATTTCCAAGTTTAAAAGCTTTATACAATACAAACTTTATAGCTTATATTTTATACTATGCGACATAGATGATATCGACCTTATGGCCCTGTGTTTTATTAAATTGGAACTATTTATTAATTGCGACATAGAAGGGATGCGATAATCTATATAGGCAATGATAATACCATGCTTTATTTATACAATTAATTTTATTGTATGGCTTTATAGCCTAAGGTTTTTGGAAGTGCGACGATCTTAAATTGTTTTCGAAGTTAATGAAGCTATTTTATAAAAACATATATCCTGGCATAATATTTTGGATAAAATAAAGAGTTATAATTCCTTTTTTTAAGTATGATTTCAAGGGTTAAATCATTAATAAAGAATTGTGTATTCAAGGAAATAAAGAGGGTATTTAGTCCATAATTTTACTAGTGAAATTATTATTCTTATCACTAGTAAATAAATTATGATAGGATAAATTGACTAAAGGATTAGAGAATAGAGAACCAAATAGTGAGACTAGTGTAAGATAGTTCCCTATACTTCGACTTTTATCCCCTAGTTGACAGAAGTCCATAATTCCAATGCATAGGGCTTTGTTAAGAGTAACAATAAAAATAGGTTTACACACCAAAAGGAATCTATAACATAGATAGGTTGTTGGTTGGCCTGCAAAACCATTATGTTTATAGTGAGCCTAACAAAACTACGATATTGACAGATAGACAGGTTAACACTAAGCTTATTATGTTTAGACGGATAGTCCAGTTTCCTCCTAACGATAAGTTAGAGAATTTTGGTACATCTGGTAGGCCCGAATCAGCAGTATAGGTTTGTAGTAACCGTGGGTAAACTATGAAGTAGAGAAATATAGTCAATTATTTGAGATCGATAAATCAGGTCTACCCACTTAACATGCATGCATATGATTGTTTATATTTATTTAACCATTGTGAGTGTGGAAGCTTGATTTCTATTGATATATATTTAGAGGGTACTAGTGAGAGGAAACCCGTTCTGCTTAGCGGCGTGGTCTCACCAGATATTTATCATGGCATATTATTATTCACACTAGATTTTTTGTCTGATCCGAAGCTTTTGTTTTCCCCTTTATCTCTCGATTACTCATTTGAGTAGTTCAAGAGTAAGGTTTCTAGGTTTTAGGTTTGACGAATAAAGCTTTTGAAGATGTGCAAGTATATAGGAGTCTATTTATATCAACTGTTTTGTTATTATTTTATTTGAATATATGTAATGGCAGAAGTTTGTCTAGTAGTAAAATCTGATCAACTAAGGGGCATCTTTGTGTGTTGTTCTTGAAGTATTTTGTAATAATTTTATTTTACCTGAACATAGACAATGTTTGAGATTATGTAATGAATATGGAAATTATTAATGAAATGTGTTTAAAAAAAATCATTTTCATGTGCTTCTGATGTTAATTATACTATTAACTGATCTCATTTTGTCACCGGAGAATAATACTACTAATGACTACAGCATCAGTAGCGCTTGTTTTGGGGCCTCGATACAAGGGATGTTACAACTTGGTATCAGAGTAAAGGTTTATGTAAAACTAAAAGAATTTTGAACTTTAAAAGAGTTATTGAAAACTTAATCCAAATGAATCAAAGAATGAGATTGGGGCATGTGATAACGCTATAATAACGTACTTGCATTTGCTATACACAAGTATATATCTTATATCTATTCTTCCCTCTCTCTTAGACCATTCTTCCATATCTGACTAGGATTCAAATGCAGATTTAAGGAAAGTATGATATAGAGGCAAGAAACAAAAGAATGAATTCTAGTGGAGGAAGCACCACAACCAATGGAAATGTCTGGCCCAAAACTAGGAGGAATTCAGGTCGATAAACAACTGCTAATGAGGGTGCTAGAATAACACCGGTAGATATAGGAGCTATGTCCTAGTTTTATATCAACATGATGTAAGATGAAGTTGCAGTTGGATTAGTTAGGGGTAATGCTGGAGGAGCAAATCCTAAAGTTCTGATTGTCAACAACTATGTTGTGCTCACTTGGGATTATGCAAGACTTAGACCATTTATTGGAAAGGAGGATGATATCGAAGTTGAGAATTGGTTGTTGCATTATGAAAGGATTTTTGTTGATTTAGGCCTAAACGATGAGCAGAAGAGGAGATTGGCATCCTAGAAATTGCAAGGAGCTATGTTGTACTGGTGAAATAGTGTAACTACGGGGATACCAAAGAAGAATTTTCCTATGGTGGAGTTCAGAAGGAGGTTTGAAGAGATATTCATGTTTGAAATAGTCAAGTCAACTTGTCTTGAAAGTTTGATGAGTTGGAACAAGGTGATATATCGGTGCTTGAGCATGCGAGCAAATTTGAGGAGCTATCCAGATATGGATATGTCACCGTGGATACGGTAATAAAAAAGAATAAAAAGTTCAGCAGAGGATTGAAACCAAAGCTTGCTAGAGCAACATTATCGCACCTTAGAGACCCTTGTGATGTAGTAGTAGAGATGGCACTTAGGAATGAAGAGATACTTGCGTTGTTAACAAGACAGCGGAGGCTCAAGGGGTTTAAAGTAAGAAAAGAAAAATCTTTTAGAAAAAGGGAGCTCAAAAAGGTGGAGCTGCCAAGAAAGGAAAAGCTAATGTTGTTTAATACAAGTGTGACAAGAAAGGGAACTTTGCCAAAGGGTGTCGTTCTGGGGATGGAAAGAAGGTTATTGGAAAGAAGAACATCAAGTGTTTCAACTGTGACTAGATAGGTCATTACAAGAATTAGTGTAGAGAACCAGCTAAGGTAGAGAAAGGAAAAGTGTTTGCTTTGGAACCATCTGCCTCGAGACCAACAACGGAGGAGAAACGAAAGGCTGTGATGGGAGGTATGCTTTTGTTTCATGGCATACCTATTAGAGTATTGTTTGATACCGGTGCATCACATTCTTTTGTCTCTCATTGTTTGATAAATAAACTTAGTTTAGAACCATTATACCTTGTTACTTCCTTAAGGGTTGCGAATTTGATAAGAGGATATGCATATCTTGGGATGAGATGTGACCATTTAAAGTTTGAGTTGTTAGGTCGTATATTTGCCCGTAGTTTTTAGGTGTTTGATTATATGGGCTTTGGAATTATATTGGTTATGGATTGGTTAAGCAAATATAATGCTATGATATTTTGCCAAGACAGGGAAATATCACAAAGACACCCTAATAGTAGAGATCAAATTATGTACTCAGTAGAGAATTCTAATTATGATGTTTTTGCTTTATTAGGTGCAATGAAGAAGGAAGACGAGTTGAATCGAGTCGTTAGAGAGTTCGTAGAGGTTTTTGAGCCTATTACAAGGCTACCATCAAAACGAGCTATTAAGTTTCGAATAGATCTTGTACCCGAAGCTGAACCCGTAAGTAGACCACCTAGCAGAATGACACCTACTGAGATGAAGGAGTTAAAGGTGTAGCTGGTAGACTTAGAAGGAAACGATTTCATTAGACCAATTGGTTTTTCTTGGGGAGCGGCCACGGTATTCATGAATAAATCGGATGGGTCATTGTGAGTGTGAATTGATTATCGTAAACTGAATGAGAAGATGATAAAGAATAGATATCTCCTGCCAAGAATAGATGATTTATTTCATTAGTTGAGTGGAGCCAAATTATTTTCCTTGTTAGACTTAGCAACATGGCTCCATCAATTGAGAGTACCGGAGGACAGTATTCCCTTATGGTGTTTCCGAACAAGATATGGTTCCTATGAATGGTTAGTAATACCATTCGGGTTAACTAATGCGCCTGCTTTCTTTATAGATTTGATGAACCGAATCTTCCAACAACACTTGGACAGGTTCATGTTGGTATTTATAAATGACATCTTCATATATTCCAGAAATGAATAAGACCATGAGACTCTCCTTAAAATAGTGCTTAAGATGATGAGGCAATATTAATTAAAAGCGAAGTTTTCAAAATGTCATTTTTGGAAGAAAGAAGTGAACTTCCTTGGTCATGTTGTTTCAGAAAATGGGTTGTTAGTGAATCCAGCTAAGACTGAGGCTGTTAATAATTGGAAGAGACCCGAGACAGTGACTGAGATAAAGAGTTTTTCTTGGATTAGCTGGCTATTATCAAAGATTCATCAAAAGCTTCTCTCGTACAGCAACACTGATGACTAAACTAACAAGGAAGGATGTGAAGTATGTTTGGATCGATAAATTTTAGGAGGCATTCCTAAAGTTAAAACATTTATTGATCAATGCACCCGTGTTATTTGTTCCGGATGGGAATCAAGATTTGGTGGTCTATACGAATGCGTGCGAGATAGGATTAGGAGCCGTGTTGATGCAAAATGGTAAAGTGATTGCCTATGCTTCTTGACAGCTTAGACCGCATGAAGTTAGATATCTTACTCATAATTTGGAGTTGGCAGCTGTAATCTTTTCTTTAAATTTGTGTGGAGGCATTACCTTTTGGGGGGACGATTCGAGTTGTTTACGGATCATAAGTCCTTGAGATATTTATTCTCCCAGAAGGAGTTAAATATAAGACAACATAGGTGGTCAGAGTTCATAGCAGCTTATGATTTTGGTATTGAGTATACATCAAGGAAAGGAAAAAAATAGCTGTTGCACTTAGCAAAAACATCAGAATGTAGTATTAGCTAACATTAGATTGGTCAAATGTCACATAACCTTGGTGTGTGGAATATTTGGGGTGCCCACCAAGGTATTAAGCTTAATCAAGCTAAGGAAATCATCAATATTTATAAACTCCATTTACTTGCCATTCTAGAAACAAAACTGGATCAAAGGCTCAACATCAAAGCTGCCAGCATCATTAACCCCAACTGGATTCTACACCACAATCTACTGGAATCACCTTATGGTAGAATAATGTTACTTTCAAACCCCAACGTCTACACAGTCTCCCCCATCCTCTGTTATAGACAATTTATTCACTCTTATCTCCTTCATATTCCAAATTCAATTTCCATGTATCTTACCATCATTTATGCAAACAATCATTCTTCAAATAGACAACTTCTTTATTATTATCACCTACATTTTTCTCAAGAAACCCATCCTTGGTTAGTTATTGGTGACTTCAACAGCCCTCTCTGCTCTGAAGACAGAATTGGTGGTAATCTTGTTACCCTCAAAGATATCTCCCCTTTGAAAACTTCCATCAATAATTCCAACTTGATACAAATACCCTATTGTGGTGCCAGATATTCATGGAATAACATGAGTAGATCTGGCAATAGAATATATAGCAAGATTGACCACTCTTTTTTCAACTTTGCATCCTTCACCACCTGGCCTAACATCTCTTCTTACCTTCCCCCCACCTCTTCTCTCAGATCATTCCCCCCAAATCCTTAAGTTTGAAGTGGTTGCTATGGAAAGAAAAGCCTCTTTTAAATTTTTTTAATGCATGGATCCTTGATCTTGATTTTTTAAAATTGTTAAAATTGCTTGGTCTTATAATTTTATTGGCACTCCTATGTTCATTTTTCAGCAGAAGCTTAAAAAGGTCAAATCATCTCTTGGAGCCTGGGCTAAGCTCAAATATGGTAAAGGTGACTTACTGTCGAAAACTTTGGAGCCTGAGCTTTCTAAAGCCCAACTCCAATCCATGGCAAGTCCAGGTGACACTGTGCTTGCTAAACTTGAGTTGATCTTCATGATTAATATAGCAGAGCTCCAAGCACTAAGGAGGACATGAGAAGGCAAAAGTTGAGAATAAAATGGAATGTTCTTGGTGATAGAAATACCAGTTTTTATCATGACAGCTTAAAGATCAAGCAAGCCAAGGCACATATCTATAACATTAATGATCAACAGGTTTCTCCTGTTGTTACCCCAAACATGGTTGAAAAAAGCTTCCTTGACTACTTTAATAACATGCTTGGCAACTCTAATAGGTTTGAACCTGATCTCTCTTTAATTGATGACATTAACATGGCTTCTTTTTCTTCAGATTAGGTGACCTATTTATCATCTGAAGTAACAAAAGAAAAAATTAAAACAAGCATCTTTAATATGAATAAAGACTCGTATGGGGGACCTGATGGTTTCAATTCCCAATTTTACACTTCCTACTGGGAAATAATTCAACATGATCTATGCAAGGCTGTACTTAGTTTCTTTACTCACAGTAGAATGCTTTCTGGAGTCACTGCCACAAGTCTAGCCTTAATTCCCAAAAGTGATCAACCTATTAGTGATGCTGACATCAGGCCAATTGCTTGCTGCAACATAATTTATAAGTGTATTGACAAAATCATTGATTCCAGATTAAAAATTGTTCTACCCTACCTAATCTCTGAAAATCAAGCAGCCTTTTTACCTCATAGAAGCATCCTTGATAATGTAATTATTAACCCATGAACATCTTAAGGACTATAATAAATAAGGAGTGTCTCCTAGAGTTATGCTCAAATTAAATATTAGGAAGGTTATAACACACTGCAGTCAACAGTCATCACTAAGGTTCTGTCTAGAATGAATTTCCCAGATCACTTTGCCTCATGGATATATACATGCCTTTCTACAGTTCATTTCTCCTTATGCTATAATGGTACTTCTGTAGGGTAATTCAAGAGCAATCAAGGGATTAGACAAGGAGATCCGATGTCTTCTTATTTGTTTATTATGGTCATGGAAGTGTTAAACAGGTTAATTGCTAAAGAAGTTGTTTCCAAGAATATCAGTCTACATCCCAAATGTCATGATCCATTGATCACCACTTTAATGTTTGCTGACGATTTAATCATTTATACCAAACCTAATGAAGTATCCATTAATAAAATTTTCAAAACCATTGATACCTTCCATCAATTTTCTAGGTTGGCTGTCAACTGAGATAAGTTCAGTATCTTAGTTGCTGGCACTTCTCTGCAACATGCTAACATAATTAGACTGTTATCCGGCCTTCCAACTGCTACTAACACTTCATCTTATCTTGGTATACCTCTAGTTTCTTCCAAGATAACCACTGGCTAGTGTATGAGATTATATGAAAAGATAAGTTCTGCTATGAATGGTTGGTCCAACAAATTATTATCTTAAGATGGTAGATTAACTCTAATCAAATCTGTTTTAATCTCCTATACAACATATTGTTGTAGGACATTCATCTTCCCAAAAAAGCTTTTTTCATATGATACGTAAAGACTTTTGCAACTTTTTATGGACTAGATGTGTTTCTTTGAACAAGTTGAAGCCTATCAGTTTCTATAAAACTGAACAGAAGAAAAAGTTTGGTGGGCTTGGTATTCTAAGTCTAAGTAACTGGAACAAGGCAGCTTTTAACTCACATGTCAATAATCTCTTGATTAAAAAGAAAAATATTTAGGTCAACTGGACTTTAAAGCATAACATCAAAAGTAAAAGATTTTGGACCATGGACATACCATAGGCATGTAGCTGGACATGGAGGTCCATTCTTAATCTCAAAAACAGTTTTTTTACCTCACATAAGATTGCTTACCTCTCAGGATGGGTAGGTGAGCTTCTAGCTTGACCCATGGTCTAGGCAGGGCTTAATATTTGAAATTTTTTTGTCATTCAACCAAAAAATCAAAATTGGTATTCCATTTGATGCCAAGGCTGGTGACTACATTAATAGTGGCATGATTTATCTGGCAAAATTCCAGCAATCAGACTATCAGGCAGTTGTGGTTTGAAATCATGAGGCAATATTATCCCATAGTGCAATCTGGTATGGTGGTGTGGTCTACTGATTTTCAGAATTACTCTGTGTCTCTTGTGTACAATATCATGAACGGGTGGCATGAGATCAACTGGTTTTCTTGGAATAAAAAAGTCTGGAATCCATATTATAAAGAAAATGACAACTTGCTCCTTTGGAAAGTGCTCAGAAATGCTCTCAACTCAAAAGATAAATTACTATCCTTGGGTATGCAGGTTGATCCTACTTGTGTCTTCTACCTTTATGGAAATGAATCAATTCATCTATTTTTTAACTGCAACTTTACTTATACCCTCTGGGAAAAATTAATGCGGTTGTTGGGTAGGGATAATATATCATGAACTAGCGGTATTGAATGGTGCAATCTATACAAGGCTACCAGATGGAAAGATGACTCGGGCATCTTATTGTTATTGATTCTTAAAACATTCATTAGGGTTGTGTGGAGGCAAAGGAATGACAAGATTTTCAATGCCAATATCAAGAGTGACGTGCAAATATGGAATGAATTGATGCAAGCAATAAAGCATGGAATATTATATAATTCTTATTGTTTTAATAGTAGAACAGTTTGAAATTGGATTTAGTTTGCTTGTTGCAAACTAGATTTTTGATGTATTCCATTTGTTATATTTTCTTTTGTTTCTTCTCTCCGGTATCGTAGCTTGTTACGATGCTTTCATATTAATTGTTTTTGCAATAAACGGGTTGAGGCCCAGTTAACCCTGCTTAGATTTGCTAAAAAACAAAGTGAAAAGATTTAAAATCATTGACTACCTATAGGATGCAGTTAAGGTTGATGGCTAGTTTTGGTCGGCACACTGCTATGTGGTCTTATTTAGAAGTTCGATTGGTGGTGATCAAAAGGATTGCTTCTAGATAGAGAGATGATCCATTATTAGCTGAATGAATCAGAAGACTCAAAGCTGGAGCTGAGATTGAAAATTTGAAAGATTTTTATCTTGATCAAAATGGACGGTTGAGAAAGAAGGGACGATTGTATGTTCTAGATGTGGGAGACCTAAGGAAGGAAGTCCTCAGGGAGTGTCATCGATTGAAGTTTACCTATCATCCTAGAGGAACTAAGATGTACCAGGACATAAAGAGAAGTTTATTCTAGGAAGTTATGAAAAGGATATAGGCTTATGGGTAAAGCAATGTCAAATTGTTAACAAGTGAAAGTCAAGAATCAAAAGCCAAGTGGTTTGCTTCAGCCTTTAGAAATACCAATATCGAAATGCGATTCTATATCTATTGTTTTCATTGACGAATTTCTAAGATCGAATGGGGAAAATCAGATTATTTGGGTTATAGTGGATGGAATGACTAAGAGTGCACATTTCAATCCCGTTAAGTCGACAAGGACGACACCTGTTTTGGCTAAGTTATTTATGAAAAATAATGTCAGACTGCTTGAGATTCCTAGTAGTATAGTCAGTGATAGAGATTCGTTATTTAGTAGCGTACTCTGGAAGAGTCTGTAAGAGGTTTAGGGCACCAAGCCCAAGATGAGTACCATTTACCATCCACAGATAGATAGGTAAATGGAAAGAGTTAACAAAATCTTGGAATATTTGTTAAGAGCTTATGTGTTAGATTTTGGAGGATCGTGGGAAGATCATCTACACTTCATCGAATTTTCTTTTCTATTAAATAATAGTAAAGCAGAAGAATTTGAAGCTCCCTGATTAATTCTAGGACTTATCCTAATTCTCCTTAATTCTCTCAAAGTAGATATCTTATTTTCGAAATCCTATAGTTTAGGACTTTATAATTATTCTACTAAACTTTTCACACTATCTTACATTCAAATATCTACTTTGAAAAGAATCTACAATTATTTACAAATCTTCCATGGTTCTCTTCCAAAATTTTACATTATAGTCCGCACAATTAAATTAATTACATAATCCAAAATTTAAACTCATCTACTGACTTAGTCAACTAATATTTCACAATAAATTTATGATATATTTCATAATAAATATACTTCTAGCAATACTTAAAATGTAAATGTTATTTTTAAAACACTACCGTGTGCAACGTGTTAGTCCTTGAGAAGGATGGTTTTGATGACAACAACCTTAGAACTTGTTATAAAATATAAATACTAACATTATAGTTCAGATATATATATATGTATATGCAGGATATAAACATGCACGTACCAAGAATGAAGACTGTACAGTATAAAGATACAAGACTGATGAATTTAAAGATCAAAGATATCAAGATTGAAGACTCATGAGTATCAAGAAATCAAGTTATCAAGAGTTCAAGATTTTAATAGTACAAGATAAGTATTGAGTCTAGAATTATATTAAAACTTCATAATAGCACGAAAATCTTCATTCCATATTTCATTTGGGATGGAACCCATTTCTACCTTCTTAGTGGCTCACAAACCCACGACAAGTAGCTTACAAACCTACGACAAGTGGCGTACAAACCCACGAACATCCTGGTTTTGTACAAGTTCTCGAGTTCTGATGAGATGAGATATTCTGCAGGAAGAAGCTTGCAAAACTACTTCAAAATGGTTTTTCAAAATGGTTTTCAAAACTGCTTTTAAAAATGTTTTAGCCTTAAAATATTCTTTGTTTTTTGTTTTTAAATAAACTCTTGTTTTAAACTTCGTTTGTTTTTAAACTATCTCTTGTTTTAATTATTTAGCTTTAAAATATTTACTCAGATTTTAAAACACTTTATAGATTAAGATTATATATATTAAAAATTACTTTCTAAACTCTTTTATATGTTTAAACTATATTCAAATATATTTAAAAAGTTTAGAAATCATTTTGACAAAATTATAGAAACCAATTATAATAAGAAAATCTAAATCATCAATTTTTCTTAGAGCATGTCGACATCCCTCAACCCCCCATGTCGACATGGTGTCCGTTAAATTAAAAATTCAAATTTTTAAAAGAAGTGTCTATTCATCGTATCCTTTCACGAATAGACATGGCTGTTGATTTCCTATAAATACCAGTAGTTCTAAACAAATTTATAATTAGATTTCACTTGTTTTCTCTCCTCTTCATCTTCCACATTTATTCTAAAGAATTCCAAACTATACTCTGCCGAAATACCAAGTGAATCAAACTTGATTATCTCTTGTTTGATTCTCTGCCACTCTCTCCGTAAGATGTCAGTGTTATTCAGAGTTATAGGATTATTTGTAAATCAAACTGTTGAGTAAAAGGTGCGGTTGAGCCTTGAAATCAATTGGGTGTGATTGTTGCCCCGGAAATCGATTGGGTGATCTTGTGGCCTGGTAAATCAAGAGAGTTTGCCCCGCACTCAAATACAGGAGGGTGTACCTCGTGGCCTTGAAATCGAGGGTGTAATCTGGGAGATTATTTTTTATAAGAAATCCGTAGGTTTGTGCAAGACTAGATGTAGAGTAACTTCGAACTAGTATAAAATTCGGTGTGTTCTTTCCTTTACTGCTTTTATTTGTTATTTGCATTTGTGTCTGATTCTGTGATTTGTGAATTGCATTTGTTGGTAATTATATTTACATAAGTTTCAAAAAGATTTAGAAAATCCACAAAACACTATTCACCCCCCCTCTAGTGTTATTCCAGCCTTAAGATCCATAATCCGCATTTCTCACATTTGGTATCAGAGCAAGGTTTTCAAAGTTTTCATAATCTGAATTTTGAAAAGTTTTTAAAAAATGGCTACCAACACTGGTTCTGTTAACACAATCACTAGTTTATTTGTAGAGGGTTAGTCTAATTCCAGACCACCACTTTTTAATGGAAGTAACTATGCATATTGGGCATGTAGAATGAAAATATATTTACAGTCAATAGGATTAGACACTTGGAATATCACACAGACTGAATATTCTGAACCTACAATTAATTTTGCACAGTGGACTACTCAGCAAAAGACTATCGCACAAAATAATTCCAAAGCAATGAACATTTTATTTTGTTCACTTGATAGGAATGAATTCAATAGAGTATCTATTTGTAAGTCTACATATGATATCTGGAAAACTTTGCAAGTTACTCATGAAGGAACAAGCAAAGTCAAACAGACCAAAATATCCATACTCACGAATCAATTTCAATTATTCAAAATGAATTCTAATGAGTCCATTTCAGACATGTATAGTAGATTTCAAGATATTGTGCATTCTCTAATATCATTGGGAAAATGTTTTTTCGAAGAAGATCAAGTCAGAAAAATACTAAATTCTCTTACTCTAGAATGGGATCAGAAAACTCTTGCAATTGAAGAAGCAAATGATGTCAGTACTTTAAAGATTGAAGAATTGATTGGAAATTTAATGTCGTTTGAAGCACAAATGCAAGAGAGAAGAGATAGCAAGGCATTCGAAAAGAAGTCAATTGCATTCAATGCATTAACAGATTGATCAAAATCGGGAAGTGATAATGATGAAGAAATAGCTTTCATACCAAGGAATTTTCGGAAGTTTCTAAAATACAGAAAGATAAACAACTTCAAAAAGAATGATCATAGGAATTCTGGAAATCATAAAGAAGTACCAACCCACGCCAAATGTTTCAACTATGACGAACCAGGTCATCTCAAAAGAGACTGTCCGCACCATGATAAGCAAAAGTTTCCTGCAAGCAATGATTATACAAAGAAAAGAAAGAGAGCGTATACTGCTACACTAGACGATTCAGACTCAGACTCATCCTCAAGCGATGATGATCAGAAGATAGAAAATTCAAATATGTGCTTTGCGGCTATTCATGATTTCGATGATCTCAGAGATACAAATCTAGAAAAAGGTACACATTTACAATATATTGGTTGAAATTGTTTGCTTAAAATTGATTGATTGTTTTTGTTTGAATTTTAATTTTTTATTATATTTATTTTAATTTTTTAATATTATAATATTTTTATTAAAGTAATATTATTATATTAAATATTACTCCAGAAAATATATAGACATTAGAAATAATATATAAATATATAAAGATTAAAGTAAATAGGAAAATATAGGTCACATGAATTCTCTGACCCATGTCGACATCCTTGTCAGAAATTTGAAATTCAAATTTGAATTCAAATCTTTGAACTTCCCTCCACCTTTTCACCAACTCCAATGTTTTGGAAAGGCACCTCTTGACCAGAGAACATGACTATTGAATATCTATTTATTTCCTTTATTTTATCATATCTTTTCACTTTCATTTTAAACTTCAAATTCTCTTAAACTATTTCAAACTTTCTACTCTCTTCAAAAATGGCTTCTTCAAGCACTCCATCCACAATGATGCTGTCTAAAACCATCAAAGAGTATCTCTATAATGATTCGGAAGCAATCAAGGCTTATATAAGCTATGTTAATTACGGAAAAGTTCATACGGGAAAGTTTGCTATCTTTAGCGATTTCTCTACATATGAAATCAATACTCTTCTTGAAGAGAACCATATTCTTAGTCATTTTGACAATTCTGAAAATGATTTTGTTTGTTATCCAAATCTTGTTAAAATGTTTTATGCAAATTTGAATCGCGGTTTTCATGAAGGAAATGAAAATGAAAACTGGAGTAGTGTCAAAGGCACTAAAATTGTTTTAAATTGTGAAATTTTAGGCATCATTCTCAATTGCAAGAATTCGAGAATGGATCTTTCTACTTTCAACATTGATGAACATGATCGTGAGACATTTCATCACATTTTCGAAGGAGATGAAAACTTTGAATTTAAAAATCGTAACTTTCGTCCGAAAGCACGTATTGTTAATCTTCTTTTGCAATATACTATCACTCCTAGATCGGGAAATTTCAATAACCCGACTTTAAAAGTTTGTAAAGCTCTTTTTGCCATTTTTGGTCATTATGACATTAATTGGGCGCAAGTGATTATGGATGAATTTTGTCCTAAAAATTTGGAAATGGGTGAGAATACTTTGTATCATGGAATCTATCTCACTCGGATTTTTAATTATTTTGGCGTTGATTACAAAAGGGAAGAATTTGTTTTAAGAAAAGTGTTTAATCATGCCAATATTTCTCTTATGAAAAATCCTTTCATATTTCAAAAATATGAATCTCTTGCCGAAAAGGATGAAAGGTTGGCACATGAAGAAAATGAGGAAGAAGAAGAAGAAGGGGAGGAAATGGAAATTGAAGAAGAAAATGAAGATACCTCCTTGTAAAGTATTGAATATCCTAACAATCCTTCCAACAAAACACTCCTCAAAAATCAAAATATCATAGAGGAAAATCAACGGATTCTCAAAAGATCCGTTAGTAAGAAATTGGATAAAATAACCACTAATATGAACAAGTTCTTTGCTAAAGTTGGTCGGAAACTTGGCTTATCATCATCCTCCTCATCCTCTAGCACATTCTAAAAACTAGGATGTGATGTACTAGTTTATTTTGTATGAACTTGTATTGCTCTTTTATCATATTATGAAGTATCTCATGTATTAACTCATTTATCTATCTTATGTTTCTCTACCTTATCGTGTGTCCGGAATAAATGTTAGTATAGTATATAAAGTTTATATATATATATATACATACTTATTCACAAAACAAAGAAGACACATAGATTAACATACCCATGTCGACATACCCCAACCCACTATGTCGACATATAACTGTCTGATTTGGTTATTTTTTTTAATTTGAAATTAAAATAACTAACTCATGTCTATTCATTTTAAATGAATTTCTGCCTATAAAATACTTGTTTCTTCCAGAATTTTGTAATCTCTTCATTTCTACTTATCTCTATTTATATCTTTTACCACTTATCAAAAATGGCTTCCTCTTCTTAAACTCTAAGTGAAAATCTTGAAGAAACTCTCAAATCATTCAAGAATATACTTACTTTTATTCTCCGCAATCAAAGGAACTTAGAACTAAGTCAAATGCAGATGATAAAAGAACAAGAGAAGCATTTTGATGCCCTCCGTTGGATATTTCTGCCTTAAACAAAGATGATCTCGATGCAAATCCTAAAGGAACTTTAATTCAAGATAATGAAGATAGGGAAGAGTTTAAAAAGAATCCTATCTTTGGAGAAGAAGGATAGGTTGAAGTTTCTAAAAATATTTGATCTCCTTATGGTTTGAATTGATTGTCTTTGAATTGGTTGATTTGATTTGAATTGTTTGATTTGATTTTAATTGTTTGATTTGGTTTGTTTGATTTGATTTTCTTTGATTATAATTGATTTGATTTGATTTGAATGGAATGTATAGAATTATATGAAACATAGTATATGTTTATTAGATTTAAACTATCATATTGGTTATGTTTTCATTAATTAACTCATGTTATTATATATATATATATACACACACACTCCATCTTAATTTGTCATAGGTACTCCAATATAAGACTAAGGGGGAGTTATATTAGTTTTGGATTAGTTTTTGTTGATGACGGGGGGGGGGATATAAAATAGAATAGTTATAGTAGTTAGGCTTAGATTAAGGGAGAGTTATTAATTTTAGGGGGAGTTATTAAAGGAGAAGTATATTTTATAAACATAGGTTATCATCATCAAAAAGGGGGAGATTGTTAGTCCTTGAGAAGGATGGTTTTGATGACAACAACCTTATGACTTGTTATAAAATATAATTACTAACATTATAGTTTAGATATATATATATATATATATGTATATGTATGTATGTATATGCAGGATATAAACATGCAGGTACCAAGAATGAAGAGTGTACAGTATAAAGATACTAGAATGATGAATTTAAAGATCAAAGATATCAAGATTGAAGACTCATGAGTATCAAGAAATCAAGTTATCAAGAGTTCAAGATTTTAATAGTACAAGATAAGTATTGAGTCTAGAATTATGTTAAAACTTCATAATAGCACAGAAATCTTCATTCCATATTTCATTTGGGATGGAACCCATTTCTACCTTCTTAGTGGCTTACAAACCCAAGACAAGTAGCTTACAAACCTACGACAAGTGGCTTACAAACCCACGAACATCCTGGTTTTGTACAAGTTCTCGAGTCCTGATGTGTTGAGATATTCTGCAAGAAGAAGCTTACAAAACTACTTTAAAATGGTTTTTCAAAATGATTTTCAAAACTTCTTTTCAAAATGTTTTAGGCTTAAAATATTCTTTGTTTTTTGTTTTTAAATAAACTCTTGTTTTAAACTTCGTTTGTTTTTAAACTATCTCTTGTTTTAAATATTTAGCTTTAAAATATTTACTCAAATTTTAAATCACTTTATAAATTAAGATTATATATATTAAAAATAAATTTCTAAACTCTTTTATATGTTTAAACTATATTCAAATATATTTATAAAGTTTAGAAATCTTTTTGACAAAATTATAGAAACCAATTTTAATAAGAAAATCAAAATCATCAATTTTGCCTAAAGCATGTCGACATCACTCAACCCCCCATGTCGACATGATGTCCGTTGAATTCAAAATTCAAATTTTTAAAAGAAGTGTTTATTCGTCGTATCCTTTCACGAATAGATATGGCTGTTGATTTCCTATAAATACTAGTAGTTCTAAACGAATTTATAACTAGATTTCACTTGTTTTCTCTCCTCTTCATCTTCCACATTTATTCTAAAGAATTCCAAACTATACTCTATCGAAATACCAAGTGAATCAAACTTGATTATCTCTTGTTTGATTCTCTGCCACTCTCTCCGTAAGACGTCAGTGCTTTTCAGAGTTATAGGATTATTTGTAAATCAAACTGTTGAGTAAAAGGTGCGATTGAGCCTTGAAATCAATTGGGTGTGATTGTTGCCCCGGAAATCGATTAGGTGATCTTGTGGCCTAAAAAATCAAGAGAGTTTGTCCCCGGACTCGAATACGGGAGGGTGTACCTCGTGGCCTTGAAATCGAGGGTGTAATCTGGGAGATTATTTTTGATAAGAAATCCGTACATTTGTGCGGGACTGGATGTAGGGTAACTCCGAACCAGTATAAACTCCGGTGTGTTCTTTCCTTTACTGCTTTTATTTATTTTTTGCATATGTGTCTGATTCTATGATCTGTGAATTGCATTTGTTGGTAATTAAATTTACATAAGTTTCAAAAAGATTTAGAAAATCCACAAAACACTATTCACCCTCCCTCTAATGTTATTCCAGCCTTAAGATCCGTATTCCGCATTTCTCACACAACGCACGGGTTACACACTAGTAAAAATAGTTATCAAACTAGTATAAGGATAGCACCTTTTAAAGCTCTATATGGAAGGCCTTGCAAATCACTCGTATGTTGTTCAGAAACCGGAGATGGACTTGGTCCATATTTGGTGAGAAAAGCTCTAAAAATGATTAAGTTAATCCAAGCGAGAATGAAGGAAGCTCAATCTAGGCTAAAAAGTTATGCAGATATGAGGCGTAAAGATTTGGATTTCTTGATTGGAGACCATGTTTTTGTTAAAGTATCATCGATGGAGGGTGTGGTATTATTTGGAAAGTCAAGGAAATTGACATCGAGATATGTTGGACCGTTTCCTATTACAGAAAGGATCGGAAAATTCACTTATTGGATAGAGTTACCAAGTTGTTTAGTAGGTATCCATAATGTTTTTCATATTTCTCATCTTAGGAAGTGTGTTCGTGATACAGAGACTATTATCACTCCGTTTGCATTGGAAGATTTAGTGGTGGAACCGGACATGACTTTGGTTAGACATCCAATTCGTATTATGGCTGGGATGAGAAGAAGTTAAGAAACAAGACAGTTAGACTAGTGAAGGTCCAATGGAGTGACAACGAGAGAGACCGTATTTGGGAGACAGAGGACATGATTAGAGACACATATCTTGATTTTTTTTATAGTACATTTTATACCTATGTTAAATGTTTGTTATGTACCTTATCGTAATTTCGAGGACGAAATTCTTTAAGGAGGGGAGTTTGTAACACCCTTAATTTTGATTAACATTATTTAAGATATTTAATTAGATAAATAAAATAATGTATTAACGTAAGGAGAATGAGATTGATAATTAAATTGGTCGTGTCTTGATTATTTGGTTAATAAGATTAAATAAACCATAGAAAGAAACGAGGATAATATGAAGGGTAAAATGGGTAAAGATTCTTATTTCCTAACTCAAACCCTTATTCTCCCATTATCTTCATTTCATAACACTACATACAAATGAAATAGAGAAGAGAGGCCAACCAATGCTAGAGGTCAAAGAAGAGAAAATGCTACGAAATTAAAGAATAATACTTAAGGGGATCAAATCAACGCTTAAATCTCATTCTCTTTATATAATCAAGGTGAACAATAGTTATCCATCTTACTATTGCTTATTTATTTCAGTTTTATTCCTAAACCCAAATCAAATATTGCCATTATCCCATGTTATGATTTATTGGTTGATTTGAATGATGAATTATTGGATTTATAATGAAATTATTTACTAGATTTTAAGAGTGAAAGCTAGTTTATGATATCCATTTGATTGGAGATTTGGATATGATGTTCAAAACATTATTTTTGAAGTGGGTTTTTAATTTCATAATTTTCCAAGTAAGTATGAATATTATATGAATTTCCTAACTGAGAAAAATGATTTATTTTGGGTTTTAATTATTAAAAATAATACTTTTGATTTCAAAATTTTTATATGTTATATAATATATTAATTCTAGTTTTCTGGGATTTTTGGGGATTATTCCTTAGTGTTTATGACTTTATATGAATTTATTAGGCTAGAAAGGCTTAATAATTATATTAAAATAATTATATAAGCTAAATGGTTTGCAAAGTACTTAGGGAATGATAAATCTGGTTTACCATAGTTTTTGGAAAGATAAAGTACAGTTTTAACCAATAGATAATTGAGATGGGTTGTGTAACGACCCTTAATTTTCGATAATTAAAAATAGTTAATTTAATAAGATTTTGTAATTTAATGTTGGAAGAAATTAAAATTTATGATTTAATTAATGAGAATAATAACTAGAATGAAATTTAATAATGTTAATTTAAGGCAATTGATAATTATCTTAACGCAATTTCAATAAATTGAAATAATTGTAAACATAAAATTGGTCATAGATTGTAAATAAGGAAATAATTTAGATGTTATATTAATTGGTGAGAAAATATGTAATTAATTGTAATTGGATGAAATCAGTGTTGTGTAAGTATTTATAACATTTGTTTGTAAATAATAAAACCATAAAAGTGATTAAATTTAGTAAAAGTGACCATTGTGATGTGTTACCTATTTATTTAAGCTGTTGAATTAAATTGGAAATTAATTGCAATGAAATGTAATTAAATATTACGTTAATGTAAATTTAGAGGATATTGTAGAGTATTATTGTAATAAGATATAAACCAAGGTTAACTATGTCCATAGAGTAATGATTGATTGAATAAAAAGATTGAAATCAAATTGAATCAATTTATTGGAATTAAATTATAATTAATTGGATTTAATTACAGTTGAAATTGAACACTGTAATTAGTGAAATATTTAACACTGAATTTATATGTAAATTTGTTTTAAATTATTGTAAATGTCTAAGCAATCAAAAGTGATAAAAATTGTTAGTTATTAAATCTGAAATAAAAAGTGATTTAATTAATTTAATATTAATTTATTTAATTAACGTGAAAATAGCCATTTTGGCCACTGTCTCGGATTTCGACGAAACCAGTTTCATCGAATCCATAACCGTGAATTATTGTAGGGTTTCAAGTTTTGTAGCAATCATACTTGTCGTTTGATCGTACGAACTCGAAATGCGTAGAAATCAATTTTATTGCATTAAATTGAAATCAGCTGATTTTAAAAGCTAACTTCTTCATACGATGGAATTAAGACTTGAAACCTGTTCCATTGAGTTTAAAAATATCGAAAACATCTATTTTGATATATGGGATGACCCACTTGCGTTTCAGAGGCAGAACGGGCTTTTTGGGTCGCTATTCGTCGTTCGTACAAATTCGATATGTTGGGCTTCGTTAATATAAATAGTCTTGTTTCCCAAACCCTAGCAGTCATTTTTCTTGTTATGTACGTACATCAACTTCTGTCTATCTCCTTCTTTTCAATGGCAGAAACAAATTCAATCTCAAAACCCTAAATTCAATTTTCAAATCAATCTCAAAATTTAAACTCCTCGAAACCCTATCATACTATATACCGTTTTGAAGCTCTCGACAAGCGTAATTCACTGGTGCAATTCGTTTTCCAATTGGATGCATCTTTGACCAGAAATCGAGGATGAATCTCGGCCGTCCATAGTAGGGTTTGTCGTTTTAACGGCGGATCGTCAATTTTACGACGATCAGAGCTTATGGGCGTGTAGATGGGGATTTTTAGAGTTGATCTATATGGTGGGAAAGTGGAGATGATCACTAGATTCACCAGAAAATGTGCATATATGGTGGCGGTTTCTTGTGCGTGAGCTGGAGAGCGCCGCGTGGACAGCCTGAGGTCGGTCGTGGATGGGAAGCTCGATGGTGGCGCTGGATCAAGACGGCGGCGGTAGTATGGGCGGCGACGAGAACAAATGCAGTGGCGGTTACTGCGTGGTCGAACACGATGTCGAGGGTTTCACGTGTTAGGGTTCTGTTGACCAAGGTGACGTGGCAAAGTTCTATTTGTTTTGTTTATTTTAATGTTTATTTAAATTTCAACCATTCTAATTAGCATATCTTTTGCATACGAGCTCGGATTTGGATGCAGTTTCTTGCATTGTGATCGTATCGTAATTTTGGACTATTTGGAACTAGTTTGGACAAATTCCGAGCCTGTTCAAATTTGGGCCTTATTTTGGATTTCAATTCGATTTGAAATCAAAGTTGAGTGTATTAACCCACTCACAACTACTAGATTATCTTATGTTAGTAAATTAAATTTATGATATGATTAGAAATTGATTGGTTGATGTTTGATCTATTTAAATTGCCATTGCAGTTAAATCTGACTTTTATTATATTATCGCTATTAATTTAATATTAAATTCTGAATTGCTAGTTAATACCCGTTATTGATAATCAGTCACCTGTTATTGTTAATGATTGGTTTGAATGATAATTGTGATGGATGTTGATTGTTAATATTGGATGATTGAATGTTATATTGTTTTAACACTGCAAGTTCCCTAGGGTTGAAATCGTACATACCCGAACGATCTAATAGATTAGGGGAAATCGTTATGAGTTGAAATGATAAACTCAAGCCATTTCATGGATTTGTAATTAAATTTGAGATTGCGGGTTTAAATGATATATATTCGTGAATATAAAATAATTGCGGATTGAAATGATAAACATCTGTATCACTTGACCATAGGGTAGAGAATTATATACGAACACCGGATTGGTTAAATTATATAATTTTAAAACCTTAAATTTTGAGTTGAGTTAGATGATATTTTGATGAAAATTTGATTTATATAAACTGAATTATTTTTGAAAATCCGAGTTTTAATGTTGAAATTGAAATTGGTTTAAATTGAAATTTTAAAGTTAGATTTGAAGTATGATTAAAATTTATCGAAATTGAGTTACTGAATATTTGAATATTTAAACTTCGAAATCGGCTAAATTTGAAATAGTTTGAACATGGATTTGGAATCGATATTAATTAAATGGTTTAAAGATGTGTTGAAATGAAAGAAACAGTACAATTTGATATTAACTTCAAATTTATTATTTTAATATTAGCTGTTCAAATATATTATTCTTTAATCCTGATTACTAAGATTATCAAACTATTAAACTAATTTAATCTATTTTAATCAATTTAAAACTATTTCAACTTATTTTAATCTATTTTGTCTATTTTAATCAAATTTAATCTATTTTAAACTAATTAACCCTTTTTAATCTAATTTAAATCTTTTTAATATTTTTTTTAGTTCATTTTAAATTTATTTAAATCATTTTAAATCTATTTAAAACTATTAAAAATCTATTTTAAACTATTTTAATCTATTTTGAACTATTTTAAAGTACTTTAACTATTTGAAATTTATTTTAAACCATGCTAAACTATTT
The DNA here is from genome assembly GCA_030737815.1 of Allium fistulosum. Classification (NCBI taxonomy): domain Eukaryota; kingdom Viridiplantae; phylum Streptophyta; class Magnoliopsida; order Asparagales; family Amaryllidaceae; genus Allium; species Allium fistulosum. The sequence goes on from CM060904.1 coordinate 974,687,288, forward strand.
AAACTATTTATAACTATCTAAACTATTTCTAAATTTTCAGATCGTGTAAAGTGAAAGTGTTTATATTTAAATCCTTGATTCTAAAGCGAATATGGTTAAATGATGTTATAACATAAGTTGGGATTTGAAATGAAATTTGCTAGTGAAATGACATGTTTGAGTAAATATGATGATTTTGAAATGAGGATTTAATTAACCCATTTTATCGATATGATTTTGAAAGTGAATATGATTTTTGAAAGTGATATGTTTGAATTAAATATGATATTTTGATATCAATTATGAAATGGTTTTGGAAATTTAAAAGAACCATCCGGTGTAAAATAAGCGTTTGGTTGTTAAAGAGACCGGGATCGGATATTGTCATACTCTCTGCCAATACCGAAAACCACTTTAACAACTGTGTATGTGGTGGAGATTCCAGAATGAAGTAGGATGGTTTGGCGAACGATTTTGTATGTGGTATTAGCGTAGCCCTGACTCTCGCGAGTCAGCTTTATGTGACTAAAACAAGAGCCACGCCAGGACGAGTGAGGTCGCACCTCCTATCGGGCACATCTCTTTGATACCATATTATGACTTTGTAATTGATTGGTTGGCCACCCCTCGATTTTGATTATGGTAGTGTGTTCCGAGTTCCGAGGTGGGCGGTAGTAGCTGCTATGCGTTACCATCAGTCCGGATCCACAAAACGGTGGTATCCTACCTTGGGCATTGCCTCGCGTGCCTTGTACATGCCTTATCGCGCCTTCTACGAGTTTGGTTTGTATCGTACCTATGTAGTGCTCCCTGAAAGCCCACCAGTTACGGTGGAGTTTAAAGTTTGTATAGACTATAACAATATATAAAATGTGTTAAGGGGGATATGGGTAATGCCTTAATGCTATTTTAATACTTTACTTTACTGTAGACACTATTATAATAGCGTATTGTACTATGTATGTAGATAGTTTAACGGATCCTTAAGAGATGGGAATCCTGAACAACTCTTAAGTTATTGCACTTACGTTAGACACTAGATAGGAGATGTCAAACCCCGTAAACATCTTTGACGCTGTTACACTCATATTTATTTACTGTTGATTTAACTTACATAAGAACTTTTAGTTTTGACTCGAGTGTTTTGTCTCTTCAATTCGCTCGGGTCAGTCTAAACTTTTCAGTTTATCGAAGACTGCTTTTTGGAGGACGAAGACGAAGATTTAATATTGTTACTATTTATTATATTTATTCCACCGCATCATGTTGTTCCGCTGCATTATTTATATATTTCTGTTGTATGTAACTCTGATCTATATTGTAAAGGTGTAATCAAATATATTTGTAAAATAGCTTCATGAACTGTTATTTGATTATTATATTTTTTCATTCCGTTGTGAGATTCTGTGTTTGTTTTATTTCTTTCTCTTCTTTTTCTTATTTACCACATACCTATCCTCCCTTTTGAATGGTTTGAGTCTGACATGTGTGGTTTATTGTCGATTTAAACCTTCCAAAAATGTGGGTTGTTACATTTGGCATCAGAGCCAGGTTTAGTGATAACCTTAGCTTTATGGCGTCTGACTCATTAAGAATATGGTAGTAACATCCTAGAATGAGTCATTGAGTGTATATATATGAGAGAGCGTATTTGTTAGTGTTATAAAAGGTTTTTGTATTGCATTAATTTGTTCTGTTTAGTATTTATAAACTCTGGTCGGTACATCGGATGTTATGGCACCTATAGGGATTTCTAAACACTAAATAGGGCAGACCGACACAATATTGTTTTGAAATATAGGTAAATGAAATAATTTTACCTAGTATTATATTTTTTATATAAAAGAATAATTTTATAAGCAATATAGTTGGATGTGATATAGTTGTTTGTTAAAAAGTGAAATTCCATGAATAGTTGGTTGCGAAATAAGATTTACAAATAAAATGAATATAAATTGAAATTTGAGAACTTAAGTTCAGGGATTTTGGAAATTTCTTTCAAAAGATTTTGGAATATAATATTAGTATTATTTGGAAGTATTTTCTGATATAAATATTTCAATATGATTTGAAAGAAATGCTTAAAGGAATATTAGAAGGAAATAAGTTATCTACTCCCCTCTCCGTCGTTGGAAAATAATTTTCACTACAACAAAAATACCTTTTCGCAACTGCCAAAAACAGTTGTAATAAGTCTATTACAACGAGCGTCCGTCAGTCATTATATCCACAATAGTAATAGAGACGGACAACTGCTTTTAGCAGTTGTAAAAGAATTTTTTACAACTACTTGTGGCAGTTGTAAAAATATTTTTTACAACTACTTTTAACCATTGTAAAAAGCTTTTTTACATTTACTTTTATTTTATACAACTGCTTTTGGTAGCTGTAAAAAATATTTTACAACTACTTTAGACAGTTGTGATAAAAAGAATGCAAAATGAAAAATTAATTTCTAAAGACACTTTACAACTAAAGCAAATAATAGATAAGCATAATAAATAATAAAATAGAAGTAACAATACACTATAAGCAATTCAAACATTACATTACTATTATATAAAAAACTAATATACCAAACAAACCAAATAATCGAATCAAAGCAAACCAAAACAATATATTAATTTTTTTAATCTCTCATACATACTGATCTTTTTGACACCAATGATTAGGTTACGTTTACTTGTATAGGCCAACATATTTTGATACAACAAAGTAGGTACATTTTAATTTTAAACCATACCGCCCAAACAAATGCATGCATTGATTACCAGAGTAACCGATATCAGCATTATTGGAGGTTGTTTGCTCTAATCAGGTCCTGGTGCCTTAGGTCGAGTAGTAACTCCAACAGATCCCACGTGTACAAACCTGGTAACAAAATGCATGTGAATGTGCTTAAATCAGATATCTTCAATAATTTCTTACACGTGATTAGCAATTGCAACAACAAATATTAGCGAAACAACATATGAATGTCACAAACCAAAATGTTTGTAGAACATAATTGCAGGATTTAGTTTAGAAACAGTATAGACATAAGGTCAAATAATCTTGCGGTAAAATACAAAATAACTTGATAGATCACATTACCTAATTTAAGAACTCTTAGCAGTCACCATTGGCTCATCACATCCAACACCACATTAAATCCTGATCCGCACACTCAATTTGTACATGTTCCGATCAATATTCAAAGCATTCTCAATTTGTACTCTTTGCAGTCATCGTTGGCCCATCAGGAGATGGGTTAAAGAAGGAGCTCAGCCTTCCGCTGAAGAACTTGCTCCACCACTACCCAGGATAACATCATTCATTAGAGTAAACTCTCAATATAACATAAATAATGCCATTAATGAAGCTCTAGAGGTTAAGTCAACATCCGCAAGAAATAGTCCCATTATCCCATTGTTATCACCTAACCCAAAGCAATTACCTGTTCATGGAAGAATGGGTGTTCAATCTAGGTGAAATTTTATGGTAGATCATAAGCAATTATTCACTATTTATTATATTCCATAACAGTCCCATGATTTATCTTTGTTTAAAACTCCTAAAACTAGGCCATCATCAAAATGATTAGTTTAATGCCAAATGTATGAATTTTTGTCCACTTGATTATAACGTAAAGAAAACATAAGAAGTTAGGAATATGTGATGTATGGAATGGGTGTATGAGAATAAAAATTAACAATTAGTATGTAAGTATTTTTAATGGAAGAGCTATTAATGCATTGTTGGATTTCCTTTTTATGTGCAACATTTTATAAAATTAGCTGTGTTAGGAGTTATGCTCATGTAATTATGACTCATGTGGCATTGAATATATTCGTTATTTATGAAATAACAGTGAATTTATGAAGGAACGAATACATTAGATCGTAGAAAAACAATTGTCAATATTTTTTGTTTGTAAAACAATTGTAGGCATTCGAAAATTAGATTCATCAACAAAAAATTAAAACTTATATTGCAAAGTGTAATAAACTTTACTTACTGAATTGATTTTTCTTTGTTGCTTCCCCTCTTCTTTACATCACCTATCTAGCCCTCTTATACGTCTCCTAAAATAAAGAACAAACCGTGAGCTTCCATATTATATAATAAATAGCAACAAGTAACTTATAAACAGTTCCGACTCATTTTATATGAAATGGTAAGTAATAAATTCAATATCCATGCTTCATAACCACAAACCTTGAGCTTTTTTTTCTTTTTTCCTTATGTTGTGTATTTTGAAAAAGTAATAAGTGCTTGGAATTTCAAACCTGAAATGCATGAAAAATAAAAATTATACATAAACTGAATAGAGCTAAAATATCATCTTTACTAAGCTTCAAAAACTGTATTCCCTAGATTAAAAATAAAAAATGGTACAGAGGGTCGGAAATATTACTTGTGTCATGTCTGATATGGTTGTATATATATTATCACGTTGTCGTTACCTGCTTGAACTTCAGGTGTCTCTGTTGCTATTGCATCAACAATCACTGCAACATGTTGGTAATTCAAGGAAACAACATCGTAAACAGTTTGCCTTACACAATTAGGTGTTTGAACCTCTGTATATGTCGTAAGATCGATGAATGATGATGTAGATAGAACTCAATCAATAGCCACTTTAATTGCTTACGTAGTGGAATGTAATTACTAGAGGTTCATTATATATAAATACGTACAACATCCAAGCTGGTGATTCCATTGCTTTGAAGAAGGGAGTTAAGATTAGTGTCCATAAATGCGCTAAAACGCATTTTCACTACCTCATAGTCCCCCTTTTGTTGTACGAGACCATATACTAATTCTGCACCTTTGGAACCCGCTACGGCAGGCCCATTACCATTGGCATACAAATGTCGTCTGAACAGTTCGACGTCTTTGCCTATTGGACTTTGTTCACGAACAACCTAAACCATATATTTGCCTTACCAATGAGATGATTATCAATCAAAAAAGTAACAGTTAATGAATTTGCGACATATTAAAAATAAGAGAATGATTAATGAAGTGGCAGTAATTTGTAACCCAAACTATGAGATGACCGTGCTCTCTTGCAACAGAGACAGCTCGAATGATGTTAGGGAGGATAGAGTGGGCGTTAGACAAATGAAATGGATTTGCTGGTACAATGAAATCATTCTGAAGAAATATGTATTGATGTGGTTACTTTATTTGTTCAAGAATTTAGAAATTGCCAAAATGACGGAAAGTTGGACTGCAAAGTTAGATAAGCAACCTGCATGTCCATGACAATTAGTACGAAATAAGCAGGAAAATATTAGAAATTAGATTGTTAAGCAACATTTCACCAAGCACCAAATGGGCATCAACAATCCCAAACCAAAGCATTACAAATATATGTATGCATTACATAAAACAAACAGGGATGTTATATACAATTTAGAACCAGGACTCTATGGATGTTTACAATTCATTTGCAGGTTGATTGATTTCACACTTTATAATAAAATGATTCTTCAGAGTGGTAAATAATAAATAATTAAAGTAAAAATTCTCGAATAGCAAAATGTTTGCAGATTTAAAGCAGAAAAATCGATTCAAACTAATAAATAGATAAAAATCAGGCTGATTAAAGTTACAGAATTTATATATAATCTAAGAAACAAAATCTAAAGATAATAAGCGTAAAAGGAAGGAGATTAAGTTCAACTTACCGTGTTTTCCAGTCATCTCCACCACAGGCCGGTCCTTCGTTTTCAATGCCTTCATCTTCGGGTACGATATCATACCTCCTAAAGTGGGTAGCCCAAGGCCCCTGTATTCACCTACATAGTCTACTGGCCTTCTGAAAATGGAAGTGCGTGCTTCGACGCTGATATCTTAGCTGATTTTGACGATGCACTAGAGTTGGTGTGCTCTTTGTCTCCCTCGGTGGTGATGCAACATGTGGAAAGCTAAGGTATTTCAAAACCCTAGATTGAATTGGGAGACGAATGACGTGGGATCTGGAGAATGGGGAAAACGGTGAGGAAAATTTTAATTAATGAAAAAGCGGGTATAGTGAAATATATTGGTGAGCCCACCAAAAAATTCAGCTACAGCGTTTAAGTTTCAAATTTTAAAGCATTGTTACTTTTGTTTGATTAAAACTAATGAACATAATTAGAGTACAAATGTTATATTTTAATGTTTTTTGGTGCTATACATAACATTATTTCTTGTAGTGATCACTTAACCACTCTCATCAATTAAATCAATTATGTTATTATATGTCATGTCGGTTAAGTCAGTTAAATATTCGCTTCGACATTATTTAAAATTTCAATTTTTTATTTGTGAATTTATGAAAAAAAATTAAATGTAGAAAATTTCAAAATTTTAAATTTTCTAAAATATTAAATATAATTATCAACTATAACAATTAAATATTAAATACTAGTAATAAATTCTACTTCTTAATTATTAAAAATTACTTATTAATCATTAATTATTAAAAAATAATTATTAAATAGTAAATATTATATATTAATTATAGTGGAAATTAGTCACAAGGGCCTCTTTAGCAAGTGCAATTAGTTTCTAGGACACACAACTGAAATAATTACTTTTAAGGACAAAATGCAAAATAATTAGTTTCTAAGGTTTAAAAACTTATGAAATTATGTCCTTGAAAGTAATTGAACTGCTGAATTTGTCCTTAAAAGTAATTATTCTGCTGATTTTGGCCTTGAAATTAATTTCTATGGATGTGTGTCCTAGAAACTAATTTTACTGCAAAGTTTGTCCTTCTAGTGAAATGCCCCTTAATTATAACTATTAATTATTACTTCTTAATTATTAATAGCAATATTAATTATTAATTATTAATAATCGATATTAATTATTAAATATTAATTATTATATTTTAATTGTTAATTGTTAAATAGTAATTATTTAATATTAATTATTAATTATTTAACATTAATTATTAATTATATTTTTATTCATTATTCTTCTTAATTACTAAATATTAGATATTACTATTTAATTATTAGTATTAATTAATATATTTTAATTATTAAATTAATTATTAATTATTACCTATTAATTAATTATTAATAGGAATTATTATTTATGAATAATCAATATTAATTATTATTTATTAATTGTTAATTATTTAATAGTAATTATGAAATATTAATTATTAATTATTTAATATAAATTATTAATTATAGTTTTATTAGTTATTACTTCTTAATTACTAAATATTAAATATATCACTTCTTAATTATTAATATTAATTATTACTTCTTAATTATTAATTATTAATAATAATTATTAATAATTATAAATTAATTCTTATTTATTAGTTTTTAATCATTTAATAATACTAATTATTATATATTATTTATTATATTAATTATTAATCGTTGAAAATTAATTATTTATATTAATTATTAATATTAGTTATTTCATATTTCAAATTAGTTATCAATTATTATTATTTAATAGTAATTATTAATTTTTTATTAATTAATCAATTAATCATTAATTATTAAGTATCATTATTTAATTATAATTATAAATTAATTATTACAATGGGTAAACGAAAAAGGTTATAATAGGCTTCTATTACAACTGGCAAAAAAAGAGTTGTTATAAATAGACATCTATTACAACTGGCAAAGCAGAAAGGTTGTAATAGACATCTATTACAACTGGCAAAAAAAGGAGTTGTTAAAATATGCATATATTACAACTAGCATTAAGGAAGAGTTGTTAAAATAGACATCTATTACAACTGGTAACAAAGAAATGTTGTAATAGGCATCTATTACAACTGGCAATATAAAAGAGTTGTTGAAAATGAGTTTATTACAACTTTCTGAAAAAAAGAGGTCTAAAAAACCATTACTACAACTAGCATTTTGTGACCGTTGTAAAAATACAGTTGTAATAGGATCCTTTTGTTGTAGTGTTTATGATGAGTGCACGCATCATCGACGTTCATTTTCAAGTTTCAAAGTGAGAAGACCGGTGTAGTAGTTTACTACACATTTGTTTTGATAAATAAATCTTAATTTTAATTCAAAATATTATTTGATATATATAAAAGGTATGATTATTATACATATTATTTTAAAATAATTGAAAAGGAACCCGGTATTTAGTTTTTAAGTTTTCTGTAAATTGGAAATTTCAGTGATTATAATGAAATGAAATCTTGACTATTTCAATAATTGGAAACTTTTAATATGTGTAATTAAAAACTAGATGCTAAGTGATTAATGAAAATATAAAAAAATGAAATTTTGTAAAATAAATAAAAAGGACATGAAAAATGAGAAATGATAATAATTGAACATTTTATTTACTAAATAAATAAGATGAACTTGTGTAACATTCCATTACACTCTAAATGACATATATATATAACTTACCAAAATGTAAAAAGTTGTAATGCTAAATTGGAATATGTAATAGAATACTATATAAGTAAACTTTAGTAAATGAAAGTGTTTAATGGGATCACTTTTATAAATAAGAATTTAGATATTATAAATTGTTATAAACTTAGGTTAATAGTTTGAAATGTTACTAATCATATGTAATAGAAAAGTGAATAATGTAAGAAAAACGATTATAAACTTAAGTTAACATTTTAAGCTATTTATAATCAGATTGAATAGTAAAAGGTGAATACTATAAGTAAATATTTATAAACTTAAGTTAATGTTGAAGTCATTTATAATTAAAGTGAGTATTACATTAATTGAATGATTATAACTTTAGAAAACATTGAAATGATTTAGAAATGGATTTAATATTCAATAACACTATATATGGAAGAATGAATGTGGAAAAGAAATAATCTATTAATGGTGAATTAAATTGTATAGAGACTTACATAATAATGGCTAATCTAATAATTGAAATGGAAATAACTTATGTAACCAATGAATGCAAAGTAATGAAAAGAGAAAATGGCATTGTATAAATGAATGGGAAATGAATTTTGTAAGTGATGAATGTAAATTAGTTAATTAAACATTGTATGAATGAATGAAATAGAAGAACTGTAAATAATATGAAATGAGATTTATAAGAATAAACTTAATTGATATTTGAACTTTTGTTTGTATTGGCTTATGGGATAATTGGGAAAGGATACTTTTAACTGTATAAAAATGTGTAAATAATCTATTGAGTTTTATCGAAGACTGTTGAGTGTATGGTACACTTAGTAGTTTGTTTATCATTTTATACGATTAAAAGTTTCTGAATCCGAACAAACCATTTGTTTTGGATGCTATGGATGGATAATTGTTTTCTTTGTTGAAAATGATGTTTGTACTGTTTGTTTGCAAATGATTATTGTTATGTTGTGATTGTTTTGTGGTTATTAGTTGAAACAACTTAAATATTTCTCTTTTACATAATTATTAACCTCTTTGGATTGTATAAGTGAAATACAGGTTTATGGAAGCAATAGCTACTGCTTTTGGTTTCATAAATAAGTGTTGTTTACCCGACAAATAGGTACGTTCTTGGATTACGGTTTTCTAGCGGTATTATATTGTTTTCCCCATGGTTTGGGATATTTTATTTTGAAATATATGAGATATATTGTTATTATTGATATTATTATTTCTCCCAGACCTCTCCGAACAAAGGAGACTCTACCAAAATTTTCTGTAAATTTAGGACTTAGAAAATTTTTGTGAATTGTTTTCAAACTTTTATTAACTTGAATATAAAAGGGTTTAACTATTTATAAATTGATATTTTATTTAAATAATTAAATTATGTAAATTAATTGTTATAAATTTAATATTTTGTATAAGATATATTAATTTCTTAGTCCCTTCTTTTCCTTTTTTGAGGATGAAAAGTTTTGAGTGGGTAAGAGTGTAACGACCCATAATTTTCGATAATTAAAAATAGTTAATTTAATAAGATTTTGTAATTTAATGTTGGAAGAAATTAAAATTTGTGATTTAATTAATGGGAATAATAACTAGAATGAAATTTAATAATGTTAATTTAAGGAAATTAATAATTATCTTAACGTAATTTCAATAAATTGAAATAATTGTAAACATAAAATTAGTTATAGATTGTAAATAAGGAAATAATTCAAATGTTATATTAATTGGTGAGAAAATATGTAATTAATTGTAATTGGATGAAATCAGTGTTGTGTAAGTATTTATAACATTTGTTTGTAAATAATAAAACCATAGATGTGATTAAATTAAGTAAAAAGTGACCATTGTGATGTGTTACCTATTTATTTAAGCTGTTGAATTAAATTGGAAATCAATTGCAATGAAATGTAACAAATTTTACATTAATATAAATTTAGAGGATATTGTAGAGTATTTTTGTAATAAGATATAAACCAAAGTTAACTGTGTCCACAGAGTAATGATTGATTGAAAAAAAAGATCGAAATCAAATTAAATCAATTTATTGGAATTAAATTATAATTAATTGGATTTAATTACAGTTGAATTTTGAACACTCTAATTAGTGAAATATTTAACACTGAATTGATATGTAATTTTTTTTAAAAATTATTGTAAATGTCTAAGTAATCAAAAGTGATAAAAATTGTTAGTTATTAAATCTGAAATAAAAAAGTGATTTAATAATTTAATATTAATTTATTTAATTAACGTGAAAATAGCCATTTTGGCCACTATCTCGGATTCTGTAACGACCCACTATTTTGGACTATTCAAATCGACAATAATCCACACATGTCCGACTTGAATAATTCAAAATAACAGATTGTAATAAAATTTGGAGCAAATAAATCCAAACACAAAATCACAAACACAGAATATCAGAATAACTCGCAGCGGAAATAAAATACCATAGTAGTTCATGAAGCTACCATATACAAACTCTCAAAAACATATACAAAATGTCATAGTTTAAAAATGGATATAATAGATGTTAGGATACATAAATCAATAATACAGAGACAATACCGAATAGTAAATAACTGGATTAGAAGATAAGAAATAACAGATGGACAGATAAGCTCCAGCAAATCTCTAGCTCTAGAAGGTAAATTCCAAAGCTGTGATTCTCAGGCTGACCCGAGCGTAAAGCAAAACACAAAACACTCGAGTCAGGACATATATACTTATACAATATAAACCAACTCAAGTGAACTATAATAGCAATGCATAATAACTTAGAGGATGCTTGGGATCGCCCATCCTTTAAGGATCCATAAAACCATTAATTAAACAGTAATATCAATATCACAGAAATGTCCATATCGAAATAAACCATGCAACTAACAGTGTTAATGTGCATCACAACCATCATCAGGGAATCAAATGACATACAGAGAAGTATACCCGTGGTTATAGTATTTCAAAACAATATTTTATATTTCAAAATTTTAATATCATTTCAAATCCAAATCTTTATCAAAATAAAGATTAAATCATTTACAAACCTTCTAAATATATTACAATATCATATCCTTTCAAAACTTCCTTTCAAATCATTATTTGAATTCAAATTCAATTATCAAATTTAATATCCTTTAAAATTCCAAAATATCATTCATTTATTATCTTATCAAAATCACCCTTTCAAATAGTTTTCCATTTAAATTAATTCATTTAACCATTTAAAAGTGAAGTTATTACTCTTTCAAGTCAAGTATTCAATTTCCAAAGTTTCAAATCATTCTAAGTTCATTTACTAGGTCAAAATCCATAAACATTAAAAATTTCAGCCTTTCACAGCATTTAGAAGAAGCTGTTATAAGTTATATTTGAAAACATTTATTTCAGCAAAGACAGCACTTTAAAACTGTTGTTATTTCTCATTTTAGATGAAATTTAGTTTAAAACAGCAAAGAAAGCATTTCCAGAAATGCTGTAATAGCTCTGGTTCAAAAACAAGGGTTTTTTTCTTAATTTCAGCAAAGACAGCAGGCAGCTACGCAGTTTACAGAACTGCTGTAATAGCCCTTTATTAAGTTCTTTAGCCTTTACATTTACTACATCAACTACAGCATTTCAGAAATGCTGTAATAGCCTCTTTTTACTAAGTTATAGTTCAATTCTAAAATCATAGCATTTCTGAATGCTATTAAAAGTACTTTCCAGATTTTAGTGTATTTCCAGCCAATAATAAAATTTATTTAAACTCTTTTAACATTATAAAAATCATGTTTTAACATTCAAAAATGTTTATATAATATATAATTTAACACATGATTTTTATTAAATAAATTTGTTATAGTTAAATCAAATTTCAATGAATTATTTAACAAATTCAAGTGTAAATTTCTTTTCTTCACATTTTTAATAAATAAACTTAACACTTAAATTTTATTTCCATTTCACAAATTAACTAAATTTTAAATTTTATTTAATTAACTTAAACCTTTAATAAAAACCAAATTCACATTTCAAGTCAAGTTATATTTTAAAATTACACTTTTAAGCATTCATTTATTTAACAATTTTAATACATAGAAAAAATCAATAATACTTCATTAAATCATTTAAATTCAAATCTAAAACAATTTATCATATTTACCATTTTCCAAATATAATTAAATTTCCATTTTATTTATATAACTTGAATATCATTTTAAAACCAAAATTCCAAATTCCCAAACTTAAGTTATATTTCAAAAATTCACTTTTCCCATTCATTTAAATTACATTTTTAACTTCTAGAAAAATCCAAATTTCTTTTTTTAAACATTAAAAATCTAATTGAAATCCAATTTTCATAATTTACACTTTTGAAAATATTTAAAATATTCAAAATACTTTATAAAAATAACCATGGGCCTGTATATAGTTTCTAACCTAGGTCAATTGATACGGATATGTATCATTTCAATCCGTAGTTTAAAAAGCAAAAATCCGGGTTCTATCATTCCAAACCCGCAATCCTAAGTTAAAATAAAATAAACAAAAACCGTTCAGGACTGTCATTTCAGCCCATAATGATTTTTCCCTATTCTAAAGTCCGTTCGGGTATATATCATTTCAACCCATAGTGAATCTATCTACAGGGAACTTGTAGTGTGATAAACAGAAATAAAATTAACAGTATACAATATATAACAGTAACAAATGAGATGACAAGTAAATTATTAGGTTTAACATCATATAAATAAATTATCACAGACAGTTATAACATCACATAAAATCCTACACATTCAATTGTTGTCGTTTCACAATTGCATAAGTATAAATGTCTAGTGAGATTTACTCACCTCTAAATGCTGGAGATAACAAAACCAAATACATAACGGAAAACAAAGCATGATGACAAGATTACGGACTTGAGTGGAGAGCAAATACAATGATATAGATCTTTTGTTACAACCCAAACAAAAAAATCAAAACAAACCATAAATTTCAATACACTTGAAATGGAATAACTTTTAAATAAAAAGAGACACGAATGCCAAATCTTTTGCCTTGCTTCCTCTATTTTTTTTCAGTCTAGGGATGTTGTTTGGCTCTGTTTGAAAATTTTTTGGCTCAGGTTTAGTCATGTGAATGCACGACCAATGTGGTGGAACATAGGGAGGAAGTTACATAGTGAGAAGGTGAAGAGTTTAAGGCAAAATAGTGTGATTTTGTTCATCCAATTGGGCTCAGCCATGGGCAATTGGGTCAAGTCAGAAGGGTATGGGTCAGGTCAGCCGGAGGAAGGTGTGTGGTGGTCTGGCCAGAGGTGGTGGATGCGGCCTAAGGTGGTGGTGGTGGTGGAAAATGAAGTGGTGAACAAATAGTGGTCAAACAACATGTTTTTATGGCTTGTGTTGCAATTTTTGTGGAGTTTTGGCATCATGGTGGCTTGGCCTTGGTCAAGACCAGAGGAGTAGCTGGTGGTGATGGTAGGGAAGAGATGTAGGGGGTGGTGGTGGTCATGGCCATGGTAAACAAGGAGGAAGCCAAGCAAAACTATGGAGAGAACAAGGCAAAATGACATGAAAATAAGAAGAAAAGAAGAAGAAAAAGTATAGAAACAAAGGAGCCATTACCCAAAGTTTTTGCTCATATCTGAAATGGTTGAATTGAGAAATGAAAATGAGATGTTTCACGTGAAAAAAGAAGAATAAAGCCACGGCCAAAGCATAATGGGAAGGTTATGGCAAGTGAAAAGACTTAAGGAGGTGAAAGGACATCAGTTTCTAAAGCATTTTAAACTCTTTCATACTTCCTTTTTCTTTAATTCAAATAAAACAAAGTAAAATCAGTAATTTGACTTTAGAACCGAAACAAAGTAATATAAAATAAAAATAAATAATTAGTTTTAAAGAAAATGGAAAAGAATATAAGAAATTGCTTAAAAATTGAAACAAGGTCCAGAAATTACAAATAAATCACTATTGACTTTGGAAAATTAACAACTTCATTTTAAAAATATTTTAAAACAAAAATGTGAAGTAAAATAATTAATTTATATTTTCAAAATGAAATAAATAATTAAATTTAGAGAAATTAGAAAAAGAACTAAAGAAATTGTTTAAAAATTCAAAACAGGACTTAAAAATTACAAATAGAATATCACTAGTTTTAGAAAATTTCTATTTCACTTTAAAACAAATAAAAGGCCAAATAAATAAAATAAATGAGGAACAAAATAATGTGGGAATGTTAATAAAATAAGATCTTAAGGAAAAAGAGAAATAAATAAAGAATTCCTTTAATTAATTGAAACTGGAAATTAGAAATTGTAAGCAAAATACAACTGACACTGGAAAATGTCAATTATACTTTTAAAAATGTTTTAAAACCAAAATATATACATAACATGTTATTTTACCCATATAAATATAAATTAGAACATTACATGACCAAAATAGAATATTATTTATATAATTTAAAATAAACAATTTTGTTAAATACAACAAATTACACTCAATATTTAAAAGGGCATAACTTCCACATTATAAATCAGATTTCAACGAAACGAAAAGCAGTATTCTTAGAATTTTATTTACTTCCATAATAAAAGATGAAATTAAAATTTCATCATTTTATATTTTTAAATTAAAAGTCAAAGTTTGACCATATTGACCAAAATTCACATTTCTGGAAAATATTATATTTATTCATGTTTGGAATTCTAATTCATATCCAAATCAAAATTTATATTTAAAATAACAAAATTTATCCATTTAATAAATAAAATAAAGTTTTTAAATCAGAGAATCAATTAAGATAATTAAAATATACAATTAAAATAATCAAAAAAATACAAGGTTGTTACACTCTCCCCCACTCAAAACTTTTCGTCCCCGAAAAGGAATGAGGTACGGGAAAGCACAAAAAAAGACAGAATGATATAGGATTAAGACAAGATGACAAGAAGATTAAAATTATACCTGATAATTGTTGTTACAGGTAAGTTTAACAAGGTGGAGAATAGGAATAGCTAGAAAGGAAAATAGGACGAAAGACAAGGATGAGCCATTAATTAAAATTGTTGGTTAAAGAGGTAAACAATATTTAAAACCTTTTAAAATCCTTTAGAAAGTAAAATAACTGATCAAAATATCCTTTATATAATATTTTATGAAAATACTTTTATAATTCGATGTCTTAACAAGTTTATCCTCGTTCCTGTAGACTCTGGCAGTGCGTTGATCAGGCGCAAAGCTAGAATTCTCCAGGTACTTAGTAGACATGTTTCAACACCCAGTGAAAATACTATAAAACTTTTAAAAACAGATATGGAAAGTACAATCCAAAAAAAACAAAACATGTCGATCATGGATCGCGGATACACAATGGTTACGCCTGGATCTCCCAGGAAACATCCGTACCCGTAGGCCGCCCCCAACCTTGCGATTATGCCATGAAGACTGGTAGTACTGCAGATACACAATGGTTACGCCCAGATCTCCCAGGAAACATCCTTACCCTAGGGTCTCGCAGCCCCTGCTGATTACGCTACCAAGCAACCCAATAGATCGCAGATACACAATGGTTACGCCTGGATCTCCCAGGAAACATCCGTACCCATAGGCCGCCCCAACCCTACGATTACGCTATGAAGTTGTGACGCCCCACTCTGACACCCACTGTAACAAAGAGTATTAAGGGAGTAATACTGTCTGTTAGAGTGGAGAATAGAGTATAGTGGAAGCGACCATTTGTAACCAAGCTATAACTATCTACTGAATACGTCGAAAGGATGGTATCTATATATATTTTTCAAGTGGTTCGACATATTCGGTAAATACTTATAACGAAATTACAAATGGCTAAAGATCTATCAGGACAAAGCATAATAATAAATGATAAAACATCACAGAACAGAATCACATAACAGATATAAAATCCCAGAACAATACATCGTCAATACAGATCCAAATATCATAAGTGGGTACAAAGCCACTGCTCACACATGTGAGTCAAAAATATGTACATATCAAAGTCTGAATAATAACATAAGATAGACACTAAGATAAGCTATCTCAAAAGCATAGCAGATAAGTCCAAAGCGGAAGCACAGAAGCTAAGTCCAGAGACCTAACCTGAAACAACTCGGTCTGACCCGAGCGAAAACACTCGGGTCAGGCTAGCTAAACAATCAGTAATAACTGAGATATATCATAATGCGGTACATAAATAAAACAGTACTTATCCAAAGAGAAGTATATTATGAACCACATGAATATAATGACGATCCCTAATCATCAATAAACAATAAAAATCTCCAAAGAGAAATCAACACCAAAGTGTAGAATAAATAAAATCGCCTCATATCATCGGCGTAGCCAAAGCTATAAAAAGATGCCCATAGGCAATAATCCCAAGAGTGACCAGAGTCTGTAATCAATGCCCAAGCAAAGATCGATGCTCCAAAGAGCAATGGGGATATACTGAAAAATCAATGAAATCAAACACTGAAAAGCAGTGTCCAGAGACACTGTGAATCCACAAGGTAATCGCACTTACATCGTATGGTTCCATAGAACCAACGCCGAATGGCGGTACTCGAATGGATATAAAAATCATCAGATAATACAAGTTTTGCACGTGCACCGACCAGAGTCGTTGTTGCCAAGTACTGTAGAGTTATGATCGATCACTCGCACCGATGCGAAACGCGCGAGACGGTGAGATCCTTCCCAGAAGGATAAAGGCCCAGAGGCACACGCCGAAAAATAAACTGCTCCATAGAGCAGGTATCCAGAGACGGTTGCCCAGAGGCGTGGTGACCCAGAGGTCCAGTACTGGCCGCCCAGAGGCTAATGTGTCACTAACTTCTTGGAGAGGAACCCGCAAAGTGTTAACAATGAGTCCCATACCCCACGTTCGCACTAAACGGTTTCCTAACCAATAGCAAGCTCACACTCCAAACAATAAAAAGTCTACCTCATATCATCGGTAAACTAGACCTAAAGGTCAAAACGATCAATCGAATAGGTCGGGGATTAACCGGAAAGAAAATACACACGGTTTCCTTAGGCCGAAGATTTCCTAACCGTTTAAGCACCTTTCCACTTCGCTCGACGTGCTAAAAGTGAGTGTGAGATTTTTATTATAGAAAATAATGGTGTAAAACGGATTTATAATTGATTTTCGAAATCACTTTTAAAACGGTCTTTTGAAAGGTCTCCTATTATGGAGTAATTAATTTAATAACTAAAATAATATTATATAATAATTTTCAAAAGCCATTTAGGAGTGAAAATCTTTTGAAAATGATTCATAAAACCCGTGTACGAAATCTAGAGACAAATCTCAAAGAAATCAATGAAAACCAGAAAATCATCAAAAATATTCTAAGTGTTTGTAAACATTCAAAAACAGCTGTGAACTCAAGTTCGATAATTTATTTGGACCAGCAAACTGTGTCCAAATGTCATGAAAATTTGCAGGCATGTAGTCCAACATCCCTACTTTAATATGCAAAAAGAATTTCTGGATTCCGATTTGAGACGAAGTGGCAGCGACGTCTCAAAGTTGGACCCAGAACAAGATTTACACTGTTTACAAACAGCGACTAGAGTTCAAATTCGACACGAAATTCGAAGTACCAAACGAACTCCAATGTTGTCCAAATTTTCCTGAGATGGATTTCGGAACTCCACCTTTCTAACGAGACAAAAAACGTTGAATTCCGACTTCCGATGCGAACGTGGAGGCATCGCGGAGTGGCGCTCAAAAGCTGGAAACAGAAGGGATATTTGATTTTCATTCTAAGTGTTTGACCATTCAAAAACTGCTGCGAATCCAAGTTCGGCAATTTATTTGGACCAGCAAACTGAATCCAAATGACATGAAAACTGGTAGGAGTATAGTCCAACATCCCTACTATAAGATGCAAAAAGAATTTCTGGAATCCGAGTTGAGACGAAGTAGCAGCGACGTCTCAAAGTTGGACCCAGAACAAGATTCACACTGTTTACAAACAGCGACAAGAGTTCAACTTCGACACGAAATTCGAAGTACCAAAAGAATGCCGATGATGCCTAAATTTTACAGAGATGGAGTTCGAAACTCCACCTTTCCAACGAGACCAAAAACGTCGAATTCCGACTTCGGATGCGATCGTGGCGGCATCGCGAAGTGGAGAAAAAAAATCTGGAACAAGGTTTTAAAAAAAAATTATTTATTTTTTTTTTCTTTTTTTTTCTCGGGACAGTGGTAAGAATGTACAATTTTAACCAAAATAACTTCGAAATTTCATGAAACTCAAAACATGAAAGTTTTAGCCCTAAATCTAAGCTTTCCAGAACATCCAAAATTATTAGATTTGGATAAGAAACGAGAGAGATACATGCAAAACAATATCAGATTGAAACTCAAGATAACTTGTTAAAGACAGAATTGGTCTTCTGTCTTTGAACGCATTTCAGGTCATCTAAATGGCAATATTACAGAAAACTCACTGAACAAAAATTGTAGCACATGTTTTAAGCTTTCCGGAACATCCAAAATTATCTAATTCGGATAAAAAACGAGTAACTTATGGCCAAATCAATTTCAGGGTTTTATTTTATCAACCTTGTAGTTTGTTGTCAGGTCAGCGACAAACAAACGTGATTTCGACCATTGAAACCACAAAATTAGGCAAAGCTCAAAACATGAATGTTATAGGCTACAGAATAAGCTTTCCAGAACTTCAAGAAAATCTTAATTCCGATTTAAGATGAATGAGATATGCCTAATTTACTAACAGCAATAAACTAATTATAATTTCAGCTAGCATATATTACCTCTTTCCAAGCAATGAAAAGAAGATCAAAGAGTTTCACAATCTAAATGCACAAAAAAAAAGAGGATTACAAAATAATTTCAGAAATTAAAGAATGAATTAGAGGTGGGTTTTGTGATTACTATTACCTCTTTTAGTAGTTTGGATTAACTCTCTTTGATTTGGTGTAGATTGGAGTCTTGCTTAGGAGGCCATGACTAGGTTATGGAGCTTTCTAATTAGGTTTTAGTAGTTATGAAATGAAGTGTTGGCTGAAATAGGAGAGTAAAAGATACTTTATAGGCTAATGGTTAGGGTTATTGGATCTAATACCCATTAGGACTTTGTATTATTCATGTGCATACATATATAGGCAATTTTCTCTAAGTACACTCTACATACAAATTACTAAATACATTTCAAACCATAGAAAATTATGAAAATATGTTAACAATTACTTTTAGCCATTTCATAAAATCCTATATCAACAATATTTTACATTTTAACCCCTAATTTTTCCAAAACACCGTTTATAGTTAATATTAGGCAAAATCACCATTTTGCAAATAAATTGCAAATTAATTTCCCAAATCAAATATTGCACTATTTTACACATATAAAATTTTGCAATAATATAAATTACAAATTTCCCTAATTAATTTCCTTGAAATGCTCCATTTTACACTTAAGCCCAAAATATTAATTTATTCAAAATGACTAAATTTTGAACAAATTAGCCACATTAAAAATTCATTAATAGCTCCAATTAAATTAAAATCCCAATTTTAATTTATTATTTGGTAACCGCAATCACGGGTTGTTACAGACTCCCCCCCTTAAGAAAATTGCGTCCCCGCAATTCCTTAAATATAGAAGTCGTCTATAACATCTAATCCACAAAAGGAATACAGAAGACGGAGCTCGATTTCGAATATCACACATAGAAAGAGTCTTAAGAATATCGTCGATGAAAACCAGAACGAATCTATTGATGTATTCCCGGAATACTCGATTCATGAGATCGACGAAGAAAGCCGGTGCGTTCGTCAAGCCGAACGACATGACCAACCACTCAAAAGAACCATGACGAGTGCGAAATGCTGTAAGAGGAATGCTGTCTTCCATGACTCGTAGCTGATGGAATCCGGTGGCAAGGTCAAGCTGAGAGAAGACCTTCGCACCGCTCAATTGGTCAAACATGTCGTAACGGGAATTAGAGTTAGACATGATTCAATGATAGATAATTAATTAAGGAATACTACGGAATATAACAGATTCCTATACATATTCCTAACTTATCTATCAATAAACATGAGGAAGGGATATGATTTAATTCGGATCTAATTTAAAATGTATTGTACTAAGTGTATCTGTTCTGTGTTTATTATGCTTATTCCTGAAACCAGGCTCTGATACAAAGCTGTGACGCCCCACTCTGAGACCCACTGTAACAAAGAGTATTACGGGAGTAATACTGTCTGTTAGAGCGGAGAATAGAGTATAGTGGAAGCGACCATTTGTAACCAAGCTATAACTATCTACTGAATACGTCGAAAGGATGGTATCTATATATATTTTTCAAGTGGTTCGACATATTCAGTAAATACTTATAACGAAATTACAAATGGCTAAAGATCTATCAGGACAAAGCATAATAATAAATGATAAAACATCACAGAACAGAATCACATAACAGATATAAAATCCCAGAACAATACATCGTCAATACAGATCCAAATATCATAAGTGGGTACAAAGCCACTGCTCACACATGTGAGTCAAAAATATGTACATATCAAAGTCTGAATAATAACATAAGACAGACACTAAGATAAGCTATCTCAAAAGCATAGCAGATAAGTCCAAAGCGGAAGCACAGAAGCTAAGTCCAGAGACCTAACCTGAAACAACTCGGTCTGACCCGAGCGAAAACACTCGGGTCAGGCTAGCTAAACAATCAGTAATAACTGAGATATATCATAATGCGGTACATAAATAAAACAGTACTTATCCAAAGAGAAGTATATTATGAACCACATGAATATAATGACGATCCCTAATCATCAATAAACAATAAAAATCTCCAAAGAGAAATCAACACCAAAGTGTAGAATAAATAAAATCGCCTCATATCATCGGCGTAGCCAAAGCTATAAAAAGATGCCCATAGGCAATAATCCCAAGAGTGACCAGAGTCTGTAATCAATGCCCAAGCAAAGATCGATGCTCCAAAGAGCAATGGGGATATACTGAAAAATCAATGAAATCAAACACTGAAAAGCAGTGTCCAGAGACACTGTGAATCCACAAGGTAATCGCACTTACATCGTATGGTTCCATAGAACCAACGCCGAATGGCGGTACTCGAATGGATATAAAAATCATCAGATAATACAAGTTTTGCACGTGCACCGACCAGAGTCGTTGTTGCCAAGTACTGTAGAGTTGTGATCGATCACTCGCACCGATGCGAAACGCGCGAGACGGCGAGATCCTTCCCAGAAGGATAAAGGCCCAGAGGCACACGCCGAAAAATAAACTGCTCCATAGAGCAGGTGTCCAGAGACGGTTGCCCAGAGGCGTGGTGACCCAGAGGTCCAGTACTGGCCGCCCAGAGGCTAATGTGTCACTAACTTCTTGGAGAGGAACCCGCAAAGTGTTAACAATGAGTCACATACTCCACGTTCGCACTAAACGGTTTCCTAACCAATAGCAAGCTCACACTCCAAACAATAAAAAGTCTACCTCATATCATCGGTAAACTAGACCCAAAGGTCAAAACGATCAATCGAATAGGTCGGGGATTAACCGGAAAGAAAATACACACGGTTTCCATAGGCCGGAGAATTCCTAACCGTTTAAGCACCTTTCCACTTCGCTCGACGTGCTAAAAGTGAGTGTGAGATTTTTATTATAGAAAATAATGGTGTAAAACGGATTTATAATTGATTTTCGGAATCACTTTTAAAACGGTCTTTTGAAAGGTCTCCTATTATGGAGTAATTAATTTAATAATTAAAATAATATTATATAATAATTTTCAAAAGCCATTTAGGAGTGAAAATCTTTTGAAATGATTCATAAAACCCGTGTACGAAATCTAGAGACAAATCTCAAAGAAATCAATGAAAACCAGAAAATCATCAAAAATATTTTAAGTGTTTGTAAACATTCAAAAACAGCTGTGAACTCAAGTTCGATAATTTATTTCGACCAGCAAACTGTGTCCAAATGTCATGAAAATTTGAAGGCATGTAGTCCAACATCCCTACTTTAATATGTAAAAATAATTTCTGGATTCCGAGTTGAGACGAAGTGGCAGCGACGTCTCAAAGTTGGACCCAGAACAAGATTTACACTGTTTACAAACAGCGACTAGAGTTCAACTTCGACACGAAATTCGAAGTACCAAACGAACTCCAATGTTGTCCAAATTTTACTGAGATGGATTTCGGAACTCCACCTTTCTAACGAGACCAAAAACGTTGAATTCCGACTTCCGATGCGAACGTGGAGGCATCGCGGAGTGGCGCTCAAAAGCTGGAAACAGAAGGGATATTTGATTTTCATTCTAAGTGTTTGACCATTCAAAAACTGCTGCGAACCCAAGTTCGGCAATTTATTTGGACCAGCAAACTGAATCCAAATGACAGGAAAACTGGTAAGAATATAGTCCAACATCCCTACTATAAGATGCAAAAAGAATTTCTGGAATCCGAGTTGAGACGAAGTAGCAGCGACGTCTCAAAGTTGGACCCAGAACATGATTCACACTGTTTACAAACAGCGACAAGAGTTCAACTTCGACACGAAATTCGAAGTACCAAAAGAATGCGATGATGCCTAAATTTTACAGAGATGGAGTTCGAAACTCCACCTTTCCAACGAGACCAAAAACGTCGAATTCCGACTTCGGATGCGATCGTGGCGGCATCGCGAAGTGGAGAAAAAAAATCTGGAACAGGGTTTAAAAAAAAAATTATTTATTATTTTTTTTTCTTTTTTTTTCTCGGGACAGTGGTAAGAATGTACAATTTTAACCAAAATAACTTCTAAATTTCATGAAACTCAAAACATGAAAGTTTTAGCTCTAAATCTAAGCTTTCTAGAACATCCAAAATTATTAGATTTGGATAAGAAACGAGAGAGATACATGCAAAACAATATCAGATTGAAACTCAAGATAACTTGTTAAAGACAGAATTGGTCTTCTGTCTTTGAACGCATTTCAGGTCATCTAAATGGCAATATTACAGAAAACTCACTGAACAAAAATTGTAGCACATGTTTTAAGCTTTCCGGAACATCCAAACTTATCTAATTCGGATCAAAAACGAGTAACTTATGGCCAAATCAATTTCAGAGTTTTATTTTATCAACCTTGTAGTTTGTTGTCAGGTCAGCGACAAACAAACGTGATTTCGACCATTGAAACCACAAAATTAGGCAAAGCTCAAAACATGAAAGTTATAGGCTACAGAATAAGCTTTCCAGAACTTCAAGAAAATCTTAATTCTGATTTAAGATGAATGAGATATGCCTAATTTACTAAAAGCAATAAACTAATTATAATTTCAGCTAGCATATATTACCTCTTTCCAAGCAATGAAAAGAAGATCAAAGAGTTTCACAATCTAAATGCACAAAAAAAAGAGGATTACAAAATAATTTCAGAAATTAAAGAATGAATTAGAGGTGGGTTTTGTGATTGCTATTACCTCTTTTAGTAGTTTGGATTAACTCTCTTTGATTTGGTGTAGATTGGAGTCTTGCTTAGGAGGCCATGACTAGGTTATGGAGCTTTCTAATTAGGTTTTAGTAGTTATGAAATGAAGTGTTGGCTGAAATGGGAGAGTAAAAGATACTTTATAGGCTAATGGTTAGGGTTATTGGATCTAATACCCATTAGGACTTTGTATTATTCATGTGCATACATATATAGGCAATTTTCTCTAAGTACACTCTACATACAAATTACTAAATACATTTCAAACCATAGAAAATTATGAAAATATGTTAACAATTACTTTTAGCCATTTCATAAAATCCTATATCAACAATATTTTACATTTTAACCCCTAATTTTTCCAAAACACCGTTTATAGTTAATATTAGCCAAAATCACCATTTTGCAAATAAATTGCAAATTAATTTCCCAAATCAAATATTGCACTATTTTACACATATAAAATTTTGCAATAATATAAATTACAAATTTCCCTAATTAATTTCCTTGAAATGCTCCATTTTACACTTAAGCCCAAAATATTAATTTATTCAAAATTACTAAATTTTGAACAAATTAGCCACATTAAAAATTCATTAATAGCTCCAATTAAATTAAAATCCCAATTTTAATTTATTATTTGGTAACCGCAATCACGGGTTGTTACAGAAGTCGCGCTCGTAAGACCATGGAGATTGCCATGGAATTCGATGGAAACTCGAATATCATATCCGGAAAACCAAAAATCGGAGAAATATCGATGGAATGAATCCACAATGTGGCAACAAAGTGGATATCAAGTAGAAGGCACTTTCCATATCTTTACTTCGAAAATATGTATCATATAGTACCTTTTCAAATCCTTTTCAAATATCATACTCATATAAAGTCCATTATATATAAGATTTTATTTTCAAATCAAATACCTTTCCAAAATCAAAAGTATATCAAATCACACTTATATAGACTTCAATTATATAAGATTTCACTTTTCAAATTGAGTACCTTTTCAAATCCATAGTTTTCAAATCAACATCATACTTATACAAACCAATTTTTATATAGGTTCGATAACTCCCAAATCAAGTATTTAGTAACACAAGGTTCTCAAATTTCAATTTGTTCAATATGAGTTCAGTTTTAAAATCATATACAATCCCACCAAATTATTTCTTCTCAATTTAAATATCTTCAGTTTCAAAGTTTCCAAAATAATAGGTTTGGAGGATAATCGAAGTTTCTAAATCAATATAATTTAAGTCAACCAATTCATTTCCAAAATCAATGGTTTTTTTTAAAATTTTCTTATACTTACATAAAGTCCATCTTATATAAGGATCAAAATTTTCAAAAATAAATTTTGCTGTACGAAGAGCTATATGGGATTGAACATCTTTACTTACTAAAAGATTTTTAATTTAGAATAGTTTTGTAAAAAAAATAGTTTGTAAAATAGTTTTGTAAATAAAATGGTTTGTAAAATTGTTTGTATGTAAAATAGAATAGAACAGTTTGTTTAAGAAGAATAAAAGAAAAGTAGTTTTGAAAAATGGTCTTAAATTGATAGTAGTTTTTCATAAAGGAAAAATTCCAATTAAATTACAAAGATATCCAACCCAACAACTTCCAATTTCAGCGTCAAGTATATCAATGATATTAGAATATAAGATGTACATATGTCATCATTTTGCAAAATCACATTCGATCGCTCGCTCGATCACACAAGTTCGCTTTCGAACTAGTATTGTCCATTCGACTTCCCTAATGTGGATTTCGATATGGTTTCTCGACTAGAAACCATCAGTCTCCTTGCATAGCCATATACTATGATAGAGAATTCTAGAATCAATCCCAAAATCCACATCAAATATTCACCATCAAGAATCAAATGAAAATCCTAACACGAAGTGGTGTAATTCACCTCAAACTTATGTACTCAAACTTGGATCAATTTAATTATGCGAATAAAATAGCATACGTACAACTTATGTATCTATTCCAACTTGTTCAATATATAGTTTTATAAAGATGTTACCCAGTTAAAACAATTAAACTAAATGTTATTCAAAATATTTTGAAGACCAAATTCTTTTCAAAACGTTTCAAATCTAAATTTCACATTAGAAAAATTCAAAATAGTCTTATTCATTTACTTAACAAAACAGTTTCAACTTAATTAAATCATATTATTACATACTTTAACATACATACCAAACTTATATACTTTATATTTCAAAATTTCTTAGCTTTTGAAAAGTTAACCTTGATTTGGAAGTGCTCGAACCTTCAAAATAGTCAAAGAAATCATATTTCAATCCAAGAGTTGGAAATCACCAACAAATCAGTAAAACAATTCCAAAAGATAGGGTTATATCAAATGAGATCCAAAACTCAAGGACTGAACACCGACTTATTTCAACTTGTTCAAATATATATACATATATCTTTCGAATATCACATCACACTTCGGAATTTGAATCAAAATTAGTTTTACAAATCAATCGCATAGCAAAGCTACCGAAGTGGCCTCTCCCCCACTCTGAAACTCAAAAATCAATGTCGATGATGCATGCATTCATCACCGAAATTATTTTCCAGCGACATAAGTGGGTTCTGGACTTCTATTTTCTCAAACTTCTTTTGAAATTTCTTCGAAATCATTTGAAACTCATTAAAATCATTTGAAACATTTCATATTCGGAAAAGTACTTTCAAATCATATTATTTATTATTTCAAAATCTTAAAACCAGTTCCAAAATGCCGGAGTTCAATCACTCAAATTCAGATTCAAAACCTTCAGTTATAAATTATTTTATATGAAACCATTTCTTATATAACTTTCAAAATTTCAAATCCTTTCAAACTTCAAATTTTCATTTTAAAAAGGTATATAATCCTTATCGAAAACATTTCAACTTTATATATAAAATATGGTCATCCTTATCAAAATAATAACTTCGATGAATACACAATTTTCAAAAGACAATCAATCACAAATTTTCCATGGAATGATTCAAGCATGGATTTCAAAACAAACAGAGATTCAAATTAGAGGAACTCTAATTAAATAGAATTTTTATTCGAAGATAAGCTCGAACGAAGATGAGATAATTAAATTACCAAATAGAAGATGGATAAGCTCATATAAATCGCGGGTGACTTTAACCGGGTTAACCGTGATTCCAGAAATATAATCGATGCGAAAATCTAAGGCAAATCGACCTTCGATCGCCAGAGATAGAATCTAACTATAGCAGAAGATAGAAAACATCGTAAACCAAGGATACAGAAATCACCGGTGAACCAATGCCAATTATAAGGGAGTTTCACCATTTTACAAATCATTCAAAGATTGGCGGAATTGCCGGTCTTTATAGAGTTCATTCAAAGTGTAGTTATGGAATGCTCCAAAAATCAAAAGAATATAATTAGGGGAGACAGGAATGGATTTCAGAACAAGTGGAGCATTCTAAAGTTCAAAGGAATCCTAATCGACGAAATTACTAACAAGGTGGATACGAGAGGAATGAAGTTTAGAATTTTTTTTTACTTCAAAGCAAGAAAATTTATATCAAAATAATCTTTGAAAATTCTTTAAAATCATTTTATACTTCGAAAATACGTCCTCTCACAAAGAAATGATTTTGAGATTGATTTCACTCATTCTAGGGTATTTCTACCCTATCTCTAATGATTTTTTGCTCCGTAGGCTAAGGTTTGCCCAAAACCAAAGTTTTGATACCAACTGTAACGACCCACTATTTTGGACCATTCAAATTGACAATAATCCACACATGTTCAATGTAACGTATCGGGTTTTGCCCGCTCGAAAATCAACATCCGTATTTCACATTGTACTAGAATGCCGCAGATTCGACCGTTGAAATCCGATTCGCCGGAGCTTATAACACAATTAAGTAAATAACACAGCGGAATAAAAGAATAATATATTGATATACAATATCTGATACAACAGAGTGATACAATGAATATCAATATACATCAGAGATATGATACAACAAATAACAGCGGAAAAGAAAATAGATAACATCAGCAGCGGAACAATATCAATAGAAATGATAACTCCAAAATGATCTTCAGACAAGAATGAATCCACAACTCCAAGATAAGTAACTCCGATGAATGAACTAGCTCCAGATAATCTACTAAACCTGAATATCTGAAAAACCCAACTCTAGACTGCTCGTGTAGAAAATTATGAGCACCCAGAGTTTAGGAAAGAAACAATAAACTCCGGATCAGTCATGGGACTGGTGTGAGCAACAAAAACAGTTTATCTTTAAAAACAAATAGCAGAGAATTTTAAAGTCAATTCGCAATGCTTTTGGAAAATGAAACTACCATAAGACCTCCCACCACACACACAATGCAAACGCAGAATTGGAGGAGATTTCTTCTTATGATAGTCAAAGATGCTTACTACGCAAAATCAAATCATTTGATATTATTACTAGTGCATAGTGCAGAAAACAATTTCGAAAGTAGAATATAAATCTTAGCCAGCATAGACATTTCGCACTTATGCCTACTATAGCTACCATGTTCAATAGCAGGTTACCACCACATTCCATGGCAGGTAATACAACTAATACCGTACAAGGTTCGTATTTGGAAGATGGATTTCCAACAAATGGTCAGGCTAAGGAACTTCCTATTCCACGAAAGAAACGCCTCTGGCGGGACGTTCCGAGAACCAACTGTTCTCTGCCAAACAAGGCCGGCAACCCCTTTTCCCAAGGGATAAAAGAAACCTCAGATATGCCACCCCCGGTCCTTTGGGACCTTTAACCGAGGCGCCTCAAATCCAACATCACACATAATAAATAAGTGTATCCACATGAGTAAGTATCTGGGCTCCATACCATGATACTACCCTTTTCCAGAAGGAATGGTCATACCCTAGGGGAGCTACCCCTGAAAACCTTGCCGCACGATTCCTGTTTCGACCATTACCGGGTTGTGAGGCTCGACGAAGTCTCGTCCACAAAGCTACGCTTTTTCAAAAAGCCACGCTTTGGGTCAACAGATGATCAACCTATGATCACAAAGATAAATGATCAAACAAATGATCATATCACAAATGATCAAACACTGATCATCACACAGCAACACTCAGCATGCCACATTACCAAATTGGGATATATCGTTGATAACTTCAACTACATAACCTCTGAGCTCGTATGTCTCAGAGAAGGGTGTTAAGCTAAGAGAATAAATTCTCCGCCACCAAACAGAAATGTATTTGAAAGAAATCGGCTTTATATCTCAAAGTGTAATGTCAGACATACAATCCATACAAGTCTGTTCCGGGTTCGAACAGAACCGAAGGCACTTCTCACGAAGCCCTTGCAATTCCGGCTAACTTTCAATCACGTCCGGACTTCCCGTCACAAAAGAGTGATATAAATCTCTATACCGGCGCGACTCAGTGCAGAGACATTCGACAGGTTGTCCTTTCATTTTCGAAAAATATCCGGTCTTCAACACCGGTCTTCAAATGCTATCCATATACGACGTATCACTATTCAGAATGAGTTATACGACCCAAAGGTCCTTTCCCGGCTAACCCGAATAGTGAGCGTAATATTTAAAAACATACGGATATTGGGATTTCAATTAAGTCACAATTTAAACCCAAACTTTCTTTTCAAATGGTTTAACAAATTACCATTTTAAATCTTTTAAACAAAAAGATTCATTTCACAAAGTTCACTTAATTTCACAAAGATTCCTTCACAGATTTTCCAAATCGATTTCCATTTCAGTTTAATTAATTCGTTAAATCTTTAAATCAAAGATTTAACTAATAGCTTTCAAAACAATTCCATTTCAAATGGGTTAAACAAATCATCATTTAAATCTGTTAAAAATAGACAGATTTAATTCTTAGCTTTCAAAAAGAATTCATTCATAACTTGGAAAATCATTTTTTCAATTCACTTGAAATTCCTTTAATTAACTGGAATTTCATTTCTTATCTGAAAGCTTTTACCATTTAAAAAAAAACAGTTTTTACTTTGGAAATCTGATTCATTCATACTAGTTGAAATCCTTGGGTTAAATCCAAATTCCCAACTTATACTTTTAAAATGGTTAAATTCATACAAACATATTTTATATCATCTTTCGTCCCTAGTTTCAATCATAGATTTAATTTCAAACTTGAATTCAAATTTAAATCAAATTATTTAAATTTTCCAAAACTCGATTAAGTTATTCAAAATAACTTTTATCTTTGAAATTCCATTTCAAAAGCTTTTCATTTTAAACCCAAATTTCCAATTTCAAAATCAATTGAAATTAAAATTTCAATTTCAAAAACATCAGATTTAAATTATCTGTGACTTAACCGATTTCCACGTGAAATCCATATTTGTGTGAGTAAAGGTGTAGTCCAAGGGTTTCACACAATAGTGCAACACAATGAATTATCACACATCAAAATACAGGATATAGTTGATAAGCGATATGAACTATAACGCTTATCGTTCGTTCACAGATCACAGATATATAAAGGTCACAGATAATAAATCACAGATCACAACATAAAATCAGGATATGTCACAAAGTATCGTGTATCAGAAATATCAAACAATTCGACAATCAATAGAATTTAAACATCCATAAGTAAGCTCAATTTATTATCTGATTAATTTAAATCAGATAAGTCATCAATCGTGGTTAATTAACATAAATTAATTTCAAATCATTTGATTGATTATCCTTTAATCACTTATTAATTAGATTAATTAACCTTAAATTATTTAATAATTAACCTTTAATTTTTCAATTATCTTTTAATTAGTTTCCTTTAAATCGATTCATTAATAATAAATCAACCCTTAATGAATCACCCTTTAATTAATCATTCTTAATTAATTACAACAAGTGATTATAAATTAACTTTAATTTATTAGAATATCCAACGTTGATTACAATAAGTAATTAATCTCTTAATTACTTTCATTAAGTAATTAACAATTTAAAATTGATTATCTTAATTAATTAATCTAAATCATTAATTTATAAAGTTGACAATTAAATCATTCCTTAATTATCTTATTAATTGAATCGTTTAATTAAGTAATTATTCTTTAATTACTTATATTAATTAATAATCATTAATTACTTAAGATCTTAATTAATAACCTTTTGAGTTAATTATCAATTACCAATTTAACTTAAAACCATTAATAATAAATTATCCTTTTAAAAAAACACATTTTACTTCCCTAATTAACCGTTTAATTTCATTAGTAAGTCTATTTCAAATAAACTTTTAAAATAAAGGTTATATGCATTGAAATATTTTAAACTCAAGAATAATTTTACTTTCAAACTTTTAATAAATTTCAACTTGAATAAACATTGATTTAAGTCAAAACCTTTATCTTGTAAAAACTGTTTATATTTAATACTGTTAAAAATTTTAGCATTAAAACGAGCCCACGTTAAAACCCGATTTACTCGAGTCAACCCCACCTGTGCACGAGCCTCACTCGAGACAACGCTAGCCCTCATCTACTTCGAGTTGACCTAAAGAAAATGCCAGCTCTACCCGGTGAAACTCCTTCTTCCCCAACTGCTTCGCCCCAGTACACACTACGTACACGCGTGCACCTTGCACCGCGAACCAAACGGCGTCGAGCCCTCCTCCGGCCATCACCAAGTCGGCGGCGACTCCAACGACCATCCTCTCTACCCAGATTCAAGAAATCATCCTCGAATTAAAATCCGACCCTTTGATCGAACAACTGCAGAAACAACTTGAACCCAACATCCCATCACTGCCGACCATCTCGTCACCTTTGAACCCCGCCCACTTCACCATCGAACACCACAATCTCAAGCTTCATTCTTCCTAATCGCGATCGAACTCGATCCACTAACCAAGCCGAAATTTGCCTTCACAGCCAAGCCAAAACAAAGCAACTAAAACCCTAGTTTCTTCAAAATCGAACGATTCAGACAATAGAAAAAATCTGAAGCATTTTTCCCAAAATCTATAACTTAAGAACAAGCTACAACCTAAGTTTCAACTCAAATCATTGCGTATATCATCTGCAGTTCACAAAAATTCCCAAAATGTTCAAACTCCAGAATTCTCTTGATCCCTTAAACTAAAAATCATGAAACTTGTATTAAAATTCATGATCTTTTACCCAGTAATTTGTTCATGTAACCTAAATCATAAGTCAAATTTTTTTTATTTATCATATATATCAGTATTTTACTGTTTTTCTTAATTTTAAACTCACTTGCTAAAGATAAGATCCTAAAATTATCTTAAAAGCCATCATCTTCCTCACACAAACAACTTTCAGTTAGATTTCGAAATCAAATAATGATTTCATTTATTTATATTGAATATTCCTTTTAACAAGACCTTCTCAGTAAATTTACAAAGAAACTTTTGCATGTATATGAACAGACAAGCTCACCCATCATAAACATAACAATTCATATAAATTTAAGCTATAGTATCTTAATTCAAGACAATCAACACATCATAGCAGTAAAATTTAGATCAACTGTTTTTAAACGAAATTTTTACTCACAGGCATCAAAACATTAAAACGTGTTATAGGTTTAAAAGAAAAGTTGCTCACAGTGTTGTGCCAGAGGAAGAAAACAGAGCTTGGCTATTGGAAACAGACTTTGAAACTGGCAAGTTGAAATCTCCTTGATTTCTCTGGTTTGTATGAAATTGTTGTTTGAGTTTGCATGATATTTACTTTATATTTCTCAGCTTGGAGTGAGCGAAACTAAAAGGAAGAAACTGAGATGAAGTTGCTAATATAAAGAAAGGAGCCTACAGGTTGATAGCATTTGTACAGGTGATGTATTATCTTATTTTGTTTATACAATAGAGTACATTACTCTGCACAATACTAGGCAGAGATATTTTTACAACATGGTGACTGAAATACACTTCGAACAGATGTGGTATGGCTGCTAATAAATGAAGACAATTAATACTTGTACTTGTTTTTATTTTGTACATATCTTATTTCTTTTATACATACTTGCTTGGCTTCATCAACAAGTCACAGCATATACATTTTACTTTGCCTCTAATTCCTTTAAGTTTGCATGCACTCTAACCATTGTTTCCAGATTGCCCTGTACAAGTTTGCTAACATGTTTGTCTTTATTCCTTCTCTCTGTTCCATTTACTATGCAGATGTATAAAGGCTGGAAGTCTTCTTTTAATGATGTAGTGTAAACGTTATCGTAATATATTGTTTAATTAGTGTAATATTTAATATTATTATCAATCATTTATTTATAATTTAAATTCAAGTCAAATATATATCTATATATTTATTATTTTCAAATTACTTATATTTGAATCGGGGAAACTCGCTTCAACTTTCTAATTAAATTTACAAATTCTTTATCCAAAAATTTATTTAATTACTCAATTTAATTCAAAAATTCATTTAATTATTAATTTAAATAAATTTAAATTTCGGGGTCGTTACATTCGACTTGAATAATTCAAAATAACAAATTGTAATAAAATTTGGAGGAAATAAAATCAAACACAGAATCAGAGACATAGAATATCAAAATAACTCGCAGCGGAAATAAAATACCATAGTAGTTCATGAAGCTACTATATACAAACTCTCAAAAACATATACAAAATGTCATAGTTTAAAAATGGATACAATAGATGTTAGGATACATAAATCAATAATACAGAGACAATACCGAATAGTAAATAACTGATTAGAAGATAAGAAATAACAGATGGACAGATAAGCTCCAGCAAATCTCTAGCTCTAGAAGATAAATTCCAAAGCTGTGATTCTCAGGCTGACCCGAGCGTAAAGCAAAACACAAAACACTCGAGTCAGGACACATATACTTATACAATATAAACCAACTCAAGTGAACTGTAATAGCAATGCATAATAACTTAGAGGATGCTTGGGATCGCCCATCCTTTAAGGATCCATATTACCATTAATTAAACAGTAATATCAATATCACAGAAATTTCCATATCGAAATAAACCATGCAACTAACAGTGTTAATGTGCATCACAGCCATCATCAGGAAATCAAATGACATACAGAGAAGTATACCCATGGTTATAGTATTTCAAAATAATATTTTATATTTCAAAAATTTAATATCATTTCAAATCCAAATCTTTATCAAAATAAAGATTAAATCATTTACAAACCATCTCAATATATTACAATATCATATCCTTTCAAAACTTCCTTTCAAATAATTATTTGAATTCAAATTCAATTATCAAATTTAATACCCTTTAAAATTCCAAAATATCATTCATTTATTATCTTATCAAAATCACCCTTTAAAATAGTTTTCCATTTAAATTAATTCAGTTAACCATTTAAAAGTGAAGTTATTACTCTTTCAAGTCAAGTATTTGATTTCCAAAGTTTCAAATCATTCTGAGTTCATTTACTAGGTCAAAATCCATAAACATTGAAAATTTCAGCCTTTCACAGCATTTAGAAGAAGCTGTTATAAGTTATATTTGAAAACATTTATTTCAGCAAATACAGCACTTTAAAACTGCTGTTATTTCTCATTTTAGTTGAAATTTAGTTTAAAACAGCAAAGACAGCATTTCCAGAAATGTTGTAATAGCTCAGGTTCAAAAACAAGGGTTTTTTCTTAATTTCAGCAAAGACAGCAGGCAGCTACAGCAGTTACAGAACTGCTGTAATAGCCCTTTATTAAGTTCTTTAGCCTTTACATTTACTACAACAACTACAACATTTCAGAAATGCTGTATTAGCCTCTTTTTACTAAGTTTTAGTTCAATTCTGAAATCATAGCATTTCTGAATGCTATTAAAAGTACTTTCTAGATTTTAGTGTATTTCCAGCCAATAATAAAATTTATTTAAACCCTTTTAACATTATAAAATTCATGTTTTAACATTCAAAAATGTTTATATAATATATCATTTAACACATGATTTTTATTAAATAAATCCATTATAGTTAAATCAAATTTCAATGAAATATTTAACAAATTCAAGTGTAAATTTCTTTTCTTCACATTTTTAATAAATAAACTTAACACTTAATTTTATTTCCATTTCACAAATTAACTAAATTTTCAATTTTATTTAATTAAATTAAACCTTTAATAAAAACCAAATTCACATTTCAAGTCAAGTTATATTTTAAAATTACACTTTTAAGCATTCATTTATTTAACCATTTTAATACATAGAAAAAATCAATAATACTTCATTAAATCATTTAAATTCAAATCTAAAACAATTTATCATATTTACCATTTTCCAAATATAATTAAATTTCCATTTTATTTATATAACTTGAATATCATTTTAAAACCAAAATTCCAAATTTCCAAACTTAAGTTATATTTCAAAAATTCACTTTTCCCATTCATTTAAATTA
The DNA here is from genome assembly GCA_030737815.1 of Allium fistulosum. Taxonomy (NCBI): domain Eukaryota; kingdom Viridiplantae; phylum Streptophyta; class Magnoliopsida; order Asparagales; family Amaryllidaceae; genus Allium; species Allium fistulosum. The sequence goes on from CM060904.1 coordinate 974,722,584, forward strand.
CATTTTTAACTTCTAGAAAAATCCAAATTTCTTTATTTAAACATTAAAAATCCAATTTAAATCAAATTTTCATAATTTACACTTTTGAAAATATTTAAAATATTCGAAATACTTTATAAAAATAACCACGGGCCTGTATATAGTTTCTAACCTAGGTCAATTGATACGGGTATGTATCATTTCAATCCGTAGTTTAAAAAACAAAAATCCAGGTTCTATCATTCCAAACCCGCAATCCCAAGTTAAAATAAAATAAACAAAAACCGTTCAGGCCTATCATTTCAGCCCATAATGATTTTTCCCTATTCTAAAGTCCGTTCGGGTATGTATCATTTCAACCCATAGTGAATCTATCTACAGGGAACTTGCAGTGTGATAAACAGATATAAAATGAATAGTATACAATATACAACAGTAACAGATGAGATGACAAGTAAATTAACAGGTTTAACATCATATAAATAAATCATCACAAACAGTTATAACATCATATAAAATTATACACATTCAATTGTTGTCGTTTCACAATTGCATAAGTATAAATGTCTAGTGAGATTTACTCACCTCTAAATGCTGGAGATAACAAACCAAAGACACAACGGAAAAAAAGCACGATGACAAGATTACGGACTTGAGTGGAGAGCAAATACAATGCTATAGACCTTGTGTTACAACCCAAACAAAAAAATCAAAACAAACCATAAATTTCAATACACTTGAAATGGAATAACTTTTAAATAAAAAGAGATACGAATGCCAAATCTTTTGCCTTGCTTCCTCTCTTTTTTTCAGCCTAGGGATGTCGTTTGGCTCTAGTTTGAACAAGTTTTGGCTCAGGTTTGGTCATGTGAATGAACGACCAAAGTGGTGAAACATAGGGAGGAAGTTACATAGTGAGAAGGTGAAGAGTTTAAGGCAAAATAGTGTGATTTTGTTCATCCAATTGGGCTCAGCCATGGGCATTTGGGTCAGGTCAGAAGGGTATGGGCCAGGTCAGTGGGAGGAAGGTGTGTGGTGGTCTGGCCAGAGGTGGTGGAGGCGGCCTAAGGTGGTGGTGGTGGTGGAAAATGAAGTGGTGAACAAATAGTGGTCAAACAACATGTTTTTATGGCTTGTGTTGCAAATTTTGTGGAGTTTTGGCATCATGGTGGCTCGGCCTTGGTCAAGACTAGAGGAGTAGCTGGTGGTGATGGTAGGGAAGAGATGTAGGGGGTGGTGGTGGTCATGGTCATGGCAAACAAGGAGGAGGCCAAGCAAAACTATGGAGAGAACAAGGCAAAATGACATGAAAATAAGAAGAAAAGAAGAAGAAAAAGTATTGAAACAAAGGAGCCATTACCCAAAGTTTTTGCTCAGATCTGAAATGGTCGAATTGAGAAATGAAAATGAAATGTTTCACATAAAAAAAAGAATAAATTCATGGCCAAAGCATAATGGGAAGGTTATGGCAAGTGAAAAGACTTAAGGAGGTGAAAGACATTAGTTTCTAAAGCATTTTAAACTCTTTCATACTTCCTTTTTCTTTAATTCAAATAAAACAAAATAAAATTAGTAATTTGACTTTAGAACCGAAACAAAGTAATATAAAATAAAAATAATTAATTAATTTTAAATAAAATGGAAAAGAATATAAGAAATTGCTTAAAAATTGAAAACAGGGTCCAGAAATTACAAATAAATCACTATTGACTTTGGAAAATTAACAACTTCATTTTAAAAATATTTTAAAACAAAAATGTGAAATAAAATAATTCATTTATATTTTCAAAATGAAATAAATAATTAAATTTAGAGAAATTAGAAAAAGAACTAAAGAAATTGTTTAAAAATTCAAAATAGGACTTAAAAATTACAAATAGAATATCACTAGTTTTAGAAAATTTCTATTTCACTTTAAAACAAATAAAAGGTCAAATAAATAAAATAAATGTGGAACAAAATAAAGTGGGAATGAGAATAAAATAAGATCTTAAGGAAAAAGAGAAATAAATAAAGAATTCCTTTAATTAATTGAAACTGGAAATTAGAAATTGGAAGCAAAATACAACTAACACTGGAAAATGTCAATTATACTTTTAAAAATGTTTTAAAACCAAAATATATACATAACATGTTATTTTACCCATATAAATATAAATTAGAACATTACATGACCAAAATAGAATATTATTTATATAATTTAAAATAAACAATTTTGTTAAATACAGCAAATTACACTCAATATTTAAAAGGGCATAACTTTCACATTATAAATCAGATTTCAACGAAACGAAAAGCAGTATTCTTGGAATTTTATTTACTTCCATAATAAAAGATAAAATTCAAATTTCATCATTTTATATTTTTAAATTAAAAGTCAAAGTTTGACCATATTGACCAAAATTCAAATTTCTAGAAAATATTATATTTATTCATGTTTGGAATTCTAATTCACATCCAAATCAAAATTTATATTTAAAATAACAAAATTTATCCATTTAATAAATAAAATAAAGTTTTTAAATCAGAGATTCAATTAAGATAACTAAAATATACAATTAAAATAATTAAAAAAATACAAGGTTGTTACAGATTTCGATGAAACTAGTTTCATTGGATCCATAATAGTGAATTATTATAGGATTTCAAGTTTCGTAGCGATCGGACTTGTCGTTTGATCGTACGGACTCGAAACACGTAGAAATCAATTAAATTAAATTAAATTAAAATAAGATGATTTTAAAAGCTAACTTCTTCATACGATGGAGTTAAGACTTGAAACCTGTTCCATTGAGTTTAAAACTATCGAAAACATCTATTTTGATATATGGGATAACCCACTTGCGTTTCGGAGGCAGAACGGGCTTTTTGGGTCGTTATTCGTCGTTCAAACAAATTTGATATGTGTTTATTTTGTTATCAGGCTTTGTCAATATAAATAGTCATGTTTCCCAAACCCTAATAGTCATTTTTCTTATTATGTACATACATGAACTTCTGTCTATCTCCTTCTTTTCAATGGTAGAAACAAATTCAATCTCAAAACCTTAAATTCAATTTTCAAATCAATCTCAAAATTTAAACTCCTCCAAACCCTTTCATATTATATACCGTTTTGAAGCTCTCGGCGAGCGTAATTCACTGGTGCAACTCGTTTTCCAATTGGATGTATCGTTTGACCAGAAATCGAGGATGAACCTCGTCCGTCATTGTTGGGTTTGTCGTTTTAATGGCGGATCGTCGAATTTACGACGATTGGAGCTTGTGGGCGTGTAGTGGGGGATTTTTGGAGTTGGTATATATGGTTGGAAAGTGGAGATGATCAGTTGATTCGCCATAAAAGGTGCATATATGGCGGTGGAAGCCTATGGGCGAGCTAGAGGGCGCCGCGTGGACAACCTGAGGTCGGCCGTGGATGGGAATCTCAATGGTGGCGCTGGATCAAGACGACGGCAATAGTATGGGCGGCGATGAGCACAAACGCGGTGGCGGTTTCAACGTGGTCGAATGCGATGTCGAGGGTTTCACGTGTTAGGGTTCTGTTGACCAAGATGACGTGGCAAAGTTCTATTTGTTTTGTTTATTTTAATGTTTATTTAAATTTCAACCGTTCTAATTAGCATATCTTTTGCATACGAGCTTGGATTTGTACGTGGTTTCTTGCGTTGCGATCGTATCGAAATTTTGAACTTTTGGAACTAGTTTGGACGAATTCTGAGACTGTTCAAATTTGGGCCATATTTTGGATTTCAATTCGATTTGAAATCAAAGCTGAGTGTTTTAACCCACTCACAACTACTAGATTGTCTTATGTTAGTAAATTAAATTTATGATATGATTAGAAATTGATTGGTTGATGTTTGGTTTATTTAAATTGCCACTGCAGTTAAATTTGACTTTTATTGAATATTATCGCTATTAATTTTATATTAAATTCTGAATTACCAGTTAATACCCATTATTGATAATCAGTCACTTGTTATTGTTAATGATTGGTTTGAATGATGATTGTGATGGATGTTGATTGTTAATATTGAATGATTGAATGTTATATTGTTATATTGTTTTAATAGTGCAGGTTCCCTATGGTTGAAATCGTACATACTCGAACGATCTAATAGATTAGGGGAAATCGTTATGAGTTAAAATGATAGACTCAAGCGATTTCATGGATTTGTAATTAAATTTGGGATTGCGAATTGAAATGATATATATCCATGAATATAAAATAATTGCGGATTGAAATGATAAATATCTGTATCACTTGACCATAGGGTAAAGAATTATATACAGACACCGGATTGGTTAAATTAAATAATTTTAAAACCATAAATTTTGAGTTAAATGATATTTTTAAGAAAATTTGATTTATATAAACTGAATTATTTTTGAAAATCCGAGTTTTAAATGTTGAAATTAGAATTGGTTTAAATTGAAATTTTAAAGTTAGATTTGAAGTATAAACAAAATTTATCGAAATTGAGTTACTGAATATTTGAATATTTAAACTTCGAAATCGGCTAAATTTGAAATAGTTTGAATTTATAGTTCGAACATGGATTTGGAATCCATATTAATTAAATGGTTTAAAGATGTGTTGAAATAAAAGAAATGGTACAATTTGATATTAACTTCAAATTTATTATTTTACCGTTTAAATATATTATTCTTTAATCCTGATTACTAAGATTTTCAAACTATTAAACTAATTTAATCTATTTTAAACTATTTTAATCAATTTAAATCTATTTCAACTTATTTTAATCTATTTTGTCTATTTAAATCCAATTTAATCTATTTTAACCTATTTTAAACTAATTAACCCATTTTAATCTAATTTAAATCTATTAAATCTATTTTTATTTTTAAATCATTTTAAATTTATTTAAATCATTTTAAATCTATATAAAACTATTTTAAATCTATATAAAACTATTTTAATCTATTTTAGGGTACTTTAAGTATTTGAAATTTATTTTAAACTATGATAAACTATTTAAACTACTTATAACTATCTAAACTATTTCTAAATTTTCAGATTGTGTAAATTGAAAGTGTTTATATTTAAATCCTTGATTCTATGGCGAATATGGTTAAATGAGGTGAATATGATTTTTGAAAGTGATATGTTGGAATTATATATGATATTTTGATATCAATTATGAAACGGGTTTGGAAATTTAAAAGAACCATCCGGTGTGAAATAAGCATTTGGTTGTTAAAGAGATCAGGATCAGATATTGTCATACTCTCTGCCAATACCGAAAACCACTTTAACAACTGTGTACGTGGTGGAGATTCCAGAATGAAGTAGGATTGTTTGGCGAACGATTCTGTATGAGGTATTAACATAGCCCTGACTTTCGTGAGTCAGCTTAATGTGACTAAAACAGGAGCCACGCCGGGCCCAGTGGGGTCACACCTCCTATCGGGAACATTTCTTCGATACCATATTATGACTTTGTAATTGATTTGGTGGCCACCCCTCGATTTTGATTATGGGAGTGTGTTCCAAGGTGTGCGGTAGTAGCTGCTATGCGTTACCACTAGTCCAGATCCGTAAAACGGTAGTATCCTACCCTGGGCATTGCCTCGTGTGCCTTGTCACATGATTTATCGCGCCTTCTACGAGTTTGGTTTTGTGTCGTACCTATGGAGTGCTCCCTGATAGCCCACCAGTTTATGGTGGAGTTTACAGTACTGTATAGACTATGACATTATATAAAATGTGTTAAGGGGGATATTGGTAATGCCTTAATGCTATTTTAATACTTTACTTTACTGTAGACACTATTATAATAGCGTATTGTACTATGTATGTAGATAGTTTAATGGATCCTTAAGAGATGGGAATCCCGAACATCTCTTAAGTTATTGCTCTCACGCTAGACACTAGATAGCAGATGTCAACCCCCGTAAACATCTCTGATGCCATTACACTTATATTTATTTACTGTTGATTTAACTTACGTAAGAACTTTTAGGTCCAACTCGAGTGTTATGTCTTTTCAATTCACTCGGGTCAGTCTGAGCTTTTCAGTTTATCGAAGACTGCTTTCTGGAGGACGAAGATGAAGATTTAATACTGTTACTATTTATTATATTTATTCCACTGCATCATGTTGTTCCGTTGCATTATTTATATATTTATGTTGTATGTAACTCTGATTTGTATTGTAAAGGTGTAATCAAATGTATTTGTAAAACAGCTTCATGAACTGTTATTTGATTATTATATTTTGTCATTCTGCTATGAGATTATATGTTTGTTTTATTTCTTTCTCTTCTTTTTCTTATTTACCCCATAACAATCCTCCCTTTTAAATGGTTTGAGTCTGACATGTGTGGTTTATTGTCGCTTTAAACCTTCCAAAAAGGTGGGTCGTTACAGGTTGGGGGTTTGTAACGCCCCACTCCGAGACCCACATTAGCAAAGGGTATTACTAGGTAACACCGTCTGCTAATATGGACAATAGAGATGGATAGGAGCGACCATCTATAGCTTGTCTTAATTATCTATTGAATACACCGACAATTGCTATACATTTTTTTCATTTCTCAAGTGGATCGACATATCCAATAAATACTTAATACAAAACCATAGGTGGTTGAAGGATCTATCAGAACAGAATATAACAACTCAAATGTAATACACATCATAGAACAGGGGATCATCACATACATTTACACATATACAGATACATTACAGAGTTTACAAAATGATACATGTCAAGTGGTAAAGCAAACCACAATATACAGGCGAGTCAAAAGAATACATATCAGAGTTACAGCCAAAAGGACTACACAAAAAGCTATAACAAAATGGAACTAGAAGAATAGTCCATGCGGAAGCAAAATAGGCTAAGTCCAATGTACCTAACTTGAAACATCTCGGTCTGACCCGAGTATAAAATACATGGGTCGGTCTAGCTAAACAAATCAGTTAGATAAACTAAATGATAATGAACATACAAGATCAAGCCCGAAGGTACAAGTCCAAAGGCACAAACCCGAAGGCACAAACCCGAAAGTACAAGCCCGAAGGCAACAAACCACGAAGGCAACAAACCCTGAAGGCTCAAGCCCGAAGGCAACAAACCCCGAAGGCAACAAACCCCAAAGGCTCAAGCCCGAAGGCAACAAACCCCGAAGACAACAAACCCCGAAGGCTCAATCCCGAAGGCAACAAACCCCGAAGGCTCAAGCCCGAAGGCAACAAACCTCGAAGGCAATAAACCGTAGTGGCGAAGGTCCGGAGGCCTAGTACTGAACACCACTAACCGGCAGAATGTGTCACAACTCTCAGAAAGGAACCCGGAAAATGTTAACGTGAGTCCCATACCACACGTTCGCACTAAACGGTTTACTAACCGTTAGTCAATTTCACACTCAAAGCAGTACAAAGTTCACCTCATCTCATCGGTAAACCAGACCCAAAGGTAAAAATGGTCAAACGAATAGATTAGGAATTAACTGAAAAGATAAACACACGTGTTCATAGCATGCGTTTTATTTAATCATTTAATTCTCCTCCCTCTTCTCTCGAAGTGCAAAATTGTGTGTTTATATAGAAATTATAAGTTGGAGAAACGAGCTTATAATACCATTTAAAAAGATCACTTTATAAAAACCCCGTGTACGAAATCAAAAAGGAATCATCAAAGTCAACTAAAGTGAAACAACTAATTGGAGAAAGAAGAATCGATCAAAAATTGGAATCCCACACAAAGTAGGCAAGTGGGGCTGAGACAAGCAGATATCATCAATTCAAATATGGAATACTACGGAATAAAATGCATTCCTAGACGTATTCCCAAAATTGTATCTACCCCAAAGGCACGGAAAGAAATAAGGCACGATGATTCAAAGATTCATAACATTTGTACTACACTTTAATGTACCGTAATATGTGTCTATGTTCTATGTTTATCATATTTTGTTCTGATCTCAGCTTTGATACCAAGCTGTAACGCCCTACTCCGAAACCCACATTAGCAAAGGGTATTACTGGTAACACTGTCTACTAATACGGATAATAGAGCTGGATAGGAGCGACCATCAATAGCTTGTCTTAATTATCTATTGAATACGCCGACAATTGCTATACATTTTTTTTCTTTCTCAAGTGGATCGACATATCCAATAAATACTTAATACAAAACCATAAGTGGTTGAAGGATCTATCAGAACAGAATATAACAACTCAAATGTAATACACATCACAGAACAGGGGATCATGACATACATTTACACATATACATATACATTACAGAGTTTACAAAATGATACATGTCAAGTGGTAAAGCAAACCACAATATACAGGCGAGTCAAAAGAAAACATATCAGAGTTATAGCCAAAAGGACTACACAAAAAGCTATAACAAAAAGGAACTAGCAGAATAGTCCATGCAGAAGAAAAATAGGCTAAGTCCAATGTACCTAACCTGAAACATCTCGGTCTGACCCGAGTATAAAATACACGGGTCAGTCTAGCTAAACAAATTAGTTAGATAAACTAAATGATAATGAACATACAAGATCATAAAGTACCACAATTATCTCCAAAGGAGATAACCAAATCATCTAACATAAGATGAATCATAACAAGCCTCATATCATAGGCAACTCAAATAAACAAAGGATATGAATATCCCAAAACAAGCCAAAAAGGCAAATAATAAATACCAATAAAGGTAACACAAGTTTCCACAAGGTAATCGCTATATATCGAGTGGTTCAAAGAACCTACACTGAAAGGCGATACACTAGGGAAATATAATTGTCAAAGAAACAAAAGATGCTCGAGCTCAGTACCATATAACAAGGATCCACAAACCTGAAGGTAAAATCCCGAAGGCAATATACCCGAAGGCAACAAACCCCGAAGGCTCAAGCCCAAAGGCAACAAACCCCGAAGGAAACAAACCCCGAAGCTCAAGCCCGAAGGCAACAAACCCCGAAGGCGCAAGCCCGAAGGCAACAAACCCCGAAGGCAACAAACCTCGAAGGCTCAAGCCCGAAGGCAACAAACCTCGAAGGCAACAAACCCCGAAGGCTCAAGCACGAAGGAAACAAACCCTGAAGGCAACAAACCCCGAAGGCTCAAGCCCGAAGGCAACAAACCTCGAAGGCAACAAACCGTAGTGGCGAAGGTCCGAAGGCCCAGTACTGGACACCACTACCTGGCAAAATGTGTCACTACTCTCAGAAAGAAACCCGAAAAATGTTAACGTGAGTCCCATACCACACGTTCGCACTAAACGGTTTACTAACCGTTAGTAAATTTCACACTCAAAGCAGTACAAAGTTCACCTCATCTCATCGGTAAACCAGACCCAAAGGTCAAAATGGTCAAACAAATAGATTAGGAATTAACTGAAAAGATAAACACACGTCTTCATAGCACGCGTTTTATTTAATCATTTAATTCTCCTCCCTCTTCTCTCGAAGTGCAAAATTGTGTGTTTATATAGAAATTATAAATTGGAGAAATGAGCTTATAATACCATTTAAAAAGATCACTTTATAAAAACCCCGTGTACGAAATCAAAAAGGAATCATCAAAGTCAACTAAAGTGAAACAACTAATTGGAGAAAGAAGAATTGATCAAAAATTGGAATCCCACACAAAGTAGGCAAGTGGGGCTGAGACAAGCAGATTCAGACATCTGAATTGTATAATTCAGACGTCTGAAACTGGTGCTCAGGCAATACTTTGCCTAGGCCAAAGATGGCCAAATCATATCGGAAGCAATCGAATGAGTGATGATAGCTTGGGGTTTATGCCAAACAACTACCCAACCTTAGAGACTCAAAAATACATTCCGACCAACATGCCCAAACAACCATATAAGGATTTTTCATAGATTTTGACTTCAAACACCAAAAATTGGAATATTTATTAAACCGATTCAATTCAAGAAAACATGGACAAGGATTATTTGTTAGGAATTGCTACCTAACACTATCAATGATATAGATATAGATGTGAGTTCAAAAACTCACCTTTTAACCCAAAAAATCAAGAGAGAAGCTATAGAGCAAGGCAAGAACAATCACTCTTCAATTATAACCCAAGGAGCTTCAATCTAAGCCCAAGAACAAATATTTCCTAAGTTAGGGTTTAGGAAATTTCAGAAATCGAAGAGGAATTGAGATGGAGAAGGAGAAGAGGATGCTTACCTAAGCTTCTCTTGGATTTTGGAGCAAGAATTTGAGTTTGCAATTGAATCTAGGGCTTGGAATTTCTATTTTCCATTCTCTTCCCCCATTTTCAGTTGAGCTAGAGAAAAAGAAATGAAATGAGTGAATGGAGAGGAGAGGGGGCTGAGTTAGGGTATAGGATGAGTTGGGTGAAACCCAAACCCAAGCCCAAAGCTCTAAGTGAAAAAATAGCAAAATTCACTCAACTCCAAACATATCGATGCTTATACTCAAAAAAGTTGCAAACACCATTTTGAACTCAATGAAAGTGGTCTCGAGTCCAAATTGTTGATTCTCAACTTCATCCTTGATTCAGATGTCTGAAATTTCCAAACCAGACGCGTGAATCTGGAAAAATATGAGTTTTCTAACTTCATTCAGACGTCTGAAGTGAACGATTCAGACGTCTGAATCTGGAAAAATAGAAGTTGTCAAGAACAATATTCAGACGTCTGAATCGTCCATTTCAGACGTCTAAAATTGGCAATTTTGGCCTATTTCCTTTCTGGTTTGATTCGAACAATTTCAGACGTCTGAACGACCCATTTCAGACATCTGAATTCCTGTTTGTAGGTGTTTTCAAATAGGCACTTCCAAATAGCACGATCCACAAAGACTTTTCACTAATTCGACTGTTCTTCAACGAATAGTGACTCTTTTGGACTAAAATCCGACTAACGATGTTATATATAAATTAAACTTTTAAATATACGAATCGTAAAATATGCGGGTTGTTACAGACTCCCCTCCTTAAAGAAATTGCGTCCTTGCAATAATTAAGAAGAAAATAAAGAGTAACAACCATAAAAGCATATCCACACAAAGAGAAGAAATTAGAAACAAGAAGTTCACCTTAAAGAGCACGAGAGAGTAAGTCCAGATGTGTTCGCTCGATGAATTCTCAAGATTCTCAAGAGAAATTCTTAGGATTTGAGGACCATTGAACTTTCACAAGAAAAACATCTTTATTTCGAAGGCGTTCAACCTCCGAAGCAATGATACGAATAGAATATTGCTCATAAGTCAAATTTGGTGAAACTTCAATTTCTTCAATTACACTGGACTCAAGAATAAAAATCGGAATCCCAAAGGTATTTCCGTATTTGAGAGACGTGGAAAGCGTCAAGAATAGCAAAAGAATTGAGCCGGTACTAAAAGAGGTGATAAGCCACGAAAACAATGCGTTCGGTGATGGGAAATGGACCAACATATCGAGGTGCTAACTTTTCCCGATCGACTGAAACACACAACACCCATCAAAGGTGAAACATGAATTGGATTCATGATCTCGAATCTCACAAGTGGATAAAGTCTCAAGATCACTCCATTCGGATATCAACAAAGAAACATCCGTTGTTGCTCTCGGCTAAGGGCATCAGCAACATGGTTGCCCTTTCCGAAGTATAAAAATATCAAGATCAAAAGATGCAAGGAACTCGAGCCAACGTTGTTGACGCAAATTGAGTTCCTTTTTGAGAAAACAAATATTTCAAAGATTTATGATCGGTGTAGAGAACAAATTTCTCTCCCAACAGATAATGACGCCAAAATCTAAGAGCGAAAACAATAGCCGTGAGCACTAGATCATGAATGGCATTTCCAGTCTCGACAAGCTTTAATTTTCAAGAAGCACATGCGATAACATATTCCCTTTTGCAAAAGAATGACACCAAAACCAATACGACTAGTATTGGTGCAAACAATAAAGTCTTGGTTCCCTTCGGGAACCGCAAGAATAAAAGCATCGGAAAAGAGTTCCTTAATCGATTCTCTTTCCCGAAAGCTAAGACTTTCAAAGGTATAATTAACTATTTACAAGAATTTACTGTGTTTGACTGTCTCATCATAGCGTTTAGGAGATTCCTATCGATAACGTTGATCAAGCGCATCGACCAGAATTCTTAAAGCACTCAATGGGCAAAACAACACAAAATTATCTTATACATGATAACCATGTCTCTTAAATTTTTTTTATAAATATTCTTTGCTCGTTTTAAGAACAAAATCCAATTATGCTTATAAATATCTTATTAAAAAGATTTGCAAATTTTAAATTTGTTATTTTCATCCAAAATCAATAAATATAAGGATAAACTAATCGAGATATTCGTAGAATACTCTATTCACAAAATGGATGAAATAAGGTAGAAGGTTCGTCAAATCGAATGACATAACGAACCACTCACAAGAATCATATCGAGTGCGGAATGTGATAAGTGGAATGCTACCTTCCGCAACTCGTAGCTGATGAAAACCGGGGGCAAGGTCGAGCTGAAAAGACCTTAGCACCATTCAATAGATTGCTTTGCTGAAAATCCTAAGACAAGCTCAAATATACCGGAAAATCTACAAACTACTTGAATGAGAGAAATAATATTCTTCTCATCCTGTAGGTTTAAAGAATTAAAATGATATCACCGAATTTGGAAATCAAAACCATTAAGAACCAAAGAAATCTGCTTAACAGATTGAAGATGTCAAAGATGAATAGTCCATATTGGACATAGGATATGGGCTTCATAATGATTAAGCCAATCCTTTCCCAAAAATTAGTTTCGAAGCCTAAATAACGCATAACATGCAAATCGGCTCGAAAAGAATAAAAAATAATCTCGACATTTTTACAAAGCAAACTGAGTGTTGCGGATCCACCAACCGGATTAGCAATTCTCAGTGAAGTCATCAAACCCAAAATATTCAAAGAAAAAGAATCAACAAGTTCTTTTGATATATAAAAGAGTGGGATGCACTCATATCAAAAGAAACCAATTAGGAAGATCACGAAATAAAATAATATCATCAAGGATAGGAGGAGAGTTACCTCTGGGCTGAGAGGAACCTCCAGAAGGCTTAGCAACATAAAGCTTGCCAGACTTGGCATTAGGAACAGTAGGGCAGGAGGAAACATGATGACCTTCCTTCTTGCAATAACGGCAGTAGAGAGGCTGAGGACAAGCTCGAATCATATGATCAGGAGAACCACAATTGAAACACTTCCGAATGGAAGGTGTTCCAGCAGATTGAGAGTTAGAACCAGATTCAACAGGGGTTTTCTTCTTGGAAGGGAAAAATTCCTGCTTATGAAATGGAAACTTCTTCTTATTGGGGTTCTTGCGAACCTCAAAATCATCACCACTAACACTCCTTATTGATGGCTTCGAGATGAAGTGCCGAGTCAACCAATTCCTGAAAAGAAAGCTTAAGCTGGAGCATTAAAGACTTCTTAAGATATTTCTTAAGACCAGAGACAAACTTCAGATTCTTCTTATAAGAGGTGCTAATGAATTCAAGACCATACTTAGATAAGGCCTCGAATGATGTAGCTGTGACGCCCCACCTCTATGCTCACAATAACAAAGGTTATTATAAGGAATAATGTCTGCTATTGCGAAGAATAAGGCTTGTTAGAAGCGACCATCCGTAAGTTATGCCTTAGACGAGTATTGATTACATCGATAGGAGTTGTGTAAATTACTCCCAAAGATATCTAAAACGAAACTACGGTGGCTAAAGAAAAATCCAGAACAACTCATAATAACAACAACACAGATAGTATAATCACATTAGAACAGAAATATCAGATATATAGCGGAAGACAAGTCTGGATACATGCTACAACAATCGATAGTTCACATGAACCAAATGTACATATACATGTCATCAACATACATGAGACGAGAGTCAATAAACCAAAAGTACTCCTCGAAGGCTAGACAAAAGATGATGTGAAATCCCAAAAGCTGAAGCTGCAACAGAATTAGAGATAGCGATTATCCTGAAATAACTCGGTCTGACCCGAGTATTATTTAAGAGAAAATAATAAATGGATCAGTCTAATTTAAACTCAGAATTAAGTGTTTGATAAACAATACTTAAGCAAATAATTATAATCTCGAATGAGGCTATTCAACATAATATATCAACATAGTTTAAATAAAGAAATCTCAATTTAAACTCGACCAAAATCAATTTTCAAGTTCACAATTGAATTCAAGACAGCAATACGCAAATTTATAATCTCAGATGAGACTATACACAAACTCAACTTCCAAATTCATAATTGAATTCAAAGCAGCAATTCCCTAAAATCTAGAAATCAAAATATATAACTAGAAAATCAGCATTTGCAAAATCTAGAAATAAAAAATAAGACAACTAGAAAATCAGCATAAAAGCGAATCAATGCCAACAGATGGCGAGTTTTAGCTACGCCGCATGTGCATCTCATACGGCCGAAGCCTACCAAGTACTATAATTTTTTGGCGCCCATCAGATGACCCGAAGGTCCGCAAAGTGACCCGAAGGTCTAGTACTAGTAATTGACCCGAAGGTCCATCAGATGACCCAAAGGTCCAGCAGAGGAGCTCGGAAGCCCAACAAAATCATCAGAATCATCAAACAGCAAATTCTCAGCAAATGTTTCAATTAACGAGTCCGGAATTAAGCGAATTAGTAAAAGCGTGGTTCCATACTCCGCACTTTTGCTAAATCATTTAAATCTCATCGTTTCCTTGAAAGTGCAAAATTGTGTATTTTATATAAATAAAATTTACGTTCTCAAACAGACAAGTCCGGAATTAACCGAATCAGTAAAAGTAAGGGTTCATAGTCCTTAATTTTGCTGAAGCGTTTAAATCGATTCCTCATTCTTTTGAAAGCGTAAACTGTAAATTTTTTGAAAACAATTCTATTGAAAATTGATTTTAAAAATACGTGATTAAAACAACAACATCTGTAGCAATTTCAACAAGGAAATTGAGCTTCACAAAACACCGTAAAAACGGATAACAAAATCAGTGTTGCGGGATAGCCGCTTGAAAATCCACTTTAAAACTGACGGTTACTGAAGTCAAAACAACAGTAAATTTATTCGTCAAAAATGTTGCCAAAACAACATGCTTTAAAAATATAATACCGGCATAAAAATTCCGTTATAAAATAACGGCAACAAAATACGTTTTAAAACGTAATGCCTGTTCAATGTAAATTAAATAGTGGACTTGCTCCACTATATTACCACCAAAATATTGCACGCACCTCACATTTTCAAAGGCTTGGCACTTTAAACTGGTGCAATGCAATTTACCCTCATACGTTCAAAATGAGAAAAAAAAGAACAAGTTGATTCCTATGCAATACAATATTGCATAAAATAATGTTGATAAAAATGAATGACTTGACAAAAATCTTACATACAACAATTGTAAAGCAATAGTACTTGACTGGAAATGGCTTGCAAAAATGTATACACACAGCATGCATGTACAAGGTGTTGCATGAACACAACATTTTCAAAGAAGGGACCTGACCTTGTTTTTCTTTCCACAAACAAAAAATAACGACTGTTGTGAAAATATAACACACACAGTACTATAACAATGCACATATCACTTTAAAGAAGGGACTTGACCTTTAATTTTTGCAAACCATGCAAGAACCTGCACATACTCTACATGCCTACGTATCCAATTATCACCTTTCTTTACAAAGCAATCCTGATCTTGCATATGTACACTACTTGGCATGAAAAATTTATAGAAAGATAAAAAGAAAACGCCAGAGCAAGATGTATACATGCGCATCATCAATATAAAGTCAGACTAGTGAAAAGGTGTATATACTTTCAAGTATATAGTCTGCGCATGTATGTGGGACACTTGCCTTCTTAGAAAAATAAATTGAACAAATTTTTATTTAAAATGTGACCTGAATGTGCAAAATGGTTTAGGCGCAATCTATTAACATGCAAATGAAGGGTAGAGCAAATACAATCAAGTTCCCACTCCCGAGAATAATTAGTACGAAGAATAAACTAGAAAATGTGAGTTCGGCACTCACACAGAATTTGCTTCAAATTTAGCTAGCAACCCAGATTCAAGAAGCAAAGATTGGAGCTGCCATTAAAAGTATTTTTGCTGACAGAAAAGAATGAGCAAAGAAAATTTGCAGAGATTTGCTTTTGCACAATTTTGCGAACAAGTTGAAAAATGAGACGCTGGCCATATTATTTTGTACAAGTGCATTTATTGCAGAAGTGAAAAAAAGGGAAGAAGGACACACTGCATTTATTGATGATAGCAATGTTCGAATATTTGTTTTATAAGTAGGGTGATACCCGGGCAAAAGTGATGGTTAAAATAAATAATGCAAAGGAATTTCGAACCTTAGTTTATAGCAAAGAATATGTCCACAATTGTTTTTAATATGAACCAATATAGGTTACACGTGAAAGACAAAGCAATGAAACACAAATTGGTATAAAGTTGACTTCTCATACATTGGTGACAGCACATGTAGTGTTCACATTTGTTTTGAAATGAATTTATTCACTTATACTCACGTGAAGGCAAAAGCCTTTTATTTCAACATGCTGCAGCTATTTAGACTACTGACTTAGCAACATATTTTTTTTGTATCATTTTTTTTCTATTTAAAATATTTACTCCGACGGTAATTTAAAAATCACGGTCGTTACAGATTTTTAAAATATTTAATACGGCGGTAATGAAATTACGGTCGTTACAGACTCCCCCCTTATAAAAATTGCGTCCCCGCAATTTTCATACTAGAAGCAGTCAATAACACAAATAATTCGTCACAGCAAAGATTCAAATAGAAAAGATAGATAAGAATGCTCACCCCCACCCGAAGAGGAGAGAAACCGGGATAAGAATGCTCGATGAATTCTTTGGTTTTCCAAGTGCAATCTTTGGGGTTTGCGGACCATTGAATCTTAACGAGCGGAACTTCTTTGTTCCGAAGGCGTTTAACCTCCGAAGCTAGTACACGAATAGGATTTTGTACAATAGCCAAGTCGGGTGAGATCTCAAGATCTTGCAACATATGAGGATCAATGATAGAATCCGAATCTCGAAGACATCGACGAAGCTAGGATACATGAAATACGTCATGAATTCCTAAAAACTGGATAGGTAGCGATACACGATAAGCAATAGGGCCAATGCGTTCTGTAATAGGAAACGGTCCAATATATCGAGGAGCCAATTTCCCGGAGCTACTAAAACGCACCACACCCTTCATCGGGGAAACACGAATGAAGACGAGATCGCCAACAGAAAATTCCAAAGGCTTCCTACGATGATCGGCATAAGATTTCTGCCTATTCTGAGCCTCTTTCATTCTCTGTCGAATAATATCAATCCTCTCAGAAGAATCACGAATATAATCAGGACCGAGAACTAACTTTTCCCCCGATTCTAACCAACAAGATGGTGATCGACATGGCCTTCCATAAAGAGCTTCGAAAGGAGCCATACCGATACTTGATTGAAAAATGTTGTTATAAGTGAACTCAACGAGAGATAAATGGTCTTCCCAACTACCACCAAAATCAAGAATGCAAGCTCGAAGGAGATCCTCTAAAACTTGATTCACCCTTTCAGTCAGACTGTCAGACTATGGATGATAAGCAGTATTGAGATTGAGCTTAGTGCCTAAAGCTTTCTGAAGGCTCTGCCAGAAACAACTAGTAAAAAGCGGATCTCTGTCACTAACAATAGAACTAGGCACACCATGAAGTCGAACGACTTCCTTAATAAACAACTTAGCCAACAAAGGAGCAGTCCGATTGGACTTAATAGGAATAAAATGGGCTGATTTAGTCAATCGGTCAACAATCACCCAAATACTAGTATGGCCCGACCTCGAGCAAGGTAGACCATCAATGAAGTCCATTGAAATCTGATCCCATTTCCATAATGGAATCTCAAGAGGCTGCAAAAGACCACTGGGACGCTGGTGTTCTACTTTAACAAGTTGACAAGTCATGCAACGACTTACATAACTTGCAACATCACGCTTCATATCCTCCCAATAGTATAAGCATTTCATATCAGCATACATCTTACTACTACCCGGATGGATAGTATACTTAGAACGATGACAGTCCTCAAGAATGTCATTTCTAAGATTAGAAACATTAGGCACGTTCAACCTACCCTTCTTTCGAATATAACCATGAACATCAATATCGAAATCCTTTAGATCATCACTTCGGGATTCCGATTTACAACTCTGAATAATATAAGCAATATGTGGATCATGTTTCTGGGCATCGGTAACACGATCCAACAAACTAGGACGAGCTTCCCATCTAAATAAAAGTATGGGAGAACCATAAACTAAAGGATGATCTCTAATATCACAAAGAGATAAAGCTTCCAAAATATTCCACTCTGCTAGCATCATGGAAACAACAACTTGCTGCTTGCGACTAAGCGCATCAGCAACTCGATTACCCTTACCAGGGGTATAATGAATATCGAAATCAAATGAAGCAAGAAATTCAAGCCAACGTTGTTGCCTCATATTAAGCTCTTTCTGAGTAAATAAATACTTCAGAGATTTGTGATAGGTGAAGAGAATAAAATGCTCGCCCAATAAATAATGTCGCCAAACCTTTAAAGCAATGTCTATGGCGGCTAACTCCAAATCATGGGTAGCATAACGAATCTCGTTAGGCTTTAGTTGTCTAGAAGCAAGGCAACTACTCTATCCTTTTGCATGAGAACAGCACCGAGCCCATAACCACTGGCATCGGTATAAACAACAAGATCATGATTCCCTTTGGGAACCACTAAGATAGGAGCATGAGTAAGGAGATCTTTTAACTTCAAGAAAGAATTCTCACACTTATCCGACCAAATAAAAGGAACAACTTTTCTCGTAAGAGTGGTAAGCGGTAAAGCAATACGAGAAAAATCCTTAATGAACCGGCGATAATAACCCGCCAATCCAAGGAAACTATAGATCTCTATAACGGTCTCGGGCCTCTTCCAATTCTAAATAGATTCGATCTTGGAAGGATCGATAGAAATACCATCGGAAGAAACAATATGACCGAGAAACTTCACCTTATTCTACCAGAAGTGACACTTGGATAATTTGGCATAAAGCTGATGCTGACGAAGAGTGCTCAAAACAATCTCCAAATGCTAAATATGATCGGCTTCAGATTTGGAATAAATAAGAATATCATCAATGAAAACCAAGACGAACTTATCGAGATATTCCCGGAATATCCGATTCATAAGATCTACAAAATACGCCGGAGCGTTCGTCAAACCAAACGGCATAACAAGCCATTCGTAAGAACCATAATGAGTACTAAATGCTGTAAGAGGAATGCTATCTTCCGCCACTCGTAACTGATGAAAACCGGTAGCAAGATCGAGTTGGGAGAAGAGCTTAGCGCCACTTAATTGATCGAACATGTCATCGATTCTAGGTAATGGATACCTATTTTTCATAGTAAGCTCGTTAAGTTTGTGATAATCAATGCAAAGCCTAAGAGTACCATCTGGCTTCTAAACGAAGACAACGGCGGCGCCCCAAGGAGATGAGCTAGAACGAATAAAATGCTTGGCTTCCAACTCAGATAATTGTTGCTTGAGTTCCTAATTTTCCTTAGTAGACATCCTCGTGGGAGGAAGACTGACAGGATGAGCACCAGAGATAAGATCAATACGGAACTCAATTGCCCTCTTCGGTGGCAAACACGAAATAGGCTCAAAAACATCAGAAAAATCACAAACAACCATAATATTAGCAATGACATCCTCCGATTCGAAGGAAGAAATGAGAGCATTAGAAGCATGATCCATGCTTCGAAATATAATAGATAACCGCTCGCTAGCATCGGGATGCTTAAGATATAAAGTTCTTTCGGGACATAGAATTCGAACTTCATAACGGACGAGCTAATCCATACCCAATATCATATCAAAACCAAGATGATCCATAACATGTAGATTCGCATTAAAGGAGAAACCACATAGAATAATCTCAACATCAACACACAACAAACCAAGGGTAGCGGATACACCAATAGGATTTACGATCCTTAAAGGGTCGCAAAGAGCAATAACATCCAAATGAATAATATTAACAAGCTCCTTTGACACGAATGAATGCGATGCACCCGTATCGAAAAGAACTCTAATAGAACGACCATGAAATAAAATAAAACCTTCCAAAACAGAAGGAGTAATACCTTTGGGCTGAGAAGAAACACCAGAAGCTTTAGCAACATTAAGCTTCCCAAATTTGAGACCCCTAGAAGCAGTAGGGCAATCAGAAATCCAATGACCCTCTTTCTTGCAATAGCGGAAAATGCGAGGCTTAGGACAATTACGGTGAAGATGATCTAGAGAACCACAATTATAGCATGCCCTCTAAATAGAAGGTGCACTACTGGGCTGAGAACTAGAGGTGGCTTGCTTCCTTTTCTTCTGGTTGGAAGAATTAGGCTTATGAAATGGAAACCTCTTCTTGTTGGGGTTCTTAGAAACCTCAACATCATCACCACTATCACGTTCCTTTTCAACAGATTCAAGACAAAGAGCCAAATCAACAAGCTCCTCAAAAGAGAGCTTAAGCTGAAGCAAAAGAACTTTCTTCAAATACTTCTTCAAACCATCAACAAAACGAAGATTCTTCTTACGTGGAGTGTTAATGAACTCAACTCCGTACTTGGACAAGGCCTCGAAAGATGCAACATAATCAGAAATAGAAGACTTTCCTTGATTCAACTCAAGGAAACTACAAGCAAGATTAGCCTTTTTCGATTCAGGAACAAAATTAAGTTCGAAACGTTCCTTAAACTGAATCCACAAGAGAGGACTCATCAACTTCCGCAATAAAAAGCTCATACTAATCAATAGCACGCTCTTGCAACATGCTAGATGCCACGAGAACGCGATGATGATCAGAAAGATCCATCCGAGAAAATATGCGCTCACAAGTGCGCAACCAAGTCTGAACCTCCATTACACTTTCTGATCCCTTGAAAGGCTATCCTCCAAGGTGGGAATAGTCACTACACATGCGGGAAAAGGCAGACTTGTGATTAGGAGCTGCGGGAGCGGCAACAGAAGGCTGAGCACTCCTAAATAGCTCCATAAACCGATCAGCTGACATATATACTCTGTCTGGATGAGAACTACTAGAAGAGGCCTGCAGCAGAACGCTTCCCTCTTCCTCTTCTAGCCATAGGCTGAGAGAACAAGAGAAGAAAAGGATTAATTAAACAGCTCACAATTGATAAGAAATTTAACAAATGGAATACTACGGAATATGAGATTCATTCCTAGACATATTCCAACATGTTAAAGAGGAAAGAATAGATTAGAAAGGCACAAATAAAACTCTCAAATAGTTGTAACACATGTTCCATTCTGTTTCTGTTATGTGTTTCATTATAATTTGTTCTGAATTTCAGCTCTGATACCAAGCTGTGATGCCCCACCTCTATACTCACAATAACAAAGGTTATTATAAGGAATAACGTCTGTTATTGCGAAGAATAAGGCTTGTTAGAAGCGACCATCCGTAAGTTATGCCTTAGACGAGTATTGATTACATCGATAGGAGTTGTGTAAATTACTCCCAAAGATATCTAAAACGAAACTACGGTGGCTAAAGAAAAATCCAGAACAACTCATAATAACAACAACACAGATAGTATAATCACATCAGAACAGAAATATCAGATATATAGCGGAAGACAAGTCTGGATACAAGCTACAACAATCGATAGTTCACATGAACCAAATGTACATATACATGTCATCAACATACATGAGACGAGAGTCAATAAACCAAAAGTACTCCTCGAAGCCTAGACAAAAGATGATGTGAAATCCCAAAAGCTGAAGCTGCAACTGAATCAGAGATAGCGATTATCCTGAAATAACTCGGTCTGACCCGAGTATTATTTAAGAGAAAATAATAACCGGATCAGTCTAATTTAAACTCAGAATTAAGTGTTTGATAAACAATACTTAAGCAAATAATTATAGTCTCGAATGAGGCTATTCAACATAATATATCAACATAGTTTAAATGAAGAAATCTCAATTTAAACTCGACCAAAATCAATTTTCAAGTTCACAATTGAATTCAAGACAGCAATACGCAAATTTATAATCTCAAATGATACTATACACAAACTCAAGTTCCAAATTTATAATTGAATTCAAAGCAGCAATTCCCCAAAATCTAGAAATCAAAATATATAACTAGAAAATCAGCAGTCGCAAAATCTAGAAATAAAAAATAAGAGAACTAGAAAATCAGCACAAAAGCGGATCGATCCCAACAGATGGCGAGTTTTAGCTACGCCGCACGTGCATCTCATATGGCCGAAGCTTACCAAGTACTATAATTTTATGGCGCCCATCAGATGACCCGAAGGTCCGCAGAGGGACCTGAAGGTCTAGTACCGGTAATTGACCCGAAGGTCCATCAAATGACCCGAAGGTCCAGCAGAGGAGCTCGAAAGCCCAACAAAATCATCAGAATCATCATACAGCAAATTCTCAGCAAATGTTTCAATTAACGAGTCCGGAATTAAGCGAATTAGTAAAAGCATGGTTCCATACTCCGCACTTTTTCTAAATCGTTTAAATCTCTTCATCGTTTCCTTGAAAGTGCAAAATTGTGTATTTTATATAAATAAAATTTACGTTCTCAAACGGACAAGTCCGGAATTAACCGAATCAGTAAAAGTAAGGGTTCATAGTCCTTAATTTTGCTGAAGCGTTTAAATCGATTCATCATTCTTTTGAAAGCGTAAACTGTAAAATTTTGAAAACAATTCTATTGAAAAATGATTTTAAAAATACGTGATTAAAACAACAACATCTGTAGCAATTTCAACAAGGAAATTGAGCTTCACAAAACACCGTAAAAACGGATAACAAAATCAGTGTTGCGGGATAGCCGCTTGAAAATCCACTTTAAAACTGACGGTTACTGAAGTCAAAACAACAGTAAATTTATTCGTCAAAAATGTTGCCAAAACAACATGCTTTAAAAATATAATACCGGCATAAAAATTCCGTTATAAAATAACGGCAACAAAATACGTTTTAAAACGTAATGCCTGTTCAATGTAAATTAAATAGTGGACTTGCTCCACTATATTACCACCAAAATATTGCACGCACCTCACATTTTCAAAGGCTTGGCACTTTAAACTGGTGCAATGCAATTTACCCTCATACGTTCAAAATGAGAAAAAAAAAACAAGTCGATTCCTATGAAATACAATATTGCATAAAATAATGTTGATAAAAATGAATGACTTGACAAAAATATTACATACAACACTTGTAAAGCAATAGTACTTGACTGGAAATGGCTTGCAAAAATGTATACACACAGCATGCATGTACAAGGTGTTGCATGAACACAACATTTTCAAAGAAGGGATCTGACCTTGTTTTTCTTTACACAAACAAAAAATAACGACTGTTGTGAAAATATAACACACACAGTACTATAAAATGCACATATCACTTTAAAGAAGGGACCTGACCTTTAATTTTTGCAAACCATGCAAGAACCTCCACATACTCTACATGCCTACGTATCCAATTATCACCTTTCTTTACAAAGCAATCCTGTTCTTGCATATGTACACTACTTGGCACGAAAAATTTATAGAAAGATAAAAAGAAAAAGCCAGAGCAAGATGTATACATGTGCATCATCAATATAAAGTCAGACTAGTGAAAAGGTGTATATACTTTCAAGTATATAGCCTGCGCATGTATGTGGGACACTTGCCTTCTTAGAAAAATAACTTGAACAAATTTTTATTTAAAATGTGACCTGCATGCGCAAAATGGTTTAGGCGCAATCTATTAACATGCAAATGAAGGGTAGAGCAAATACAATCAAGTTCCCACTCACGAAAATAATTAGTACGAAGAATAAACTAGAAAATGTGAGTTCGGCACTCACATAGAATTTGCTTCAAATTTAGCTAGCAACCCAGATTCAAGAAGCAAAGATTGGAGCTACCATTAAAAGTATTTTGGCTGCTAGAAAAGAATGAGCAAAGAAAATTTGCAGAGATTTGCTTTTGCACAATTTTGTGAACAAGTTGAAAAATGAGATGTTGGCCATATTATTTTGTACAAGTGCATTTATTGCAGACGTGAAAAAAAGGGAAGAAGGACACACTGCATTTATTGATGATAGCAATGTTCGAATATTTGTTTTATAGGCAAGGTGATACCCAGGCAAAAGTGATGATTAAAATAAATAATGCAAAGGAATTTCGAACCTTAGTTTACAACAAAGAATATGTCCACAATTATTTTTAATATGAACCAATATCGGTTACACGTGAAAGACAAAGCAATGAAACACAAATTGGTATAAAGTTGACTTCTCATACATTGGTGATAGCACATGTAGTGTTCACATTTGTTTTGAAATGGATTTATTCACTTATACTCACGTGAAGGCAAAAGCCTTTTATTTCAACATGCTACAGCTATTTAGACTACTGGCTTAGCAACAGATTTTTTTTTGTATCGTTATTTTTCTTTCTATTTAAAATATTTACTCCGATAGTAATTTAAAAATCGCGGTCGTTACAGATTTTTAAAATATTTAATACGACGGTAATGAAATTACGGTCGTTACAGAAACATACTCAGAGACAGAAGACTTCCCTTGCTTCAACTCAAGGAAGCGACGGGCTAATAAAACCTTCTTAGATTCAGGAACGAATTTGAGTTCGAATCGTTCCCGAAACTGAGTCCAAGAAAGAACAGACTCATCAAGCTCGGCTATAAGAAGCTCGTACCAATCAAGGGCACGCTCTTGCAACAAGCTAGAAGCTACAAGAACTCGATCATGGTCAGAAAGATCCATACGAGAGAAGATACACTAACATGTGCGAATCAAAGCTTGGACCTCAAGAACAGACTCGGAGCCTTTGAATGGCTTTCCTCCAAGATGAGAAAAATCACTGCATAGGCATGCAAAGGCAGACTTGCGCGGAGGAGATGCACGAATAGGGGCTGGAGGCTGAGTGCTCCTAAATAACTCTACAAACTGATCGGAAGACATATAATAACCGTCCGGATGTGAGCCGCTGGATTGCCCAGCATCCGAGCATCGTCCTCTGCCTCTTCCAGCCATTAGCTGAAAGATAAGATAAGATCAAGATTATTCACAAGGTAGATATCATCAAATCAAATATGGAATACTACGGAATAAAATGCATTCCTAGACGTATTCCCAAAATTGTATCTACCCCAAAGGCATGGAAAGAAATAAGGCACGATGATTCAAAGATTCGTAACATTCATACTGCACTTTAATGTACCGTAATATGTGTCTATGTTCTATGTTTATCATATTTTGTTCTGATCTCAACTCTGATACCAAGCTGTAATGCCCCACTCCGAGACCCACATTAGCTAAGGGTATTACTAGGTAACACCATCTGCTAATATGGAAAATAGAGCTGGATTGGAGCGACCATCTATAGCTTGTCTTAATTATCTATTAAATATGCCGACAATTTCTATACATTTTTTTCTTTCTCATGTGGATCGACATATCCAATAAATACTTAATACAAAACCATAGGTGGCTGAAGGATTTATCAAAACAGAATATAACAACTCAAATGTAATACACATCACAGAACAGGGGATCATCACATACATTTACACATATACAGATACATTATAGAGTTTACAAAATGATACATGTCAAGTGGTAAAGCAAACCATAATATACAGGCGAGTCAAAAGAATACATATCAGAATTACAGCCAAAAGGACTACACAAAAAGCTATAACAAAAAGGAACTAGCAGAATAGTCCATGCGGAAGCAAAATAGGCTAAGTCTAATGTACCTAACCCGAAACATCTCGGTCTAACCCGAGTATAAAATACACAGGTCAGTCTAGCTAAACAAATCAGTTAGATAAACTAAATGATAATGAACATACAAGATCATAAAGTACCACAATTATCTCCAAAGGAGATAACCAAATCATCTAACATAAGATGAATCATAACAAGCCTCATATCATAGGAAACTCAAATAAACAAAGGATATGAATATCCCAAAACAAGCCAAAAAGGCAAATAACAAAAACCAATAAAGGTAACACAAGTTTCCACAAGGTAATCGCTATATATCGCGTGGTTCAAAGAACCTACACCGAAAGGCGATACACTAGGGAAATATAATTGTCAAAGAAACAAAAGATGCTCGAGCTCAGTACTGTATAACAAGGATCCACAAACCTGAAGGCACAAACCCCGAAGGCACAAGCTCGAAGACAACAAACTCCGAAGGCAACAAACCCCGAAGGCTCAAGCCCGAAGGCAACAAACCCCGAAGGCTCAAGCCCAAAGGCAACAAACCCCGAAGACAACAAGCCCCGAAGGCTTAAGCCCGAAGGCAACAAACCCCGAAGGCAACAAACCCCGAAGGCAACAAACCTCGAAGGCAACAAACCGTAGTGGCGATGGTCCGGAGGCCCAGTACTGGACACCACTAACTGGTAGAATGTGTCACAACTCTCAAAAAGGAACCCAGAAAATATTAACGTGAGTCCCATACCACACGTCCACACTAAACGGTTTACTAACTGTTAGTCAATTTCGCACTCAAAGCAGTACAAAGTTCACCTCATCTCATCGGTAAACCAGACCCAAAGGTAAAAATGGTCAAACAAATAGATTAGGAATTAACTGAAAAGATAAACACACGTGTTCATAGCACGCATTTTATTTAATCATTTAATTCTCCTCCCTCTTCGCTCGAAGTGCAAAATTGTGTATTTATATAGAAATTATAAGTTGGAGATACGAGCTTATAATACCATTTAAAAAGATCATTTTATAAAAACCCCATGTACAAAATCAAAAAGGAATCATCAAAGTCAACTAAAGTGAAACAACTAATTGGAGAAAGAAGAATCGATCAAAAATTGGAATCCCACACAAAGTAGGCAAGTTGGGCTGAGACAAGCAGATTCAGACGTATGAATTGTATATTTCAGACGTCTGAAACTGGTGCTCAGGAAATACTTTGCCTAGGCCAAAGATGGCCAAATCATATCGGAAGCAATCAGATGAGTGAAGATAGCTAGGGGTTTACGCCAAACGACTACCCAACCTTAGAGACTCACCAATACATTCCGACCAACATGCCCAAACAACCATATAAGGATTTTTCATAGATTTTGACTTCAAACGCCAAAAATTGGATATTCATTAAACCAATTCAATTCAAGAACAAATGGATAAGGATTATATGTTAGGAATTGCTACCTAACACTATCAAAGATATAGATATATGTGAGTTCAAAAACTCACCTTTTAACTCAAAAACTCAAGAGAGAAGCTATAGAGCAAGGCAAGAACAATCACTCTTTAATTATAACCCAAGGAGCTTCAATCTAAGCTCAAGAACAAATATTTCCTAAGTTAGGGTTTAGGAAATTTCAGAAATCGAAGAGGAATTGAGATGGAGAAGGAGAAGAGGATGCTTACCTAAGCTTCTCTTGGATTTTGGAGCAAGAATTTGAGTTTGCAATTGAATCTATGGCTTGGAATTTCTATTTCCCATTCACTTCCCCCATTTTCAGTTGAGCTAGAGAAAAAGAAATGAAATGAGTGAATGGAGAGGAGAGGGGGCTGAGTTAGGGTATAGGATGAGTTAGGTGAAACCCAAGCCCAAAGCCCTAAGTGAAAAAATAGCAAAATTCACTCAACTCCAAACATATCGATGCTTATACTCAAAAAAGTCGCAAACACCATTTTGAACTCAATGGAAGTGGTCTCGAGTCCAAATTGTTGATTCTCAACTTCATTCTTGATTCAGATGTTTGAATTTAGAAAATTTGAGTTTTCTAACTTCATTCAGACGTCTGAAGTGAACGATTCAGACGTCTGAATCTGGTAAAACAAAAGTTGTCAAGAAAAATATTCAGACGTTTGAATCGTCCATTTCAAACGTCTGAAATTGGCAATTTTGGCCTATTTCCTTTCTGGTTTGATTCGAACAATTTCAGACGTCTAAACGACCCATTTCAGACGTCTGAATTCCTGTTTGAAGGTGTTTTCAAATAGGCACTTCCAAATAGCACGATCCACAAAGGCTTTTCACTACTTCGACTATTCTTCAACGAATAGTGACTCTTTTGGACTAAAATCCGACTAACGATGCTATATTTAAATTAAACATTTAAATATACGAATCGTAAAATATGCGGGTTGTTACAGGGTTGGTGAAAAGAAATTGCTTTTTAAAGAAAAACCATTTTTATGTTAATTAAGATTGCCATGTCATTATTAATCAATGCTGACATCCAACCACGCCACAGCTATCAATGCTGCTTACTTATGCTGCACTTATCTATGTCGGCATTAATGATTCTGCTAGTTCTCATTACCAACTCCTAAAGACAGCAATGCTGCACTTATCTATACCGGCATTAATATTTATAGTGGTAATGATGCCGCATATTTTATATTGGCCATAGTAATACCTCTAGTATTGCTTTCAAGGTAAAGGTATTATGTCAACAATGCTGCATATTTTATATCGGCTATAGTAATGTCGCAAGTTTTCACCGTGGTTTTAAATAATATCGCATGCTTCCTATTTGACGTCGCATCTTATGGCAGAAATGCCGCAAGTAGTAGTTCCTACATTAGTTACTATAACAACCCATATTTTTAGGCTGCTCTAAATATTTAAATTTCGTATATTTAAATATTTAATTGATTTATTTTATCGATGAGCTAAAAATGATGTTTTTGCAAATTGTAGGATTCGTGATTATTTCCATTAGGTCCGGATGGTATGAGCGAGCCAGAATGAGTGTGAGCATCGATATTGTAACGACCCGTAAATTTTAATGGTTTTAATAACGTAATTTAACTGAATTTTGTGAAATTTTAAATAATAAAATTAGGAAATAAAAATTTGATATTTGGAATGCGTCTATATAAACTTAGCAAATGGTAAAATTTCATCAGATAATATGGAAGTTAATTTCATTGTGAAATTTTATTTTAAATTTAAATCAGTTAATATTTGACGATAATAAAATATTTTGCAAACCTGAATATTTTTGTATACTAAATTTGTAAATCATATTCTGAGTGAGATGTCATATTTCGTTTCACCAAATTTGGACGGCTATTGCTCCGTTTATCTTATTTTCGACGTTTAGCAGCATTTTCGGTACCGA
The DNA here is from genome assembly GCA_030737815.1 of Allium fistulosum. Taxonomy (NCBI): domain Eukaryota; kingdom Viridiplantae; phylum Streptophyta; class Magnoliopsida; order Asparagales; family Amaryllidaceae; genus Allium; species Allium fistulosum. The sequence goes on from CM060904.1 coordinate 974,751,806, forward strand.
TTATCGACATTTGATAGGATGATCGTACCACTGATATCTCTATACCGTTTTGATCGTCTCATCATACTGATCTTCGCCGTATATTCATTAGTGTGTTTCAGAGTTCGGGACACGACGAAATCGGTGAACCGATCAATCGTACCGTTTCCGCATTCGAGTCATTTTGTTGCGTGTGACCATTCATTTTCCGTCGATTAAATAAATGACTACTTGTTATTAATATTCCTAACTATTCGACTTCTGGCTATTGTTATTCCGCTGGTTCCAATATATTATTCTGGTTTGTTAATTCGATTCCTCTCCCTTTAGTTTATTATGTTTTGAGTTTCATTTGAGAAATAGTAAACTATATGGATATTAGCTTATATAATTTGAGCCTGTTCGTATTTGCATTACCTACCTGCTCACTTTTATTTCTCCTTAAAAACCACTGCCACATCCCTTCCCTTCTTGGCCATTGAAAAAAAAAATAAATAAATAAAGAAAGTGGTGAACATGTATATTTGCTCAGACCTATTCGTTCCTTCTCTATTGCAAATCCCAATGTCCACCTTCTTTTTCTTCCCTACCGAGCTACTCATCACCTACCTTTCCCCTGCATGCCGTTGCCTCACCACCTTCCCCAAAACCCTCCGCCTCCACAACCGAGCCCGCGCATGCGGCCATCTTTAAGCAACCCAGCAGACCCGAGCCGCTCCACCCCACTTCTTCTCTCCACCCATCGAAAACCCCTACCGAACTCCAAACCCAGGCCTGCTGCTCCACACCGCCACGCGTCAGCCACAAACGCTTCACCATCGGCCTTATCAAACCCGAAGTCTCAGACAACCACACACGTTCATGTCGCGGCCTTCATCTCCTTCTCCTGTTATGTAAGTTTAGCATAGGCACTGGTATATATACTTTGATATATACGTTTGCTGCAATTTCTCTTATATATATATATTGATTTATATTTTGTTTGAAGCATCGATTTCATTTTGTATATATATTGATTTTTGATGTATATATATATATATATAAATATTTATATAAGTTGTTTCAGTTGTATAAACTCTATAGATAAATATATATGTTAGTATATGTCAGTTTAAAATATACGGTAGTATATATATATATATATTGAGGTTTATGTATATATTTTAATATGTGTTAATTTATATATATATTGTTATGTAAGCCGTATACATATATATACCTATTCATGTATATAAGTCAAGTAAGTCATATATAATATGTATGTAGTCTTTTTATTAGTATAAGTATACGTAACTTTTACATAATGACTTTATTTTGGCATTCCTAGATCTAAGCATATTTATTTTTGTCTACCTGCTTATATATAAAATTGTATATATGTTATGTGTTCAGGTTAGTATATAGCATGTTTACAGGTTTAGATATAATATACTATAGTGCTTATTTAAACTTATGTTAGTACTTTAATATAGATTTGTTATAACTGTAATATATATATATATGTATTTTTAAAAGTATAATTTAAAGGTTTATTTGTCATATATAGGGCCTGCATAGATTTGCTTACACATATATTTTGTTTGCACATATAGTAGTCTGCATATAATGGTTTATGTATATGGAATTCTGCATACATTTTGATTTACCTGTTCACCTATTTTGTTTTGGTTGTGATCTACATATATATATATACATTATTAGCCTGCATATATATTTGTTTATATATATACACACACTATTTTGGGTTAATGTACAAGTTTTAATAGTTTACATATATATAGTTCCTAAACAATAGTTGCAGTTGTAGAAAGTATGTAGCTATAAAAATAAAATTTTGAGTGGAATATGGATATGGTCATTTTGAAATAAATATAGATATTGTTTTAAATATATTATAAGAGTTTTAAATATTGATTTTTAATAAAATAATATATATATATATATATATTTCCGTCTATATCAAACTGATTGATTGTGCTCATCGATTCCTATTTATCAGTTTTGTTCTTCAAAATTCATGCCAATCTTGCTTTGCTTTGGAACTTGTGCTTGGATTCATAACTCATCTCATTCTCGTTCATCTCTAGCCTTGAAAGGTGAGCAATCACTCACGATTAACGTTCTTATATTTATTAGATTTGATTTCATTTGAAATGACAATTGAAATATGCTGTTGCTAGTTATTTAACTGCTATATATATATATATGATATGCCATTATCTGTAACTGTTCACCTGTGACATCTGACACCATGATATGTTATTTATATTTTATCTATTATTGACGATATATGCATGTTGCTGATATGTTACATTATTATCATATATTTTATTACTCTGCAAGTTCCCTGTTAGTATAGAATTCCCTATGGGTTGAAATGATACATACCCGAACGATCTTGTAGAATAGAAGAAAATCATTATGGGTTGAAATGATAAACCCAAGCGATTTTCATTGAATTGAATTTGGGATTATGGGTTGAAATGATATATACCCGTAGATATTTAAATTGCGGATTAAAATGATAAATATCCGTATCACTTGACCATAGGATAAGAAAATTTTATACAGACACCTTTGGTCTATGAATATATATATATATATATATATATATATTGAAAATGGTTTCCAAGGTTTTGAAAAGAAATATATGTGGTTTTAATGAATATTGATTTTAAGATATTATATTTTTAATATAGATTTTATAATAATTTTAATATATTAAGTTGGAAAGAGAAATATAAATTAATTTGAAATTAATTTGATTTTTTCTTAAATAAAACCGATTTGAAACTTATTAAATTTGAGATTTTAAAGATATGATTTATAACTTGATTTTGATTTAAAGTGATTAAATGAATATTTCAAGTAAATAAATTAAAGGGAATATTTAGTTTATATAAATTGTAATTTAAGGTTTTATTTAAATGATATTGGATTGACTAAGTGAATTTTTCAATATTAAATAATGGTAAAGTTGAATTTGAAATATAATTGAATTTAAGCCTTGAAATCTATTGAAATTGAAATGGTTTAAATTGTAGTTTATATATGTATTTGAAATCGATATAAATTTTAAATGGTTTTGAACTGAATTAAAATTGGTGAATTAAGATTAAATTAAATTAAATTTTAGAATTCGAGTTGATCTGAATCGATTTGTGAAATTTGAGGAAACTATTTTTATTTTTTATAAAGTTTGTTAATATATATATATATATATAATATTTTACTTTATGAATTATTTATAATATAAACTATTTTTAATATAAAACTATTTTAATATACTAATTATTTAAATATAAACAATTTTTAATTTATAACTATTTTAATATACAACTATTTTATTATATAAACTATTTTATTATATAAACTATTTTATTTTATAATCTATTTTATTACACATATTATTTTCTATATCTAAACTGTTTAAGTGGAAAGTATTATAATTTCCATGTGTTATGATTTCCAAGTGTTATGATTTCCTAAGTGTTATGGTTTCAAAAATGTTATAATTTCAAAAGTGTTATAATTTTGGAAAGTGTTATGATTTTGGAAATGAATATTATTTTAAGTGAATAATGATATCGTATTGATATGGTTTTGAAATCTGATTTGAAATGAAATGATCGCGGTGTTATAATAACGGTTGGTTGTTAAAGAGACCAGGATTAGTATTGTCATACTCTTTGCCAATACCGAAAACCACTTTAACAACTGTGTACTTGGTGGAGATTCCAGAATGAAGTAGGATGGTTTGGTGACGATTCTGTATGGTATTTACGTTGCCTTGACTCCTATGGGTCAACTTGATGCGGCTAAAACAAGAGCAACACCGGGCCAAGTGAGGTCATTCCTCCTATCGGACACATTTCTTCGATACCTTCTATCGCTTTTGTGATTTGATTGGGTGCACCCTTTGATTTGGGAGTGTGTCACGAGGTGGGAGGTAGTAGCTGCTATGCGTTACCACCAGTCCGGATACGCAAATTGTATATCTACCCTGGCATTGCCTCGAGTGCCTTGTCGCATACCCTATCGCGCCTTCTACGAGTTTGGTTTGTACCATACCTTTGGAGTGCCCTCTGATAGCCCTCCAGTTTATGGAGGAATTACACTACTATATAGACTGTGGGAATATATTAAAATGTGTTAAGGGGGGTGTGGGTAACACCTTAACCCTATTTTAATAGTTTACTTTACTATATACATATTATAATAGTGTATATTACTACATAGTAGATAGTTCCATGGATCCTTAGAGGATGTAAATCCCAAACATCCTTTAAGTTACTTGTATTTCAGTTGATATTGCACTTGAGTTGAATTTATTAATATAAGAATGTTAATCATGACTCGATTGTTTTGTGTTTTGCTTTATGCTCGGGTCAGACTGAGTGTTAAGCATTTGAGACTCACCTTTGGAGCTTTGGAGCTTTGCTTGAGGATCCATCTATATCTATTCAGCTTTCAGCTGTCCGGTTATTTTGTTCAGACTTGTTATCTATCTGTATTCGAGACTATATTGTATTTGAGATATTATGTTGTATTTTATTTCAAACTCTGATGTTTTATAGTAGCTTCATGAACTACTATTTATCTATTCCACTGCTTATTGTTATATTACTCTATGTTTGTGATTCTGTGATTGATTTTATTTACTGTATATGCCGAGTTCTTGCCAAATATAAATTAACAATTTGACATTTTGAGAAATTCAAGTCTGACATGTGCGGATGCGAATGGTTGAAAATATCGGAATGTTATAGATATATTTCGACTGTTTTGTTTCAAGTTAGAAGGTCTAGTTCGGTTCGTAAATCGAGCGATTCAAAAAGTTAACTTCTATATATATTGGAATTAGGTCCCAAAAATTATTCCATTGAGTTCGGAATAGGGGTATTTGGCTAAGAACGGTAGTAAGCACGTCTCGTTTGGAGTTCGAGATTTTGAAGGGTGAATAATGTTGGAAAATTTTCTATATAAGGACCTCACTATTCTTCTATTTCCTAAATTTAAAACCCTAACCCTAAAACAATCCATCCATCCAGTTTCCAATGCCGATTGGCACCACTGTGGGCTTTTTAAGGTGATGGCCCCAACATGAAAGTTGCGCGGCTAGGGGAGATGAGCACAATGGACGATTGGATCGCCATGGACGGTGGCGTAGCGACGATCTGACTTTGAACATCGGCTGCGATTTGTGGTTCTTCGTGGGACTATAAGCGGTCTTAGATGATGGCTTTGGTGGCGATGGGTTCATCTCGACAAGGGCATGCTCCGGTGGTGAAGTAGCGATCGGAAAAGCAGCCTGGCGACGACGATAGCGCAGTGATGAAAGTCGCAATTAGTGTTGAAATTGTGGCAGCTTAGGTTGTAACGCGGGAGAGACGTGATTAACGTATTAATCAAATTAATTAGGTGATTAAATAAATTAGTTAATCTTAAAATATTCTAATGTCTGTATCTTCTTCATATGAGGTTGGACTTTGATCTGGTTAGTCGTGTTAGACTAGTATCGACGGTATCTTTGCTGTGGAATTGGATTGGTTAAGATTTGAGCTAATGGAATTTTATGTTAAAGCCGAACGACTTTTGATTTTAGATCAAACTGAAACGCTTCGGCGATAACTGGAATTTCAATGAGTTAAATTCGCCTTTTTGGTTAATCAGTATATTATACAGTAGATAAAAATTATTGGTCGTATGCTTGGGTATTTTATTTGTTTAGTTGTTGGTTTGAATAAACTATCATTTAAAAATTGGATGATGTATAAAGTGATAAAATAATATTGATTTAATATAATTACACTGTTTAAATAATAACATAGTTAATTTAAACATACTTCTTCGGTGTTTCTCTATTTGGCCAAATAAACGCTGTCTAATAATAAATGAAAGTGTTTATTTTGAATGACATTCATTTAGCATAATAAATCCTCATTCTGCTGTCACATTAAGTTAGACATTCATTTAAGTGCCAGTTGATTTATACTGGATAAGTGGTATGTTGACAATTGAATGTTAATTATGGAAACCAAAAGGATTTGGATTGATTTTCACAATATAATAAAGTAAAATATGTCAACATTCTTTTGATTGAGAGACTATGGTATATAGTACGAAATTGCAAATAAATTTCTAGTAGCAGCTTGATTAATTAATTCAATACGAATTAAATGGGAATTAGTACTCGATTTAGTTGGTACCACCCAACCGAATAAAATTCAATCGTTTACTCATTAAATTTAAACGAGTAAAATTTCAAGTTCAATCTATTCTTTTTTCAAAAGATCAAGCAGATGAATAAGAATTGTGAGTAAGTGAAGTGTATTTCATTTCTCTATCATTATATTATACAAAATACCATCTATACTTATACTTGATTAGATGAAATCTACGAAATAGTTCTTCGCTTTGCATCGAATTAAACCACATGCCCCACTGCTTGTGCGGGCCCCTGTTAATGACTTTGAGTTTCATTCTTGCGAATGTACTCCCCAGGTGGGATACTTAACGCTCTGGTTTACATTTATGCATGGTTATGTAAATACCTGTATTTTACTTGAGAAGTAAAATTGAATTCAATGGTAGCTTGTTTAAGTACCATTGGGGTCGCTAAGCCTCTTTCTGAGTTTGGAAAGTAATGGAATTAAATTAACTTCAATTTTATAATTTGAAGTAAAGTGATTATTTAATCACTATTTTAACAAAATTTTATATATAATTATTTTTGTAGTAAAATTTATTACTGTATTATTTAAAATGTTTTAAAGTTAATTATTATATTTATAATGTTTTAGAATTAGTTATTTTATTAGTGTTGTTTAAAGATAACTAATTATTTATTAAGGCTGTTTAAAGACAATAAATTATTTTATTAATGATTGTTTAAAGCAAGTTAATTACTTTATTAGTTTATTGTTTAAACATTAAGTAATTACATTTTTTCAAAGTTGTTTAAAGTTATTTTATTATACTATTAAAAATGTGTTGAAATTTATTTATTTTATTATTTAAATGTTTATAAAAACTTTTATTATTATATTTTCAATAATGCTTCTAAAGGTTAATTATTATAGTATTAAAAATGTTTAAAGTTTATTTTTATAATGTTACAGTTTTTATTCAATATAAATAATAATTGTTTATTGAAGGATTCTTTTATAAAAAGAATTTATTTAAAGTAGTTTATAAATTTGAAAGAGGTTTGGAATTTGTAAAGAAGTTGGGTTTTGAATGATTTTAGAAAAGAAGTTTATAAATGGTTTAGCGATTTGAAAAGGAAGTTTTATAAATGGATTTTTCAGATTTATAAAAGAGTATTTTTATAAATAAAAATTAGAAATTTATAAAGAAACTTTATAAATAGATTGAAGATTTATAAAGAAGTTTTATAAATAGATTGGAGATTTATAAAGAAGCTTTATAAAAAGATTTGGAGATTTATAAAGGAGATAGTTATAAAATAAAAGTGATTTATGCAAAAGAATGGTGTTTTGGGTTATTTATATCTCCATTCTAATGACATTTAGTTTTAATCATTTTAATAAGATTTTGAAATAGAAAATCTTTCTAAATGTTTGGTGAATATACTTGTACCATTTTTTAAGTATGTGAAAAAGGATTTCCAAGTTTTGAAATGAAAGATTTATGAATATACTTATCCCGGTGAGATAAATATATGAATATTTTGATGAATATTTTGGAAAGAGGTTTAACTAATGAAAGATTAATTTTAAGCGGCTTAGTAGTTTCCATGAAAAATGTAACCTCTATTTTGAATGTTTGTTTATTTGATAGCTAAATATCCGACTATCAAATCTTGGCCTAAATATGTAATCCTTCTTAATTTTGGTGGTACAGAAGTATTCTTTCCCTACTTAACGCTGAATGATTTAACTCTGGAAATATCTAAGGAAAATACAGGGATTATATGGTACAGTTACCGTTGGTGGTGCAATATTGTACATATAAACTCATTTTGTCCTCCTAGGACAAATGATATGGAAATCTGTCGGCTTAAATGGTTAGGAGGTAATCTCCACTCTTATGTATTATTTGATTATTTCTAAAAGAACAGGTATTGAGTATTCTGAAAATCGATCGATCGGTTTTGGAATACTCGGTAAGCGGGGAAGTGTACTTATATGAGATTACTCGAAACAATGACCACTCCAAAACCATATACGGGTTCTATGCTTGGAGAAGATTCGAGTTTTTGTTCGAGATGTTGGAATCCATGTGTGATTCTAAGACTCGTTGGGGTATAGGAATACATGTGTGACTCTGAGATCTATGTTGAGATGTGGGGATCCATGTGTGATTCCGGGACCCATTGGGGTATGGGAATCCATGAGTGATTCCGAGATCTTTGTTGGGATATGGGAATCCATATATGATTCCGAGAACTATTAAGGTATGGGAATCCATGTGTGGTTCTGAGATTTGTTCGAGTGGAGACTCATGTGTTGGGATGTCGTACGTAGCCTCACTAGTGGTAATGACTAAAACCAGAGATAGGATGCATAGCCAAGGGCTTAGCTAACCCATAAGGGTGTAGTTATCTCCTTTATATTGTTACCTACAGTTGTTATGCATGCATAGAGTGATGCATTCGGCTTGCGTGGCCAGCTATGTATTTCCTATTGTACGTCTCTAGGGATGTATCATTGGTTCGGAAGGATAACTATGATTCTTATGCAGGAGGACCATTCTCAAAGTACTAAGGGCACCTTCGTGGAATCCTATACAATTAGTGTAACGACCCGGTATTTTCAACCATTCGCATCCGCTCATGTCGGACTTGAATTGCTCAAAATATCGGATTGTTAATTTATATTTGGCAAAACTCAGCATATACAGTAAGTAAATTAATCACAAATTCAAAGTAATATAATAATAATGCAGCGGAATAGATAAATAGTAGTTCATGAAGCTACTATATAAACAACAGAGTTTGGAATAAAATACAATATAATATCTCAAACACAGACTGATGACATCTCTGAACAAATCAACTGGAAAAGCTGAAACCTGAATCGATAGTTGGATCTCCAGGCGAAGCTCCAAACTTCAAAGGTGAGTCTTGAATGCTGTATCACTCAGTCTAACCCGAGCGTAAAGCAAAACACAAAACACTCGAGTCAGGATTAACATTCTTATATCAAAAAATCAAACTCAAGTGAAATATCAGCTGAAATACAAGTAACTTAAAGGATGTTTGGGATAACCATTCTCTAAGGATCTGTGGAACTATCTACTATGTAGAAATATACGCTATTAACAACCAACGTCATTATAACACCGTGGTCATTTCAAAATAATTTATACTTAAAAACCAAAATATCATTTCCATTTCACATATATATATTTCCAAATTATAGCACTTTCAAAACTAAATTGATAATTTCATATATACCTTATTTTAACTCCATTATTAATTAGTTTTGAAATATTCACTTAATAAATCCATTATCATTTAAATGACCTTAAATTACATTAAACTAAATATTTCCTTCGATTTATTTAAATCTTGAATATCCATTTAATCACTTTAAATCAAAATCAAGTTATAAAATCATATCTTAAAACCCTCAAATTCAATAAGTTTCAAATCGATTTAATTAAACAAAATTCTTAATTAAATACAATTTCGAATAAATTTAAATTTATCTTTCCAACCTTAACTTATAGAATCATTTTAAAAATCTATTTTTAAAAATAAAATTTTAAATAATTACTTAAACATATTGTGATTATCTTAAATCAAACTTTACTAAATTTAAAGCTTGTTATTCAATCTATTTTATATTAAAACTTATCCATATACATGATATTTCAAATTTTAAATAAAACCATATATATTTCCTTTCAAAACCATAGAAATCATTTTAAAATATTTATATATAGACCAACGATGTCTGTATAAAATTCTCTATCCTATGGTCAAGTGATACAGATATTTATCATTTCAATCCGTAATTTAAATATATATGGGTATATATCATTTCAACACGCAATCCCAAATTCAATTCAATTTTGAAAATCGCTTGGGTTTATCATTTCAACCCATAACAATTTTCTCCTATTCTACAGATCGTTCGGGTATGTATCATTTCAATTCATAGTGAATTCTATACTAGCAGGGAACTTGCAGAGTGAGAACAGATATGATAATAATATAACAGGCATATATCATCAATAACAATATAATATAAACAACGGATATGGTGTCATATCCCACAGGTGAACAGTTACAAATAATAGCATATATATCAATGTAAATAACTAACATCAGCATATTTCAATTGTCATTTCAATTGAAATCAAATTTAATAAATATAAGAACGTTAATAATGAGTGATTGCTCACCTTTCGAGGCAAGAGATGAATGAGAATGAGATGAGTTACGAATCCAAACACGAATTCCAAAACAAAGCAAGATTGGCACGAATTCGACGATCGAAGTTGATAAATAGGAATCGATGAGAACAATCAAATTGGCTTGATATAAACTGAAACTAATATCTATATTATATACATACGTTTACAAAAATAAATTTTAGAAACATATACTTAAAATAAAATCCATGTATAAAATTTCAAATCAACACATGCTTTTAACATAACATATCATATCCAAAATCTTATATAAATTACATTTTTTTCCAAAACTATATATTATAGTATGTGTATGCAAACCTTATGTATAACATATATATAAATCAACTATTCATAAACAGATATATAGTAATATATAAGCTAACCTATATAAACTTATACTTATATAAGAATAGTGTTATAACTGTCAAAATTTTCTTATATGAACATATATACAGGTCGAATATATATAACTAACTATATAGATCAATATACAACAAGAATCTGTAACATACTTTTTCCATAAATTGTAAACAGAAGTCTGGATATAAAACATACGGGTTCAAAACACATATAACAAAACATTATATACCTTTTATATAACTAATATATATTTTAAAATTATACACAGACATACACTTTACTATATAATATATAAATATGCTCAACAGAGCATGTTTTGGGTATATACTAATATGACTAATATATTCATACAACATACATAAACCACCTATATAAACCAACCCATGTAGACACTACTCAAACTCATATGCAGAACGTGTATATACGAAAACAATTATAACTCATAATATATACTTATAATATATAAAACTTAATATATATACAGACACTGAAAATATAGTTTATAAAACTTGGTTATAAACTTTATGCATTCATATAAATGGTCCGACAGCATATTACATACTTCCTATATAAACTCGTACATATACACCAACAAAAAATTAATACTTAACTTATACACTAGTATATATATACCCACAACAGATCGTATAGCTTTTATATGACAGACAGAACTTGAATATAATTTATATATACAACATACATACATATATACTATAAACGGTGAAGAGGAATAATATATAACTTTTTATATATATATATATATATATATATCTGTACACACACACAAACTCAATACATCACATATATAAACTTATATATATACCTTAATATATAGAGAAGCACGGCAGCTTCAAATTGTATATAACTTACATACCTTTTTATATTTAAAAACAATGTTTGTAAGAAAATATAAGCTTATCAAGATATATTATATCTCTAACACAACAGACTATATAAATAAACTTAATAGGTCATTTTTAACTTATATGCAGGCAAACGTGTAACTTTATTCATATATATATCGAACATATTTTATACAAATGTTTATAAGCCTTCATACATATAAACAGATTTTTATAAACATACCTTATCTAAGGAAACGAAAGTAGATAAATAGCTCGGCTAGCTTGCGAGCAGCAAAGGTTGAAGGCCATGGATCGGGTTTGATTTGCTGGCGGAGATGAGGAAGGGAAGCTCGATAGGAGGCTATGCGCGAAAGCTAGCGTGTTGAGCGAGGCTCAGGGAGGAAGTGAAGGACGTGGCCGAGGTGGTGTTGACGCGTGGGTGGGAGCTGTTGTGGCGGGTTGCTTTGGGGTGGAAGGTGGAAGCATGATTGATGAAGGAAGAAGAGGATAGGGTTTGAAGGAAGACCGCACCACACAGTTTCCTTGCGGACAAACATTTCACCTTTTTCTTTTTCAAATAACATTAGAGAAAAAAATGAATGGAAGAGAAGTTTAAAAGAGGACAAGAGTGAAATAGAAGAAGTAATATAACGTTGGGAATAGTAAAAGCTAAAACTGAAATCAAATAAATGTCAGTAGCCGGTTTCTAAGGCAAAATGAATATATATAATAAAAATAAAAATAAATGTGATATGAACGGTCACAAGCTAAACTAGGTAAAATAATGAGAGTAATTAATGACTTGATTGGACAACACGTTCCAAATTTTGAAACCGAAGGAAGTAGTAAAGTCATAGTTTATGGTACCGTTACAATGACAGTTTATTGTTTTCGTCGCGTACCGGACCTCAAAATACAGAAATGAATATACCATTGAGATCAGCACGACGAGATTATCAAAATGGTATACAGATATCAGTGATAGGATCATCCGATCAAAAGTCGATATCGGTACCGAAAATGCTGCTTTTTCGCCGAAAATAAGATCGACGGAGCAATAGCAGTCCAAATTTAATGAAACGGAAGATGACGTCTCACTCAGAAGATGATTTACAAATTTATTGTATAAAAATATTCAGATTTGGAAAAAAATTTATTATCATCGATTTTTAACTGATTCGAATTGAAATAGAATTATACAATAAAATAAACTTTCATATTATTTGATGAAAATTTACCATTTTCTATATTAAAATAGACGTATTCCAAATATCAAATTTTCATTTAATTACGTTAGAAAACTATTAAAATTTACGGGTTGTTACACTGACACTGATATACGTTGCTATCCCGTATGGAAAAATCCAAACGGAGCTAGAAACATCCGAATTTCGCAAAACGGATTATGCAGCCTTATTCAGAGTGTTCTAAATAAATTTTCTCATGTTGACACATTTAGGTTTCGGAACACTTTTAAATTCAACTGTTATTAACCGATTTAAACTGAATTTCTAGCGACCGATAGAACATCTATATTATTCGACGAAAATTGGCCATTTGCTATGTCTAGATGGACACATAGCAAATATCAAATTTCTGTCATAAAATTCTATTATTTGTTTTAAATGGTAGATTTCAGTTTATTGTATTCAACAAAATTCACCTTTTTTTAATTTTAAATAAACTATATTTCAAATTAATATAATTGAATATTCATTGGTTTATAAACTCTAGTTCCTTAATTAAAATGCTAATATTAACTAATGCATTATTAAATTCTCAATTTCTCAATTTCTCAATCATTTAACTAATTAAGCCTTATTAAATTAAAATTTATATTTCTTTCCTTTTATGTAAAATCCAATTATACTAAATTTTATTAACAAATTAATTTCAATAGGTTGATATGTAAGATGAGCGAAACCCAAGACCAAAGTTTAAATAAGTTTGAATACATAATTATACATTTATTGTTTACAAATAGATTAGAGGTTAATTTACAATTAAAACCCAATTCCCGTTAATCATAAATTTATTTCATGCTTTACACAATATTAAATCTATCCAATTAAACTTTTATTAAACCATACGTTTGAAATCACATAAAATAGTTGTCACTTTATTAAATCAAAATCAGATGTTATAATTTAAAGTAAATTTTATTTAAAATCATAAATTTAAAATTTATTACCGTATTAAATTTTAAAATTTGAATCTTCTTCTTTTTCGAAAAATACAGGTCGTTACACTCTCCCCCACTCAAAACTTTTCATCCTCGAAAAGGAACGAAGACAGGAGAAAAAGGGTAAAGCAGAATAGATAAAGCTGAGCAGATAAGGTAGATCAAAAAAATAGTATCAGACATGCATAATTAATTTAAAACCACAAAATTTCAATTTCAAATGTTAATACAAATTTCTTTGTTGAAAATACTTTTATATCAAAACAAATTTTCCTTTCGAAAATACTTTTATAACTCGATGTCTCAACAAGTTTATCCTCGTTCTTGCAGACTCTGGCCATGCGTTGATCAAGCGCAAAGCTAGAATTCTCCAAGTACATAGTAGACCTGTTTCAACACCGAGTGAAAAATACTGGAAAAACCTTCAAAACCGATATGGAAAGTACAATCCAAACAAATCAACCGAACCGAATCATGGATCGCAGATACAGAATGGTTACGCCTGGGTTCCCCAGGAAACATCCGTACCTGTAAGCCGTCACGGCCTTACGAATTTCGCCATGATAAACAAAAACCTGTAGACCGCGGATACCCAATGGTTACGCTTAGATCCCCCAGGTAACATCCATGCCCTTTAAGCAATCTCTACCTTGCGGATTACGCTACTAACACGACCATAGATCGTAGATACACAATGGTTACGCCTGGATCCCCCAGGAAACATCCGTACCCATGAGCCGTCACGGCTCTGTGAATTACGCTATGCAGTCAAGTTCGTAAGACCATGGGTAACGCCATGGAATTCGAAGGACACTCGAGTATCATATCCAGAAAACCTAAATCAGAGAATAATATCGATAGAATGAATCCCAAATGTGGCCACAAAAAGGATATCAAGCAGAAGGCACTTTGCATATCTTTACTTCGAAAATGTGTATCATATAGTACCCTTTCAAATCAATTTCAAACATCATACTTATATAAATTCCATTATATATAAGATTTTATTTTCAAATCGTATACCAAAATCAATAGTATATCAAATCACACTTATATAGACTTCGATTATAAAAGATTTCGCTTTTTCAAATTGAGTACCTTTCCAAATCAATAGTTTCGAATCGACTTCATACTTATACAAATCAATTTTATATAAGTTTGATAACTCATAAATCAAGTATTTAGTAAAACAATGTTCTCAATTTCAATTTGTTTCAATATCAGTTCAGTTTCAAAATCATATACGATTTCACCAAATTATTTCTTCCAAATTAAATATCTACAGTTTCAAAGTTTCCAAATAATAGGTTTAGAAAATAATCCAAGTTTCCAAATCAACATAATTTAGGTCAAGTGAATTCATTTTCAAAATCATCATATAAATACTGGATTTTCAATTCCAATCTATTTTTTGAAACCAAATATTTCCCTAAAAATCAATTATACCCAAAATGATTACCATGTTTATAACCATCCCTTTAAAACTTTTAAACTATTTATTTCTATTTGAAAGATCAAATTTACCCTTTTGAAAATTATTATTATATATATATATATATAGTTTTATAAAAGATGTTACTAAGTTAAAAACATTTAAAACTAAATTTTATTCAAAACATTTCAAAACTAAATTCCATATTAGTATAATTCAAAATAGTCTTATTTATTTACTTAACAAAACCGTTTCAAATTTATTTAAACCATATTACTTCATACTTTAAACATACAAAACTAAACTTATATACTTTATCAAATAATTTATACTTTTCGAAATTACTTAGCTTTGAAAATTAAACCTTGATTTGGAAGTGTTCGAACATTAAAAATAGTCGGAGAAATCAAATTTCCAATCCAAGAGTTGGAAGTCAACAACTAATCAGTAAATCAATTTCGAAAGATAGGGTTATACCAAATCAAATCTGAAACTCGAAGACTGAACACCAGGCTTACTTCAAATCGTTTCAAATATAAATACATATATCTTTCGAATATCAAATCATACTTTGGAATTTGAAATCAAAATTGGTTTCACAAAATCAATCGCTAGCAAAGATACTAAAGTGGCCTACCCCTTACTTTGAAACTCGAAAATCAATGTCGATGATGCATGCACTCATCACCGAAATTATTCTCCAGCGACATAAGTGAGTTCTGGAATTCTATTTTCTTGAAAACTTCTTTGAAGTTTCTTCAAAATCGTTGAAACTCATTTGTAGTCATTTAAAACATTTCTTATTCAGAAAATACTTTCAATCGTATCATTATTTATTTTCAAAATCTTGAAACCAATTTTTAAAATACCGGAGTTCAATCTCTCAAATTTCAAATTTAAAACCCTTCAGTTATAAATCATTTTTATATAAATCAATTCCTTATATAATTTTAAAAATTTCAAATCCTTTCAAAACTTTAAATCCTCGTTTTAAAAAGGTATATAATCCTTATCGAAAACATTTTCACTTTTATATATATAATATAATCATACTTATCAAAATAATAATTTCGATATACAAATAATTTCTAAAATACAAACAAACCTGATTTTCAAAGGATGATTCAAGAATGCACTACGCCATAGATTGCATACTGCAACACCAAAGAAGTGATGCAGGATGTGCCAAAAAATGTTGCTGAAGGCTAAAAAAGGGCAAAGGCAACACTTTCTCGGTGTTGCATTTTGCCGCGTTGCCGCAGACCTCAAAGGCAACATTTTGACTATCTAAGGCAACATAAGAAATATTGTTGCAATAGAATCCTATTTGGGTCTATAGCAACATCCATAGGTGCATGTAGCAACATTCAAAAATGTTGCTATAGATATTAATTTTCTGAATTTGTGGGGCCCACAATGTAGAGCATATTTGATTTTTTAATAGAAATAAATATTTATTTAATAAAATGCTATTGCACAGAATTTGATATTCAAACAGTAATTTATTTAAATAAATATTTTATTTCAACATTTAAAATAGTACAAATTCCCGACTCCACTATTTTACAATTCAATGATAAATAACACTGATATTCACATATACAGATATTCCTCACTACATCACTCAGTTCACTCATTACATATGTAGTTTCAATTTATACAGACACCGACACTGACAAATATATGACGAGCTGAGTGCCGAGCCGAAGGCGAGCCGAGTGCCAAGCCGAAGGCGAGCCGAGAAGCGGGTCCGGGCGCAGCGCCGGCGGGGGTCCGGGGCACCGCAGTCCCGGCGGGGGTCCGGGGCACCGCCCGATTCATCCGATTTCGGAAGATCGAGCCTTCTTTGAAACCTGTCTTCAACTCCATTTCAGATTGAATCCAACATCTGAGCAATCTGCAAAAATACACACTGACGCAGTAAAATTGAAAAGGAAATATTTTTGCAGTATAAAATAAAATGTAATTTTGAAAATATTATTTGCCTCAGTTATTTGGGTGACAATTTGGTCCAAGCAGTTGACAATGCACAAGAACAAAAATGAAACAGAAGCATGCTACAGAAATAAACAGCATGCTCAATGAATTGGTCAGAGCAAACTATACCAGACTTGTATGCCAAACATAAAACAACAGTGGACAGAGCTCAACAAAAGAACTCAAACTCACAATTAAACCAAAACTCCAACCATATTCAAAAATACAGACCAACAGAAGTGTCAAGTGAATGAGCTGCAGCAATTTCAAAAATGGCCGAAGTCAGATAATATAAGAAATATGAACTCGAGCAAGTCCAGCTACCATATGAAAGCAACCATACATATATACATGTGTGAAACAGCATGTATATATATAGGCAGTGCAAACAGGCTCAAAGGACCAGTGCATATATACATGTTCAAGTGCAACAACAAACACATATATACATACATGAATGCATATATATATACATGATAATGGAAAACATAAGTGATACAACAGTTTCAGTGAACAAGTGAAGCACAAAGAGAAAGGTACACAAGTGTGTGTGGCACCAATGGAAACAGTATGGTGAAGCAACTTGACTACAAAAACTCAAGTGAAATATATTACAAGTTCAAGCTACAGGATGTCAACCAGAAGATATATTACAAGTTCAAGCTACAGGATGAACAGACATAGCCAAAGTCAACCACGAACAGTAGCAAGTTCAACCAATTCAAATCAAGTTGCCGAAGTCTAGTTAAATGTCAAAGGCAAAGTCACGATGAACAATCAATTAAATGACCGATGTCAACAGATATATACGAACGTAAATCTAGGGGTTCGAACCCTATATAAACACATTAACATCATCGGCAGATAGTATCGAGTTCAAGCAAGCAATACAGTAAAGTAAAAGCAACAAATTACATACCCGAATACACAGTTGAACTCAAGCAAAATCGAAGGAGCTGTATTCAAAGCAAGGAGACGATCGATTGCCAAAGCAAATCAGAAGAACAGCAATTGTAATCGATCGACAATCAATCGGGTCCTTCGATATTAGACGAAGCCCTAATCGCACAAGGACGAAGCCCTAGCTAATCTCACAGGAGCGAAGACAAGGCCGAAGCCCTAACTAATCTCACAGGAGCGAAGACAAGGCCGAAGCCCTAGCTAATCTCACAGGAGCGAAGACAAGGCCGAAGCCCTAGCTAATCTCATAGGAGCGAACACGAGGCCAAAGCCCTAATTTCAGAGCAAAAGAGGAACAAGATAGGAGCAGCCATTATCACATACGAGAAAAGGGGATCTACTCTAAACTAGTTCAGGTGGTAAAACGAAATTTTGGGGCAAATTGCAGTGGTGATCCATTTTAACAACCAGATTAAATGTAGACCGTTGGATCGTATTCACGCGGATTGCTAATTTTATTAATTTTTTAATTTGAATACATCTATAGCTACTGCAACATCTTGTTGATACCTATGCTAACACCTTGAAGCGAGTGTTGTAATAGACAAAAATCAACATACCTATCGTTACATTATAGCTAGCAACACCTTGTAATTTCGTTGCAGTAGGCCATCTATGGCGTAGTGATGGATTTCAAAACAAAGATAGAGATTAAAATTAGAGGAACTCTAATTAAAATAGAATTCTGATTCGAAGATAGGCTCGAACGAAGATGAGATGATTAAATTACAAAATAGAAGATGGCTATACTTATATAAATCGCGGGCGACCTTAACCGGGTCAACCGTGACTTCAGGAATATGATCGATGCGGGATTCTAAGGCAAATCGACCTTCGATCGCCAGAGATTTGATTCGGGCACAACAAAAGATAGCAGCATCGTAAACCGAGGATATAAAATCTTCGGTGAATTAATGCTTGTTGTAAAGGAGTTGTAACGACCCACTATTTTGGACCATTCAAATCGACAATAAATCCATACATGTCAGACTTGAATAATTCAAAACAATATATTGTAAATAAAATTTGGCAAACTCATCTTATACAGTAAATAAATAATCACACATCACAGACAAAGAGTAATATAACAATGCAGCGGAAGCAAATAAATAGTAGTTCATGAAGCTACTATATATATACCTCAGAGTTAAACAGGATACAACAGAATTTACGAATACAAAGATGTCTCAATACAATAGTCAAATACAAGATCTGAATACATCACTAGAATCAACTGAAGGACAGAGAGAAGAATCAATAGATGGGTCCAAGCGAAGCTCCAACTCCAAAGGTGAATCTTGAATACTGGTACAACTCAGTCTGACCCGAGCGTAAAGAAAAACACAAAACACTCGAGTCAGGACATACATACTTATACAATGTAAACCAACTCAAGTGAACTGTAATAAAATGCACAAGTAACTTAAAGGATGCTTGGGATCTCCCATCCTTTACGGATCCGTTAAACTATCTACTATGTAGTAATATACACTATTATAATAGTGTCTAATAGTAAAATAAACTTACTTTTAAATAGCGTTAAGGATTTACATTTTCCACCTTAACACATAATAGTCCCAGTAGTCTATCCAGTATCGGCATACCTCCAGATCGAGAGGCTACCCTAAATACTCCACAGGCTACGGCACAAAACCAAACTCGTAGTAAAGCTCGCTATGGTAGGTGACACGGCACAACGAGGCAATGCCAGGGTAGATATACCAATTACGCACACGGGCTGGTGGAAACACGTAGCAGCCACTACCGCCCACCTCAGAACACACTCCCAAATCAAAAATCGAAGGTTGGCCACCAAATCAATCACAAGTAATAGAATAGTATCGAAGAAATGTGTCCAATCAGAGGTGCTACCTCATTGTCCCAAGATCGCTCTTGTTTTTGCCACCTTATTCCAACTCACGGGAGTCGGGTCCACGTATATACCTCAATAGGATCGTCGCCACCATCCTACTTCATTCTGGAATCTTCACCGCGTACACAGTTGTTAAAGTGGTTTTTTGTATCGACAGAGAGTATGTCCATATCCGATCTCGGTCTCTTTAACAAGCAATCGTTATTATAACCTGTGGTTATAAATTCAAAATGGTTTATATTTCAAATCAAACATATTCATTTCAAACTAGTTTATACTTCAAAACCAAAATATTATATCCATTTCAAAACTAGTTTATACTTCAAGACCAAAATATCATTTGAATAAACCCAGATTTCCAATCATTGAATATTTCCTTCAATTTATTTAAACTTGAAATATTCCCTTTTAAATCATCTTAAACCGAAACCACTTTATAAAGTCATATTCCTAAATCTTCAATTTGCAAATCAATATATTCAAAGAAAATTCATAATTAAATACTATTTCAAATAAATTCATTTCCAAAATCATAGTACTTTCAAAGTTATAACACCTTTGAAATCAAACACTTTGAAACCATAATACTTTGAAACCATATCAATTTAAAATGTTATCATTTGGAAATCATAATATTTAGAGAAATCATAACACCCTTAAAAATAATATTCATTACCAAAGCTATAACATTTTAAAGTTCATTCGTTCAATTATAGCAAATTTCGAAAACATTGTATTAACTTATAATTTCAAAAATGGTTTATATTTCACTTCAAACATATTCATTTAAACCATTTAAATTCAATGTCAAAATATTCCAAAATAATATTCATTTCCAAAGTTCATTGTAATTTCAGCAACAACAGCACTTATAAAGTGTTACGGTAAATATATTAACATTTCAAAACATTGTCAAATTAAAAACAACATTACTTATAAAGTGCTACAGTAGGTATTTTAGTGTTGCGAAATAGTTCAGTTTCAGAAACAACAGCACTTACAAAGTGCTACAGTAAGTATTTTAGTATTTCAAAACTTAGTATAATTTCAGAAACAGCAGCACTTATAAACTGCTGCAACATATATATTAGTATTACAAAACAGCTCAATGTTAGAAACAGCAGCACTTTGAAAATGCTACAGTAGATATTTTAGTGTTGCGAAATAGTTCAGTTTCAGAAACAGCAGCACTTACAAAGTGCTACAGTAAGTATTTTAGTATTTCAAAACTTAGTTTAATTTCAGAAACAGCAGCACTTATAAACTGCTGCAGTAGATATATTAGTATTACAAAACAGCTCAATTTCAGAAACAACGGCACTTTGAAAATGCTACAGTAGATATATTGGTTGATTGGAAACAATACATAAAATCACAACAATTCTGAAACGCTACAATTCCTATTATAAGTTAATTATAACATTTTAAAACAATATATCTTCAACTTTTATCATTTTTAACTTATCAAACTTATTCACTTTTCAAGATTATTTATTTGGATATTACTTAACTTATAATTTTTAATAAAATAAAATTTATTTAACCAATATCCACTTTAAATTATAATTCATTTATCAAGTCAAAATACATTAATTTACTTAAATTTTATTTTAACAAATAACTTAACACTTTATTTGAAATACCCATTTCATAAACAAAATATTCTTTTAATAAGTCAAACTTCACATTTCCAATTACAACCAAATTTTCCATTATAAAGTTAAGTCATAATTTTAAGATACATTTTACCATTTTAAATCATAATTATTTATTTTACAAAACAAATCCATTTCATAAAATAAAATCTATTAAAATCACTAGGTTAGATTTAAAATTCCATATCAAATCAAATTTAATTATTAAATTATTTATCATCAATGTCGATCTATAAATTCAATTTAAAACCAATATATCTTTAAAATTCCAAGTAAAATCACTTATTGACTTATAAAATTTTAACTTATAGAAAACCAATGTATCTTTATATTGTAAATCATTAAACCACAATTTAAGTTAAAATTTCATAAAATAAAATTCAAAATACTTAATAACCTTTAGGAAAATATTATTTAAAATTATCCATGGGTCTGTATAATATTTTCTAACCCAAGTCATGTGATACGGATATGTATCAATTCAAATTTAAAAAGAAAAAAAATCCGGGTTCTATCATTTCAAACCCGCAATCCAAAGTCAAAAAAATACAATAAAAATCACTCGAGCTTATCATTTCAGCTCATAATGATTTTTCCTTATTCTAAAGTCTGTTCGGGTATGTATCATTTCAACACATAGTGAAAGGGAACTTGCAGTGTGAGATACAGAAAATAAAATAATAGTAGAGCATATAATATCATATCAGGTGATATAACAAATATATAAGCAGTATATAACATCATATAATCATATCACACACATATATGAACATAGCATATTAATTTCTACAATTCACATGTCATTGTTTCGCAATTATATAAGTACGAATGTCGAGAGTGATAAACTCACCTTTGAGCTAGAGATGGCAATTCAAGACACAACAACAGACTCTAAAAAGCACGAACTAGATTCGAGTTGATGGAGAGCCAAGATCCAAGTCTTGTAATCAACACAATTATAAAACATAAGTATATGATTCAATACAAGATTATAAATCAAACAATGCAAAGATATGAAAGAAAATGACATAACCTTTGCTTTAAACATCAAGTGGGCTCGGCCATGGTCACAATGAGCTTGACCATCAACACATAATGTAACGACCCCCTATTTTGGACCATTCAAATCGACAATAATCCACACATGTCAGACTTGAATAATAAAAAATAACAGATTGTAATAAAATTTGGAGCAAATAAAATCATTCATAGAACCACAGACACAGAAATATCAGAATAACTCGCACCGGAAATAAAATAAATAGTGGTTCATGAAGCCACTAAAATACAGAGTCTCAAAACAGATACAAAATACATAGTCTGAAAACCAATATAGTTCTGAAACAAGTACAATAGAAATCCAAATACATAAGTCTCTAATACAAAAGCTGAAATAGAACAACTGAGACTGAAATAGATAGATAACTAGATAAGCAGAAACTCCAGCGATTCCTAGCTCGAGAAAAGTGAAATCCAAAGCTATGAATACTCAAGCTGACCCGAGCGTAAATAAAACACAAACACTCGAGTCAGGACATACATACTTATACAATGTAAACCAACGCAAGTGAACTGTAATAAAGGTACAAGTAACTTAAAGAATGCTTGGGATCGCCCATTCTTTAAGGATCTGTTAAACTATCTACTATGTAGTAATATTCGCTGTTATAAAAATGTCTAATCATAAAATAAGATACTTTAAAATAGCATTAGGGCTTTACATTTAATCTTAACTCACCCTAACAAGTAATAGTGCCAATAGTCTATACAGTACCTGCATACCTCGGAAGGCTATGAGAAGATACTCCATAGGTACGACACAAATAGAAACTCGTAGTAAAGCTCGCTATGGTAGGTGACACGACACAAATAGGCAATGCCAGAGTAGATATACCAATTACGCATCCGGACTGGTGGTGACGCATAGCAACCACTACCGCCCACCTCGAACAACACTCCCAAATCAAGGGTGCGCACCAAATCAATCACAAGTAATAGAATGTATCGAAGAAGTGTGTCCGATCAGAGGTGTTACCTCATTGGTCCGTCAATCGCTCCTGTTTTAGCCACCTTATGCCAACTCACGGGAGTTGGGTCCACGTATATACCTTAGGATCGTCGCCACCATCCTACTTCATTCTGGAAACTCCACCGCGTACACAATTGTCAAAGTGGTTTTCGGTATCGACAGAGAGTATGTCCATATCCGATCCCGGTCTCTTTAACAACCAATCGTTATTATAACCCGTGGTTATAAGTTTAAAAACAGTTTATATTTCAAATCAAAATACTTCAATTAAACCATTTAAAAACAAAGTCATTATTCTTTTAAATCAAATATTCAATTCCCAAAATTTTAGCCTTTTCTGAGTTCATTTATTCAATTAAAAACATTAAAACATTTAAATTTCAGCTTTCACAGCATTTAAAAAGTGCTGCGGTAAGTTATATTTGAAAACAATTCAATTCAGTAAAGACAGCATTTATAAACTACTGGAACAGTTTAGTTTTAAAGGAAAAATAGTTCAATTCAGAAAAGACAGCATTTATAGAACTGCTGTAATAGTTCAGGGTTCAAATTAAAGGTTTTATTTCAATTCAGCAAAGACAGCGTTTTAAAACTGCTTTAGAAGTTCAGTTACATACAAAAATCATATTTCAACCTACTGCAGCACTTAACAAGTGCTACAATAGCCCCTTCATTAGATTCAGGTTCAATTTTAGTTCCTGCCACAACAACACTTACCAAGTGCTATCATAGCCTTAGTTCATTTTAGTCTTTAAGTTCATTTATGCAACCACGGCACTTACCAAGTGCAGCAGATTCTACTTAGTTCAGAATTAGTTCATTTCCAGAAATGATAGCATTTCTGAAGTGCTATTAATTAAATTTCCAGATTTTAAATACAATTCCAGCCACAAATAAACTTCAATTTAAATCATTTAAACTTATAACAATCATATTTTTCCACATTAAAAATGTTCATTTAAATCCTTTAACATATGATTTTTATGAAGAAAATTTTTTCAAATAAAAATCAAAATTCCTAAAGTTCACTTATTAAATTCAAGTGTGTCAATTCCCATTTTCATTTTAAACAATTTATTTCAACACTTAAATTTAAATCTCCATTTTTCAATATTTAAAACTAAATTTTCATTTTAATTTAATTAACTTAAAATTCCATTTAAAAAAATCGGTCAAATTTCCAATTTAAGTTACACTTTAAAATCACCATTTTCTATCCATTTGTTTTACATTTAACACAAAGAAAAACATTTCCATTTTTAATAAATCTTTTAAAAATTCAATTTAAATCAATTTATCATATTTTTACATTTTAAAATACATAAAATTTCCAGAAAAATATATAAAATAACCACGGGTCTGTATAATATTTTCTAGCCTAAGTCAAGTGATACAGATAATATATCATTTCAATCCGTAGTTTACCAAAAAAATCCGGGTTTTATCATTTCAAACCCGCAATCCCAAGTAAATAAAAATTTATTAAAAGTCGCTCAGGCTTATCGTTTCAGCCCATAACGATCTTTCCATATTCTAAAGTCCGTTCGGGTATGTATCATTTCAACCCATAGTGAACCTAATCTACAGGGAACTTGCAGTGTGATAAACTGATAAAAATGAACTGTATACAATATATAATAGTAACAGATGATATGACAGGTAATTAAACAAGTTTAACATCATATAAATAAATCACAGGCAATTATAACATCATTTTTAATTCTACACATTCAGTTGTTGTCGTTTCACAATTGCATAAGTATGAATAGTCATGTGAGATTTACTCACCTCTAAATGTTGGAGATAACAAAACCAAAGACACAACGGAAAATAAAGCACGATGACAAGATTACGGACTTGAGTGGAGAGCAAATCCAATGCTATAGATCTTGTGTTACAACCCAAACAAAAGAATCAAAACAAACCATAAATTTCAATACACTTGAAATGGAATAACTTTTAAATAAAAAGAGATACGAATGCCAAATCTTTGCCTTGCTTCCTCTATTTTTTTTCATGGATTAGGGATGGTTTTGGCTCTGGTTTGAACAAGTTTGGCTCAGGTTTGGTCATGTGTATGCACGGCCTAGGTAGTGGAATATAGGGAGGAAGTTTATACAAAGGAATATGAAGAGTTTAAGGCAAAATAGTGTGATTCTTTTGGCAAAACAAGGCTCGACCATGGTCAATTGGGTCAGGTCAGAGGGGTATGGGTTAGGTCAGTGGGAGGAACGGTGTGTGGTGGTCTGGCCAATGGTGGTGGAGGCGGCCTAAGGTGGTGCTGGTGGTGGAAAGTGGAATGGTGAAGCAAATAGTGGTCAAACAACATGTTTTTATGGCTTGTGTTGCAATTTTTGTGGAGTTTTGGCATCATGGTGGCTCGGCCTTGGTCAAGACCCGAGGAGTAGATGGTGGTGATGGAAGGGAAGAGATGTAGGGGGTGGTGGTGGTCATGGCCATGGCAAACAAGGAGGAGGCCAAGCAAAACTATGGAGAGAACAAGGCAAAATGACATGAAAATAAGAAGAAAAGAAGAAGAAAATGTATAGAAACAAAGGAGCCATTACCCAAAGTTTTTGCTCAGATCTGTAATGGTCGAATTGAGAAATGAAAAATGAGATGTTTCACGTGAAAAAAAGAATAAAGTCACGGCCAAAGCATAATGGGAAGGTTATGGCAAGTGAAAAGACTTAAGGAGGTGAAAGGACTTCAGTTTCTAAAGCATTTTAAACTCTTCATATTTCTTATTTCCTTTTAAATTTTATATATACAAAATAAACTCAGAAATAAGCTTTAAAACTGTAACAAAGTATTATAAAATAAAAATAAATAATTTATTTTAAAGAAAATAGAAAAAGAAAATAAGAAATTGCTTAAAAAACCAAAACAGTGTCCAGAAATTACAAATAAATCACCATTGACTTTGGAAAATTATTTACTTCATTTTAAAAATATTCTAAAACAAAATTTGAAATAAAAGTGATTTATTTATCATTTCTAACATAAAAGAAATAATTTAAATTAGAGAAAATAGAAAAAGAACTTAAGAAATTGTTTAAAAATAGGAAACAGAACATGAAAATTACCACAAAAATACCATTAATTCTAGAAAAATTCCTACTTCACTATAAAAATATTTTAAAATGAAATAAATTCAAATTAAAAATAATTTCCAAAATATTGGGTTGTTGCACTCTCCCCCTCTCAAACCTTTTTGTCCTCGAAAAGAACGGAAACCAGGAAAAAAAAGAAAACAAGATAGAAAACAAAATAGTACCTGGAATAAACAGTTCCGGATTCGAAGCACGAATGCTCTCCTCCATCTCCCAAGTACAATCACGATCATCAGTACTCCATTGTACTTTGACCAGACTAACAGATTTCCTTCTTAGTTGCTTCGTACCTCTGTCAACAATACGAAGTGGGTTCCTCTCAACAGTCAGATTAGGCTCAATATCCAAACTATCAAGAGTAGAAGGCTGAACAATAAGAGATGGATCATGCAGATAGCGACGAAGATGAGAAACATGGAATACATTATGCACTCCAGAGAACTTCTCGGGCAAATCCAGACGATAAGCCAAGGAACCAATTCTTTCTACAATGCGGAAAGGACCAACAAATCTTGGAGAAAGCTTCCCTCTACGACCAAAGCGAATAACATTCGTTAAGGGAGAGACCTTAAGGAAAACCAAATCACCAACATCAAACTCTAAACTCCGCCTACGCCTATCAGCATACTTCTTCTGCCTACCCGGAGAAATCCTCATCTTCCTCCTAATCTCCTCAACCCTCTCAGAAGCCTCTAAAATCATCTCAGGACCAAGAAACAAACAATTACCGGATTCAATCCAGCAAGAAGGAGATCTACAAGGTCGTCCGTAAAGAGCAGCAAACGGAGACGTCTTGATACTGGCCTGAATTCAAAGATAGAAATGAGATAGATAAAAGATTAAGATAAGATTAAAACAAAAGATAGAAATTATACCTGATAACTATTGTTATAGGTGAATTTGACAAGATGGAGATGATCTTCCCAAGATCCTTCATAATCAAGCACACAAGCACAAAGAAGATCTTCTAGAATCTGATTCACCCTTTCCGTTTGACCGTCGGTCTGTGGATGGTAAGCAGTGCTCAGATTCAGACGAGTACCCAAAGAATCCTGAAAGGCTTTCCAAAACCTACTAGTAAAGATAGGATCACGATCAAAAACAATACTAAGAAGGACACCATGGAGACGAACAATCTCCCTCATGTAAATCTCAGACAAACTAGAAGTAGAACGGGTATACTTGACCGAAATGAAATGAGCTGATTTGGTCAATCTATCCACAATAACCCAGATACTCTCATTACCCTTCCTAGTCCTTGGTAATCCATCGATGAAATCCATAGAAACTTGTTCCCACTTCCAATTGGGAATCTCAAGAGGCTGCAACAAACCAGGGGTCTTCTGATGATCTGCCTTGACTTGATGATTAGTCGCACACCTAGTAACAAAAATGGAGATATCTCGCCTCATACCCTTCCACCAGTACAACTTCTTCATATCCTGATACATCTTGGTCATACCCGGATGAATAGAAAGTCTGGACTGATGATTCTCTCGAAGTAACTCCTGTCTAAATCCATCAACATTCGGGACACACATCCTATTATTAATCCTCAACACACCTTTATCATCTATCTGAGCACCACTGCCATCAAGGCTACTACCTCCGACTCTACTTCGAACATTCTCCTTAATCAATCTAAGCATCTCATCCTCATCCTGCTTAGCCATGATATGATCCACAAGAGGAGAAGAAACAACCAACTGACATAACAAAGCCTTCTTCCGAATAAAAGCATCCGCCACAACATTAGCTTTCTCAGGGGTATAGTTGATGTCGAGGTCATAAGAAGCAAGAAACTCTAACCACCTAACCTGTCTTATGTTCAAATCCTTCTGAGAGAAAATATATCTCAAAGACTGATGATCTGTGAAAAGCTCGAACTTAGTACCCAAAAGATGATGTCTCCAAAGCTTCTAAGCAAAAACAACAGGAAGCAACTCTAAATCATGGGCAGCATAATTGCCTTCATGGGTCTTCAACTGACGACTAGCATAAGCAATCACCTTACCTTCCTGCATCAGAAAAGCTCCCAAACCTTCTCGACAAGCATCAGTGTATACTGTTAATCCCTCATTTCCACTTGGAACGGTAAGAACTGGTGCAGAAGTAAGCTTGTGCTTCAACTCACTGAATGCGACCTTACACTCATCACTCCAAATAAACTTAGCATTCTTTCGAGTCAAAGCAGTGAGAGCTGCAGCAATCCGAGAAAAATTCTCAATGAATCTCCGTTAATAACCGGCAAGGCCCAAAAAACTACGGATATCAGTTGGAGTCTTAGGAGTTTCCCAATCCTGTACAGAATAGGGATAAATAAGGACAACAGGAAAGGTAGAATAAATTTAATGAACAAGGAAAGAGAAGGAAAGAAAGACTTACATTGATCGCAGCGATCTTGACTAGATCAATAGAAACTCCATTACCAGAAACAATATGCCCGAGGAATCGGACTTCATCCTTCCAGAAACAGCATTTAGAAAATTTACCCTTCAACTGATGATTTCTAAGAGTTTCAAGAACATATTTAAAATGAGACTCATGCTCTTTCTTGGACTTAGAGAAAACAAGGATATCATCAACAAAGACTAGAAAAAATCTATTAAGCACATCGCGAAAAACACGATTCATCAAATCAACAAAGAAAGCAAGAGCATTAGTCAAACCGAAAGGCATGACTAACCATTCAAAGAATCCATTCTCAGTACGGAAAGCAGTCTTGGGAATACTTTCCTCAGCAACCCTGAGCTAGTGAAAACCTGTAGCAAGATCAAGTTGAGAGAAAACAGTAGCACCGTAAAGCTGATCAAACATATCATTGATGTGAGGCATTGGATATCTGTTTTTCATAGTGAGCTTGTTCAGCTCCCTATAATCAACACACATCCAGAGAGAACCATCGGACTTGGTGACGAAAACTACCGCTGCTCCCCATTCCGAATAGCTAGGTCTGATAAGACCCTTGGAAGACAGATCCTCCATTTGCTTCCCTAACTCAACCTTCTCGCGGGGTGCATTCTTCTAGGAGGAAGAACCACAGGTCGAGCTCCAAGAATAAGATCAATGCAGAAATCAATTTCCCGCTTCGTAGGTAAAGCAGTAACTTCACCAAATACATCGGGTAGAGATTGACTACTCGAGTCGACTGAAGATCAACAGGAGAAGCATCTAGAGAAAAGATAAAGCTACCAGCATGATCATGAGGCATACGACACTGAATAACCAAAGAATTACCCCGATCATCCTTAAGAGAAACAATTCGGGATTTACAAGAGATACGGGCATCATGCCCATCAAGCCAATCACCTCCAAGCAACAAATCAAAAGCATCGAAACCAAGAACATAGAAATCACCAGAAAATTTATGGCCAGAATAAAAGAGTCTCACTTGCTTACAAATCTTATTAAGATTTGCGGGACCACCAATAGGATTTGAAACACATAAAGGAACAGAAGCATACTCAGGAGAAAGGAGATGTTCAAACTTATCACACAAATCCTCAGAAATAAAACTATGCGAAGCTCCAGTATCAAATAAAACACGAACAGGATGATGAAATAAAGTAAAGGTGCCCTGAAGAGTACCTTGATTATCACTAGGAGCAGGAGCAGGTGCGGTAGGAGAAGAAGCAGATGTGACAGCGAAAATACCAGATGGCTTGCCCTTCTGAGACAAAGGACAGTCATTCTTAAAATGACCAGGCTGAAGGCAGACATGGCAAAGATTGTTCCTGGTACTCTGAGGTGGAGGAACAGCAGCACCAACTGAAGTAGGGAAACTATTAGCATAGTGTCCCTTCTGGTCACATTTGAAGCAGGTAATGGTAGATAGATCAACAGGGTGCCTTTGAGAAGGAGAAGATGATGAAGATCCCAAACCCGAATGCTTGAGCCAATTCTTCTTCTGCTGGTGGAAATTGGGATTTCTCTTCTTAGAATTTGCAGAGGAAGACTGAGATACATGAGCACCAGAAGCAGCAGGACCCTTGGAAGTAGGGTTCTCATAACGAATAGCCATATCCATAAGCTCAGTAAAAGTGCCATGAACATGTGAAATAAGACGATCGTAGAACTCTGGGAGAGCTCCAGCAATGAACTTCTCATTTTTCTTAAGCTGAGTGTCAATAAGACCAGGACCAAACTTGGAAAGTTCGTTGAACTTCCGCTCATACTCAAAAAAAGACATGGTACCCTGCTTAAGATACATGAATTCATGATAAAGCTGAGATTTCCCGGCTTCGGGCATCCATTTTGCCACAAAAGCCTCCCTGGAAAGAAGACACAGAAACAAAACTTAAGATAGATTCAAAAGAAAAGAAAAATGGGGAAAAATTCAAGATAACACAAAGGATACCTGAACTGCTCCCACCAAAGATCACCTTCGTTAGTGTGAGCTGTAACAGACTCCCACCAATCTAAGGTTGACTCTTGCAGCTGCCAAGCTGCTAACTGACACTTCTGGGCATCAGTAATCTCAAGACCAGTAAATATCCTCTCTAAACTCCGTAACCATTGTTGGGTTTCGATAATACTCTCTGAACCGGTGAAATTAGTACCACCGAGCTGAGAGAATTCCTTACAGAGAACAGTAAACCTAACATGAGCAACAGGTTGAGGAGCTGGGGCAGTACCATGACCCCTACCTCTAGCATTTCCACGATTCATCCTGAAAAATCAAGAATGAATTTTAGGACAAAAGGTACAGAGAAGACAAAGATAAGGTAAGATAGACAAAATAAGATCACTTGGATGAATATCCTAATAATAGAAATTTCTAACAAGGTAGATACGAAAAAGAAGTTTAGAAAAAAAATGCTTTTAAAACAAGAAAATTTTATATCAAAATAATCTTTGAAAATCATTTGAAAAATAATTTAAAATCATTTTAAAATCATTTTATACTTGGAAAATACGTTCACTCACAAAGAAATGATTCTGAGGTTGATTTCACTCATTCTAGGGTATTTCTATGCTATCTCTAATGAGTTTTTGCTCCATAGGCTAAGGTTTGCCTAAAACCAAAGCTCTGATACCAAATGTAACGACCCCCTATTTTGGACCATTCAAATCGACAATAGTCCACACATGTCAGACTTGAATAATACAAAATAACAAATTATAATAAAATTGGGAGCAAATAAAATCATTCACAGAATCACAGACACAGAAATATCAGAATAACTTACAGCGGAAATAAAATAAATAGTGGTTCATAAAGCCACTAAAATATAGAGTCTCAAAACAGATACAAAATACATAGTCTGAAAACCAATACAGTTCTGAAACAAGTACAGTAGAAATCCAAATACATAAGTCTCTAATACAAAAGCTGAAATAGAACAACTGAGACTGAAATAGATAGATAGCTAGATAAGCAGAAACTCCAGTGATTCCTAGCTCCAGAAAAGTGAAATCCAAAGTTGTGAATACTCAGGCTGACCCGAGCGTAAATAAAACACAAACACTCGAGTCAGGACATACATACTTATACAATGTAAACCAACTCAAGTGAATTGTAATAAAGGTACAAGTAACTTAAAGAATGCTTGGGATCGCCCATTCTTTAAGGATCCGTTAAACTATCTACTATGTAGTAATATTCACTATTATAATAATGTCTAATCATAAAATAACATACTTTAAAATAGCATTAGGGCTTTACATTTAATCTGAACTCACCCTAACACGTAATAGTGTCAATAGTCTATATAGTACCTGCATACCTCGAAAGGCTATGAGAAGATACTCCATAGGTACAACACAAATAGAAACTCGTAGTAAAGCTCGCTATGGTAGGTGACACGGCACAACTAGGCAATGCCAGGGTAGATATACCAATTACGCATCCGGACTGGTGGTGACGCATAGCAGCCACTACCGCCCACCTCGAACAACACTCCCAAATCAAGGGTGAGCACCAAATCAATCACAAGTAATAGAATGTATCGAAGAAGTGTGTCCGATCAGAGGTGCTACCTCATTGGTCCGTCAATCGCTCCTGTTTTAGCCACCTTATGCCAACTCACGAGAGTTGGGTCCACGTATATACCTTAGGATCGTCGCCACCATCCTACTTCATTCTGGAAACTCCACCGCGTACGCAGTTGTCAAAGTGGTTTTCGGTATCGACAGAGAGTATGTCCATATCTGATCCCGGTCTCTTTAACAACCAATCCTTATTATAACCTGTGGTTATAAATTTAAAAACAGTTTATACTTCAAATCAAAATACTTCAATTAAACCATTTAAAAACAAAGTCATTATTCTTTTAAATCAAATATTCAATTCCCAAAATTTTAGCCTTTTCTAAGTTCATTTATTCACTTAAAAACATTAAAACATTTAAATTTCAGCTTTCACAGCATTTATAAAGTGCCGTGGTAAGTTATATTTGAAAACAATTCAATTCAGCAAAGACAACATTTATAAACTACTGTAACAGTTCAGTTTTAAAGGAAAATTAGTTCAATTCAGAAAAGACAGCATTTACAGAACTGATGTAATAGTTCAGGGTTCAAATTAAAGGTTTTATTTTAATTCAGCAAAGACAACGTTTTAAAACTGCTGTAGAAGTTCAGTTACATACAAAAATCATATTTTAGCCCACTACAGCACTTAACAAGTGCTACAGTAGCCCCTTCATTAGTTTCAGGTTCAATTTTATTTCCTGCCACAACAGCACTTACCAAGTGCTGTCATAGCCTTAGTTCATTTTAGTCTTTAAGTTCATTTATGCAACCATACCACTTACCAAGTGCAGCAGATTCTACTTAGTTCAGAATTAGTTCATTTCCAGAAATGATAGCATTTCTGAAGTGCTATTAATTAAATTTCCAGATTTTAAATACAATTCCAGCCACAAATAAACTTCAATTTAAATCATTTAAACTTATAAAAATCATATTTTTCCACATTAAAAATGTTCAGTTAAATCCTTTAACTTATGATTTTTATAAAGAAAAAATTTTCAAATAAAAATCAAAATTCCTAAAGTTCACTTATTAAATTCAAGTGTGTCAATTCCCATTTTCATTTTAAACAATTTATTTCAACAGTTAAATTTAAATCTCCATTTTTCACCATTTAAAACTAAATTTTCATTTTAATTTAATTAACTTAAAATTCCATTTAAAAAAATCAGTCAAATTTCCAATTTAAGTTACACTTTAAAATCACCATTTTCTATCCATTTATTTTTCATCTAACACAAAGAAAAACATTTCCATTTTTAATAAATCTTTTAAAAATTCAACTTAAATCAATTTATCATATTTTTACATTTTAAAATACTTAAAATTTCCATAAAAATATATAAAATAACCACGGGTTTGTATAATATTTTCTAGCCTAAGTCAAGTGATACGGATAATATATCATTTCAATCCGTAGTTTACCAAAAAATATCCGGGTTTTATCATTTCAAACCTGCAATCCCAAGTAAATATTTTTTATTAAAAGTCGCCCAGGCTTATCATTTTAGCCCATAACGATCTTTCCCTATTCTAAAGTCCGTTCGGGTATGTATCATTTCAACCCATAGTGAACCTAATCTACAGGGAACTTGCAGTGTGATAAACTGATAAAAATGAACAGTATACAATATATAACAGTAACAGATGATATGACAGGTAATTAAACAAGTTTAACATCATATAAATAAATCATAGGCAATTATAACATCATTTTTAATTCTACACATTCAGTTGTTGTCGTTTCACAATTGCATAAGTAGGAATAGTCGTGTGAGATTTACTCACCTCTAAATGCTGGAGATAACAAAACCAAAGACACAATGAAAAACAAAGCATGATGACAAGATTACGGACTTGAGTGGAGAGCAAATCCAATGCTATAGATCTTGTGTTACAACCCAAACAAAAAAATCAAAACAAACAATAAATTTCAATACACTTGAAATGGAATAACTTTTAAATAAAAAGAGATACGAATGCCAAATCTTTTTCCTTGCTTCCTCTATATTTTTTTCATGGCTTAGGGATGGTATTGGCTCTGGTTTGAACAAGTTTGGCTCAGGTTTGGTCATGTGTCTGCACTGCCTAGGTAGTGGAATATGGGGAGGAAGTTTATACAAAGGAATATGAAGAGTTTAAGGAAAAATAGTGTGATTCTTTTGGCAAAACAAGGCTCGGCCATGGTTAATTGGGTCAGGTCAGTGGGAGGAACGGTGTGTGGTGGTCTGGCCAGAGGTGGTGGAGGTGGCCTAAGGTGGTGGTGGAAAGTGGAATGGTGAAGCAAATAGTGGTCAAACAACATGTTTTTATGGCTTGTGTTGCAATTTTTGTGGAGTTTTGGCATCATGGTGGCTCGGCCTTGGTCAAGACCAGAGGAGTAGCTGGTGGTGATGGCAGGGAAGAGATGTAGGGGGTGGTGGTGGTCATGGCCATGGCAAACAAGGAGGAGGCCAAGCAAAACTATGGAGAGAACAAGGCAAAATGACATGAAAATAAGAAGAAAAGAAGAAGAAAATGTATAGAAACAAAAGAGTCATTACCCAAAGTTTTTGCTCAGATATGAAATGGTCGAATTAAGAAATGAAAAATGAGATGTTTCACGTGAAAAAAAGAATAAAGTCACGGCTAAAGCATAATGGGAAGGTTATGGTAAGTGAAAAGACTTAAGGAGGTGAAAGGACTTCAGTTTCTAAAGCATTTTAAACTCTTCATATTTCTTATTTCCTTTTGAATTTTATATATAAAAAATAAAATCAGAAATAAGCTTTAAAACTGAAACAAAGTATTATAAAATAAAAATAAATAATTTATTTTAAAGAAAATAGAAAAAGATAATAAGAAATTGCTTAAAAATCCAAAATAGTGTCTAGAAATTATAGATAAATCACCATTGACTTTGGAAAATTATTTAATTCATTTTAAAAATATTCTAAAACAAAATTTGAAATAAAAGTGATTTATTTATCATTTCTAACATAAAAGATATCATTTAAATTAGAGAAAATAGAAAAAGAACTGAAGAAATTGCTTAAAAATAGGAAACAGAACATGAAAATTACAACAAAAATACCATTAATTCTAGAAAAATTCCTACTTCACTATAAAAATATTTTAAAATGAAATAAATTCAAATTAAAAATAATTTCCAAAATATTGGGTTGTTACACATAAGGCTCGGCCATCATTGTTTGAGGCATCTAGGCTCGGCTATGGTCATACAAGTGCACGGCTATGGCAAGAATATGAAGAGATTGGCAAGTTACAAATCGTTGGAAGGCAAAAAGGCAAAGGCAAGCAACCATTAGGTTCGGCCCTAGGCTAAAGTGGCTCGGCCACTATGTGCTAATGGCTTGGTCAAGTCAGATCTGGGTCAAGGCACATGGATTCACGGCTAGGTGATGGAGATGGGTCACGGCCAAGGCAAGGTGGTGGAGGAATAAGGGGTGGCCAAGGCAAGCAAAGAGGGAATGATGATCAATAGGCTCGGCTTGGGTTTGCAACATGCTTTGGTGGTGGATTTGGATCTGATGTTCACGGCAAGGCATAGGGGAGGTGATAAGGTGATGGTGGCCAGTCAGAAGGTGATGGTGGAGGAGGAAGATGGTCGGCAAGGAGCATGGTGGCCGAGCATGTCATGGAGAAACACAAGAGAAAAATAAAAGAAAAATGGGAAGAAGGAAGGAGAAGCCATGGAAAACTTACAACAAATTTTGTTAGGAAATGAGAAATGGAAGGAGATGAGAAGTGAGATGTTTTTGTACGTGAATTGATAATAGAAATGCACGGCCAAACAAGTAATGAACGGCTAGCGTATTGATTGAGTGGTTAGGCAAATGAAAAGGCATGAATTAAAACATGTAACCTATGTCTCTTCAAATTTCTAAGCCATTTAAAAATAGATAATCAAAATAAAATCCAATAAATAAATCAAAGTCTAAACAAAATAAAAATAGAAAATAAAATAGAGAAATGAACATAGGAATTAGAAAATAAAATTATAGAAAATAATTGCGTGTAAAACACTGTAATTTATCAAATTTAAAAAGTACAAAACAAAATTTGACGAAACGAAAAGCATGACAAATATTAGAATTCATTCTGCTTGAAAGAAAAAGATTTGAATTTAAAATTTAAAATTTTCAACTGTGGTCAAACTTTGACTTTCAGTTGACCAAAATATAAAATTTCATAAAATATTTATTTCGTTATATTTGGAAAATATATTACAAACAAATTCCAAACTTACTTTGGAAAATTCTAAAAATTCACTTTTAAATGATTTAAAAATCAAAGTTTTTTTCAAAATAAAAATTTAATAAAAATATTTACCAAAATTATGGATTGTTACACTCTCCCCCACTCAAAACTTTTCGTCCTCCAAAAAGGAACGAGACACGAAAGAAAAAAGAAAGATAAGATAGGACGGAGAATAATACTTGAAACAACACTTCCGGATTCGAAGCACGTATGCTTTCCTCCGTCTCCAGGTACAATTTCGATTATTAGTACAACACTGCACTATGACCAGGATGACAAATTTCCTTCTCAGCTGCTTCGTACCTCTATCGACAATACGTAATGTGTAACGACCCGATATTTTCAACCATTCGCATCCGCACACGTCGGACTTGAATTGCTCAAAATACCGAATTGTTAATTTATATTTGGCAAATCTCAGGATATACAGTAAATAAATATAATCACAGATCACAGACACAGAGTAATATAATGCAGCGGAAGAAAAAGAAATAGTAGTTCATGAAGCTACTATATAAATATATCAGAGTTACATAAGATATAACAGAAGAAATATAGTACAACAGAAGTCTCAATAAAATAACCAAGTACAAGCTGAATAGAACAACGGAACTGGAATAGATACGACATGACAAACAGATAATCTCCAGCGATTCAAATCTCCAAGAGAGTGGAAATCCAAATCTGTGAATAACTCAGGCTGACCCGAGCGTAAAGCAAAATACAAAACACTCGAGTCAGGACAATATATACTTATATAATGTAAACCAACTCAAGTGAACTGTAATAAGGTACAAGTAACTTTAAGAATGCTTGGGATCGCCCATTCTTTAAGGATCCGTTAAACTATCTACTGGGTAGTAATATACACTATATATACAGTGGTGTCTAAAGTATAATCATATAGAAAATAGCATTAAGGGGATCGTGAACCTTAACGCGGTCGGATCTTTAAACCAAAATCGTAGTGGGATCGATATGGTAGGTGACACGGCACACAAGGCAATGTCAGGGTAGATATACCAATTACACACACGGACTGATGGAAACGCATAGCAGCCACTACCGCTCCACCTCGAACAACACTCCCAAATCAATGGTGGCCACCAAAATCACAATGTAATAGCATGGTATCGAAGAAGTGTGTCCGATAAGAGGTGGTACCTCACTAGTCCGAGATCGCTCCTGTTTTAGCCACCTTATGCCAACTCACGGGAGTTGGGTCCACGTATATACCTTAGGATCGTCGCCACCATCCTACTTCATTCTGGAAACTCCACCACGTACACAGTTGTCAAAGTGGTTTTCAGTATCGACAGAGAGTATGTCCATATCCTATCCCGTTCTCTTTAACAACCAATCGTTATTATAACCCGTGGTTATAACTTTTAAAACAATACTTTACTTCAAAATAAAATATCATTTCAAACCCATATTGTAACGACCCCGAATTTTTTAAAATTTAAATTGATAATTAAAGTAAATTTTGATTTAAAATTTGGGTAATAATCGGTAAATTATACCAAATGTTAGTTAAATTTTAATAATCGAGAATAAATTTGAATATTAATATGTAAGATAAAATAACTATTGAATTTAGGAATGCATATTTAATTTGGGAATAGGAAAATATCAAGTAAATACAATCGTTCAAAATTTAACAACATATTATAATAGGAACTTATTTATAGTACAAAGCCATAAGGCAAAGACATAACAAATAAATACATTTGTAAAATAACATACAAAAACATAACAAGATAAACTAGACAAAGACAACATTTTATATATGAAAATATGAAGACACTAAACAAAAATAGAACAAATGAAAGCTGCCAGGCAAATCAAAGCAAAGAAAAACCACTGACCATTGTACAACAAAGCATTATTTCACTTGTACAAAATGTATCCATTAGCCACCAAATTGTCTCAGCCGAAATTAACGAGATAAGTAAAGATACAAATGAAAAGTTTGCATAGGAAGAAGTCAACAATATCTCATGTAAAGTTGAACAGCTGAAATGAAGTATGGGAAAAAATATATATTAAGGGTACAATACTAATTAATGCAAGTGTGCTAAAGAATCAATTTCAGCCATCCTCTTTGTATAAACAAAGATATCAACTTGTACAAAATAATTTATCATCTGTACAACCCCTCATTTCAGCTGAAAACATCAATACCCTGCAACACTTAGTTTATATTTACTTCATCTCAGTTTCGAGTAGCATCTGAGTAAATATCATAACTTAAACAAAAAAACTTCAATTTAAACATCAAAACAAATCAACTGCAAACTAGAGATCAGAGAAAGGTTTCAACTTTGCAAATGTTTCAAAGCCTGGTTTAAAAAGGAAAGCTCTGTTTCTTTTCTGGAATCTAAGGTGAGTAACATTTTTTTTTAAACTTTAAAAATATGATTTTGTGAGCAAACCTTCATTCCTTGTTCTTTATATGATACATATGTGGAAGTCTGTTGTTATCTGTTTCTCTGCTTTCATGCCTGTGAGTAAACAACCTATTTTAGAATTTAAGTTGAACTAAATATGTGTGTGCCTAGATTTAAATAATGATTGTTTGAGCATTCCCATCAAGAAATTTAACCCTGAGTATATATATATACAAAGTTATCTAGGCATTTCTTTACCTCTCTGTATTTGGATTCAGAGTGAAATTCATCAAGAAATTCGATATCCACCTATTTATTCATTATTAGATTTTGTAGTTCAAACAAAACAAGCTAGATTATACGTGTTTTAAGATTTGAAAATATTTTCCAGTAGGATAGTGTTGGAGGTAACTACAAAATTTTGTTTTACAGGAAAATTTACCAAAGTGGAAAATTCGAAATTGATGAATTGTTATTTCAAAAGTACCACATGAATTCTCATACAAAAATACGATTTTTAAAACTAAATTGATGATTTTTAGTGATGGGTATAAAGAGCAGTTTTAGTTGAACCAAAATGGGATTTTTGTCAATTCCCAGAAATCAAACGAACTTCGATCATTGGAACTTTGCACAAAGTAAGCATGGCGATCGATTTTTATGGGAAAAATGTTAAATAATTTTTCCATTGAAAGGATTGAAGGAACGAGTGGAGTTTAGGGTTTAAGCCTGCGTTTCGTACGTGGTAGTCGCGATTTATTTTCGTCTTCGATATTTCGATCCTGGCTATCGCACCAGGGGGTGCAGGAAGTGGAGGCTGTGGCGAATGCAGGGGATAGGTCGGCGAGGTTGCTGGTGATCGATTGTGGTCAGGCGATGGGTTCTTGTGGTCTGTGTTGTTTCCAGGAATGGGGTGATAACTCGTTTTTGAGTCCTCTGATGATCTCGTGGTGATGGTTGGTCTGGTGGTTCGAGTTGGTCGTAGATGACATGTTGAGGATCGTGGTAATGATCGGCGATGGCCAGATTTGTGTGCACCGTGCACGCGTGGATATTGCGTATCAGGTATTGAGATGTTGGGGAAGATGAAGTACAGGAGCTCGAGTTATCTCGTGATTTACTCGGGGAAACTTCGTGACGAACTCGAAGACGTGCTCGAGAATGATGAGGGTTGGTCTCGAAGTTTTTGAGGAACGAAGATACTCGAAGTTTACTCGGGAAATTTTGTTTAAGGGCTCGGGTTGTTCTCGCGTTTCCAGGCGGGTTTACTCGAAGATGAGATGTAACGCGAGGGGTCTTGGGAGGTTACTCGGGGAAGAATTGAAGTTAGCTCGGGTTTTTGTTTAATTTACTCGAGTATGTTTTAATTGACGGGTTTTACCCTAACAACTATGTTAACAGATTTTTAAAACAAAGCAGGAACAAGTTTTTAAAGTATGTTAAAAAAATAAACTTAATTTTCAAGGTTATTTAATAAGATTTTAAAGATAAGCGGTTTATCTTAAATAATGATTTCGATTACCAATTAACCTTAAGGGTTTAAGTTAAATTTATATGACTTTGTTAATTTGTTTCAAAGGTTATTTAAAAATAAGATTTAAATGATGATTTTGAAATTAATTAAGATAAATGGGTTATCTTAAGATTCAAGGATTATAAATTTGTAAGTTAATAATAATTACCTAATTAAAGATTAATCAAGTAATGATTAAAGATTAATTTATTTGTTGGAGGATAATTAAATAATTGAAGATTAATTATTTAATGATTAAAGGATGATTTGTTTATTAATTAAGGTTGATTAACAAATAATTAGAGGATAAATAATTAATGTTTTGTAATTAATTAATATTAATGAATCTGGATTTGAAATTTAATTATAAGAAATTTATCTAGTTTGAATTAATCAGACAATGAATTGACGTTACCTATGGATATTTAGATTCTATTGGATGATTTGATTGTTTGATATCCCTGATATATGATGCTTTGTGATACATCCTGATTTATGTTGTGATCTGTAATTTACTTATCTGCGATATATATATCTGTTTCTGTGATATATTACTATGTGAATATGAAACCCTTGACCCGTAAACGACATTTGAATTTCAATGCGACAGGGAGTCGGATTCCAGTTGGTTATTCGAAACCCACATCGAATTGTAATAGTGAATCTTTGTGACTGATAAATTTATTGTATCTATGAATCTGTGAATGAAGATAAGCGTTATGGATTATACCGCTTATCGATATATCTGTGGTGATTGATGTTGTGCACTATTGTGTGAAACCCCTGGACTACACTCTTACACACACAAATATGGATTTCACGTGGAAATCGGTTAAGTCACAGATAATTTAAATTTGATGTTTTTGAAATTGAAATTTTAAATTTCAATTGATTTTGAAATTGGAAATTTGAGTTTAAAGTGAAAAGCTTTTGAAATGGAATTTCAAAGATAAAAGTTATTTCGAATAACTTAATCGAGTTTTGAAAATTTAAATAATTTGATTTAAATTTGAATTCAAGTTTGAAATTGAATCCTATGATTTGAAACTAGGGATTAAAGATGCTGTACAAGTTATATATGGGTTAAACCATTTTAAAGATATTGATTTGGGAATTTGAATTTAATTCAAGGGTTTTAACTCGTGTAAATATAACTGGATTTTTCAGAAACGAAAACTACTTGTTTTGAAATAATAATAGCTTTCATTTTAAGAAAGGATTTCCAAATTGTGTTGAAAGGTTTCAAGTTTGAAATAGAATTGAAATGTTTTGAAAACTATGAAATGAGTCTTTGATTCAAAGACCGAACGAGTTAATCCAACTTGAAGTGGAATTGTGTTGAAAGCTATAAGTTAAATCTTGATTTAAAGATTAAACGAGTAAATCAAATTGAAATTGAAATTGTTTTGAAATCCATGAATGAATCTTTGTGAACTGGGTTTTGCGAATTGAATCTTTTTGTTTAAAAGATTAAAAGTGTGGAAATTGTTTAAACCGTTGAAGGTTTTTGAAATGAATCTTTTTGTTTAAAAGATTGGAAATGGTAATTTGTTTTACCATTCGAATGAAAAGTTTTGGGCTTTAAGCTGTGATTTAACTGAGACCCCAGTATCCATATGATTTTTAATTGTGCTCGTTATTCGGTTTAGCCGGGAGAGGGCCTTTGTGTCATATATCCCATTCCGAATAGTGATACGACGATATGGATAGCATTTGAAGACCGGTGGTGAAGACCGGGTATTTGCGAGAGCGATAGGATGATCTATCGATTGTCTCTGCACTGAGTAGCTACGGTATAGAGATTTCCTAAGTGATGGGAAGTCCGATCAGGATTGTGAATACCCGGATTTGCAAGAGCTTCTTTGGAAGTGCCTTCGGTTCTGTTCGAACCCGGAACAGACTTGTATGGATGTGTGTCTGACGTTACACTTTGAGATGTAAAGCTGGTCTCTATCAAATACATTTCTGTTGGTGGCGGAGAATTTATTCTCTTAGCTTAACACCCTTCTCTGAGACGTACGAGCTCAGAGGTTATGTAGTTGATGGTTACTAGTGATACATTCCCAATTTGGTAATGTGGCATGCGAAGTGCTGCTGATCATTTGATTGATCAAAGCGTGGCTTTGTGAAAAAGCGTGGCTTTGTGAAAAAGCGTAGTTTTGTGGACGAGACTTCGTCGAGCCTCACAACCCGGTAATGGTCGAAACAGGAATGTTGCGACAAAGGTTTGTAGGGGTAGCGCCCCTAGGGTATGTCATTTCCTTCTGGATAAAAGGTGGTATCATGGTATGGAGCCCAGATATCTTACCTATGTTGATTATATTTTGTGGCTGTTGCTTTATGATTGAGGATCCTCGGATAAAGGTTGGTTACGACCGGGGGATGGCATACTTGTGTGTTAGTTACCTAGTTACAGCTATACAGCGTGAGGTAGCGTCAGTGTGTTAGTTACCTAGTTACAGCTGTACAGCGTGAGGTAGCGTCGGCCTTTTGTTTGTAGAGATCCGGTTAGGATCCGGGGCGTCTTTCCAGAGGCGTTTCCATTTCGGTAAGGAAGTTCCTTTGCCTGATCATTTGTTGGAAATCCAAAGAAACAATACGAACCCTGTACAGTTTTTAGTTGTATAACCTGCCATGGAATGTGGCAGTAACCTGTTATTGAACATGGTAGCTATAGTAGGCATACGATGAAATGTTGTATGCTGGCTAAGATTAATATTATACTTTCGAAATGTTTTCCACTATGCACTAGTAATAATATCAAAAGAGTTTTCTTTTGCGTAGTAAGCATGTTTGACTATCATAAGGAGAAATCTCCTCCAATTCTGCGATTGCATTGTGTGTGTGGCGAGAGGCCTTATGGTAGTTTCATTTTCAAAAAGCATTGCGGGTTTCAATGTTTAAAAGCCTTTTGTGTTTGTTTAAAGATAAACTGTTTTTGTTGCTCACACCAGTCCCATGACTGACCTGGAGTTTATTGTTCCCTTCCTAAACTCTGGGTGCCCACAATTTTCCACACGGGCAGTCTAGAGTTGGGTTTTCAGATATTCAGGTTTAGTAGATTATCTGGAGCTAGTTCAGTTCTTGGAGTTCATGGACTGATGTTGCTTATCTGGGAGCATTCTATTGGAGACATTCTATCCGCTGCTGGTGTTATCTATTTTCTTTCCGCTGCTATTTCTTGTATCATATCTCTGATGTATATTGATATCTGTTGTATCATTCTGTTGTATCAT
The DNA here is from genome assembly GCA_030737815.1 of Allium fistulosum. Taxonomy (NCBI): domain Eukaryota; kingdom Viridiplantae; phylum Streptophyta; class Magnoliopsida; order Asparagales; family Amaryllidaceae; genus Allium; species Allium fistulosum. Next base: position 974,795,969 of record CM060904.1, read on the forward strand.
ATTGTATCAGATTTTGTATCTGTCATTGTATCAATGTTATGTAATTGATATATTCTTTTTCCGCTGTGTTGTTATACTTAATGGTGTTATAAGCTCCGGCGACTCGGATTTGAACGGTCGAATCTATGGCATTCGAGTACGATGTAAAGTATGGATGTGGATTTTCGAACGCGCAAAATCCGTATCGTTACCCATATATTTATCAAAATAAAGATTTATCATTTCCAAATCATTTCAATATCTCAAAATATCATTTCCTTTTCAAACTCTTTTCAAATTATTATTTGAATTCAAATCCAATTATCAATTTAATACCTTTTAAATTCTAAAATATCACTCATTTATTATCATTTCAAGTCACCTTTAACTAATTTATATTCCAACAAATAAATTCATTTAAATCCATTTAAAAGTGTAATTATTATACTTTCAAATTAAGTATTAAAATTTCCAAAGTTTCAATTCAATCATTTATTTCAATTAAATTTCCATAGACCATTTCAAATCTTATAAATTTCAAATATAGATTTAATCCACAAAATAACTATTCAAATTATAAAATAAATTCCAAAGCTTTAATATCCTATATTTCATAAGTCCAATATCTTTTAAATAGATTCAAATTACAAGTAAACCAAATATTTTCCATACTAATATAAACTTCAATTATTCATTCCAAGATTTAATATCATTCAAATTCATTTCAAAATATCAAAATATCATTTCAAAACATTATTTATTTAATTTAAATTTAAATACCATTTAATCACATTTCAAAATAGTTGTATTTCCCAAATCGACTATTCCATTTAAATCATTTAAAGTCAATTCATTATATTTAATAATTAAATATTTAATTTCCAAAATTTAATCTTTTTCAAAGATCGTTTATTCATTTGAATTTATTAAACAAAGAAAATTCAACTTTCGCAGCACTTAGAAAATGCTACGAAATGTCATGATTAAAAACAGTCCATTAACAAAAGACGGCATTTAAAATGCTGTAATATGTTAATTTAGTTTCAATTAAAACTTTTAGTTAAATTTAACAACTATAGCACTAACAAAGTGCTATAATAACCCTTAGTTCAAATTTGCTATATGGTTCATTTAAAACAACTACATCATTTACCAATGCAGTAATACCTTTATATTACATTTTCAAAAATGCTGTCAAATCAAATTCAGAGTTTTATTTACAATTTCACACATAATTAACTTTTAATATAAATCATTTTAACTTATAAAATCATATATTTTCACATTTAAAACAATCATTTAAATACCTTTATTTCTATGATTTTATAAAGTCAATTTCCATACAAAATCAAATTAAATAACAAATAAACTTTCATTTCTTTATTTCAAACTTTAACTTAACATTTAAGTTTAAATTTCCAAAATATAACTTATTTCCATTTTATTTTACTTAATTAAAAATTTACTTTTAAACAAATTTCACAAAATTCAATATAAGTTATATTTCCAAATTCAGCTTAAATATTCATTTATTTCATATTTTAATTTATACAAAATCATTAAAACTTTTAAAAATTATTATTACTTAATAAAGATCATTAAATTCATCTTTAAATCAAATTTGTCATATATTCATACTTTACATAAACTCCATTTATAAACAAAATCATAAATTCCAAAGTTAACTTATTTTTCAAACTCTACTTTACCATTTACTTAATCCACTTATTTAATTTGTATAAAATCACAAATATTTAATAGAAATCCTTTTAATAAAATTTTAAATCAAAATATCATAATATTTACATTTTTAAAATAATTTAAAATTTTCAGAAAAATATATAAACCACGGGTATGTATATAATTTTCTAGCCTAGGTCAAGTGATACAGATATGTATCATTTAAATCCGCAGTTTACAAAGAAAAACCGGGTTCTATCATTTCAAATCCGCAATCCCAAGTAATATGAAATGTATAAAAATCGTTCAGGCCTATCATTTCAGCCCATAACGATTTTTCCCTATTCTAAAGTCCGTTCGGGTATTTATCATTTCAACCCATAGTGATTCTAATCTATAGGGAACTTGTAGTGTGATAAACTGATATAAATAAACAGTATACAATATATAACAGTAACATATGGTATAACATGTGTATAAACAGGGATGAACATCATATAATCATAATATAATAGTTATAACAGGATGATATAAATTTACAGATTCAAGTGATGTCAGTTTATCAATTATATAAGTACACATTGTCTGGTGAGAATTACTCACTTGTTTAAGCTGGAGATGACGACCACAAACACACAACAAAGATTTCCAGGGGCACGAAAGCACGACAGCACGAATATGATTTGAGATGGGAGAGCCAAAGATTAATTTCCTTGTCACATTCAAACAAAACAAATATAGACAACATGAGTTTTCAACCCAAAATACAATAAAACAATGCTAGAAATGAATGCATGAACCAAAGCCAAAGTGATTGCACATGGTTTCTACCATCTATGCTTCAGCTCTAGATCTGAAATGCATGCCTAAGGAGTGGGTTCGGATTTGGTTTTGGGTTGGTAAGGGTTGGCCAAACATGCGTTAACAAAGTGGTGAAGTCTAGGTGCAAAAACTAGGTGTTCAAGGCTAAACAATGCAACATAACCTCAAATCTTTGGCACAAATAGGTTCGGCCAGTGGTCATGGGTCACGGCCAGTGGGTGCTGGTGATGGTGGATGATGTGGTAGAGGGTGGAGGTTAGGTCAGAGATGGTGGTGGTGGTAGTGGCGGCAAATGGTGGTAGAAGGTGGTGTTAACAATCTAGGCTCGGCTAGTGCAATATGTGGTGGTTTTTGTTAATTTTGGTGGTGCTCCTTGCCATGGATGTGCTTGGCCTACCTTGGTGGTGTAGTAGTGTGGGTAATGATCAGAGAAAGGGGGTGGTGGAGGTCGGGTCAGATCTGGTTGAGGAGGAGCCAAGCTATGAGGTAGAGAGCATATGCAAAACAAAGGTAGAAAACATAGAAAACAAGAAAAAGGAAGGAAGAATTTTACCCAATCTCTTGAAGCCATGGCCGTGATTTTTATTTGTGGGTTTGAGAAGGTTAGAATACTAGTTTGAAACTATAATTCACTTAATAATCATCATTTATATATTAAAATGAAATGTTTGAAATAAAATAAATTTAAAATAATTTAAAAATAAAAGAAAGTCCAATTTAAATAATATACAAGAATCTAGGGTTCTTACAAAGTGGCTTCCTCTCGACGGTAAGGGTTTGATTCGATATCCAAACTCTCGAGAGCAGAAGACGAAACAATAAGAGATGGATCATGAAGATACCGACGCAGATGAGAAACAATGGAATACATTATGCACTCTAGAAAACTTCTAGGGCAAATCAGGTGATAAGCCAAAGAATCCATCCTCTATAAGATGCGGAAAGGGCCAACAAACCAAACGATTACCCGATTCAATCCAGCAAGATGGAAATCTACAAGGTCGTCCGTAAAGAGCAACAAACAGAGACATTGCAGTATTAGCCTGGATACAAAAGGTAAAGAAGATAGATAGAGGATTAAGACAAGATAAACAGAAGATTGAAATTATACCTGATAACTGTTGTCATAGGTAAATTCGACGAGATGGATATGATATTTCCAAGATCCTACAAAAATCAAGAACACAAAAACAAAGAAGATCCTCTAGAATCTGATTCACTCTTTCCTTTTGACCGTCGGTCTATGGATGGTAAGTAGTGCTCAGATTCAGGTGAGTACCAAAGATTATTGAAAAGTTTCCAAAACAGACTGGTATAAGCAATACCCTTCCATTATCTAACAAGATAGTGAGAATTAAGGACAACCGAAATGATAGAGTTATGATATGAAATCACAAAGAAAGATGAGAAGAAAGACTTACATTGATCGCAGCGATCTTAACTGGATCAACAGAAACTCCATTACGAGAAACAATATGCCCAAGAAATTGGACTTCATCCTTCCAGAAATGGCATTTCGAGAATTTAGCTTTCAACTGATGACTCCTAGGAGTCTCCAGAACAAAGCTCAAATGGGAATCATGCTCCTCCACAGACTTAGAGAAGACGAGAATATCATAAACAAAGACTAGATCAAATTTGTTAAGCACATCACGGCAGACATGATTCATTAGATCAATAAAGAAAGCAGGATCATTAGTCAAACCAAAAGGCATGACTAACCATTCATAGAAACCATTCTCAGTACGGAAAGTAGTCTTGGGAATACTTTCCACAGCAACACCGAGCTGGTGAAAGCCAGAGGCAAGATCAAGCTGAGAGAAAACAATAGCTCCAGGAATAAGATTGAATTCAAAATTCATTCCCACTTAGGAGGTAGGAGAATAGGAACAACCCGGAAGAAAATAGATTGGAAAATAAAATAAGATAATAGATTTAAAACCATGAAAATTTCAACTTAGATTAACAACTGATTTCATCTATTTGATTTCACCTAAGTAAAATAAATCTTAACTATTTTTAATCTCATTATCTCATCATACAATTATCTTAAATTAACAATTTTCCAAAGTCATGAATTTGAAAATCATTTATTATACTCATAATTTATTCACTAAATTTCATTATTCTTTATTCCAAAATTATTATTAAATTTATTCCACTTAATATATCTAATCATATTATTAAGTTTATTTACACTTTTTATAACTGCTCCAATTTATTATAAATTCCTTTAACACCATTTTATATTGTACATTATTCAGTTACATTGTTAACTTCTAAATAATTAAGGTAAGTCATATTGGAATGCAATAGAATATTATACAAATAACATTTTCTAATTCAATTATTTCAAGCTTAAATATTTATTCAAATTTTGGCTTCATTTTATAATTGAAATCATCCATTAAGATAAAATTTAAGAATTAAATTTCTGGTTGACTTCAAACTATTCTAGAGATAAATAAATAGATATACATAATATATATCAAATCAAATTTTAAATCATATATCAATATATATATATATATTATAAATCAAGTCAATTTTTTTTTATAAATTCAAATCAATTAAATTCTTCAAAGCAAAACTGTAGCAAAGCTACAGAATGGTCTCTTCACTTCGAAACTCAAAAATGAATGTCGATGGTGCTGCAGCATCACCGAAATTATTTTCCAGCGACAAAGAGAAGAGCATTGATTTAAAACTTTAAAATTCATTAGAAACAATTTTTATTTGAAAATATTTAAATAATATATCCTTTTAAAACCTTAAAACCAAAGTTCGAAATCATCGGAAATTAAATTCTTAAATTCTTGGTTTAAATTCATTTGAATTTCCAAATTAATTTATAACCATGTTTAATAGTTCAATTATTTATATGGAACAAAAGCCAATGGTTACAAGCTATATATAAAATCAAATATTATTTCTTAACATCCAATTCAATTAACTATAAAATTTAAAAAATTATACATATATATAATATAATTATACAAATTTTATCCATTTACAAAGTTTGAAAACAATATGGTGTCAGTTTGCTCTGTTCAAGTGTTTTGGAGATCCTATCGATAGCATTGATCAGACGAATCGTTTTGAAACCCAAATCAACATTAATAGCTCAAACAACACCATATACAATAAAACATTTTAAATATTAGTTTACAGTTACACTTCAAGAATGATTTGAAGATAAGTTGAAACAAAAGACAAGATGATGAAATAACAGAATAAGGTAATGAATAAGCTTATATATAAATCTCGGGCAACCTTAACCGGTCGACCATGACTTCCAGAATAAGATCGATGTAGAGTTCTGGGACAATCGTACATCCGATCTCAAGAGATAGAATTCGGTATAACAAGAGATAGATAGCATCGTAAACCGAGGATGCAGAAATCTTCGGTGAATCAATGCTTCTTGTAAAGGAGTTTCACCCCTTTACAATCGTTCTAACATTGGCGAGACCGCCTATTCATTATAAAGATCATTCGAAGTGGAGTTATGGGATACTCCAGAATCAAAAGAAGACAAATAGGGCGAGACAAGAATGGATTTTGGAACCACAGGGAATGTTCCAAAATTCAAAAGAAATTGGCACGAAGAAGACGGAATTCAATACCATATATGCTAAGCTTTGCCTAGAGCCAAAGCTCTGATACCAAATGTAACGACCCACTATTTTGGACCATTCAAATCGACAATAAATCCACACATGTCGGATTTGAATAATTCCAAACAATATATTGTAAATAAAATTTGGCAAATTCATCATATACAGTAAATAAATAATCACACATCACAGACACAGAGTAATATAACAATGCAGCGGAAGCAAAGAAATAGTAGTTCATGAAGCTACTATATATATATACCTCAAAGTTAACTAAGATACAACAGAATTTACGAATACAAAGATGTCAAAATACAATAGTCAAATACAAGATCTGAATACATCACTGGAATCAACTGAAGGACCGAAAGCAGAATCAATAGATGGGTCCAAGCGAAGCTCCAACTCCAAAGGTGAATCTTGAATACCGGTACAACTCAGTCTGACCCGAGCGTAAAGCAAAACACAAAACACTCAAGTCAGGACATACATACTTATACAATGTAAACCAACTCAAGTGAACTGTAATAAAATGCACAAGTAACATAAAGGATGCTTGGGATCACCCATCCTTTACGGATCCATTAAACTATCTACTATATAGTAATATACGCTATTATAATAGTGTCTAATAGTAAAATAAACTTACTTTTAAATAGCGTTAAGGCATTACATTTTCCACCTTAACACATAATAGTCCCAGTAGTCTATCCAGTATCAGCATACCTCCAGATCGGGAGGCTACCCTAAATACTCCACAGGCTACGGCACAAAACCAAACTCGTAGTAAAGCTCGCTATGGTAGGTTACACGGCACAACGAGGCAATGCCAGGGTAGATATACCAATTATGAACACGGGCTGGTGGAAACACGTAGCAGCCACTACCGCCCACCTCGGAACACACTACCAAATCAAAAATCGAAGCGTGGCCACCAAATCAATCACAAGTAATAGAATAGTATCGAAGAAATGTGTCCGATCAGAGGTGCTACCTCATTGGCCCGAGATCGCTCCTGTTTTAGCCACCTTATGCCAACTCACGGGAGTCGGGTCCACGTATATACCTCAATAGGATCGTCGCCACCATCCTACTTCATTCTGGAATCTCCACCGCGTACACAATTGTTAAAGTGGTTTTCGGTATCGACAGAGAGTATGTCCATATTCGATCCCGGTCTCTTTAACAACCAATCGTTATTATGACCTGTGGTTATAAATTCAAAATGGTTTATATTTCAAATCAAACATATTCATTTCAAACCAGTTTATACTTCAAAACCAAAATATAATATCCATTTCAAAACTAGTTTATACTTCAAGACCAAAATATCATTTGAATAAACTCAGATTTCTAATCACTGAATATTTCCTTCAATTTATTTAAACTTGAAATATTCCTTTTTAAATCATCTTAAACCGAAACCACTTTATAAAGTCATATTCTTAAATCTTCAATTTGCAAATCAATATATTCAAAGAAAATTCTTAATTAAATACTATTTCAAATAAATTCATTTCCAAAATCATAGTACTTTCAAAGTCATAACACCTTTGAAATCAAACACTTTGAAACCATAATACTTTGAAACCATATCAATTTAAAATGTTATCATTTGGAAATCATAATATTTAGAAAAATCATAACACCCTTAAAAATAATATTCATTACCAAAGTTATAGCATTTTTAAGTTCATTCGTTCAATTATACCAAATTTCGAAAACATTGTATTAACTTATAATTTTAAAAATGGTTTATATTTCACCTCAAACATATTCATTTAAACCATTTAAATTCAATGTCAAAATCTTCCAAAATAATATTTATTTCCAAAGTTCATTGTAATTTCAGCAACAACAACACATATAAAGTGTTACGGTAAATATATTAACATTTCAAAACATTGTTAAATTCAAAACAGCAGCACTTATAAAGTGCTATAGTAGGTATGTTAGTGTTGCAAAACAGTTCAGTTTCATAAACAGCAGCACTTACAAAGTGCTACAGTAAGTACTTTAGTATTTCAAAACTTAGTTTAATTTCAAAAACAGCAGCACTTATAAACTGCTGCAGTAGATATATTAGTATTACATAACAACTCAATTTCAGAAACAATAGCACTTTGAAAACGCTACAGTAGATATTTTAGTGTTGCGAAACAGTTCAGTTTCAGAAACAACAGCACTTACAAAGTGCTACAGTAAGTATTTTAGTATTTCAAAACTTAGTTTAATTTCAGAAACAGCAGCACTTATAAACTACTTTAGTAGATATATTAGTATTACAAAACAACTCAATTTCAGAAACAGCAGCACTTTGAAAATGCTACAGTAGATATATTGGTAGATTGGAAACAGTACATAAAATCATAGCATTTCTGAAACGCTACAATTCCTGTTATAAGTTTATTATAACACTTTAAAACAATATATCTTCAACTTTTATCATTTTTAACTTATCAAACTTATTCACTTTTCAAGATTATTTATTTGGATATTACTTAACTTATAATTTTTAATAAAATAACATTTATTTAACCAATATCCAATTTAAATTATAATTCATTTATCAAGTCAAAATACATTAATTTACTTAACTTTTATTTTAACAAATAACTTAACACTTTATTTGAAATACCCATTTCATAAAAAAAATATTCTTTTAATAAGTCAAACTTCACATTTCCAATTACAACCAAATTTTCCATTATAAAGTTAAGTCATAATTTTAAGATACATTTTACCATTTTAAATCATAATTATTTATTTTACAAAACAAATCCATTTCATAAAATAAAATCTATTAAAATCACTAGGTTAGATTTAAAATTCCATATCAAATCAAATTTAATTATTAAATTATTATCATCAATGAAGATCTTTAAATTCAATTTAAAACCAATATATCTTTAAAATTCCAAGTAAAACCACTTATTGACTTATAAAATTTTATCTTATAGAAAACCAATGTATCTTTATATTGTAAATCATTAGACCACAATTTAAGTTAAAATTTCATAAAATAAAATTCAAAATACTTAATAATCTTTAGGAAAATATAATTTAAAATTATCCATGGGTCTGTATAATATTTTCTAACTTAAGTCAAGTGATACGGATATGTATCATTTCAATCCGTAATTTAAAAAAAAATCCGGGTTCTATCATTTCAAACTCGCAAACCCAAGTCAAAAAAATACAATAAAAATCAATCGAGCTTATCATTTCAGCTCATAATGATTTTTCCTTATTCTAAAGTCTGTTCGGGTATGTATCATTTCAACCAATAGTGAAAGGGAACTTGCAGAGTGAGATATAAAAAATAAACTAACAGTAGAGCATATAATATCATATCAGGTGATGTAACAAATATATAAGCAGTATATAACATCATATAATCATATCACATGCATATATGAACATAACATATTAATTTCTACAATTCACATGTCATTGTTTCACAATTATATAAGTACGAATGTCGAGAGTGATAAACTCACCTTTGAGCTAGAGATGGCAATTCAAGTCACAACAATAGACTCCGAAAAGCACGACAAGGCACGAACTAGATTCGAGTTAATGGAGAGCCAAGATCCAAGTCTTGTAATCAACATAATTATAAAACATAAGTATATGATTAAATACAGGATTATAAATCAAACAATGCAAAGATATGAAAGAAAATGGCATAACCTTTGCTTTAAACATCAAGTGGGCTCGGCCATGGTCACAATGGGCTTGACCATCAACACATAAGGCTCGGCCATCATTGTTTGAGGCATCTAGGCTCGGCTATGGTCATACAAGTGCACGGCTATGGCAAGAATATGAAGAGATTGGCAAGTTACAAATCATTGGAAGACAAAAAGGCAAAGGCAAGCAACCATTGGGTTCGGCCCTAGGCTAAAGGGGATCGGCCACTATGTGCTAATGGCTTGGTCAAGTCAGATCTGGGTCAAGGCACATGGATTCATGGCTAGGTGAAGGAGATGGGTCACGGCCAAGGCAAGGTGGTGGAGGAATAAGGGGTGGCCGAGGCAAGCAAAGAGGGAATGATGATCAATAGGCTCGGCTTGGGTTTGCAACATGCTTTGGTGGTGGATTTGGATCTGATGCTCACGGCAAGGCATAGGGGAGGTGATAAGGTGATGGTGGTCGGTCAGGAGGTTGTGGTGGAGGAGGAAGATGGTTGGCAAGGAGCATGGTGGCCGAGCATGGCATGGAGAAAACACAAGAGAAAAATAAAAGAAAAATGGGAAGAAGGAAGGAGAAGCCATGGAAAACTTACAAAAATTTTTGTTAGGAAATGAGAAATGGAAGGAGATGAGAAGTGAGATGTTTTTGTAGGTGAATTGATAATAGAAATGAACGGCCAAACAAGTAATGAACGGCTAGGGTATTGATTGAGTGGTTAGGCAAATGAAAAGGCATGAATTAAAACATGTAACCTATGTCTCTTCAAATTTCCAAGCCATTTAAAAATAGATAATCAAAATAAAATCCAATAAAAAGTCTAAACAAAATAAAAATAGAAAATAAAATAGAGAAATGAACATAGGAATTAGAAAATAAAATTACAGAAAATAATTGCGTGTAAAACGCTATGTAATTTATCAAATTTAAAAAGTAAAAAACAAAATTTGACGAAACAAAAAGCAGGACAAATATTAGAATTTATTCTGCTTAAAAGAAAAAGATTTGAAATTAAAATTTCAAATTTAAAATTTTCAACTGTGGTCAAACTTTGACTTTCGATTGACCAAAATATAAAATTTTAGAAAATATTTATTTTATTATATATGGAAAATAAATTACAAACAAATTCCAAACTTACTTTGGAAAATTCTAAAAATTCACTTTTAAATGATTTAAAAATCAAAGTTTTTTGGAAAATAAAAATTTAATAAAAATATTTACAAAAATTATGGGTTGTTACAGGAGTTTTCACCCCTTTACAAATCATTCAGTGGAGCTATAGGATGCTTCAGGATCAAAGAATTTGGATATGGGAAAACAAGAATGGATTTTGGAACCGAGGGAAACATTCCAAAATTCAAAAGAAACCGAGTCAACGAGGAAGAGATTCAAGCTCGAACGAAAGCGATTCCGTAATTGAATCTACTGCATATGCTGAGTTTTGCCTAAAAACCAGAGCTCTGATACCAACTGTAACGGACCGCGTTAGTGGAGTAACGCCCACCGTAGCATACAGTCGTACCTTTGTTCTGCCTTTACAGCCAGCCTCTCGACTACACCAACCCCACAGGGACATGTAGGAGTAGGAGTCGTCCGCTCGCTACCAAACCAAATGCGATAACCCCTATCACGCTGCACCTGCCAAGTGCATAGGCAGACACACATGTCAGACTTGAATTGCTCAAAATATCGGATTGTTAATTTATATTTGGAAAAACTCAGCATATGTAGTAAATAAATTAATCACAGAATCACAGATTCAGAGAAATATAATAATAATGCAGCGGAATAGATAAATAGTAGTTCATGAAGCTATTATATAAACAACAGAGTTTGGAATAAAATACAATATAATATCTCAAACACAGACTGATGACATCTCTGAAAAAATCAACTGGAAAAGCTGAAACCTGAATCGATAGTTGGATCTCCAAGCGAAGCTCCAAACTTCAAAGGCGAGTCTCAAATGCTGTATCACTCAGTCTGACCCGAGCGTAAAGCAAAACACAAAACACTCGAGTCAGGATTAACATTCTTATATCAATAAATCAAACTCAAGTGAAATATCAGCTGATATACAAGTAACTTAAAGGATGTTTGGGATAACCATCCTCTAAGGATCCGTGGAACTATCTACTATGTAGAAATATACGCTATTAACAACCAACGTCATTATAACACCGTGGTCATTTCAAAATAATTTATACTTCAAAATCAAAATATCATTTCCATTTCATATATATATATATATATATATTTCCAAATTATAGAACTTTCAAAACTAAATTGATAATTTCATATATACCTTATTTTAACTCCATTATTATTTAGTTTTGAAATATTCACTTAATAAATCCATTATCATTTAAATGACCTTAAATTACATTAAACTAAATATGTCCTTCGATTTATTTAAAACTTGAAATATCCATTTAATCACTTTAAATCAAAATCAAGTTATAAAATCATATCTTAAAATCCTCAAATTCAATAAGTTTCAAATCGATTTAATTAAACAAAATTCTTAATTAAATACAATTTCGAATAAATTCAAATTTATCTTTCCAACCTTAACTTATAGAATCATTATAAAAATCTATTTTTAAAATAAAATTTTAAATAATTACTTAAACATATTGTGATTTACTTAAATCAAACTTTACTAAATTTAAAGCTTATTATTCAATCTATTTTATATTAAAACTTATTCATATACATGATATTTCAAATTTAAATAAAACCATATATATTTCCTTTCAAAACCATAGAAATCATTTTAAAATATTTATATAAAGACCAACGGTGTTTGTATAACATTTTCTATCCTATGGTCAAGTGATACAGATATTTATCATTTCAATCTGTAATTTAAATATATACGGGTATATATCATTTCAACCCGCAATCCCAAATTCAATTCAATTTTGAAAATCGCTTGGGTTTATCATTTCAACCCATAACGATTTTCTCCTATTCTATAGATCGTTCGGGTATGTATCATTTCAACCCATTGTGAATTCTATACTAGCAGGGAACTTGCAGAGTGAGAACAGATATGATAATAATATAACAGGCATATATCATTAAAAACAATATAATATAAACAACGGATATGGTGTCATATCCCATAGGTGAACAGCTACAAATAATAGCATATATATCAATGTAAATAACTAACAGCAACATATTTCAATTGTCGTTTCAATTGAAATCAAATTTAATAAATATAAGAACGTTAATTGTGAGTGATTACTCAACTTTCAAGGCTAGAGATGAATGAGAATGTGATGAGTTACGAATCCAAACACGAATTCCAAAACAAAGCAAGATTGGCACGAATTCGACGATCAAAGCTGATAAATAGGAATCGATGAGAACAATCAAATTGGCTTGATATAAACTGAAACTAATATCTATATTATATAAATACGTTTACAAAAATAAATTTTAGAAACATATACTTAAAATAAAATCCATGTATAAAATTTAAAATCAACACATGCTTTTAACATAACATATCATATCCAAAATCTTATATAAATTACATTTTTCTTTCCAAAACTATATATTATAGTATGTGTATGCAGACCTTATGTATAACATATATATAAATCAACTATTCATAAACAGATATATAGTAATATATAAGCTAACCTATATAAACTTATACTTATATAACAACAGTGTTAAAATTGACAAAATTTTCTTATATGAACATATATACAGGTCGAATATATATAACTAACTATATATATCAATATACAACAAGAATCTGTAACATACTGTTTCCATAAATTGTAAACAGAAGTCTGAATATAAAACACACGGGTTCAAAACACATATAACAAAACATTGTATACCTTTTATATAACTAATATATATTTTAAAATTATACACAGACATACACTTTATTATATAATATATAAATATACTCAACAGAGCATGTTCTGGGTATATACTAATATGACTAATATAATCATACAACATACATAAACCACCTATATAAACCAACCCCTGCAGACACTACTCAAACTCATATGCAGAACGTGTATATACAAAAACAACTATAGCTCACTCAGAAGATGATTTACAAATTTGATGAAACGGAAGATGACGTCTCACTCAGAAGATGATTTACAAATTTATTGTATAAAAATATTTAGATTTGGAAAACATTTTATTATCATCGATTTTTAACTGATTTGAATTGAAATAGAATTATACAATAAAATAAACTTTCATGTTATTTGATGAAAATTTACCATTTTCTATATTAAAATAGACGTATTCCAAATATTAAATTTTCATTTAATTACGTTAGAAAACTATTAAAATTTCCGGGTTGTTACACTGACACTGATATACATTGCTATCCCGTACGGGAAAATCCAAACGGAGCTAGAAACGTCCGAATTTCATGAAACAGATTACGCGGTCTTATTCAGAGTGTTATAAATAAATTTTCTCATGTTGACACATTTAGATTTTGGAACATAAATTCAACTGTTATTAACCGATTTAAACTGAATTTTTAGCGACCGATAGAACATCTATATTATTCGACGAAAATTAGCCATTTGCTATGTCTAGATGGATGCATAGCAAATATCAAATTTCCATCATAAAATTCTATTATTTGTTTTAAATGGTAGATTTCAGTTTATTGTATTCAATAAAATTCACCTTTATTTAATTTCAAATAAACTATATTTCAAATTAATATAATTGAATATTCATTGGTTTATAAACTCTAGTTCCTTAATTAATATGCTAATATTAACTAATGCATTATTAAATTCTCAATTTCTCAATTTCTGAATCATTTAACTAATTAAGCCTTATTAAATTAAAATTTATGTTTCTTTCCTTTTATATAAAATCCAATTATACTAAATTTTATTAACAAATTAATTTCAATAGGTTGATATGTAAGATGAGCAAAACCCAGGACTAAAGTTTAAATAAGTTTGAATACATAATTATACATTTATTGTTTACAAATATATTAGAGGTTAATTTACAATTAAAACCCAATTCCCGTTAATCATAAATTTATTTCATGCTTTACACAATATTATCCAATTAAACTTTTATTAAACCATACATTTGAAATCACATAAAATAGTTGTCACTTTATTAAATCAAAATCAGATCTTATAATTCAAAGTAATTTTTGTTTAAAATCATAAATTTAAAATTTCTTACCGTATTAAATTCTAAAATTTGAATTTTCTTCTTTTTCGAAAAATACGGGTCGTTACAATTAGCGAATGTGCCTTAGTAGTTTTTGATTATATACCTACTATTATTGTGACGTACACTCACGAGCATCACATCTACTTGATTATTGATATTTTCTCCCTTAGACATTACTATAATATCACTAGATTTTCTAATAAAAATTGTTTTATTATCGTAAGGTAAAAACTCATCCATGTTTATGTATGACGTGGGCTTACAAGCTACCTTCTATTTTGAAAGGGATTTATAAGAAATCAATATGCTTTGATTAAGTTTTCTCATGCTGGTTTACTAGACTGATCTGAGCGTTATTTTCTTATAGTGCTCGAGTCATAAAGAACATATTTACAAATTCAGTTTAGATACTTGGAGCTTCAGGAGATGTGTTGGATGCCTCTAAGTCTTATTCACGTATCTTTTATTTCCACAGCATTAGTTGTTTTATTTAACAACATTTATGAGGATAGATTGTTATAATCATCCAGGCCATTCATTTGTTTAGTGTACTCTGATTGATGTATGTATATTATGGTTTTCTATATGTAAAGATCTATTGTATATTACATATTACTCATCATGTTGTGAGATTTTATTCTATCTTTTTCTTTCTTTTTCCCCAACAATCTGTCTTTCTAGCGCTTGGATGCTCGGCACATGAACACCGTGGATGTATTAATATAGACTTTTAAGGATCGAAAAGGTGGTCATTAAGTTTGTATTAGAGCTTAGTTTGAGCGAACACCTAGGTCTTGGTGGGTAAAACTCATTATAGATAGGTTAGTAATGCCCTAGCATGAGTAACTCATTAGAGATAGGGTTAGTGGTACCCTATAATGAGTTAAGTATATTATTTATAAGAGCATGTATTTTTTAGCGATTATAAAAATATTTTATATTGTTTTGATTTATCTAAGGAGTGGTTTATGAATTCTGGTAGTGACATGGGACGCCACCGTATCAATAGGAGTTTCTAAACACTTGAATAAGGAAAACCGACATAGTATTATTTTAAAATCGATAGATGGAATAATTTATATAAAATTTATATAGATATTTTTGATGTGTTTTTTATTTAGAAATGATAATATTCAATTATTATCATTTATTGTTTGATTAGTCATGCTCACCCAGTTAGGAGCATTAGCTATTGTTTATTTGGCAAAACCAGCCGACTTTGTAGTGGGTCATGCCACTATATATAAATATGGAAAAGGTGTTCTCCATATGCATAGAACAACAATATATGGTTTTATAATGGCCATACCACTTAGGCTACAATACAAGTGAGAAGCAAAATGCCTTTGCAGCTAAAAATATGACCTAAGGAAACATAGGCTCCTCCTCCCAAAAGGAAGAAGAGTCACCTCCATCAGGGCCTAACACATGCAAATAATCTGCAAAATGTTACGCAATATCCAAAAAAAAAATAGGGCAATCCCTTCATTAGATAAATCTCCTATCTCGGCTATCATCTAGTAGAAGTGATCTATTTCGGGCACCTCGGGAGCCTTTTACTAAAAGAATAAAGCCACCACCATCTAAGGCCTAATGAAGATGCCTAGATTCACCATCATCATCACTAAAAAACATATGGGAATCATGTCTAGCATTGGCTATTGTTAGTTGATTGAGTAGTTATGCTAGTCTAGTTTAGAGCATTTACTATTGTTTGTTGATTTATAAGTAATTTACTTACTCAGTATATGGATTGGGTAGATAGTAATTTATAGGAGCATTGAAACGAACACCTCGTGAATTTAGTTTCACAGTTTAACTATAAGGCATTTGGTGATGATGTTAGGTTAAAGTTTAACTTTAATAAAAGTTGTTTATTACAATTTAAACAAAGTAACAGTTGTGAAATGATTTTATGTAAGAAACTGAAATATTATAAATCTTATTTACAAATGTAGTTCATAAATAAAAAAGTATTTAAGCTGGGAATTTGAGAACTTGAATTCCAGTGTTTTAGAAATTGTTTTTCAAGTTTTGGGGAAAATAATAATGGTATTATTGAGAAGTATTTTTGAATAGAAATTCTTATAAAAGGATATTAAAGGAAATAGTAAGCACTGAAATCACTTCGTTCGTTGGAAAATAATTCTGGTGTTGACTGCAGCATCGGTGTTCATGTTCAAGTTTCTATGTGGTGAATTGCTACCATGTTGATTGGTTTAGAGTAGTGTTTGGTAAAACAGATCATGATTTAGAATTCCTAAATGAATGAAATACAAAAAGGAGATGCATATTATATACTATTTCAAAATGTTTTAAAATAAAACAGGGTGTTTAATTCTTAAATTTTCAGTTAAAATATTTTATGGATGCATGTGTCATATGCATTAGGGTAGTTTGGTTGTACATCTCATTTTGATATGTTGTTTGATAGTTTTTAATTTATTTGAAATGAAATGGAATTTTCCGATGATTTTGGACAGTTGGGACTTCCAAATTTGATATAGAAATTGAAGCTAAGTGCTGTGAGAAATTATAAGAAAATAAGTTTTTGTAACTTATAAATTTGAGAAGATAGTAAGTTAAAATAGGTTTAAATTATTTCAACATCCTCGTTAAGTAAAACAAATCTAATATTGTATATGTACTCTTAGGATGTAGAAGAGTATTGTATGAATATGTGAACTTAAGTTTTAATGTGTTGATAAACCTAAGTTGTGTATAAGATGTTTACAAACTTAAGTCATGAAATATTTATCACTTAAGTAATGTTTTACGAAATGTTTCCTAAATGATTTTAGTATTAAATGAAAGCTATGGGTGTAGTTAAATGTGATTTAAGATGAATGTGACAGAAAAGTAATTGGTGTGGTTAAGAAACCAATGAAATAAATCCGTAAGATGTACGTAGATCATTTTATTTGCATAACTGATCTTGATCAAGATTTGAACATTTGATTTCAAGGTGAATTACATCGGTCCGAACAAGGATTTTTCACTCAATTCATGACGATTAACACTTGATATGAATTTTAATATGATCCTAAAGTTCTCTATCATAGTATATGGATATGCAAGGAAAATGGTGGTTTCTAATCAAGGAACCGGATCGGAGTCCGCACTAGAGAAGTCAAGTGATCGGTGCAAGTTTGGAAGTGAAATTGTGTGATCGAGCGAGTGTTTGGATTTCATATTGCACTGGATGAAATATGCACATCGTACGAACTTTAATGTAATCATATGCTTCTGAGAATAGAAATACTAGTTACTTGATTGATATGGCATGTTTGATTATGATGAATGTTATTTATGTTTTGACATGCTTAGATTCATGTGATAGGATGGATGTGTAATTACATTGTTTTCAAATTGTTACTTCTGACTAGTGCCAATCCTCGTGATCAAAGTCGGTCTATGGTCAGACTTGCCAATATCCCTAGCTCCAACTCATAATGAGCATGGATTCATAAGCAGCAAAATACTTAAACTTCTTCCACTCTAGGAACATCATTACCAAACTAGCATGTCTTCTACTTAAGGCATCAACGACTGCATTGGCGTTACAAGGCGTATAAGAAATGCTAAAGTTGTAAGTGGCTAAGAACTCTAATCATTGCTACTGACGAAGGTTGAGGTCCTTTTATGAGAAAGGTATTTCATGCATTTATGGTCCTTGAACAACTCGAATCTTTCCCCAAGTAGATAATTCCTCCACATCTTCAAAGCAAATACTATCACCACCAACTCATATCATGGATCGGGCACTTCCTCTTATGCGGTTTTAACAATCGACTAGCGTAAACAACAACCTTACCCCCTTGCATCAGTACCGCACCAATCCAGTACCACAAGCATCGGTGTATAACGTCATCTCCTTATTCCCACTCATAGTGGTCAATAGTGGTACAACCTCTCATTAAAACTCATGAATAAATGCTCACACTTCACGTCCAAAACAAAGGTCTGAGTCTTCTTTGTTAAATTGGTCAATGGTGGTGCTATCTTTGAGAAGTCCTTGATAAAACATCTATAATATCCTGCCAGTCCAAGGAAACTTCTCACATCCGTAGTATTCATAAGCTGATTCTAATCTGCAACTGCTACCACCTTCGTAGGATCGACCGTAATACCCTGCTCAAAGACGACATGACCCTAGAATCTCAACTTCCTCCTTCAAAAGTGACACTTCAAAAACTTAGGCTTCAATCTGTGCTTCCTCAAAACTTCAAGCACAATCCCTGAGTGCATTTTATGTTCCTACTCCATCCTAGAATAGACCAGACTATTATCTACGAAGACAAGAATAAACTTATTGAGTTAATCCCTAAAAACATGGCTCATGCGATCAACAAAGTATGCTGGAACATTAGTTAGCCCAAACAGCATAATCAACCACTTATAGAAAGCGGACGACATACAAAAAGCAGTGACTGCCACACTCTCTTTCACTACTTTCAATTTGTGAAACCCCGTCATAAGATCCAACATGGACAGCACCATCGCACCATGGAGCCGATCGATCAAGTCATCAATACAAGGGAGTGGATACTTGTTATTCCTCGTCACCTTATTTAACTCATTATAACACCCACCTCTATACCCATATTATCCAAGAGTATTATAGGGTAATACTATCAGATAATACGGAGAATGAGGCTATACGGAGTACACATGTGAATATTCCCTTGAACTAACAATGGTACGTTTTAAAACATCGAATATATAACTCACATATACGTATACAATATTGACATAAAGAAATAAATATGTGTGCCTTCAAGGTAAAACTATACATAATATATAGTAAATAATATATAGCACATGGTCTGAATCATGGCGATAACGTATAACATATAATGTATAATACCATATACCATCATCAAGGCCTTACTTCCATGGATATCTCAAATATATTTAAAACAATCAGAATTGATCTCAAAAGATGTCATCACCCATGTAAAACCAATCAATAGAAATCAAGAAGAATATGTATACAATGGGTGAATCATCTATATGATGCAACCTCATCATATAAAATGAAATCATCGGGTGAATAGGGTAAATATATATCAGGGCCCTAGTGTAACATCATAAAACCATAAATCAATAGAAAATGTGAGAGGGCCTATCAATTCATCCAAATGATACCAATACTATACAAACCACAAAGATAATCAAACGTAATCCAAATCACAAGCAATAATAAAGACTATCTCAAATCATCAAATAGTATGGTTATAATGGGGACTGATTGCACTTCAGACTCGGCCAGTCTCAAGTCTAGTCAACTCGTTATAGGAAATAGACATATGCCAATCCACTGCATACTCACACTACAACAAAAGTACCGTATTACAACAACGTTTTTACAACAGTCAAAAAGCCAATTGTAATAGAAACATATTACAACGGTTTTATCTTGCCTGTTGTAATAGATGTCACTTTTCAATCACTCTTTTTCTTTGCTCGTTGTAATAGATACATATTACAACAGTTTTCATTTGCCTCTTGTAATAGATGGCTGTTGCTATAATTTTGTGCCTGTTGTAATAGATACCAATTTTGATCAATACCTCTTCCCTGTTTGCCCATTATAATAGATGTCTATTACAACCATTTTCTTTTGCCCGTTGTAATAGATGCTAATTTTCACAACTCTTTTTTTGCTAGTTGTAATAAATACATATTACAATCTTTTTACTATCAATTGTAATAAGTGCCAATTTTCAAATGAAAACTTGGATAGGTAATTATTTAAAAATGGAAAATAAGATAGGCAATCATTTATACTTTATAAACCAATGATTACTAATAAATAATTTAGAATTACTAATTATTATCTATAATCAATAATTATTTTTTATACTTGATAATTTATTATAATTAATTGTTAATAATTAGTAAGTTATAACTAATATTTATTAATTACTTTTAGTGTAACAACCCTGAATTTTTTTGGTTTATTTTAATTGTTTATTTTGATTATTTTATTTGAATTTTGATTTAAAAACTTTATTTTTTTATTAAAATGAATAAATTGTGTTATTTTAAATATAAATGTTGATTTTTATTTGAATTATAATTTCAAACCTGAATAAATTGAATATTTCCAGAAAATGTGGATTTTGGTCAAACTTTGACTTTAAAATTTAAAATTTAAATATTTGAATTCTTGAATTTTATCTTTTATTATGAAATTAGACTTAATATCATGAATACTGCTTTTCGTTTCGTTGAAATTGGATTTAAATTGTGAAAGTTATACTGTTTTCAATATTGTGTGCATATTGAGTTATTTAACAATATTATTTATTTTAATTTATATAAATGATATTTTTATTTGACATATCTTATTATAATTTGTATATGTATGTTTTATTATATTTATTTTGACTTTTAAATATTTTTAAAGTGATTATAAAAATTTTCCAAAGCTTACGGAATTTATTTCAAATTTTTAAAGCCTAGTTTGCATTTTTGAAGCTATTTTCTTAATTTGATTCTATTTAATTAAAATTTAATTATTTATTTTATACATTTATTTTTATTTCTGAGTTTTATCTTTATTTATCAGTATTTTACATGTATTTAAATTTGCAAAAAGAAATAATAGAAATTTGAAAGGTTTGTGACCTTTTATTTGCTTAAGACTCTTTGTTTTCTCACCTTTTCATTTCCTAACTCATGCATTCATTTGAGCTGACCCTATCTCCATTCTTTCAGCCGGTCTCTTCTCATCTTTTCAAGTAAGGAAACGTTTCTCATCCTCAAAAACTTTGGCCTCCATTTCTGAAGCAAAGTTTGGTAATCATTTTCTTCTTTTTCTACTCAATTTCTTCCTTGTTTTCTTATTCTATTTGCAATTGCTTCACCTATATAGCTCAGCCACTTGCTCCTCCATCACCACCACCCCACCACCATCATTCTCAGTTGCAAACACCTCCATGTCCTCTGACCTACCAGGCCATGGCCATCCCAAAGTTGAAACTCCACAAAAATGCATGCACCACTTGAAAACAACCGAAGCCGAGCTCACCAATGCCATCACCACTTCACCACACCCCTTGGCCGCCCTTTGCACCACCTTCTCCAGCACCTACTTGACCCAAAGACCTCTGCCACATCAGTACCTGACCC